>JARFJB010001442.1:4050000-4725000 GCA_036346205.1 Vesta saturnalis
CCTAGAAGAAAGTTCTTGCGCACCCTTGCAAATGAGCTTATAAATGAACTTTTATAACATAGAAGTGTTCTAACAAGACGAATACCTTTGGATCTGCAAAGAAGCTTAGAAAGAGTCAAGCTGCAAGTGGAAGAAGGCCTGATAATCCGAAAAATGGAGCTTCATCCAAAAAAAGCGGTGAAGGACTGCTATGCAAATAAAATAACAAAGCTTTAATAAATATACACGTGATAGTTGCATACTATTTTTATGCCTTCAGCATTGCAACAAATACATGCGAAAAGTGCGCAACTTCAGAGAATTAAATAAATGAGGCAGTAAAACGATTATAATTTTCTTTAGTTATTATTTAAGGTCTTCCGTTTGTTTTAGTTAAATGGATTCAAAATAAAGTGTTTTTACAATTCTGTGACCTTTATTACAAAAAAATTGGAGAAAAATGTACTAGTATCCCTCAGAAATATTGCGACCTCTAATGTGTAGGATTTGATGCAACCGCTGAAGTGTTAATAACGCAGAACGACAGATACACTGATATTATGAATTGAAATCCGACAATTATAAATAATGCACACTCACACCGGGCTAGTCATAAAATACGATGAATTCTGTTGTACAGATTACGAATACCATTTTGCTTGCTTGGAGGTTTTTATCTTTTTATAACTCTTCATTCCGTTACATTTCATTCATAACGCTATTTCGCCTATTGCTTTTTAAGACTAAAATTCGGCTGATTCTAACACTTTAAAGAATTGCGTTAGTGTTTAGTATTTAGGGGGTTACGACAAAGTAATCAACCAATATAACAATTTTAGTGTTTTAAACTTTCGTAGTGAATAGTGAATAAATACTATCGTGATTGTATAGATGAGCAGCTATTCTTATTTATCATAAAAAGGTAACATTTTTTGGAACCATTTTCTTACTCGCATACAATTTTTCTTCTGTGTAATTGCTAAGGACAATAGTGCCATTATGAATAAGCAAGCCAGCGGAGAGCAGAAACGTAAAAAAGCGAAAGACTTAAAATTAAAAATCAGTAAATGACCGAAAGTGAGTGGTTACTTTTTAAAGTCTGCTCAGCCCTCTCAGCCGCCATCGAGTGTAATATCTGATGCACATGAATCAAGTGAAGAAGGACAGGGGTCATTGTATAACTCTGATGATGTTCCTCGTCGTCAGGAACTTCAGGAAGCTACTCCTTCTACGTCCATTAGTTGTATTGAAAAAAATGTGGTATGTGTTGAAACTGAAAAGATAATATCTAAATAGTTCCTAACGGACTTTGCCAATTATCGCAAAAAATTATTAACATGCGAAAACAAAACATTTCATCGTGAAATATGGTCCATGTCGACCTGATAGTCCGTTTCCGAAAAACACTAATGGGCGTTGCTTTGCCTCAACATATTACTTTGTAACAACTAAATCAGGATTAAAAATTGGAAGATCATGGTTGTGTTATTCTCCAACAAGCGACAAATGTTATTGCCAACCATGCTGGCTTTGTAGTGACAGAGATTTTCGATATTAGGAATGGTCAGTAACGGGTTTTTGCGACTGGAAACATGCAGAACGCGGAATTAAAATGAGGAATCAAAATCTCATGAAAAAGCTTGCTTAGCATTTAAGCAGTTTATAGAACAAAAACTGTGAACGAAGAACTCGAAAATCAAATTCGACAAGAAGACTGTTACTGGAGGCAGGTCTTGGATCGGGTTATTAATGTGATTTTAACCTTGTCAACAGAAAATATTGCTTTAAGAGGTCATAGAGAAGGCGAAAATAGTCAAAAAACAGAGGAAAATTTATGGCAATTATAGAGCTGCTCAGCAGATATGATCCTGTACTTTCTGAATTACTTTGCAAACCCAAAGGCACTATAAAGTATTTAAGTCCGAAAATACAAAACGAAATTATTTCGCTTATAGCAGAAACAATTAAATGTGATATTTTAGAGGATATTCGAAAGGCATCATTTTTTAGTTACATTACTGATTCAACCCAGGATATATCAAAAATTAATCAGCAAAGTCATGTGTACCGCTACGCTAATATTGGGTGTGACAAAAATGAAGTACCTATAAATAAATCAATTCATGAAAGCTTTGTTGGGTTTGAAGAAATGTAAGGACAAAGTAGTGCAGAAATGGATGAAGAAGTTTACACAAATTATGAAAAGAATAATGTCGATATAAACAAACTCAGAGGCATTGGATTTGATGGTGCAGCTAACATGAGTGGTGTTTATTCTGGACTTCAAGCTCGAATAAAACGTGTTCAACCTCTGGCTACATATGTGCATTGTGCAGCTCATAATCTAAATTTGGTGATTAATGATTCCGTCAAAAATATTGCAGAGATTCGAAATTTCTATGACAAATTACAGAGTCTGTATGTGTTTTTTGGCAAAAGTATTAAGAGATGGTCACAGTTAAAATCTACGTCTTCTGTAAATGTATCTTTACAAAAATTTTGCTCGACTCGTTGGTCATCACGAGACAATTGCCTCTCGGCGCTGAATCTATTATACCCAGACGTCATGAAGTTTTAGCATGCATATCTCTTGCAGGACGCAATAAAGCAGAACAAGATGAGGCAGCTGCACTTCAAAACTATTTTCAAACATTAGAAGTAGTAATAATTATAGAATTTGAGGCAAAAATTCTAAATTTATTAAACACTGTGTGTCTGTACCTACAAGCACGAGAATGCGATCACGACCAAGCTGCAGAGTTGCTTAAAAATGCTTTAGAGTCAATGCAATTCGCCAGTGAAGTTAGCAGAGACTTGGAGAGTTGAACCTATATTTAAAAAAAAAGAATTCGTAAAGTACCTAAATTTATGGATGAATTGAGCAGTGACTAACGGTTATCAGTTTTTTATGGTATTCTTGATATTGTGATATCCCAGATTAAAACACGTTTTAAGGGTATAAACGAAATTTCGAATTTGTTTTCACCTATTATGCCTAAAAATATTTTCTCAATGACCGAAGAGCAATTACAATCTGCTGCCTTTAACGTTGTTTAGAAATATGACAAAGATCTTTCGTTAGACTTGGTCAATGAAATTCTGCAAATAAAAGCGACTTTTCAGAATAAATTATCGGAACTGGTCTCTATACATAATTTAAGTAAATTTTTAATAATTGAAAACCATCTACTAGCATCAAATTTTTCGAATATTTGTACAGCTTGCATTCTTTTTTTAGCCATACCCGTTACTGTCGCGACCGCAGAAAGATCATTTTCTAAATTAAAACTAATTAAGTCATACCTTCGCAGTACCGGTTATGAAGTTTGGCAATAATCTCAATTGAAAAAAGTAGAGCCAAAAATCTCAATAGTTCAACTATCGTTACGGCCCTTGCAAATACAAAATCAAAAAGATACCTATAATTATGTTATTATGTAGTTGTTAGTTGTTTCACAGTTCTTTTTATATTTATATTATAAACACCTGAATCATTGTAACACGAAATAATATATACTTATGCAATAATGTAAACCGTTTTTTGTCATGCCTATTGATAAGGATAGGCGTGAGGAGCCCTTTCGGCTTTTGGGCCCCCGGGCCCTCAATCTGAAGTTACGCCACTGAAACGTTATATCACAGTACGACTATGTTGGCATAAAATAATGTTTCAATATCTATTTGTTTTATTTTTTTTTCTGTAACAAAGTCATATCACAATAGAAGATGTATGCAAAATTAACGAAAACTTTATTTTAAATTCGTTTTTACTTAAATAGTAGCCGTCCAGATGTCATACATAAATTATAGACAACTTAAATATAAAATTAATGTAGAGTGAATTTATGAAACTGTAACGGTTAGTAATCTAAAAATAAGTAATGCCTTACACAAATAGTGAAGCTTATGACATGTTAAAAGTGTATTTTGAATGTTTTGAATATGCTCCGATTGCAGCAAGGGAATATGCATGAAGATGTCCCCAGCTGCAACATTTTTGCAGAAGAGCATTTAAAAATTTGGCCAAACGTTTAAAACAAACCGCATCTGTTCAACCTAAAAGAAATTCTACAAGACAGAGGAGAAACAATACAGAAATAGATAAAATTTTTTAGGATACATTGCTGCAGACCCACATGTGAGTGTAAGAAAACTAGGTTGCGAGTTAGAAATTACCAGGTATTGGTGTTCACTCTATTTTAAAAAGAAATCGTTTTCATCAAGAATTAATAGTTACAGATTATGATAAAAGGCTGGATCATTGTAATTGGCTTAAGGGCATGCTGAATGAAAATCAAAATTGTTTATCAAATATAATGTGGCCCGACGAAGCTACATTTTCCAGTAATGGACCTGTAAATAGACATAATTTGCAATATTTGCCGGATCATAATCCATACTGGATGCAACAAGATTTTAACCAGGGCGCTGGTCTGCTAACGTATGGTGTGGGATTTTAGATGGTAAAATTTTTCTTTTTGATGAACATTTAAATGGCGAGCGTTTCTTAAGCGATGAATTGCCTATATTATTAGAAATGATGTGATGCATTTCTTAAATCAACAATATGAGTATAGGTGGATAGGAAGAGGTAGCATATTCCCGTGGCCGCCAAGATCACCCGACCTGACTGTGTCAGATTTTTATCTGTGGGGCCGAATTAAAGGTTTAGGTTTTCAGACAAGACCTGCAAGTAGAGAACATGTTATTTAACGAATACAAAACGCAATTGACAGTAGTCCCAGGGCTCAAATAGAAGTTGCTGTCTTTTCTACCACGCAGAGATTAAATACCTGCCAAATTTTTAAATGATCTTCTGCAAAAATGTTGTCACTGGGGATATCTTAATGCATATTCCCTTGCTGCAATCTGAGCATTTTCAAAATATTCAAAATACACTTTTAACATGTCATCAGCTTCACTATTTGTGTAAGGCATTGCGTATTTTTAGATTACTAACCGTTGCAGTTTCAAAAATTCACTCTACATTAATTTTATTTTAGCAATGGGTAGTCCCCTTAGTCCGGTTATAACTAATTTTTACATGGAAAATTTTGAAACATTAGCGTTACAAAGTACACCTAAAAAACCTTCAGTTTGGTGTAGATATGTAGATGACACATTTGTTATTTGGAGACATGGAGAAGAAGCACTGCATGAGTTTTTGGTTTTTATAAATGGTATACATCATAGTGTTCAGTTTACCATGGAAAAAGAAACTAATGGAAGTTTACCATTTCTTGCCATATTAATATCTAAAAATAATAATTCACAATCTTTTAAGGTTTACTGAAAGCCGACATACACTGATAGATACCTTTATGAATTATCCAACCACCATCCACGTCAAAAAAATTAGTGTAATTAAATCTTTAGTAGATCGAGCAAAACGAATTTGTGGCCCTGAATTTTTGAATCATGAATATAAATATTTAAGAAAATCCTTACAAGATAATGAATATTCACTTACAGATATTAATAAAGTTATTATACCTTCTAGGCGTAACCTAAAGAAAAACCAGTTCTTAATGTTGGTACTGCTTTTCTTCCTTTTATAGCTAATGTTACAGATATAATTGAAAAAATCCTAATTAAATATGGCATTAGGACTATTTTTAAACCTACAAGAAAAATTAAAGAACATTTAAGATCACCTAAAGATGTGTCAAACCCTTTATAATCTTCCGGAGTGTATAAGTTACCTTGTTCATGTGGAAAAGTATACATCGGGACCACAAAACGTAGCTTTGATACAAGACGTAAAGAACATATGAGATTTTGTAGATTAGGTGAACCAGAGAAGTCTGCTGTGGCTGACCATGCCCTGAATAATCTAAATCTTGACAATAGGGAAATATTGTCAAGACAAACTCATTATTATGTTCTTTTACAACGTGAAGCTATTCAAATACATATATATACCCTAATAATTTTAATAGACAAGAAGAAAATCTCCGTTTAAATAGGTTTTGGCATCTTATAATTAAAAAAAAGCATAATAATACGTCTTAATTTTGTTTTTAATTTTAACTTTTGGTATGTCTAGGTTTTTTGCTGTGTTTTTACTAGACCTTGAAGCAAATGTTTTACCAATTATATGCTAAATTACCACAGCACTATAATTTAACATAAGTAGTTGAAATTAATATTAAAATTAAAAATTACAAAAAACGTTCTGCATTATGCTTTTCATTGTTAATAACACTTGCATTTATTGATAAAGATATCTCTTTGTTAGATGTAACTGGATTATTTTATTTGCTGTCATGTTTATATTTGTGAATGCTTCTATCATTTTGAAATTGAAGTTTTTCACAACTTTACACTTACATCATAACTTGATTAAATTTTGTTAAATGTGTTTTTTGGCTGACATTTTTCATTGTTAGCTTCGCCGTTAGAGAGTGTTCTGATTTGTCATATTTAAGACAGTTTAACAATATTTAATTTTTAATGACCTAGTTATTCTTTACTAAAATTTAATTCTATAGTTGGTTTATACGTTTCTCGAACTGTTATGTTGATAGCAGGCTGATGATGATGTTTTAATTGGTCAACTTTGACAAAGTTGTTTACAACATCTTTAAAAATTTTAACAGATATTACTACTGACGAAGGTAACTCTAAGTGTTACCGAAACGTTTAGATTGCATAATTAATACACCATTAAAAAAAGCCAAAAAAGGTAAGTATTTTATTATGTATGTATTTTACTTTTTATTTTATACATTGTGTAACTAGGGAAGTACATACAGCTTAAGTTCCAATTTTTTACTGTGTGTACTCTAAAAGTTAATTTTAAATAAATACAGTTAATGATTATTACATTGAACTGCTGTTCGTTCATTAAAAAAACCATTGCTATAGTTCAAGTTTTGATGGGTTATATTAGAGCCAGTTTGGGATTTTTTTTACAAAAAAAAAAAATATAACAATATCACCGACTTCCGGTTTCACCGGAATGACTCAAAAGCTGAAAATTTAAATGGAACAGCCTGTATATTTTTACATGTTTGGATTCTATGGCTTCAAATACATACAGTTCATCTCCCAAATGTCATCTCAAACGAGACTTTACTTTGACAGAGTCGGCTTCAGGAGCATGTTGTGTTAATAAAAATTAGAAAATTAAAAATTACTGCTTTATTTAGGAACTAAGTAAATTACTATGCATATCGTTTTACTAGTAGGTACTTGAAAGAGCTATTTAATATACTGCTATTAATTATTAGGAAAAATAATATTGTGGGGGTAATTGTACGTCAATTACATATAATTTAGATGACGTCATAATGATCTAAAATTAAAAAAAATATTTAAAAAAATAAAATTAAAATAGCGTCTGAGTTGACATTTGACAGATGAACTGTATGTATTTGAAGCTCTAGAATCCAAATATGTAAAATATGCAGGGCGTTTCATTTAAATTTTCAGCTTTTGCGTCATTTCCGGTGATACCGGAAGTCGGCCATATTGTTTTTTGTGTAAAAAATCTCACACTGCCACTAATATAACCCACCAAAATTTGAACAAAATCTAACGACCCGTTCAAAAGTTACAGGGGTGGCCCCTATTTGATTTACACCTGATATATATATGAAGGGGCGGAATCCATTGGGGACTGACAAAAATCGATTGTATTAAATAATTGGTCTAAAATTATGCCAATGTTTTTATTTGTTATTTTATCTGTTATTTATTGCATTCGGCATCATTCAGTTCCATGTATTTGATGTATTCGTTATATGATGGGAGTGGAGTTAATCCATTGGAAGTTGATAGAAAAGATGTATTGTGTCAAACAATTTAATCCGATTTTATATGTGATACCTTGGAAGTATTGAATTAACTCTTTAAGGGTTAATATACAATAGTCGAGAATTAAGACTACGTTTTTATCGGCGACATACATTTTATGAATTCGATGTATAAAGGGTGTGGAATTAGCTCATTGGGAGTTGACAGCAGAAATTGATTGTGTTAAGGGATTAGATTAAAATTAGTCTACAAGTACGGCAATGATTTATCTTATTTAATACATTCGGTATAATGGGGATGAATTAACCAATGGGGGTTGATAAAAAAATCAACTGAGTGTTAAATGACTAGTCAAAAAATTATAATAATGGGATTTTTAAGTTTTGGTCCAACTCCATACAATTGCTATACAGGGTCTGTTACGACGAGGTGAGTCGATATGTATATGGAAAGCTACCCAAAATATTTTTTTGAAAATTTGTATACAGGGGTTATTAAAAAATCAATTTTAACTAAAATATTTTCAAAAGTAGAGCCTAACTGTTATTTTACATGGAATGTACCCATTTTTATTATATTTTTAAAATCTACATTAAATTTAAATGTTAGTTTGTAAAAAGCGCCGCTTTTGAGTTATTTTATTTTTTCAACATTTTTGACAGATGCTCCTTGTTCACAGAAAATATAATTTGGCCAAATATTTTTTAATACTACCACACATAGACCTCACAACTTACTGAATCTAACAAAAATAAAGTAAAAAATTATATAGGGTGTTCGAAAAATGGCGTCTAATTTTGCAATTTAAAAAATCCAAAATACTAGCAACCCAATATTTTACTGCATTAATGAACTCTACGATAAAAAATAAGGAGGCTTTGTAAATATGTCCCTATTTATAGTTTTTGTACAATCTAAAAAATCGACATTTTTGGTAATCAAACTAGAAAGTAATTTTTGGTTGGCTTTACTTGAAAGGAATCAATAAGAAACAAATCTACATAACTAAGACTTATGTAGTACCCATAAAACAAAATATGTACTTCATACTCAAAATAAAGCATTAAAAAATTCTTTTTAAAACCAAACTTGTAATTGAAACAATTATAACAATGGAAACTAAATTAATGATTATTTTTATAAATTAACAATACTAAATATACAATTTTAAAACAAAAACTGTTAAATTATAATAAATACTACAACTGCGTTTTTTTTTTAAAGTCGCCATGAATAACAACGAAGAAAGAGATCGAAATACATTTCGAACTCTTTCCTGACAATCTCTTCTTTTGTTGTGAGTGGCATAGCATACACTACATCTTTTATACGACCCCAAACAAAAAATCTAATGTGGTTGCGATCGAGGAGGCCATTTATGAGGACCGTTCTTTGCTATCAAACGTCGTGTTAGTACCACAACTGGTTCCAATTCAAATTTTGCGGTAGTAGTAAATAATCATTTAAAATTTAAAGGTATCTTTCACGTAAAATAATCAAATTTTAATTGCAAAAATTCTTTTACAATCGCTAATCGGTTTACCATTCAAGTTTTCATTATAAAAATGTATCACTATCACACCATCATTTTTTATTGCGGCAAAAACAAAACTCTTTCACGAATTAGATGTGAATTTACATCACTCCAATCATGAGAGTTATGTCGGTTAAACGTACCGTTTTTGTGGAATTTTGCTTCATCAATACAAATTATTTTGTTCAAAAAATTTTCATTTTCTTGAGTTTTAACTCAATAAATTCTCAAAAATTTATTCGTTTTACACTATCGCGTGGACTTAGATTTTCAGTTAATTTATATGAAAACGGATTCATTTTCAAAATTCGATGAACACTTTCTGTAGATATTCTCAGATCTTTTTCGGCATCAGCTAATGAATTTTCAGGATGTTATCTAAAATATGCCAAAACAGTAATTTCAATAGCTTCATTGTCAACTAAGGGTTTTTTCGGCTTCCAACAAATTGGCCGTAAGTTTTACAATTGTAAAAAGGTCGTGTCAGGGTGTCATGAGTTAGACTTGGCCGGTTCGAATATCGCGCACAAAACGTTTCGCAAGTTCTTTCAGTAACTTTTCCACAATCTCCGTATATTACTAAAACCGTATGAACTAAAATAATCTTCATTATTAAAACAAAAAACGAGACATAATTACGAGTAACACTTTTTAATGTGGGAAATGTCAAATAATTTGTTTGTTAACACGATAGCATTTGTTTATTATTGACTCCTTTCAAGCAAAGCCAATCAAAAATTAATTTTTAGTAAAATGCCAATTTTTTCGAGATTGTACAAAAACTATAAATTTTAGGACTAGAGACATATTCAGAGTCTCCTTATTTTTTAGCGTAGAATCCATTAATACAGTAAAAAATAGGGTTGCTATTAAAAAAAAAATTAACTTTTTGAATTTGTGAAATTGCAAAATGTGACGGCATTTTTCGAACACCCTATATAATGCTTTAATTTATTTTTGTAAGATTCTATAAGCTGTGAGTTCTATGTGTGCAAGTATTAAAAAATATTTGACCTAGCGCGCTTGTACCTTGAGAAATTATATTTTTTGCACTTCCGAGACTAAAATAGATACTTTAGTCTCTGTTTACAGGGACTAAATCCATAGGGATGAAATATGGACTGAACCCCCTAGAGAGTTCATTGACAGATGTCAATCTTCAAATATTTTTTATTAATTTTTTTACGAAACATTAACATTAATATTATTACAATTAATAAATATCGGACGATTGATTTCCGAAACGATACTGCTGGATGTAAGATTGAACCCATTTCCAAATGAATCAGTGCCTGTGGGCCGTTCAGATTGGCACGCCTCCAAAAATTTTTTCGGCAATAAGGTTCTTATTATTCAGGAAGTTTTCCACAGATTCCCTTCTGCAACAGTTGCAGACTTCCATCCCCCGTGTCTGTTTAAAACGTCAACAGTCGCACCAGAATCAGTTAGCAGAGATGCAGAGGTTCGCCGCCAATAATATGCTGTATATGACAATGCATCTGGTAGGTTTAAGAATGTTGCAACTTTCTGGGGCAATTCTCCAAATATATTCTTTCCTACAGGTTGCACTGTACACTGCTTGTTAACGTAACGAACAAAAAATCTTGAATGGGGAGTTTCGGCTTTTCTCAATGACATATATTTCTTGCAGATTTTTGTATAACTAATGATAGTTTTATCTGAATCTTTTACAACGAAGTTCCTCTCTGTTCCATTTTTGGTAGCTCTAATGTTAACAAGAAGTCTGTTGCCCAAATCAGTCACATCATTAATTGACAATTCGACTAATTCAAGTTCTCTACAAGCCCCTGCCACATCAAATATGAGTGCTACCTACAAAAAAAAATAATTTTTAAAGGTAGGGTCCAATGATTTTTGGACATACTCACGTTTGTCATTAAAAATGTGTCATCTCAAGCTTCGTTTAGAAACGTATCAAACTATTCTATACTTATAATAAAATACTTATTTTTTTGGGTTTTTTAATGGTGTATTTAAATTTTAAATACACCATTAAAAAACCCAAAAAAGATAAGTATTTTATTATGAGTGTTAATTGAAAGTTTACATTTTCATATGTTCTATAGTTAGTACCTTTGACTTCTTCGCTTTGTAACCAAAATTTTTCCTTTTCAGAAGCGTTGTCAATTTGTGGAATTTACTTATATCAACATTATGTTTAACGTTAAGCATAGTTTTTAACATTGAATACTGGGCCCACAATGTAGAAGCAGCAAATTTGTTTACCTTTTCATTAAAAAATGCCAGCAAAGCATCTGCGTTACAATTTGTAATTTTATTTTCACAGCACCACTTTAAAAATATATCATACTCTTTACCGTAAATTTTAAGAGATTTGGAAGGCAGAAAGTCTTCTAAAGCCTCTTCAGCGGCTTTTTCTAGATCAAATTTTTTCAAATATGGCTACCGCTGTTTACTAATTACCATGCTAACCGACTGTTTTTTTTTTCAAATAGCAAGATTTCTAGATAATTTTTAAAAAATTTGGCACATTGACTCGAACATATTTGGAATTATTGTACATAAAAAAATAAATACTTTGGAAGTGCAAAAAATAGCGTATATACCTCGGGACCAAAGTGCCTAAATCCCTTGAGTGGTTGTTGCCCTCGGGCTTCGCCCTCGAGGCAACAAACCCCTACTCGCGGGATTAAATGCTGCACTTTGGTCCCTCTATATATAATACACTATTCAGTCAAACATTTTGGAAAAATAAAGTAACTCAAAAACGGTGCATTTTAGGGATAGGATCATGCTTCTTACAAAATAACAGTTAAATTTAAAGTAGATTTAAAAAAAATGGCGACGTGACCTAGTCACTAATTGACCGTATTCTCTGTAAATACTAACCACATAAATAAAAATTATGAACTTTAATATGTACTACAATTACTAAAGTTATTAACAACTATTTCATAGCCTCAGTATGCACTTGTGAAAATTGTAGCTTACACGTAGTCCTTTAAGAATCATTTAATTATTTAAACGAAAACGAAAAAAAATCACAACCAAAACTCGAAGACAAAATAATCTAAACGAAAAATCTACACAAATCCACATACAAATAGACCTAACAATGTAAATAAGTCCAACTGCACTGTAATTTTCTGAAAAATAAAAAAAAACATTCTATCAACTTCAAGCCGCAAACATTACTGAACGTTAACGCTGTAATTTCAAACTATCGTCAATAATTTTAGTACACTAGACAATAATCAGAATTTATTCACAGTATAACTCAAACAGAACTTGTCAAAATTTGCTAGCAAATTTTTTTACGCATGTTATTTGGGCGGGCCTTCCATTAATTGCCTACAGGTGACGCTACTTTAAACCTTGCTAATACTAGAATGTTATTGATTGTAGTTTGATTGGAAATTATTGGTTGATTATTATACTTGTAGCTTATTATATTCCGAGTGCATCATTACCTAATAAGTAGTAGTCAAGAAGAAATTCAGGACCTCTGTATAATTTTGTATACGTTCGTGTGAAAAACATATGACAAAGGGTCTGGTAGTACTGCCGAAATAAAAAAAAAACTATTAAAGAGTAGATTTGTTTATATTTATCCATGTTAATATTAGCAAAGTAGTCTACCATTGAAATGCATGTAAAGTAATAAACAAGAAAAGATGCATGGAAAAAAGCACATAATACGTTTTTGTATAAGTAAACCGGTCACCATTGGTGCCATCTATGAGTGAACGCACTCTACCATACTGGAAATTTAATTGCATAATGGCATCAAAATGCCGACAGCCTTTTGTTCTTACTGATTGAGGTTATATACTGTGATTTATTTAAATCCGTAGAGTTTGTTTTCAAAGTTGGAAAATAAATTGACCATCCACGCTTCATTAGGAGTCCATGTAAGCAAAGGAAAAGCATTTATGGTCGTGTAATGAACGATACTTTTCATTATACCTCTCTGAAAACAAAAAACAAGGTAAAAAAGTCGGAAAAAAAATCTACACAATGTTAGAAACCTTTATTTTAAAACATGCACGACAAGAATCTATAAATTTTAATTTTTACTGAATGAACTATTTCTTTACAATTTGTGTTATTCTAAATATGCAATTCTTAAACAGGCATTCTATTTTATAGAATTGTAGTGGAAGGCACATGATTGAACAGTTTACAAGAAACATCAATCTTTCTGTTTACTGTTTCTTCAATGTAATCTTCAGGTTCTGTCTACAAACTCCAACCTCCATGTCTGTATAGAGCAAACCCCCTACGTCTACAACTAGCATTGATGCTGAAGATCATCTTAAGCCGTGTCCAGCATATTCTTCAGGATTTTTTAGGTTCAAATGTTCAGCGATCTGTTTTGTTGTACCATTTATAGTACGACGAACTATATGTTGAACATAACATCTACCATTGAGATACGCAAATCTTGTAGTATTCATATTTCTAGGTCTCAGATTAATATATACTTACGATAAAAACTACATGGATCAAACTTTCCTTTGTAATTGTAATTGATTTGTGAGTTTTGCCATCTCGAAGAAATATTACCAAAAAAAAACGGCCATTATCTGCCACTTCTTCCAAAGTTAATCGAATCAAGTCATCTCTTCTGCATGCACCAAAATCACCAAATATTAAAATTACTTTAGTTAATAACCATTCTCATCCAGCTTTAGTAGTACTATTAAAATAACACCGAACAGCAGCATCAATCTCTTCCTCTGAAAAAAACCTTCTTCCTCGCAAGTTTTTTTTTTTTAGCCCAAAAAGCAGCCAAAAGTGGCACATTGCCAGATCCGGTGAGTAGGGAGGGCATTGTAAGATGATGGGGTACAAAACGACTTTTTTCAGATGAAGGTAGTCTTCTTTTATTGTTTCCACACTCCTCTCTGGTGATCAACTGTAGTTCTTCTACGTTTAAATTCCTTCTACCATCTGTTACTTATTGTCAAGGAACGGTCCTGAGCGCCAAATTTTGATTTCAAACCTTCTTCGCTGTCATACGCGCTTAAACCTTTCTTAAAATCATGATAAATCATTATGCGAAAACATTCTCGGGTTAATTCCATTTTTTTTTCACTACACTTGTGAAACTTAAAACTATCAAATGTTATTTAAGATAAATTAGCAAATGAAGCGGAAAATGTCAAATAAAGAGTTGCTCTTACTGAAACTACACTTTTTGTTTTGCATGGCCTGCCAAATTTGTTCATTCTCAATAATAATGGCTTGTCCCTCGTATAAATTTGACGACTTGGTCTGCGTTTAATACTTTGCATTTTTTCGGTGTCTTTGTCTTTTGAGAAATGCACATTGAAAATCGACTCTATAAAATTGAAGCTGTCATGAATTGGCTTTTTCGGACCAATCAACGAGAGTATCATCACTTACTATGGCTAATTTCTTTTTGCTGACGCCACTTGCAGAATAGACGGTACTATTTTCATATCTTTCACAAGACTGCCTGGGCAGTCATTCTGTACTTACATTTCGCAGCTTCATGTGATACTTTTTCTGAAGAAATCATTTTAAAAATATTTTGAATACTAATTAGAAAAAGTGTCACACTACAAGCGTTGTTTAACCTTGCTAAGGAAAATAACAAGCATTTGTTTGAGGTTATTAAGGAACTTTCAATATTATATTTTATTAGAAGGCGGCTAATGTCAAGACATGTAAACATAGTGCTCTCAAAGAGGTATAATGAAAAAATGTTTTCTTCAAGTTAATGAAAAAAAGGTACCAAAATAAATAGTGTGGCCATCAGAAACTAATTTTTTAATTAGGAAATGCTATACATTGTTTATAATTTTTTTGTTTAATGTGATAGTGGGTGCAAAATAAATTATAAATTTTGAAATGTATAGATAAAATTAAACCGTAACGTATTACCCAATGTTTTATCAATAAAAATGTAATGAACTTTTTATTAATAATTTGTCCTTAAATAATTTGTTTGATAACAACGATAATTATTTTGAACGTTAACAATAAGATTTATGCGTAACAATTCTGTGAATGACTGTTGGATATTTCCATACGTATGGTTACGCCATACTATAAAAAATGTAATTAGACATAAATCTTACCATGCCAAAATGCTTTACGTCAATGATATTACGTACCTTAAATGTTATAATGAAACATTCCGGAACATTTTGTGAAATATACTTACCAACTGGTGATTCCAAAGATTTTATACCAGTGTATGATCAATAAAAAAAAAACAACTCAATTATGGTATATACAACTTCCGTCTTGTTTTATATTAATTTTGTAGCAAACATATATTACAACAAACAGCTATACCAGATCTCCCTTCTTGCATTTTACAACCAAACACAACATTAAATTTACATTCTTTAAGCTTACAGCGTGAAATTCCATATTTAATAGCACTAATGTTTTAAATAATTCCACAATTTCTCTTTCATAATTATCTAGAAGATCAACCTGTTCGTTCTTTAAATGTACTTTCATGTTTATAAATTTGGAATGCTTCCAAAACGTCTAGTTTATCTTTGTTATTACAAAAATGTAACAATTGAATGTTGTTTCGTGTACTCATAAGATTTACCACTAAATGTTTGCCATATTTGTCTGTGTATTTATATTTGTAACATCTAACGTGTTCTTTGTATCTAATATCATAGTTCCTCGGTGTTTGTCCAATTTACAGATTTAGAGAAACAACAAATTTTATATAACAACCCACAAGCACCAAAAATATACGCTCCTTAGGCCATTAGTTTCTTACACCTAATCATATTTTAGGCAATAAACTAATTCACATAATAAAAAACAATTTAAAGTACAAATCAAAACATTATATTAAAAATTCTTTAGAACTAATTAAAAACTACAAAACATAAAAGTTACCATGCATAACATACTTGGAAGTTTATATGTTACTGGTATATTTTCTTAAATACCCCCTCATGAATGTACGCGTTTATTAAATACTTCTTGATTTAATAATAATGTTACAAGAATAAAGTTAATTCAAAATCAAAATTATTTCACATTCAATAATGAAGTTTACCTACAAAGAAAATGGTTTACCTATGGACAGTCCAATTTCGTTTAGCTAATATCTTTATGGATAATTTATAAGATAAAATTTTCGACTTATATGTTTCTGATAAGATTGTATTTTGGTTTCATTATGTTGATGATATTTTAGCATGTTCTAATAATTCATCAGATTTCATTGATGACTTTTTAATTAATAACAATTTACATCCTAACATAAAATTTACACTAGAGAAAGAACAGAATAGAGCGATTAATTTTCTAAATTAAACATAAAAATTAATACAGAGAACAAGTTTCAGTCCTCCATATTCAGAAAACCTTCATATACAGACATTACAATTCCAAACGATTCATGTCACCATAATACACATAAATTAGCTGCATATACAGGGTGGTCCAGGTTAAACTTCATTAATTTTGATAGGTGATAGAACAACAAGAAAAACGTCGACTTGCATAAGAAAACTTTGTTCAAAAATGTTTCCGAACAAAGATACAGGGTTCAAAGTTGTAAAAAAAACTGGTTTTCTCATCAACGCTTCTAAACCACTCGACCGAATTCCATCAAATTTCTCACACAGACTAATGTAGTACATCTCTAAGAAATTATTAAAATCACATTATCCAGTGGCGTAGACACTGGGGGTCGGCCCCCGCTTCTCCCCTCCCAGTTTTCGGCACTACTGGATATTCTACAAAGAAGATTCAATTTTTGGATTCCATGTTTAATTTAGCAAAAAAATAACCTTGCAACTTTTTTATTTATGGCTTCGTTTTTGAGATACATATTTTAATTTAAAGGGTTGTAAGCAGGCCAAAACTTATGACTAGAGTGAGGATTTTATGCAAAATCCATATCGCTTATTTTTTATAGTTGAAGAATATCGTTTTGTTTTTAGACGAATTGCACTAAATGTAATCATTTGACATTAATTAATTTTTGCATATTTTGCATATTTCGCCAAATACTGCATATATTGCATATATATGCGATTTTATGCATATTTTGCCTTTTTATTCATAATTAACATATATTTCGCATTTTTTCTATATCTTCCAAATTCGCTTTAAAATGCATTATTCTAACTTATTTTAAATTTTGTTATTGTGTCTAACTAAGAAATGTATTTTTATATGAATAAGACAGGTTTAAAGAAAGATTATTACCTGCAGTTAAGTGCAACGTTAATACTTCCGGATTATGTAGATTAAGTAGATAGTTAAAGCATTGATTGAGGGAATTCCCTCAATCAAGGGTTAAAGTTATTTGGACTTTTTCAAGGTAAGTGTTTAGTTAGTTAATCCTTCTTGAAAATAATTTGAGAGTAACGGACAAAATGCAAAATTTTAAACATTCTTTGGGCGAAGACGTAACTGAATGGTACGGCTTTGTTAAGTGAACTTCAAGATGCCGAAAGTTAAAAATAGTTTAGTTCAAGTATGGATAGAAAATATATCCGAGCTACGTCTGGATGATGAAAAAGTGTTTTGCATAGCCTGTGGAAAAATAGTAAGTACCATTACATATTTTTAATTGATTTCGGAAATTAAACCCTTATTAATTGATGTAGGTTATTGAATTCACCGTTTTATCAGTATTTAAACGCAATTAGATACATATTTTTAAAATTAATTTTTCCTTAGATCATGTGCGAAAGGAAATCTCAAGTTGCACAGCACATTGAAACCTCTCTTCATAAAAGAAAATTAGAAACATTTAAGAAAACAAAAGTTTGTCAGACACCTTTGCGTCAGTCGTTGTTTCAAGAAACGGCCAAAAGAAATGCACAAGAGGAATTTAATTTCGAATTGTGTAGTGCACTTGTTAAAGCCAATATTCCATTAAAGAAATTGCAAAATCCTAGTTTTAGGTCATTTTAGAAAAATTAGTAAAAAGCAAGTGCCAGATGAAAGCACGCTTCGAAAAAGGTATATTAATGATTTATATCTTGAAACTATGGGGCATATAAAGAAAATTACAAAAAATAAATATCTTTATTTTATAGTAGATGAAACTATAGATTGTTGCGGGCGATATGTTGCAAATTTAATGATTGGTTATTTAAGTGAGGCGCAGTCTAGTATATCATATTTAATCGCTTCCAAAGTTCTTGAGAAAACCAATCATGCAACAATAGTTCGCTTTATAAACGAAGCTTTCATGCAATTTTTTATTCCTGATATTGTTGCAACAGATAAAATAGTTTTAATGCTGTCTGATGCAGCACCGTATATGATAAAAGCTGGACAGCAATTAAAATTATTTTATGAAAATTTAATACATGTAACATGTCTCGCACATGGTATTAATAGAGTAGCAGAAACAATTCGTAATCAATTTCCATTAGTAAATAGTTTAATAAGTAGTATAAAGAAAGTGTTTTTAAAAGCTCCGTTACGAATTCAATTGTACAAAGAAAAGTTACCTAATATTCCTCTACCACCAGAGCCTGTGGTTACGCGTTGGGGTACTTGGTTAAATGCAGCTCTTTTTTATGCAGATCATTTGGAAAAAATAAAGGAGTTAGTTTTAGAAATTTCTGATAATTCAAGTACTTACGTTCAAAAAGCTCAATCCATTTTAAAGAAAACACAATTGCGCAATGAGCTGGCATTAATAAAAGCAAATTACTATTTTGTAAGTTCGACCATTGCTAACTTAGAAACGGAAGCATTGTCATTAAATGAATCTATGCAAATAATTAATAAATTTCAACAGCTGATTTCTGCTGTTTCAGGAAATATTGGTAAAACTATTTCTAATAAATTAAATGAAATTTTACAACAAAACAGTGGATATCAGTTGTTACTAAAAGTTAATAATAAAGTTCTGAAACTTGAGGAAAATTCCGATGATCTTGTTATAAATTTAGATTTGGCCATATTAGCCGCATTAAAATATGCACCCAAAACTTCTGTGGATGTAGAAAGAAGTTTTTCTTTGTACAAAAACATACTATCGGACAGACGCCAACATTTTCTGCCCGAAAACTTAGAAAAATATTTAGTTATAAATTGTTTTGCAAATAGTAACACATAAACATAAACACATTAAACATAATAGTAACACAAAATTTTAAAATAATGTTAAAATAATAATTGCTTTGTAACTAGTAATGACAGGGTGCAGTTTTTATAAATGTATAGTGTATAAGTAAATATGTATTTTTTAAATAACACATAATTTTGAATGTTAAAATAATAAGTTTGTATGCAATTTATCTTTTTCCTATTAAAAAATTACAAGCATATATACTTTTTTTATATATTAATGTTATAATTTGGAATTAACACAGGTAAATAGAAGATTCAATATTTATGCATATTTTGCATATTTTGAATTAATAATGCATTTTTGATGCATATTTTAAGGTTTTTAAGTGCATATATATGCACATATTTCGGCATTTTATAGTGCATAAAATCCGCTCTCTTCTACTTATGACTGAATAGATACTCACATAAACAGCATTTTCGAGAATTTGGTTTGAAACATACTCGAGATCCAGAGCGGCCTGGGAGAAGAAACAATCATGAAAATGCCATACTGAGAACATTTGACAATAATCCTCGAGTGAGTTCTCGACGGGCAACGTTACGTTTGGAAACGTCTAAATCAACATTATTACGTGTGCATCATAAAGATAATAGAAAAGCATGTCATTTACAGCTTGTACAGAATGTGCTCCCTGGTGACCAAAACCGCCGCATGACATTTTGTAACTGGCTACTTGATTCAATTGGAGAGAATCCAGAATTTTTACAAACAATTCTTTGGACAGATGAAGCTACCTTCACTCACATTTTGGAATATTGGTGAGGGTATGGATGAATGTAAACTATCCAGGGAGATGTGTACCAGATATTACGCCTTTGGATTTTCATGCGTGGAAATACTTAAGACACGAGACGACAATGGAAAGCTGGTTAAACGTATTGAAGAAGCGTGCCATCAATTGAAGGGAAAATATTTACTGTTTATGTTTATGAATTTCGAATGCTTCCAGAACATCTGATTTGTCTTTATTACAAGAATGTAATAATTTAATGTTGTTTTGTGAAGTTATGCGATGATCATTTACTATTACTGGGTTTCAATGATAACGTACACCCTTGATTTTGAACTGAAGTGTCAATTATATTTGAAACTTGCTTGTGCAATTTGTTTTATAATTGACATTTCTTTATTGAAATTTGTCTGGTTTAATGGTAATGACATTGATCTATGTACTAAGGATCTACAAGGTGGTCCAGGTTAAACGTCATTAATTTTGATCAAAAACGTTTCCTAACAAAGACACAGGGTGTCAAAGTTGTAAAAAACTGGTTTTCTCATCATAACTTCTAAACCACTCGATCAATTTCCATCAACTTTTTCACACAGGCTAATGTAGTAAGAAATGATTAAAATCATTTAAAGAAATTCTCCAGTGGCGTAGATACTAGGGTTGACAGCCCCTTCTCACCTCTCAATCTTCGGGGCCACTGGATATTTTACAAAGAAGATTCTATTTTTTAATTATGGCTTCATTTTGAGATATCTTATTTTAATTTGAAGTGTTGCACGCAGGTTAAAACTTATGACTGAAGCACCAAGAAAATACGATATGAGAGGCCAACATTTTTAGAACATTTTATTACTTGCTACACATAATGCACATCAAAGGTACAAAAAAAAAGCAAATAAACAAATAATTACACTAAAAAGTTCTCAAAATGGAATCCAACGACCTCAATGCATTTTGGAACTCTTTTGGCCACGGAATTAATTGCCGCTAAGACTTGAGGACGATATCGCTTCAATTGACGGCACGCTTCTTCAATACGTTCAACCAGCTCTTCTCCTGTTTCCATTGTCGTCTCGTAAACCATGTCTTAAGTATTTCCACGCATGAAAATCCAAAGGCGTAATATCTGGTACACATCTCCCTGGATAGTTTACGTTCATCCATACCCTCACCAATATTCCAAAATGGGCGGGAGCACCGACCATTTGGAACCAGCTACTCATCCGTGTAGCGAACAAATCGAAAAGATGATTGGTCAATAAGTTCAAAAAAAGGTTAGCATTAAGCCGTAGAGGTAAAAAAAATGGACCAATAACATAACGGGCCATGATACATTAACAACGCTAAACTCATGTTGATACGACCTAACACGCGTTTCTCTTGGATTTTATTGAGCCCAGACATGACAATTGCGGTGGTTACAAAATCCCTGTTCGAGTGAAGGTAGCTTCATCTCTATATATATATATATATATATATATATATATATATATATATATATATATATATATATATATATATAACTTAATCCACGATGAACGGCTAAAGCGAACACACGACAAATACAAACAAACAAAAATTAGACCTACATTGCAAGAAAAGCTTATATTAAACACACGAACACATACAAATGAAGTCGCGATATTCGAAGTGTACCTTAATTGTTAAACGGTAAAATTTCCATTTGTTTGTACTCGTTCGTTTTTTGTGAACTATAGCGCGTCCAGTGGGTGGCTTGAGCAACATTCAATTTAGCCTTACGTCGGTAGAGTGTCCTTTATACCGAGTGAATGAGACCATTCGTATCAGTATTTTTTGTTAAAGAACGGTCAGTCGTATAGCTGTGGTTTAATCAAAATTATTATAAACCCCATAATAACGAATCGAATGGCTATTCATCCATACCACGTTCATAGGCACCAAGAATTAAATGAGAATGATTTTCAAGCTGGAGTCATTTTTGTAATTGGTTAATAAATAAAGGTCCACACTTTCCTAGGATAGTTTTATGGACTGACGAAGCTACTTTTAAAAGCACTGGAGAAGTCAATATTCACAATGAATATTACTGGTCGCAAACAAATCCTCACTGATTTTTCAACTCTCTACGACTTAACGTTTTTTAAAAAAATACTGATACGGGTGGTCTCATTCAACCGGGACAGTATTTTTTATATTGAGTAAATGGTTGATTCTATTTAAAGAAAAAAATCGCATACTCACTTGATCAACCGTTTAAACTTTACCCTGATTTATTCACGCATTGCCTTATCGTAATTGAATGTATGGTGTGATCCCTTTTTTGAAGTTTTTTTTTTGGTATTATAGTTATTAGTGAAGATAAGAGGGATGCGGTTTTTGCAATACTACGCTACTTTCTTTTCAAACGAATGACGCCGTTTTCATAATTATCACAGCCTCCTTCGTTTTTGAGATATAGAAGAAAATTGATTTGTTTCAATCATGGAACCCCTCCTGTATCTTGGTTATTTAAAAAGCTATCAAAAAGGAAAAAAATTGGTATCGATAAAATTCATTAAGCAGATGTAGACGATGGTGTAATTAGTTTTAAAGTATACGTTATACTTTTGGAGACGTCGTCTAAACTAAGTACTACTTTTAAATAGGAGACCCGATATATCTTCAGTTCATTGAATGCTTTTGCCGATATATATATATATATATATATATATATATATATATATATATATATATATATATATATATATATATATATATATAGGTATTTATCGTTTTATAGTGAGTCTTAAGACTGTAATTTTCTAAGAAAATGCATACTTACCACTTCAATTTCAAAACAAACTGATCAAGTTATGTTTATGTAGCAAAAGTACAGTTATACATTTGCGTAATTCAATTGTATCAGTTCGATTATTGATGGAAAAATATTTTATGTAGTTAGTTTATCGCAACAGCAATAAATCCCAACAGCAATAAATCTTTCACGGAAGTCAAGAGTCAAATTGTGTATTAATCAATATGAAATTATGTGATCAATTTGGCTATTACAACTTCTAAATAGATTATGTTAATTTGTTATGGGAAGCGGAAAATTGGTATTTTTATGTATCACATAAATTCTTTTTATTATGGTTTGGATTTTTATCTTTTAATTCGGTGGTTAGGGGACAAACGAGGTGTTGCGCCTGGTTTTGAAGTTTAGTAATTTTTCTTGTGATTGTTATGTTCTATGCCAATTTAAGACTGTAAAAGGGTAAATAATATTTAATTATCATTTAATGATTGGTTAATTGATAATGTAGTAAAAGAATAATTGAGTTGAGGATGGGGGCAAGATCGGATCGGAAAGAAAATTATTATTGCATTACCTACCAATAGTAAGGATTCCCTTTCAACAATTAACGTTCATACGAGGCATGTCCTTTAAGTGTTGCATACAGGGCATAGTAGGCGGCGCTAATCAAACTTAACCTCTATCGTTAGTATAACCTAAATCCAATTCCAAAGTGTCAGTGCGATACGTATAGTGGTGTAGATACAGTAACTTTTCAAGGTTGACAAGTTATTTGAACAATGGAACTAAACCGAGAAAATTTTCGTGCAATAATTTTTTACTTTAGAAAACAATTATCTCAGAATTATCTAAAAATGCCTTGCCGAGTTGATTTCTGTTTTCGGTAATAAAACGGTCGACAACTTCTCGGTGGTATGGAAAATTCAAACGTGGACGGATGAGTCTTATTGACGATCCGAGGGCAGGTGCACCAAAAACGATCGTCACCCAGGAAAACGTCGATGCTATGCGCAAGCTTATCAAGGAAGATCGGCATGTGGTATATCGCGAGATTGGGGCATCATTGGGGATTTCAAAGACTTCAATTCAAAAAATTTTGCATGAAGAATTGGTAAAAAAATTAGTCTCCCGTTGGATACCGCATCTGTTAAACGAAGATCAGAAACAAGCTAGGGTCAATTGGTGTCAAAAAACCTTAGACCGCTTCAATGCAGGAAACTCTAAAAACGTATACAGTTTCGTCAGTGGTGATGAATAGTGGATTTACTCATATGAACCCGAACACAAATTCCAGCCGTCTGTTGGGTGTTACAAGGTGAAGGAAAACCAACAAAAGTAATCCGTTCTCGAAGTGTATCCAAAAACATGGTCGCGACATTTGTCTCAAAAGCAGGTCATGTGGCAGCAATTCCTCTGCAAGATCAAAGAACTGTTACTGCCGATTGGTATACAACCATTTGTTTGCCGGAAATCATCGCTGAGCTTCGAAAAACCAACCTAGAACGACCAATCATCCTCGACCAAGACAAATCAAGTTCGCACGCAGCTCGCAAGACAATTGCATTTTTAACGCAACAAAACGTCGAATTGTTACACCATCCTACGTACAGTCCCGACCTAAGTCCCGACTTTTTCTTTACGTTTCCGAAAATCAAGAACGGATTGCGTGGTCACAGGTTTCAGTCGCGAGAAGTAGCCGACACCTTCAAAAACGTAGTTTTCACTGTACCAACAAACGAGTGGAATAACTGCTTCCAGAATTGGTTCGAGCGCATGGAAAAGTACGTGGAGGGTACTTCAAAAAACAATAAAGTCTTTAAAAGCATTCTACTGTTTTATTCCAGCTCTATATGCAACACTTAAAAGACAACCCTCGTAGGTTAGGGCATAGCAAATACAATTTTTTTGGACAACCAAGAAAAAGGCATAAGTTCTAAAAAAAAAACAATTAGAGAAGACAAAAATAATGTATTTATGAACATGGTCTTTCACGACGAGCCGAGTCGATTTGTATATGGGAAACTATTACGAATAGGTGTGTCTGCAAATTTGTATACAGGGGATATCTATTTTTTAAATCTACTCTAAATTTCAATGCTACTTCATATAATGTCCTACATGGCAATAGTAAACGATTTTTGAATTATTTTAGCTCTTTCGAAATTTGAGACTAACATTTTTTCGTAATTCAATTGAGGTAGCTAAATCGTTTCAAATTCTTCACAAAGAACACCTGTAACTCATGAAACCTCTAAGAAGTTCATTAGAGAGTTATACAGGGTGCTCACAAAATGCTCCAAAACTTCGTCATCTGGAAAACTGTTTAAATAGCAATTCCCCTTTTTTTTCTTCATAAGTGGTTATTAAAAATATGAAACTCAGTTGGAGTTGGTTTGAAGGAACCAATATAAAAGAAAACGTATCGAGTCAAATGACGCTTAGGCGTAACAAAAGTGCTAATTATGTCGAATTTAGGATTCAGTCAATTTGTTGGTAATTTACCGGGAATGTGACAAAGTGAGAAAGAACTTGCAAAACATTCCGTCCCCGATATGCAGGTAGGCCACAACCTACCCATGATACCCTACGCGGCTTATTAATAATTGTAACACTCATGGGTAATATGCTGCGAAACACGAAAAGATCAAACTGATTGTAGACACTGAAGAAGATATATAACTACAGAGCGTACCCTAAAAACCCTTAAAGAATGCTGAAAAATATTTGGAAATACCTGGGCTAAGTGTTCATAGAGTTATTAAAAAAAACAAATTTCATACGTATTCGTACTCACTAATACAAACCTTGCGGTTAAGAGACGATCGCAAGAAGAGAATTTTACGAATCTATGTTAATAAAAACGCAAAAAACGAAGTCCTCATTCCTCATTTGGACAAATGAAGCTGAAATGGCACAAGAACGGTGTGAGAGAATTTCAGGGTTACCGGAACGTGAATTCCAATCAGTTCTATACCAGCATGTTCAACTTATAAAAGCTTTTTATAGAATTATTTTGAAGAGCGGTGGATAGTACATGCACATGCTAAACCGCATCGTTGGCCCTTATTTTTTTAGTGCAAAATCCACAGACTGCATGCATCTAGCAAACATTTCGAAAAAGCTGAAATAACTGAAAAGACGTGTAGACATGTCGCATTAAAATTTAGCAGCGATTTCAAAAATTCAATAAAAAGTAGGGCTTTCCGCTTAAAATACCGAACCTAGTTTCCATACCGAACCTAGTTTCCATTTCCAGGGAAATTGTATTAAACTGAAACTGTTTTTTTCCTAAAGGAGCTCTTCAAATAATAATGGAGCACTGAGTTACTTTGCATATTGAGACTTGAATAGATATTTTGATATCATTTATTCGTGAAGTTCAGCGCATCGGCCGTCAGTCTACACATTACTTTGGAGGGAGTAACAATTAGGAAGAAACGACTGTTACTTTATTCAGTTGTAGAAATGTTGTTTAGGCCAATTGTAGCAGCAGCCAATCTTGATATCTGCGTTCAGTGAAGTTTGCCGAGATTCAATTTAGTGAAATACCAAACTTCCGAACAGTTTGGTAAAGCCAATGCTGTTTCTTATCGCACTTTTAGCACAGCTTAAAGACTGTTTTTAATGAAAATGAATTAAATTAAAAAAATACTTTCTTCTTTGGTTCACGATGGTGCAATTTTGATTTACGCAAAGTTAAAGGGGATCCAGCCAATACGAGTTGAAGTGAAATTTTCAACGTCTTCGAGGCGATTCCCATAGCTCGCAGACGTAGCAAAGTAAGGAGTAACTTGTACAAATTAGTAGATGATTTTGTGCATTAAGTTTGGTAAGGTGGGTTTTGGGTTATTAACACAGAAAGCAGACATGATGGTAATCATGCGATTGTTACAAGATTTGACCACTAATAATTAAAATACTTATCCACTGGGTATTAAAATTAACATTAGTTGTTTAAAATTAAAATCATATTAAACGTACACATTGTGTTTTCGGAGTACAATAACGATCACAATTATTAATAACCTAAAACTATTTCTTTGTAAAATTTGACTAGATCTTTAATTAGTATGTCGTTTTTATTTATCAATTTCAAACTGAAGTTTTTCACACCTTTACACTTACATCATATCTTGATTAAATATTACTAAATTTGTACCTTGATTATGTTTTTCATTGTTAGCCTTAGCCTTCGTTCGTTAGAGGGTGTTCTGATTTGTCATCTTCAAAGTAGTTTAATAGTAATGTAGTTATTAAAGATCTTGCTATTCCTCACTAAAATACAATTAGATGCCATATTTGGCTTTATACGTTTATTAATACCAGGCTTTTATTTGCATTTTCATATTTCATAAATATATTTTGACATCTCAATTAATTCTTAAAGATACTACCATTTACTGAGGACTATAACTGTAAGTGTTATCGAAACATTTCAACCTATATAAAAAATAAATAAAAAATGGAGGATTTGATACCTAAAAAATACAGTAAAAGCAATCAACATACAGTCACAGCAAACTAGTACACCAGAAAATGTTGACCTGCAGTTCTTGAGTCAGTTAACATTCGCAGGTTAATGTTGCATCACAACAATGCATCGTCACACAGCAGACAGTTGAATTTTTTCATCACTTAGCCAAGATTTAAATTTAGTGTTTTTCGTTTTAGACCAGACCAAGTTCTGTTCGAGATTGATTCCTTTTTTATTATTTTGTAAGATCTAAATTTCGTGAATTAGAGTGTCGAAATTAACATACTTTGTTGTTGAATATATTTCATTCGGTGATTTCTGTAAGTTAAGAAACTAATATCAGGTTGGAAATTACAAAACAGGTGCTTCCTCATTTTTGAGTTGCCCACTGATTCATTTGTCTGTTGAATACTGTGTCGTTATATAAATAAGGTGGCGCTCTTCCGTCTACCGGCTTTGGCTGTTAGATTAAGCGTATTTATGATGTACTAATTCAAACACTACATTTTGCACCTAAGCTCATTCCCACTGGGCTACCGGCGAATCCTTATGTGTGTTACGCGAATCCTACTATGGTTTTTATCTGTAACAAACTTTTTATAAAATTCTTATAGGATTTCAGCTTAAAAAATGAAGCACTGCAATTGGTAAAAATAACCGTACGAACTTGACTCATTCGATCGTAACCATAGTTAGGTTTCACTGTTATGTGTTTTTTAACAACTGACTTAAAACTTTTGTATGGATATTTTATAATAAAAATAATTGATTAGATGATTTTTCATAACTCATTTAAGTAAAGTTTCGACCAATATTTAGGCATTACCAAATTCTTGGTCACATCACATTCGGTTCAGTTTATCCACCCTGTACTTTTGGCGTTTTACTAATACTATTGGTGAATAAATCGCGATTTTTTATATTGTTCCTAACGACGACTAACATCATGAAACCATCAAAGCAATACGTTTGATCATTTTCCCAACAGAAACATATAAATCTACATTTTCAATATGTCGGACAAAGTATTAAGCCAAAATGTGATGATACATAGCCAGGCGCGCCTTCAAGATATAAGTTACCTAATGCAAAGATCCAGCTCAGTAAGACCACTGCCCAAACAGTAGTTCAAAGCCATAAAATACTTTTATTTAGTCAAATAAGTTAGCGTATAAATGCAAACAAAACTGTGATAGTCAATTACTGGGCACCACTAGCGACGTGTATGTACAAAGTTTGACATAAATCGGTTCACGCATGCAAAATTTATTTAAGTTTTTTATGTCACAGAAGCACCTATGGACGCTTATGTGAACCCCCCTGTCAATATAAAAATATGAAGGGCGCCTAACAAACACTCACGGTAAAAGTCTAAACATAAAGACAGGCGGATTTTTGTACCACGAAGTGTATGAAACAACAGCGCCCGGTTCAGGTGAAGTTTGAATTTATTTACAACAGCATCTCAGGAACTGTTATGTGAACCCCCCCCCCCCCCCCGGCCATATAAAAATATGAAGGGCGCCTGACAAACATTCACGGTATAAGTCCAAACAGACATACTGATGGATTTTTGTATGAAACAACAGAGTCTAATTCAACTGAAATTTGAATTTATTTACAGCATTGTAAAGTGATTAAAAATGGTGAATAGCGAGGGAGTGAGTATTAATGGGATTTTTTTAATATGAATCAGAAAATTGTCAGAGGTATAGGTAAGGGTGATTTATGAGTGCTGGATCATTGTACATATTACCCATTTTAACGTGTTAAATGCGTTTCTTACACTGGTTGGCGATAACGTAGAACTTACACGACACATTCTATCGTGACTAGCATCCTCCCAAGCATTTACATAGTTCGGTTATCTCGTGCATCATTCGTTTATTGTTCATAGTTCATCAAATCTGAACACGTAATGCTCATCATGCGCCCATCATGAAAACGTTGCTCCTGCACAACGTAATCATCGTTACTTTTAATATATGTTATTCGGTAAGGTTTTATGTACATTACATTTCAATTTACTTCCAGGCCCTTACTTAGTTCGCTCAATCGCCACCAAAACCTCAATATTGTACAACTTAGGGGGACGACGCCATTAAATGTTAAGTATGTTTATTCTCAAGCTGCATGTTGACGTGCATGTTTGGTAAGCACTGATACGATTATTCTTTGCGGCTGAGTATACATAGGAGAGCAGTAGATCACTCAAAGTGAGAAGTCAGGAAGATAAGAACAGCGCCCGTAAGGGCGAAGCAGAAAGATCAAGAATCGCCGAACATGTCTGGAACGAAAACCACCGCATCCAATGGCATAATATATAGATAGTGACAAAGGACGAGAATATAACTCGCCGGAAACTTAAACAAGAGACATACATAGCATTAGCAGAAAATCCAATAAACCAAGCTAGTGTGGCGATGAAACCCATATGGATTCCAATAATGCGCGAAGAGCTTAAGAGTAATACACCTGCGCAATTGGTTACGGCGCAACATGCGCAATAAACTACAGGTTGGAAAAGGATGAAACGTTAGACGAACGCACGCAACTCTCGGTAAACACAATAATGGAGCTTCTGACAATAAGCATAAGACCTACACATTTCCAAGTAGAAAACAAATTCTACCAACAAGAGTTTGGGATGTCGATGGGTTTCCCACTATCACCCATAGTGAGAAATATATACATGGAAGATTTTGAAGATCAAGCGATATCGAAATTCACGGAAAAACCAAGGATGTGGTTTAGATACTTGGACGATACCTTCGTAGTTTGGTAACACGACAAGCATAAGCTAGATGAATTCTTACATCATCTAAATAGCCGCGCACCCTCCATAAAATTCACAATGGAATTGGAGTCGGAACAAAAACTGCCATCCCTGGATGTACTTGTACACAGGAATGACAACACTTTCACGACAAGTGTATACAGAAAACCAACCCACACGGGGAGATACCTACACCATAACTCTAATCACCACAAAAGCGCGAAGTTAGGCGTGGCAAGATTGCCTTCAAATCGACCAGAACCCTCAGGGGAATACTAGCCAAAGCTAAACCACACAGTGAAGACCATAATTCCAAGAATTGTGTATACAACCTACCATGCGAAGACGGCAGAGCATACAAAGGAGAGCAGTAGACCAGTCAAAAGTGAGAACTCAGGAACATAAGAACAACGTCTGCAAGGACGAAACAAAGACCAAGAATCGCCGAACATGTCTGGAACGAAGACCGCCGCATCCAATGAGATAACATACAGATAGTGGCAAAGGACGAGAATACAATTTGCCGGAAACTCAAAGAAGCCACATACATCGCACTAGTAGAAAATCCAATAAGCCAAGTTAGTGCGCAAATGAAACCCATATGGATTCTAATAATGCGCGAAGAGCTTAAGCGTAATACAGCTGCGCAATAAACTACTGCGCAACCACGAACCGCAACGTATATATATATATATATATATATATATATATATATATATATATATATATATTGTATATAATATACAGGGACCACCATAAAGTTAAGACACATGGGAAAAATTTGTATTATTGAAATTTCTGAAAAACTCTATTGGCGGTTCGCTTCTGCATGTCTGACAACCAAAAAATCCATTGTAACATTTGTCACGTGACTATAGATTTGGCGGGAATTTTGAAAAATGTGATGCCGAAAAATGGGTCAAATTGACAAGATATCGAAAAATTGCATTAAGAAAATGTATTTAAAATGCAACAATACCTCATATACCAATTTTCGACCAAATCAAAAACAAAAAAAATACCATTTATTCCCCTCTGCTTTTATTACGAAACATCATAAAATCTTGTTTTACCTGGAAATAGTTTTAATAATATAAATTACATAATTTTAGGTCAAAATTAATTAAATATTTGTAAAATTTGTAAGAGGAAAATTAAAAAAAAACGATTTAGCCTCGTCGCTGGTTGTGTTCATGCCCTGTATATTGAAGCGCATGAGCTGATCTAATATTTTTAACCGGTAAACAAAATGTAAACTAACTAATATTTGTAATTAAAACTTAACAACACATTATTTATCCTTATTAAATTTAATATTGGTTAGTACATTTGAAATTAGCGATTTTTTTTAATTTACAAAGTTGGCTTTGAAAAATCAAATATTTCGGCTTATAAGGATGAAAATTATTGCTCTTTAAAGTGCACCTCATAGTTTAAGATACCTAAAATTATGTAATTTGTGTTATTAAAACTATTTTCAGGTAGAACAAGATTTTATGATGTTTCGTAATAAAATCAGAGGAATAAATGATATTTTTTATTTTTTTTTTCTGATTTGGTTGAAAATTGGAATATGGGGTCTTTTTGCAATCTAAATACATTTTTTCGATATCATGTCAATTTAACCCATTTATCGGCATCACAGTTAACATTTTTCAAAATTACCGACAAATCTATGGTCACGTGACAAATGTCACAATGGATTTTTTGGTTGTCAGATATGCAGAAACGAACCGCCAATAGAGTTTTTCAGAAATTTCAACAATAAAAATTTTTCCCTTATGTGTCCGACTTTATGGGCGGTCCCTATATATATATATATATATATATATATATATATATATATGTTCTAAAAAATATATATTTGATTAACTCAGTGGCTCAGCGGTAAAGGTGTCAGACTTGTAAGTGAAAGGTACCAAGTTCGAATCTGAGAGTCAAGTGCTTGGGAAAAAAATCAGGACATTATCAGGACTAAGTCTGATGACGGAAGCTGAATCCGCTTCCGAAACGTCGCGCTATGAATGTAAAAACTGTGGAAATAGGCCGATCAACTCAACTATAATGATAATTCTGTTTACTCACTGAACCTGACCATTAGAACATGGTAAGCCAGAAGTGTTAAGATAACGCATAATGTTCTGTTGACTGCAATAATATTCAAATTCTTGTTAGGTAAATGCCCTTTCTCTTATTATTAACGGTTTGAGTAGGGTTTGGAATGTTGTTATATTGGACAAATCATCTTTGTGCGTCGTTAATTTGGTTTCGTACAGCCAAACAAACTTACCAATGACTACTAGAATTGATAATCGGTGTTTTAAATGTCCTACGTGATAAGTGTAATATTGGAGTTTGATCGATTCTTCGGTTCTCTTTACTGCAAAAAGGCATGGTCGTGCGAATTCCGATTATTAGTAACCATTTCGTTTTCAGAATTACTATTAGTTTATGTTCATCAACAAATATCATAAGCGTACCATTTTTTATTGGCCCATAGTGAAATAATTCTTTAATTTGTGATTTCATCGTACTATTACGTTCGTACTCTCGATTATACATTGTTAACACGAATTAGCATAATTGAGTGTCTAGGGAACACATCAACGTACCTCATCAAGGACTGTAATCGGTGTTCTATTTCATAGTCGAATTCTTTCAGTAGTAAAACACAACGTGCGATTCTGCAGGTTAAATCTTTCTTCTCCAAATTTAAATTCAACTGTTTTTTTTAAATATTCACGAAGACCTAAGAAAAATGTTTTGAACATTTGACATTTGTTTGTCGTCTTTAATAGGATTCATTTGGATGCCTGTGTCTATTAGACAATCCATGTTTATTTGATTAATGTGTACGATGTTACTCATTACTTGGTCTTTGGTTTGTCGATAATAGCATTAAAGCTCGCATTTTTTGTTGGTCTGCATTTTGGTACGTGATGGTCAAGAGCTTTGCATTTGAAGCATTTTGTTCCTAAGCTTTTTAACTTTTAAACTGCCGAATTTTACCCCATTTACTTATAATTACAGCGGTTGGCATCCTGTCTGTTATTATCAGTTTCTTGCTTTGAGTAGCGCTGGTTGTGTGCTACACGTTTTACTTTGGCGCTGATGTTTAAATTTTAGGATTCCAACATTATATGCGGGCTGTTTCTTCTTCGACAATTTTTTTCATCTTCTTTTTTAGAACTTCATATTTTTATGTATCTTATGGAACATTTGCTTTTCTACATAAATAAATACATCGAGATTCTAAAGTTAACTTTGTTGCAAAAAATAAATTTCTGCACATCATTTCACTTAAACAAAGTGACTACTTTTTCAAAATCTGAAATCCATCGTTTCACAGAATAAGCATTTTCCCTTATAAATTGTCTAATCTAATCTTCAACGTCATTAAACCTCATTACTGATTTAGGTATATCTGAATTTACACAATTATTTTTAGAGATAACGTTTTCATGGCCATTGCAGTGTATTACAGGATCAAAAAATAAATATTGTCTTTATAAAACTATCAAGAACACTTGCGAAATAATCGTATCCAAGGTGATCCATAAACAATAGGTACATGTTTTCATTTCGTTGTGTATGTCAATTTATTTCTGACGTCGAATTTCAACATATGTCCTTTCCGAAATGGTGAAGTTGAAAGAACGAGAAAAAATTGAAATTCTTTGCCTTCCTTGATACGGTCTTAATTATTGATACGTTCAATTGTAAATTCCTCGAGATCTGTACTTTAGGTATAGGACATGATACATGAAATTTACTCAGAATTCAAAGTAGATTCAAAAAACAGGTGTTTCCATTTGACAAAATCAAGTTGGTGGTAGTATTATTTTTGGGTCGCCCTACATACCACTTAAAAAACCGCAGTCCAAAAACTAGACCCTTGAACATTAAATGAATTTAGACATAAATTCTGGGACGCACTGTGTATAAAACAAAGTCGCACAATCGTGTTAGTTACACCACTTCTAACTCAAGAACAGCTGGACCGATTTTCATGATTTTTGATTTGTTGGATTTGTCTCTGCCCGGAATAGCAGAATAACTATTAACAAAAAAATTGAAGATTAAACAAATGCGCATGAATAATAATTATTATTATCTATCGATATAAATGTACTTATTTCAAATGCGGGAGGGAGAGGGGAGGTAGAGAGGAGTGGAGGGGGTACGGGAGATGGAGAGGGAGAGGGAGATGGAGAGGATACTGCTAGTTTTGCGTAAAACAAAAATTGTGAAAAAATTTGTCCTGAATTTATGTTTTTTTTTAGATGAATTTATTCTTGGCCACTTATTGCTTGCTCATGCAGTGATACCATCAAATGCAGAAGTTTACATTTGCGACAACCTTCCGATGTACTGAGTGCGAACTTTACCGATGTGTTACTGCAATTATTATTTTGAAATGTACCCTTGCTTAGAATAATTTGGAATTAATGTGATTTCATTATTATAAGTTTTTGTTATGAACGAATAAGTTCAAAGGTAAATATGTAATTAAAAATTATTATTAATTTTATTAAATACATAATAAATTCTAAATATAAGTAATTTGACTGTAATCTCATTATATTTAGAATTTACATCAGTTCTACATACATGAAGACAAAATTTGCATCGATTGGGGCTTGAACCTTGGTGGCGCAGTTGGTAGCGCGGTACTCTAGCAAAGTACAGGTCGTAGGTTCGAATCCTACTCGAGGTAAACTTTTTATTTATGTATTTAATAAAATTAATAATAATTTTTAATGTGATTTCAATTCAAGTTTTCTAAATTTCATATTTATTTTTCCAAACCACTAATTTGATCTATCAATTAGTTGACCACAACTTTATTTTAAAATACTAAATTTAGTTTCATTACCCAACTGTTAGAAAAAAGGAAAAAATATACGATACAAAATAATAAACGCGTTAGCTATAAAAGGTTAGTTAATGCAATGTTATCCCAGGTCCACAGTGTCGACAGAATATGGGAAACATACTGCCTCAGCGGGTTGTAACCCAGTGAAACAGCCAGGAACTGACTGATGCAGAAGTTCATTATTCTACTATGATCAAACACCAAAGTATTTCCCGCACAACCATTGGTGACTACTGATTATCGAGTACAGTAGTTCCTAGATCAAATACTTTGGAAAGTAACTCTTTTCTCATTATTTGTATTTTTATTGGCCAAATATGAATAGTTTTCTGTCAAAATAAGTACACACAATTTTTATTTCGAAAGTTTTCATATGAAAAAAATATTTTTTTCCACAATCATACAATAATACCTTGTTTTGCTCTCTATTTTTAGAGAGTAAAATGAGCGTTTGATCTCTAGTGAGCAAAATTTGTTGATCGGTTACTATGCCATCGTGCTATCAAAATCATAATGTACCTGTTTTGACGTTTCGCCAGAATTCATAACTATAAACATTTAAACCGTACCAAACAGTTAGTGCATTTAATTTCATGTAATGTTTAAAACGCATACATGTACTACTGTTACATATATTCAGTGACATGCAACACCAAGAAGGGGTAGGAACTTTTTGACCAAACTTGACAGAAACGTTTAACTACTAAAAGGTAGCAATTGATTAAAATTTCATTTATATGGATCAAGTTGTAATGGCTTATCTGGCAGTTCGTTCAGTTTTTTCGAACAATTTTGTCAGGTGTATATTGTGCGAGCTTGTGTTTATTGTTATCGCTTGTGATTTTTTGCTTTAAGGGTGTGATCTGGCCTAGAGTGCGCCAACGTGGAAATTACCGCCAATTAAGCGAATTTGACAGAGGTCGTAATGTTCGTTTGCGCGAAGGTGGCTTTTCGATTAGAGAAATCGCTAATTGCCTTAACAGGAACCAAACCACCATCATGCGCTGCTACCGGGCATGGACTAGGGAGAGTCAAGAACGTCGCAGAAGAGGAACCGGGGGCGAAGAACAAATGAAGTGCAGGACCGCGCTCTTCAACTTATGGCAACAAAAGACCGATTCTCAAGTCCCAAATCAATTGCCGATCAATGGTTAGCTAACGAAGGTCGTCCTGTAACCCTTCGAACGATTTATCGCAGAATCAGAGCTTTCGGCTTACAATCCTATCGGCCACATCTTGAGTTACCACTACCGGCTCAACATAGACGGCAACGTTTGGAGTGGTATAGGTTGTGACTGAACTGGAACCAAGAGTGGCATGGGGTGATGTTCACTGATGAATCCCGGTTTTGTTTGGGGATGCATGATGGCCGTATGGGTCAGACGAGGACGTGCGGAATGTCGAAATGTTGAATTTTCTGTTGCGAGACATGTGCACCAAACTGTAGGGATTATGGTATGGGGTGCTATAACTTATGGGAGGCGGTCTCGTTTGGTATTCATCTGAGACAATATGAACGCCCAACGATATGTGGATGAGGTGGTTGAACCCCACATTCGTCCATTTCTTCGGCAGTTGGAAGACCTGCAGCAGGATAATGCCCGTCCCCCTATTACAAGACGTTCTTTGGAGCGATTAGCAGAGAATAATGTTAATCTCTTGCCATTTCCACCCAGATCCCTCGACCTTTCGCCTATCGAGCATGTTTGGAACATTATGGGGAGAAGACTGAGAATCTTGCAGCATCCTCCGTAGACGCTGCTCTACAGCACCAATTACACGTTACTTGGGACACCTCAAGAGGACATCGACCATCTGCCAGAATAGATGCCACGACGAGTGGTGGAATGTGTAACCAACAGGGGGCATTATTAATAAAAATCATGTTTATATTTTCTTCTTTTTTTGTCGCGGAGTGGAAAGATCCACTATTACATTCATAACTAAATTTGATACCTTTTAGTAGTTAAACGTGTCTGCCAAGTATGCTCCAAAAATTCCTACCCTTTCTTGACTGTTGCAATTTTCATGTGACTGAGTATATTTAATCAAATTATTGGCCTTACTTAGTATTAGATCCGTATTTGTTACAGAATGTGTACGTCACTGTCACATGCCAGATGACATCGGCGCATCTTCAATAATTGCAATAAATCTGTCACAGTACAAGTTAAAAGAGCCAGTTATTGAACTGCTAAATAATTTATACGATTGTCGAAAAAATTATGTTTAGCACTCTTGAGCAAAGGCTCAAGGCTGCGCTCGCTCGTGTGATCAAATCTAGAGCTGGAGAGTAAATAGCACCTTTGCTCACTTGTACTAACAATAACTTATTAAATCACATCAAATGTCTCAAGTGCGAAAACAGTCCTCAGGGCTGTCTGATCAACTTAACTATAGTAATATGAAAAACGTTTTCTACAACACTCCACTTGCGTAGTTTTGTCTCGCTATTTGTCCGTATTTCCTACATAAGAAATAATAATAATGCACGTGATGTCATAAAAGCAATAGATTATGACGTGAACGCAATAGTAGATGCATAGGCAGGTTTAGATAACACTGAGCAGGCCAACATATATTAAGAGTACAAACAAGTTGAGAGATCAAAAATCCATGTTTTTATCAATTATTTCAGACCGCAATTTAAGATATACATGGTCGAGAAATTATTGAATTGAACTTACATAACAATTTAACTATTATCCTACACAGACTTACAGTAAATTCGTAAATTCTCTGACGTTTGTCAAACAATCTGATCGATTAAATTTTCAACAATTACAAATATTTATTAGTAAAGTAGCTCTAATGTGAAGTTAGCAATACATTCTATCTTTAGACTTGGATTTTCTATATGTTCACTTTAATAGTAAACAGTGACTAATGAATGATACTCTAATATAACAATTAAGAAGTAGATTTTTTTAAATTACACGAATGACAGCGTAACACATTTTTATGAATAAAGAATTTTTTAGTAGAGAAACAGAATTTGTGCAAAAAGCAATTATTTTCACTTAGATGAGTAACATCAATCTTAAATGAACCAGCGCGATGCTATCGCCACCCATATCAGAATCAAATAAAAATATTTATCTGAACCACAAAATTTAATAGTCAGTAATAAATTCTTTGTTACGGCAAAACAAATTGAAGATGCAAGTAAAATAATTTATCAGGGCAAACATGCTGCAGGAATAAGTGACATGGATACATCCGGGGCCACATCACAAGTTGTAGATGCTCATAAGGAAAAAAAGGTAAAGATCCCACCAATTTACCTACACAATGCTGACAATTACGAATAAACCTTACCAGTACAGACGATTACCTAAACGGACGAAAAAGGGTTCAAATTGTAGGACACATTTTGTCACTTTTTCATAAATTAGAATTTCAAACTAATATTTTTTAATGAAAAAATTATGGTAAGATACGGGTAATAAAAGACATAATTACTGAAAGTTTCAAGCATGCAGGTGCTTTTTTCACGTGATGAAAAATAATTGACAGTTTTTTGCAATTGCTTAAACAAATTATTTACCCATTTCGATCTACCGGGTCTCAAACTGACCTTTTTTTAGCCCGCTGAAAGTGAGAGAAATTTGAACCCCCTATTGGTTATAGTGTCCGAGCTACATTGAAAAAATCCATTTTTTACAAATTTTTCGAAATTTGACCGTTGTTTACACACTGTTCCCAGTTGTTAAAAATGGGCTCCACTTGAATGTCATATTTCTTATCACTAAAACAATCAATTTTTCCACATGGCTACCTGCTCTTAACTACGAGATGCACTACTGCTAATTCCACAGGACTAAGAAACTTTTAAAAACATAAGAAGTTATGAAATTAGTAATCACCAATCACCTTACACAAAAAATTATGAATAAGTAATAAACATAAACTTTTTAATAATACAGGGTGTGGCGCGAAGAGCTTGATTAAAAGTAATGGCGGATACAGTTAAGTTAAAAATCTGAAATTACGAAGCTGTAGGTTTTGGATGACGCTGAGTTCAAATATAATATTGTCCTGAATGTGGCACTTCCGGTTATACCGGAAGTAGACGTCAACTTTGTTATTTTAAATGGAACCTAATATTTTTTATTTTATTTTCGAATTCCACATGAAATTCTAGATAAAATTTGTGCACAATGTCCTATACCAAAAATGAAGTATTTTCGAGATATTTCGATTTTTTTTTACATTTTAAAAAAATCCTAGTCCACATTGAATAACGATATCTCCATTAATAACGAAGCTAGTGACGTGAAATTGTAACCAATAAACAACAAGCGCTTGCCCGTTAACTCCATATATCCATCTCATTGATATTTCATACAGGGTGTTTTAAACTTAGCCGCCAACATACACAATTTAAATTATTTATAAGTTGCTTACTTTAAATAGAACACCCTGTATTTTATTACATTTTCCGCTGTATTTTTTTAAGCCATTTCGTTTGGTATCAGTATTCTCTATACCTAAATCCAACCACTTTTGAGATATTTCATTATCTTGGTTAAAACATAACAACACTTAATTATTTCAACATTAGTAAAGGGTAGGCCAAGATTTCCATTATTTAAGGTGATATTTTGTTATTTTTGTTATTAATTCTGAAAAATAACCAATAGCCTGAAAGGATTATTAGTTGTGGATATCATTAAAAACGTTGACTAGGTATTTTGTATTAATTTAATTAGATAACTTACAAACAAAAATAACTCAATGTAATATTAAACAAATAAAGTTTTATAATAAGTGATCAAAATTAGTCCCCATCTACTTCTAAACATTTATGAATACTTTTCATTAAGTTATGTTTTGTAATTGCTTAAAAACTGCCGTCAGTTTGGTCAATTTAAGACAACAATTAATAAAAATAAACCACTAGTGGACAGTGACATAAACGAAATTAATGTTTTGGATTATTTTACGGCCTCTCCAAATGTCCCCATTAGAGATTGTGAGAGGGATCTTACTTTGTCGACGAGAACAATTCATCGCATTTTAAAAAAACACAAATGGAAACCATTTTCATATCATTTGGTGCAACACTTACAATTAGGTGATCTTCCTCGAAGGGTAGAATTCTGTGAATGGTTTTTAAGGAAGACCCAAGAGGACGAGAACTTCACAAAAAAAAGTAATATGGTGTGATGAAGCAAAGTTTAGCAAAAATGGATTATTTAATCGACATAATTCCCATTTTTGGTCTAATGAAAATTCACATGTTAGTGACGAACGTTATTTCCAAGATAGTTGGAGTTTTAATGTTTTTTGTGCAATAAAAGACGATACAATTTTAGCATTAAAGTTTTACGATGAAAATTTAAATGGTACAAGATATTGCCACATTTTAGAAGAAGCCATACGGCCGGCGTTACATACTTTAGGAGATGGAGAGGCAGCTTCAGCTTGGTATCAGCAAGATGGAGCACCTCATAACTTTGGGCCTGTTGCTCAGTATCTTTACGACATGTTTGATGATAGATGGATTGCCAATCACGGTCTGTTTCGTTGGCCAGCTCGCTCTCCTGATTTGGCTCCTCTAGATTTTGGTATTTGGGGTTACATTAAAAATCAGGTATTTTCCAAACCTGTTACGACAAAGGAAGATATGATGCAGAGAGTCTTACTTGCTTTTAATTCTCTAACACCCGACCATATTTCCAGAATTACAAGACATAACTTAATGAAAAGGATTCATAAATGTTTAGAAGTAGATGGTGCTAATTTTGAATAGTTATTATAAAACTATTTATTTAATATTACATTTAGTTATTTTTGTTTGTAAGTTATCTAATTAAATTAATACAAAATACCTAGTCAACGTTTTTAATAATATCCATAATTAATAGGCATTTCATTTTTCACCATTCATAATAAAAAAGAAATGCCGTAATTTTAACAACCTTAAAGTGATGTGAAATCGATGCAATCTACTTAAATGAAATTTTGACAATTGTTTTGATTTTCTTACCAAATGATTCCGGTTTTAGAAAAAATAATGTCCTTTCAGGCTATTGGTTACTTTTCAGAATTAATAAGTTATGAAAAAATAACAAACTATCACCTTAAATAATGAAAATCATGGCCTACCCTTCACTAATGTTGAAACAATTAAGTGTTGTTACGTTTTAACTAAGATAATGAAATATCTCAAAAGTGGTTGGTTTTAGGAAGAGGGAATACAGCGGAAAATGTAATAAAATACAGGGTGTTCTATTTAAAGTAAGCAACTTATAAACGATTTAAATTGTTCATGTTGGCGGCTAAGTTTAAAACACCCTGTATGAAATATCAATGAGATGGATATATGGAGTTAACGGACAAGCGCTTGTTGTTTATTGGTTACAATTTCACGTCACTAGCTTCGTTATTAATGGAGATATCGTTATTCAATGTGGACTAGGATTTTTGTTTAAATGTAAAAAAAAAAATCGAAATATCTCGAAAATACTTCATTTTTGGTATAGGACATTGTGCACAAATTTTATCTAGAATTTCATGTCGAATTCGAAAATAAAATAAAAAATATTAGGTTCCATTTAAAATAACAAAGTTGACGTCTACTTCCGGTATAACCGGAAGTGCCACATTCAGGACAATATTATATTTGAACTCAACGTCATCTAAAACCTACAGCTTCGTAATTTCAGATTTTTAACTTAACTGTATCCGCCATTACTTTTAATCAAAACTCTACGCGCCACACCCTGTATATAAGGTATGATCTTATCACCGCTACAAATGCTTCGTGTAAGTATGACGAGATATTGTGTAATTCCTAAAAAGAATGCAATTCGGTCATCTCTTTGTAGGTAATCATCTGCAAGATGACCACAAAGAAGTTTTACACACAATAATAATAATAGATGTGGCCTACATTTTTCTAGCAGACTTAGAAATTCTGCATAATTAGATTTTAAATATTGCAATATGGAAAACAGAATATTATTAAATTTGTATATAAAAATAGAAATTACGTGTATTGCATATACCGTAATATTGGATTGCGATGTGCGGTAAATCATCACGGTTGAATTAGATAATAAAATTGGATAAGCAATCAAAAATTTAACGGTAAGAAAACTTGATTTGGTAGAAAATTGTCTACAAGATGGTATTAAAGTAAAAGAAAAACAATTTAAATACTTACAATAATATGACCAATTACGTAGAAAAATGTTCACACAGTGATCACCACTCCACATTTGTTTCAATCACTTTAATGACAACGTCGGTATTTGGCACATCGTTAGCCTATAACAAAAGTAAGAAAAATTAAGTAGCTAATTAAGACTATTACTCATACACATAAAAATTTGTGTAAATCGTTAATTTTTTAGGGTAATCATTTGTTAAACACGTTTTTATATAATAAGTTGTATGAATATTTCAGGTTTTTGACAAATTAGTAGACTGCTTAAGGCAGATTATGCACAATATTCCTTAATGCAAAAATAAAAAAATAACTAGGTTAAACGAAAATGAAACTGTGCCATATGGATAATTTAAAAAATCAATGTTAACAATTATTCCTTTATTGGTTAACGGTTTAGATGTACGAATCAATTACATGATTAATAGTTAGTTCGACCGTTATTATTTATTAACCTCATTAATTTATACATCCGTATGGTTTATAATTTATATTCCTAAATTAAGTCCATTACAATCGTCTATGAAGTGAATAATGTAGTTAGTTGTACTTTCTTTGGAATTAGTGTTAAAAATTAACGTCTGTAAACAACGCAATGCTATAAAGTGTAATATATAATTTTATATTAATAACCGTTTAAATTATCATAAATAAATGTAATAGGTTATTATGCCTATTGCATTAATTATTATTTTGTTGGACTATGTAGATATAAAGTTCAATGGTAATACTTTTCCGTTTCTATTTTTAATCGGAAGGATACAGGGTGTTCCAGTTTTTTGTAGCAGGACTTTAATAGTCGATATAGCTTTGAAAATTAAGACAAAAAGTTCATATAAACATAGGTTGCCAAACGCTTAGTTTTGTAGATACAGGGTTTCAAAGTTTTAATTTTTTTTCAGTTCTTTTAATTTATCTTCAAAACTATTTAAAATAATAAATCCAAATTTAGTACACATATTACACTTCTTAAACTCAATATTAAGAGTAGTTTAACGTTTATCAGTATCTACAGGGTAGGACATTTTCTGGGGTGGTACACCCTTTATCCCCCCCGAACTTTTTCATGCGACGCCTCTAACTCTTAAAAACCAAAAATTTAGATTGCCCATTTGATTTAGGAACTTTTTGGCTTCTGCTTTTTTTTCGAAAAATGCATAGTTTTTGAGATAAATTAGCTGTAATCCATGAACAGCTTCCAAATGGTAAGTAAAGAACGTCTGATGCTCCCGCAAAAAATAGTGTGCCATGAAAAGAACAATAAAAAAAAAGAATTAAATTATGTCAAATCTCACGAATTATTTTAAATACGACTTGTGCATAAGAAAGAATGTAATTTATTTACATATTTTATTGTGTTAATTTTTATTGCAAAAGTGATCTTTTAAAATGCCATTTTTGTTTTCTAATCAAGAAATAGCGGATATCCATTTTATTTATGGCTTTGTAAATGGAAGTTCAGCGGCAGCAGCCCGTGAATATAGGCGAAGATATCCTTTTAGAAGAGCTCCGCATCCTTCAGTATTTGTAAGAGTTCACCAACAAATTATAAGTCAGGGGTTAAATAATGTGCATGGTCGTCAAAATAATAATCATAGACAGCAAAGAAATATTGCACGACGAATTTTGCGTGAATTCGACAGAGATCCCACAACTAGCATTAGAAGAGTATCCGTAGCTTTAGGTGGAGTTTCAAATACTACTTACTATTCACCGAACATTAAGATGGGATCACCGATATCCTTACCATCTACAACCTGTTCAAGGACTACAACCAGGGGATGTAGAACGTAGAGTTGCGTATTGTCGATGGATTCTTGCTGAAAATAATAACAACCCAGGTTTTTTAAATAATGTTTTATGGACCGATGAATCCTGCTTCACTCGCCGTGGTGTGGTAAATTTTCACAACCAGCACGTTTGGGCACATGAAAAACCACATGTAATTCGCCCGAGACATTTCCAACAAGAATTTAGTAAGAACGTCTGGATAGGTACTTACAATAATCACCTTTTTGGGCCCTACTTTTTACCACCTCGCATCTTGGAATTCTTAGAGAATGAACATGGGAATATGTGGGAACATATTCCTTAAATTTACGAAGAACGGCTTGGTTCCAGCTTGATGGTTGTCCTGCTCATTATAGCAGAAACTGGCTGGACAACCATTATCCAGGAAGATGGATCGGTCGTGCAGGCCCAGTTCCCTGGCCGCCAAGGTCTCCAAACCTAAATCCCTTAAGATTTTTTTGTGTGGGGGTACTTAAAAGAAAGGGTGTATGCAACTCCTGTGACAACAAGAGATGCTCATTAAAGGATTACAGATGCGTGTAATGAAATAAGGCAATTTTTAGTTAATATTCCACGGTGTGAATTATGTATTCAACAAAATGGTTCACATTTTGAACAGTTTCTTTAAATTTATTTATTATTACGATAGCGTTTTTGTTTTGTTGTTATAGGTTAAGTTTATTTGTTTAATTTATTTATTTCGTTCGTTTCGTTCTTGTTAAAATCTTAAATAGAAATTCTTTCCAATTTCTTCCAATAAATACGTATTTTTTTAATATTTATTTTGTTGTTTTACTTTTATTTTCCTTTATTTAATTCAACTGAAAGGTTAGGAAAAAATCAGTGGGGTACTACTTTTTATTAAGAGACAAAAAAAAAACGTGAGAATTGACATCATTTGTTTTCTTTTTTTTTTATTCTTTTCATGGCACACTATTTTTTTGCGGGAGCATCAGACGTTCTTTACTTATCATTTGGAAGCTGTTCATGGATTACAGCTAATTTATCACAAAAACTATGCATTTTTCGAAAAAAAATCAGAAGACAAAAAAGTTCCTAAATCAAATGGGCAATCTAAATTTTTGGTTTTTAAGAGTTAGAGGCGTCGCATGAAAAAGTTCGAGGGGGATAAAGGGTGTACCACCCCAGAAAATGTACTACCCTGTAGATATTGATAAACGTTAAACTACTCTTAATATTGAGTTTAAGAAGTGTACTATGTATACTAAATTTGGATTTATTATTTTAAATAGTTTTCAAGATAAATTAAAAGAACTGAAAAAAAATTAAAACTTTGAAACCCAATATCTCAAAAACTAAGCGTTTGGCAACCTATGTTTGTATGAACTTTTTGTCTTAATTTTGAAAGCTCTATCGACTATTAAAGCCCTGCTACAAAAAACTGGAACACCCTGTGTGTCTATATCTGTGGTTTACATGCATCAAATTTAAGCAAAATAGTTAATCTGAAGCAATACTTATTTATATCACTACGCCAGGAGTGAGTATATGAGCAGAACTACGAATACTCGCAAGACTATCGTTTCTGGAGTTGTAAAAATTACCTTTTTTGCGGTGATGTTATTAAATTCAATAAAAATTGTTTGATGGCGCCATCATATTGTATGTTATGTTGGCATCACTAAACATTAACACGTTAAACGACTCTAGTAAAGTTAACATGTTGGCTGCCATGTGAGCCTAATGTGGTGCCCCGCTAAATTTTTGATAATGGCCATGTGACGCCACATTGGAGCTTATGTTTGTGATGAGCTTATGGCCTCATATACCCACATTTTTATATGGGGGTCAGAAAATTATGGCTTGTAGGAACAGAAAACGTGTTTGGCCTGTGGATTAGGAGCTATTGGTGGGTACACAAGGCCACATAATTGTTATTTTGAGGTACAAAACGTAAAATATAAGAAAAACAAATACTCATTCGAATTAAATAATAAAAAAAAAACTAAACTACGATTGAAAATTATTATTTTGTATACTTATGCACTTCAAAAAAACAAAACAAACAATAGTTTTTTTGAGCAGAAACAAGTCCAATTTTTACTTTTAGTCTTTCATAGCATAAACAGCACCATCCTCTATGATTTCTGCCAACATCTTCAAGATTGTGTTGGGTAGTGTCGATGTCAGGGTTTAGGTCTTCTACATTTAGAAGTTGGGCTGCCAATAATTCTTTGAACTTTGTGATATTCATTTTGTCGTTAGTTACTTCTTGGTGTAAAAGGTAGGCATTTACAAGAGGCGTGCCAGTCAATAACTCAACAGCCAGTTTTCCGTATCACTTGACTCCTCGTCTAAAGCAAGCGTTGTATGCCTTCATCTGATCGGACATATCTATGTAGGCCTTATGATTATTATAATCAATTACTGACGGCGGTTTTTCTTTTTCTTTAGAGACATGTTTTACTTTTACCAACTGTGAATTGTGCTCGGTACTCAAGATAAGCAAATCCCGCTTATCCCTCCATTTCTGCACCATTATGCCAGAATTACTTTCAGAAGCTACAGCTTCTCCCTTTTCAATTTTTTCTTCAGTAATTTCTTTAGGGTTCAGCTTACTATTCGATCGACTGGTACCAACTAAATGGGTTTGTTTATCTAGCAATGCATGGGCTAATGACGCACTGCTATAGTAGTTGTCCGTCTATATGGTGCGCCCCGCATTCAATCAGATTGCAGTCAGAGTGAGCACAATATTTTGCGATGAATACTGACCTTCTACTTTATCTTAATCGCAGTATACCAAAAGATTATAGGTATAACCTTTTTCCAAACATAATTTATATAACTTCATGCCAAATTTGTGGCGCTTATTTTTGATATACTGCTTGAAACTCAAGCGTTCTCTGAACGAAACAAGAGTTTCATCGATACATACAGAATCTTTTGGTACCACGGGAGAATGAAAATTGTTGACGAGCGATTCAATTGAGGTAATATTTTCTGTAACCTCACAATAGTAACGACATTGTTGTTATGAAAATGCCTCATCCTCAAGATCAACTGAAATCGATTTCTGGACATTAACGATTTTATTTTATTTTGGTAGAGAATGAATTTTTTCATTTCGCTAATGTTAGTGTCTACCCATTGATGGACTCTGGCCTTTGGTGCTGATTATTTTGCCGTACACTGACCGGTATAACGGTTGGTTTCCACTCCAGAACCATCATATTGAGCAGAGACTCATTGACGAATAAAGAAGAAAAGTCTATTGGACGTATATTTAAGTAATTTTCATATATTCTATATTCATACCAGGCGTACGTATCACAATAATAATACTAGACATGGTACCAATTTAAGTTAGTTTCTTCATGCGAAGGCTGTTTGCTGCGAGAATAGCTCACCCAGCTATTTCTAGTAGTTTATTTTAGCGAAACTGCTTTCTTACTGCTTCCGCCACGAAATAAATGTTGAACTTTTATACTCTACCAAGAAATTTTGGGATATGTGTCCACTTTGAAACGTAGTTAGACCATCTGCCATTTTCTTTAATTTTTAACACCATCTTTGAAATTTTAGTTTTATAGTGATTATTTACATATGTAGACTAATCGAAATACGTGACTTAATAATAAATGCTAATAAATTAACTTGAAGTTCACGTTCAATTGTCTTTTTTTTTGTCGGTGATTATATATTTTGTTATATTGTAATTAATGTCATTTCTTGATAAATTCTAATAAATTAGCTCGAACTTCAGCTTCAATTGTCAATATTTTTTGTTTTTGGATTATTATGCTTGTAGGTAGCGGGCCGCGAAAATTCTATTATTGTAATAAACGTTTGTCAAATCGCCATTGTTACCGCGATAGAAAAGATAATTAGTGGATTTTTAATATCTTAATAATACGTCGTAATTTGCCAATGTTTTCGGAATATTTTATTGTATACATTTCTGTATAAGAAATGTGAGAATGTATGTAATTGATGTTTGGCTAGGGTTGAAAAACACATGTTGGGGTTTAACGGGCCGGTGTACACTTTAAAACTGCTCTACTGAAGAGGCGTAACGAATCATTGGAATTTTTTATGCGCGCTCTTGATGTAAAAATGTCATTGATTTAATGATTAATTGTGGCTGAACATAGCGCAAATTCAAAGGGATCTTGGTTTGGTACGTTGAAACTCGACACGAAAATGTAAGGTTTGTTACGGACGAATGCATATTTTTAAAATTAAGACGTCATACAATAATTAATATGAAACTGTCCCAACGTAAATTAATGGTTCTTGTTTTGTTATTACTTTTGAAAGACGGGGGATGATTGTGGGAGTAAAGATAGGTTCTTAGTTTTTGAAATCGGAGGGGAAGTTAGTTACCGTCAGAGTGTCAATCGAGACAGATCGATTTTTGATTGATTAAATATCTTTAATGTAAACAGTTTGCCTTTAAAATATTTCTTGCGTGTACATTTTCTTTTGGAATTAGCCAACACTAATTTGTTTTTTCTTTCGGGTGCTAGTTGTAATGTATTTTTCAAATCTTAATCTATAAATAACCCTTTTTGAAGTTAAACCGCGTATGTTAACAATTTGTGTCTGTGATCGATTAAAGGAATATATTCAAGTGTAAGTAGATATTTTTATATAAACTAAGGCTGTCTGCAAATAATTCTACAAGCCTAGATAACCTATTAAAAATCGAGCATTGCCTTGCAAAGTTATCTTATTCGCACGCGGGCTCCTTAAGCTGAAAGCTGCAAAGTAAAAGACAGTACAGGGCTCCCTCACTCTGGTATTGGTGTGAATTAGTATTGTTTGTTGTTTATATTTATATTTGTGTAGAGGTGGGCTGGTGAACGGGTACATGATACCGCTTTGGATATTAATTGCAAAAGGCAATTGCCAAGTGGGTACATACTCCCTGGCCAGATAACCATTAAACACCTCGAATTTTATTTTATTGTTTTTGTATAGATGAATGTGTAACCTGAGAAAGGGGCGCTGTATTTTTCTAACGCACTCAAATTTATATATCGGTCACAATGTTATGATATATTTATCACTTACCCTTGTAAGGCTTTGTTTTAATGAGTTTTTTTTGTGTCAGTTGTTAAGTAGAATTGGTTGCCTGCGAACTAATTTCTCTTTATATGCAATCGATTGTAATTTTTTATATGTATTTTGTGCTTTAGTAGTCACTAAACAATTGTGTACGGGTAAATTCCTTGTCTATTTTCTTATGTCCTTGCCTTTACCTTACTACCACCTGCGCAATTTTACTGTTGTATTTTATATGTACCGTAATTTGCTTTATTGTTTTATGTGCGTATCTACTTAAAGACCGGCGTGATTGGTCTTAAAAGGGTCACATGTTTGGTATTATGATTTTTATTTTGATTATTTATGACACAATTGTGGGCGTGACTACATGTTTTTTTTGTGTTTATGTGTAACTAAACTGCCTTTCATTTATTTTCTTTTAATGTTATAATTTTGTACGCACTTTAATTAACCTGATTTAATTGTGTTTTGTTATACATTTAACTCTTTCATTGTTTTTTTTGTGTTATTTGATTTATTAATGTACTTGTGCAATTACTTATTTATGAATAAAGTGGGTTTTATTGGTGGTTCTTTCCCACAATAGTACATTAACGGGCTGAACCACCATTGCACAAAGCTCGTTGATTTTAATTTGAGTAGTTTCATTTTTTTTACCTGCCTACATGATGCAACACTTACCTCATCCAGCCTATTTAATTCAGATAGCACAACGTACCTACCACTAGACGACCACTTCGTTTGATCAGATTTGAGGTTTGCGAGTAATTAAATATCAGACTTGTAAATAAATTCTAACTTTTTAATTTTTGCCGTCAAAGTAAGGCAGGCATGAGTAATAATAACATTAATGTCAGTCAAGTCACGATAAATCACTTAGCGATTGTTTTGTTCTTGAATTTGCATCATTGCAAATAAGTTCAAATTGCGCTTTTCAAGATAGGTTACCTGGGGAACGCTACATGTTATTTTATATTTTAATTATAGAAGTATTTCGTGACAAATGCTAATAAATTAACTTGAACTTCACGTTCAACTGTCATTTTTTGTGTTTTATAGTGATTATGTATTCTTTTATATTTTAATTTTTTCTTTGTCCTTGGGTGATTATGTATTTTTTATAATTTTAATTATTGAAGCACGTGGCCTCTTTCTAATGCTGATAAATTAGAGTGAATTTCACGTTCAACTGTCAATTGTCAAATTTTCTTTTTGTTTTTGAGTCATTATGTATTTTTTTATATTTGAATTATTGAAGTTTGTCACATATTGATAAATGCCAATAACTTGACTTGAACTTCACGTTAAATTGTCAATTTTTTCTTTGTATTTTTTATATACTAAATATTGAAGTACATGCCTTTTAGATCAATACCAATAACTTAACTTGAACTTCACGTTCAATTATGATTTTTTTCATTTTTGGGTGATTATGTATTGTTTTATATTTTAATTATTGACGTATGTCATTTCTTGATAAATGCTAATAAATTAGCTTAAACTTCAGCTTCAATTGTCAATTTTTTTTGTTTTTGGATGATTATGTTATTTTGTATTTTAATTCGTAATAAATGCTAATAAACTAACTTGAACTTCTCGTTCAACCGTCATTTTTTTTATTTATAGTGATTACGTATTCTTTTATAATTTAATTTTTTCTTTGTTCTTGGGCATTATGTATTTTTTGACACATTAATTACTGAACTACATGCCTTTTTGATAAATGCTAATGACTGAACTTGAACTTCACGTTTTTTTAGTGATGATGTATTTTTTTATATTTTAGTTATTGAAGTACGTGACCTCTTAATAAATGCTAATAAATTAAAGTGAATTTTATGTTCAATTGTCAATGGTCAATTTACTTTAAGTGATTCTGTTTTTTTTTTTATATTTTAATTATTATGTCACTTATTGGTATATCCTAATAACTTGACTTAAACTTCACGATAAGTTGTCAATTTTTTTTTTGTTCTTGGCTGATTTTGTATTTTTTTATATACTAATTATTGAAGTACATACCCTTTTTGATAAATGCCAATAACTTAACTTGAACATCACGTTCAATTGTAATTTCTTTGAAATGTTTGAGAAAATTATGTATTTTTTATATTTTAGTTATTGAAGTACGTGACCTCTTGATAAATGCTAATAAATTCATGTTCATTTTTTTTGTTTTTGAGTAATTCGATTATGTATTTTGTTATATTTTAATTAATGAAGCATGGCCACTTAATGATAAAAACTTGACTTGAACTTCACGTTAAATTTTTTGAGTGATTATGTATTAATTATCGAAGTACGCCACTTCTTAATAAATGGTAATAAATTCGCTCGAACTTTACGTTCTTATTTTTAGTTTTTGGTGATTATGTAACTTTAATTATCCAAGTACGTGACTTCTTGATAAATGCTAATAAGCTTGAAATTCACGTTCAATTGTCATTTTTTGTTTTTGAATGATTATTTATTTTTTTACATTTGATTATTGAAGTATGTGACTTCTTGATAAATGCTACCAAATTATATTGAACTTCACCTTCTTTTTTTGTTTACTTTTTGGGTGACTATGTATTGTTTTATATTTTGCTTATTGAAGTACGTGACTTCTTGATAAATGCTAATAAATCATGTATCTTTTTTTATATTTTACATAAGACGTGTTGGTTTATAAGTACACACCATTCCATTTCAAAATTGTAAGCTAACTCCAAGAAGAAATTCAATATATATAATTATGCCCATTAAGTTGGACCCCCCACCAACAGAAAAAAAAATCCGACTTCTTAAAAAAATTAGTGCTAATTATGTGCTAATTTGTTATCGTAAATTTTGTTGCTCAAGAAGAAAAGCAATAAATTAGAAATGAAGTGGGTGGGGCCAGTTGAACGTATAACTGAACCCCCCCCCCCCAAAACTTATTGCGTACAAGAAAACGGGGCGGAAAAATATACCTCAGTCAATGATTTCTTCATTTCAACATATCCGATGACCAGGGTTATCTTACTTTTATTTATGGTACCTTGCAATGTTAATATTCTGAGATTTCAGTTATTCAAATAACATCTCAAATGACAACGATAGTAAACGCGATAATCAAAATAGGACTAAGGAAATAAACTGTTTTAATCAACTGCTTTTACTTGGCATCAGCATTAAAATTTCATTTTAAGGTATTACAACCCTTACATCTAATTGACTAGTGGTTTACCAGTCAGTAGTGGCGGATTTCTATGTTCTATGATAATTACATGTAAAAGATGGTATGATTTTAGTATAACATTACGTCTTTAGAACTTTCTCAATCGTTTGTGAGAGATCAAATTTTAAAAGTGTAGTTGGAAACTGTGTTCTACTTTATAATATTAAAACAGAATTCCAGCAACCATCTGCAGGTGTGTGACAATTGTATGTAAAGAATGGTGTGGCAGGATCAAGTTTGTTACGTCCTTATACATCTGCGAGAGATGACATTTTTACACTTTTCTTGGAAACTGTGTTCAATATTATAATTTTAAAATAAAATTCCAGCAACCATCTTCAGTTCTATGAAAATTGTATGTAAACGACGGTATGATTGTAGTATAACGTTTGGTTCGCAAACGAACGTCTTCCAATCATCTGAGATGAATTGTATTGTTGAAAAATGTATTTTAATAATAAAACGGAATTCCAACAACCATCTGCAGTTATGTGAAAATTTTATATAAAGAGAGTATGATTTTGCTGTAATGTTTGGTACGCCCTTGGACGTGTCTAGAATCATTGGCGAGAAATGAAAGCTTGATAGTACTGTTGGAAACCATGATTTATATTATAGCTTCTTTTCTAGCAAACCATCTACAGTTTCTTAGAAATTAATGTAAATAATTATACATTAATTGTTAAGACTTCATAATGGCCACAACAATGTGATGAATTTCCGCCATTATGACAGAAAATGATGATGAATAAGAGTCTGAGAAGTCACTTTCATTACTGTGGTCCTCTTAAGCTAAATTTATCACAATCGGAAGAATGTCTAACATCTTCTTTCTTCTCTTATAATTTCAAAAAGTAGGCAAACAAGTTAAACAGGTATGGAAAATATTATCGCGGGTCTGACTGATAATAAGTAAAACAAAGACAGTACAATCAGTTCACGTGCTAAGTGAGATAGAATACACGACAAACTAAAAGCGTTGATGCCATACATGCGTCTTTTGAGTAGGCTAGTGTCACATTTAATTGCTACTGTCAACGAGAAATTCCTGAAGAGAAAATACAGATTATTAAGTGGTATTATTCAGGAAGCACCTGCACAAGAAATAATGGGCAGGTTTGCTTTTTCCTTTGAAAACAGGCCAATTCCATCAGAAACTACGATTATGCGTATTGTATGTAAATTTGAAAGACGTGGATGTTTAGATAATTGTAGGAAATGCAGTAGCATTGATGGTAATGATGGTGAGCATCCTGGCCGTAACTTAAACGAAGTGTGCGAACTCCAAAAAAATGCAGTGTGTAGTTTAGCAGAAACTAATTTTCCCATTAATAGTACAAAAATTGCTGAAGAGATGAATATTGATCCAAGAACAGTTCGCAATATCTTGAAAAGGAATAAATAGCGTTGCTATAAGTTGCTACAACAAAACTACAGAAGAAATTTTTCCAAAAGATCATCAAAAGCGTATGGAATTTTGTGAAGATATGATGAATCGGGCTAATGAAAACGAAAGATTTATTGAAAATATTTTGTTTACCGACGAGTCTTCTTTAACTTACATGGCCATCACAACCGTCTGTCGCTGTTAGTTACTCTGGAAAACTAACACATTAGTATTCCTTACCGGACACAATACCCCAAAAGTTAATATGTAGGCAGGAATTTTAGGCAATTCCATAATTGGTCTATTTCTTATAAATAGAAACTTGAATGTGGACAAATATTTAGAACTGTTGAAAACCAGATAGTTCCAGCTGTTCAACGCCTTAATATAAATGTTGATGTCATTTGGTATCAAGAAGATGGCTGTCCCGCTCATACTGCAATAAGAGTTCAACAGTTTTTGGAAACTACATTCACTAACCGTATTATTAGTGCAAAGATACTATTAAATATCCTCTTCGCTCACCTGATATCGCGCTGAACGACTTTTCGTTTCTTAGCAAATTAATGGGTACAGGCATGAACGTACTAACAATTGGGACGAACTTCGTGTCTTTAAACAGCATCACCCAAGAAATGTTAGAAAACAGCCGAAATGAATTTTATCCAGATTGGGTTACTGCCTTGTGCAAGGTGGAGGTCTTTTCGAAAATCTTATAAAGTAGAGTTTTGAAAATAGTGTATTCTGTTCATTTTAAAAATAGTTGGTTTTCAATAAGAATTATAATGCCAAAGTTAAACCTTAAACTTAAGTTATACTATCAATGTAAATGTTAATGTTCTTGTTTGTAGCTCTCGTAAGATTCTTCTTGGTGATTCTTACGAGTAGTAATCGAACCATGTCATAAATTCGCAATTACAGTAAGCTTCGATGTTTGAGGTATTATCATTTAATGTTTAAGTGTAAAGTATTTACTTAATAGTTTCAAAGAACACACGACTTTTCAACTTCATCTCAATTGCGTTGGTTTCGTTAGAAATGTTGAAGCTATATTGAAGGAGACTTAAGTAGTTCATATTTTGTGCCTACATACAAATATGAACAAATGGCAGCATCGGTAAAGTTATGTCTCTCTCACACTCATCATGCTTGTTGGGTTTTTTTCTAGCGTATTATAAGTCAGACCCGCAATAATGTTTTTCCATACATGTATATGAATATAGTGTTTTACATGGTAAAGAGGTGTTTACAGGCAACAGGAGAAGTTTATTGGCGAACCGTCAGATGAGCCTGTATTCTCTTAGATCTACTAGTAAAAATCGTTACCCTGCGTGTAAATAATGTAATGTTTTTGGTTGTTATTCATTCGTAAACTACATTAAAACTGTAAATTTATGATAGAAATCTATTGGTAATGACATTTCTATTTCGTCAGCCGTGACTTAAAGTATTACAAAATTATGTGCAACACAGTTACAATATTAAAAATCATTAATATTGTAATAACCCGCAGCAAGTTAGCAATAGATTTCAGCACTAGTAGAACAAATTTAACAATTTGGGTGGAATTTCATATAAATAAGCGTACCCTATCATGTGGAGTTGGCATATAATTTTGAAAAAGCACTTTTTACTTTGACTAGAATTGCAGCTAAAACCAAAATTTAATACTGTAACCCCACCCCGTTTTGAAATTACGAAATTTTTAAGAATCCGAGCACTTCACTGTATTGAATAATTTGTTGAACGGTGTTGTGCATCCAATATTTTTATTTATTTAATTGTTTATGTTAAAACTTCACCAGTAGTTATATACGCGCGAATACAAATGTACATACATACCTCTCGCAATTCCGTAATTTTTAAGGAAACGTGCTCATAATGCACCATCACGGTATCGAAATGACTGTTGAACCCCGTTGTACATTAAATATTTTAATTTTTTGCGTTAAAAAGGTTCACTAGGAATAATATAATATAATAAGTATTGAAATGGATGTTGAACCTTGCTGTACATACATCAAATAATTTTATTTCTTTAATTTTTTATGTTAATAGGGTTCACTAGCAATATTTACTGTCGTACGTTGTTTTATTTCATTAATGCGATGCATTAGAAAACTCCGTAAAAATTCCTATATATTCATTAATTTAAAGATTGGAAAATATTTGAGAAGTTATTTGGTTCTATTTTCGGGGATAATATAACTTGTGTTATGATTATCAACGATTATTAATCATAACACGTGTTATATTTGGTAAGAGAATATAATGAATAAAAATATATTTTTTAAAGTTTACAATTTTAAACGATCTGTCATTTTGATAGTAAATATTACAGTTGCAAGATAATCAATACAATTATTTATTTCTTTGAAACTTTTTGTCACTTTGACAGTAAACTATTTTATTCATTAAAATCATCGACAGTCAACATTCGGTGATTAAATTATCACCGATTTGATAGCCTATTCTGCGATTTTGTGTTTGTATTTTAACCAATGAAAGTAATCAAAAATGTACCATGTGAATTATATTCTCATTTTTACATGATTTCAATTTATTCCATGCCATATACTAAGCCGTTTTATAACTTAGGTAACAGCAATTCTCTTTTACCATTTTCAAGACCAAAAATCAAAGTCCGTTACACTTTCTGGTGGATTACACAACTCAAGAAGGAGTTACCTTACTGAACTGCAATTTTTACACTGTGTATATCTTCGGACAGGAAGATAATCCTATTATTTTTGGTAAAAAACCAACCACCCCCATTGGTGGCACCCATATATTCCTCATTGTGAGCTTTTTGTTAGTTTATTTTTGGTCAAATATGGATTTGACATTTCGCAAGGATTAGTATTTTAGGAAAAAACAACATCCCAGTAATTTAGAGGGTTACTCCGTCCACTCCTTATTAGCGCTCTGCCATGGGCCAATACGTTTTTTGTTTATTTTTGCGTTTATTTCTTAACAAGTGGACAATAGAGTTAAAGTTTACCACGAATTAGTAGTTGGGGACAACAAAATATCCCACCACATTCACGAGTACCCCTTAACCACCCCTTAAGACATATAAAACAATCCTCATTTTTTGGTTTTTAAAATTTATTTCCGAACAAGCAGATCGAATACATTGAAATTTCATTCAACCGCCCCTTTTTCTTTTTTATTCAGTATATTTTTAAATGCATACACAATTAATTTTCTCTTCCCTTCACTTTATTTAGTACTATTTCTACTATCTAGAACCCTACTTTATGTTGTACTCTTTGATTGCCTCGTCTCATATCGAAAGTCGTTGCTCGTATCGGAAATTTTGAATTCATATTTTTCTGGGAGTCGTAACCCACTGCTAAAGAAATTTTGCTATTGAGTTTTGACAAAGCTGTACGTAGTGATCACCTTCCATACATGAAACTCAACTGTAAAGTAATGCATTCCTGGTTCGAATTCGATTTTCAAGGCGTTTCAATACAACATGTACCATTATTCAATATATATATATATATATATATATATATATATATATATATATAACAATAACAAAGAGTTGTGATAACAAATCAATAAGGTAAAAAATGAACTGAATACACTATTTTCAAAACTCTACTTTATAAGATTTTCGAAAAGACCTCCACCTTGCGCAAGGCAGTAACCCAATCTGTGATAGAATTAAGTTCGGGTGTTTTCTAACAATTCTTGGATGATGCTGTTTAAAGAGTCAGTAATTTTGACACGAAGTTCGTCCAAATTGTTAGCACGTTCATGCCTGTACCCATAAATTTGCTGAGAAACAAAAAAGTCGTTCGGCGCGATATCAGGTGAGCGAAGAGGATATTTAATAGTACCTTTGCACTAATAATACGGTTAGTGAATGTAGTTTCCAAAAACTGTTGAACTCTTATTGCAGTATGAGCGGGACAGCCACCTTCTTGATACCAAAAGACATCAAAATTTATATTAAGGCGTTGAACAGCTGTAACTATCTGGTTTCTCAACAGTTCTAAATATTTGTCCACATTCAAGTTTCTGTTTATTAGAAATAAACCAATTATGGAATTGCCTAAAATTCCTACCTACAAATTAACTTTTTTGGGGTATTGTGTCCGGTAAGGAATACTAATGTGTTTGTTTGTTTGCGACAAACCATTATTTATCACATTTCTTATGGTTTTTAACAAAAAAAATGTGTGACCCCAGGGGTATGAAAAAATCTTAACATTGTGGCGTTCAACGTATGCATGAAGTACCTATTTAATCTTTGCTTTCATATTTCATATATAATAATTAATACTTATTTAATACATCAAAATATAATTTATAAAAAAATTTATCAAAATATGTCAAAACATTGTGCAATTAATTTAATTTTATTTTAAATTTATGATTTGAAATGATTCTTGAGTTGCACACTATGATTTGTTTATTAAGGAAAATTAGTGTATTTTAATTATTGAACTGCAATTCCTTCACAATAAAACTAGTCCCAAATCTTTCCAGCGCAACAGAAACTATACTTAAACAAAAAGAATTTATTTTGAGACTAAATATTGTTTATCGATTTACGAACTTAGAAAATACAAGTGTTTGATTGTTAAATTAAAACTCTTTTATAAAAATATTCACCCCGCATTTTCTTCGCATGAGAGGGAACTATACGTAAGTAAAGCTCTCTCTTGTGTGCTGGAGAGGCGAGAGGTAGTTGCAGCTCATGAATCAAAATAGACGTATCTCGAGAGCTCATAAATCGATAAACAATAATTACCCAGGAAATAGTTAATTTTTTTCATTTTAAGCATAGTTCTTTCTTGTACCCGGAAAACGAGGGGTAGTTTTACCGTAAAGGGGTTTTAAATTTTAGTGTAGTTCTCACTTGAGTAAAATTATTTAAAGGGTTTTTTGGAGTTAAAACGACCACTGAAATTATGAAATTCCTCCCTAGTATGACGAGTTCAAAATTTTTAATTTGCGGAATATAAAAGCTCACAAATAGTTCGTAATTTTCATTTAATTGTTTTTTTATTTTTACAAGGTGGGGGGTGGGGCTAGCTCGACAGGCGTTATAAATTGAAATTTCGTACTTCGTCTATATTTCTTATATAGATCCGCCCAGCGGCTCAAAGGACAGCAGTTTAAGCAAATGTGCATTGGTGGAAACCAAAAATTACATTTTCTTATACTGTACTAGATCTAAATAAATCCAAATTTAAAAAGTTAACAAAACCTCAAAAAAAATTTGGGCGCGAATGGATTAGAAAAGGACTAATTTCTCTGAAGCATCAATATTATGGAAAGTTGATCAGATCTTGATAGTGTATACCAACCGATACTAAATTTAACTATAGTCTGTCCAGAAACGAAGCGAAGGAATAAATTAAAATAGTTCATTTATTTTACATATAAGCGGTACACGATTTTGTATTAAGTACTTAATAGATTTCTTCAACTAGTTGTAGGATTACCGCTTCCATACTACAGCGTTACAACGTAAGTTATTTATCAATAGCTGCTAATCCTTTAACAATGGGACGTACCTGTTGTTGAGTTCTAAAGTAAAGACCATAGGGGTGTACGATTGCAATGATTTATTGAAAACAACTATAAACAGTGATTTTAAAGATACCATTGTAATACATATATCATTTAGTTATAAAACACTTCGTTTGCTAGAAATCAATTTATAGAGTTTTTAAATTTAAGGTAAGGCAACAATTATTATATAATATACTCGTACATACCATAAAACAATACAACGCCACTGGAATCTGCCAAACATGTTTATTTATTCCCTGGCTTCGTTTCTGGACAGATTATAGTGAGTGATTTACGTTTTGTTCTTTGCACTCCTTGTGGATTTCGAGTTTTGTTGTATTTGCATATATGTACTGGGTGGCCAACTAAGAATGCGAGGTACTGTATCTAAACCATACATCGTACAAAACCTGGAAAATATTTTCATCTTTCTGAAATGGCCGCTAGGGGACCTTGAATCTAAAAAGTGATGTTTCTGTGAATTCTGCTATATTAACCTAATCAAAAATAACTGATCTTTAAAGTCGAAGATAATCTGATCTTTTTTTGTTTGGCACTTTTTGACGTATCTATAAAAATAAAGTGGTGGGGGTATTTAAAGGTTTCCTTAAATCACCCCCCGTATCTTCGAAACGGCTAATCCGATTTTAACAAACTTGGGCGCGTTGAAAAGAGCTTTTCTTGGGCTACAAATGTTAAAATAATTGAAGTTTTGTTAGTTTCACATGAGGGCTTTGTTCGACATTCCGACAGAAACGGTTAATTTTCGCAAAAAAATTAAATGCATTGGTATGATTTTTTTTCATGAACAAGTAACTAAATGATGCCTACACAAGCTCGCGAAAACCGCATCTCGATATCTTGTTCCTAACCTAAAATATCGGCTAAAGAAAACTTTATACGAAAATCCCTTAAATTTTTTTTTTAACTATATTTTTCTAGTATTGTTTCTATCATGTAAGTTGTGGCCCTAAAAAGGACCGATATAAAGGAGGAAGGTTTTTAATGCCCCCGTAAATGCTCGAAATGTTGACCATCACTCTGAGCATTATTGAGGCCTCTTATGGGTAGACAAAACTGCAGCTTCAATTTCGGCTCTGAATAGGTTACCTAGAAATTGCGATTTTAAATGTTTTTAAATTTATACACCAGAATAAAATCACCCTTTTTGAAATTACTACGGGCAAGTAAGCAATGCTAAAAGTTATACGAAAGGCCTATTTTTTGTTTGTTTAAATGCATATTCACTATGGATATATACGAAAAATACAATTAATAGAAGCAGGCAATGGAAACAGATACCTAAACAAAACATACATAATCCTCAAATTGTCAATAGTTGTCAATACTTTCGCGTTACATTGAGCAATTTTTGTGCTTTCAAAATGCGTTTTACGAATAATGAAGCTGTTGAAATGCTTGCGGTTTATTTTGAATGTCTTCAGAATGCCGCAGTAGCTAAAAGAGTTTACTCGGCTCGATATCCAAATCGGCGTCCTTGCGATGTAAGAGTTTTTCCCCGATTATTGGAGAGCTTACGAGTCAATGGTAGTTTTCGGCCTACGTTTCAACGGCAAAGAATTGGTAGAACACAAGAAAACATCAACCGTGTATGGGGCTATATTGAAGCAAATCCTCATGTTAGCACAAGAGCATTATCCACTGAGCTGGGCATATCACGGACAACGGTTCAAAATATTTTGAAAGACCATAAGTAAGTTCTAATGGCTATCAAAATATATAGGTATTCGTTTAAACTTTTTTTAATTACTTTAAGAATGCACCCATATCATGTCGTTTTGCATTAGGCCTTGAAAGAGGAAGATTTTGATCGAAGGTTAGACTATTGCCATTAGATGTTAGACATGATACGCGAAAATAGAGAATTTTTATTTCAAATTCTTTGGACCGATGAAGTCAACGTTGGAGTTTAAATGTATGGTGTGGCGAACTGGGAGGCAGAATTATTGGGCCATATTTTTTCGAGCAACCCCTAAATGGCAATGTATTTCTTGACTTTTTGGCCAATCAATTACCGTTGTTGTTGGAAGATGTGCCTCTGGAAACAAGGCAAAAATTGTTTTTGCAGTTGGATGGTTGCCCAACACATTTTGCTATTAATGTGCGAGAGCATATTAATGCAGTATTTCAACAGCGGTGGATTGGAAGAGGAAGTCTGTTTCCATGGCCATCGCCAGACTGAACTTGCCTCGATGTTTATTTATGGGGGCGCTTAAAGGACATCGTGTTTCGGACTCAACCTACTACTAGAGAAGATATGAAAAACCGGATTCGTAACGCAATGCGTAACATACCGAGAGTCGAAATTGAATCTACAGTTTTGTCTAGTCATGAGAGGCTTCAGCAATGCATAGAGCGTGATGATCGGCATTTCGAGCATTTACGAGGGCATTAAAAACCTTCCTCCTTTAAATCGGTCCTTTTTAGGGCCACAACTTACATAATAGAAACAATTCCAGAAAAATATAGTTAAACAAAATAAAAATTTAAGGGATTTTCGTATAAAGCTTTCTTTGGATGATATTTCAGGTTAGGAACAAGATATCGAGATGCGGTTTTCGCGAGCTTGTTTAGGCATCATTTAGCTACGTGTTCATGAAAAAAAGTCATACTAATGCATTTAATTTTTTTGCGAAAATGAACCGTTTCTGTCGGAATGTCGAACAAAGCCCTCTAGCGACGACATGTGAAACTAACAAAACTTCAATTATTTTAACATTTGTATCCAAAGAAAAGCTCTTTTCAACGCGCCCAAGTTTGTTAAAATCGGATTAGCCGTTTCGAAGATACGGGGGGTGATTTAAGGAAACATTTGAATACCCCCCCACCACTTTACTTTTATAGATACGTCAAAAAGTGCCAAACAAAAAAAGTTCAGATTATCCTCGACTTCAAAAATCAGTTATTTTTTTATTAGGTTAATATAGCAGAATTCACAGAAACTTCACTTTTTTAGATTCAAGATTGCAGTTACGCTCCCTAGCGGCCATTTCAGAAACATGAAAATATTTTCCAGGTTTTTGTATTGGCCGTTTTTGCGCAAGCCTCTACGGTGGATAGTTTCCCAGAAACAGTAAAATGTTCTGATGCCCATTAATTTTTGGTTTAATAATTGAATTTATTATGTACCTTTAATTTTACTAACCTTAGGAATTTAGTAAAAAATGTAATATTTAATAATAAAAGAACAAAAATGTTCTCATAATTAGTTGATTTAATTATTTATTATTGATATTTCTGGTAGTTATTAAAACTAGATCCGGCATTTCAAGAATTGCAAATAAGACGAGAACATCTGTACATATAGTAAAGAAAAATAAATTAATTTATGATTAAATGATAGTTACATGATGTGTTACATCCTTGAATGGATTTCCAACACTTATCAAGTAATCAAAAACATCTGTGGTGGATCGTGAAAGTCGTGTTCAATCATATTATGATTATTCTCTCCCCTATATTTCAATAAATAACTTGTGCAATACGTCTCAATAATTTTTAAAAACGTTATATTAAAATTTAACAATCAATTACGTTGCGATCGTATTTACGTAGGAGGAAGAAGAAAGGTCAAGAGACATTTGTTTTTAGAGATGCGAAAAAAATTGAATGTGAATGACCGTGGATGAGTAACAAATCTTCAGGTGCAAATTTCGAAATGTTTTATTCAAGGTTAAATGGTCGACACTATTTTTACCTACCAATTTGTGTAACAATTAAGTTAGTTTGTGGAAAAAGGACCCATTAATCATTTAATACATTTGCTCCAAAACAATAAATAACTCATAATTGCAAATGTTTAGGACTGTCAGTAAAAGCAACTTTCTATGGTTAGTTTAATCGTGCAGAAACTGTTCGTGTAATTAAAAGATTGGTATTTAACGTGATGTAATAATGGTTGAAATAATTGTTTTAGGTAAAGCGGTATCATAAATAAGAATTTGGAGACTTAATTAAATTTTAATAAACAATGAAAGCTTACATTCTGCAAACAATGTAGTTTATGTTATTTTCTAATTTTCCCACGTTTAATTCACGAATGTACACCAGTTCGTTAGTACTACACAGATAAACAGCAGTTATGACAATGAATGTACATAAATAAAATTAATTAAATGGCAATTTCTATAGCCACGTTTTTTGGTAGAAACTGAGTAATTATTGTGAACAGTATAATTTCGTGATTAGGATTGTTACTACTATTGTCTACTATTGTAAGGCAAGTCAATAATATATAAATTTCGAAGATTTACAGAGGTTTAGTTTGATAAATTAGTTCTACAAGGGGATGATCACCACTGAAACACTTACGAGCCCCGTCCCATCTCAATTGGCCCACCAATATTTTTTCTTTTTAAATAAAATTATGCTAATTCACGGTAAATTTAATTTAAGTATTTATTTTTATTATCATGTGTAACAACATTTTAAACAATTTAAAACATTTTATTGCAACATTTTACTTTAAATCATTTTTTAATTGTTAAAAACATATTTTTATACAAAAAAAATGTTATTTGTTTTTCTGGAATTTATTATTTTCTAAGAATCTTTGAATATCTGAAATAATCAAGTAGGCTTTGCCTTTGTCCAACAAAAGAAAGTTTGTTTTTTTTTTACTATTAGTAAAAATGACGCGTGGAAAGGTTGTTGATGAAAAAATTCGCTCAATTATTATCAATTTATTTAAAAAGGGAAAATCAAACGCGGAAATTGGCGATCTAGTTAATTTATCAAAGTTTACTGTCAGAAATATCATTCGAGTTTATAAAACAACGGGCACAATAGCTACAAAACCTCGGTATGCGTCGAAATCCAAAATATCAGATGCTGATAGACGGGCATTGAAGAAGATTATTAAGAAAAACAGGCGTTCGAACTATGGTGAATTATCTGTTCTTTGGAGCGAAGTGTTTCAAGATCCACGTGCCATAGAGAAGCCCTTAAGTTAGATTTTAAAACTTACAAGGTAATTTTATTGCAATTTTTCCAAAAAATTTTTTGTAATTTTACTAATTTTCTTAACATTAAAACAAAAGAAAAAGCGGCTTAAATGGGCTAAAAGTCACATTCATTGGACGAGTGATGCATGGAATAGTGTCCATTGCAGTTTTGAAGTTTGTGTTGGGGACAATCGAAGCAGAGTTATTTCGTCAGAAAAATGAAACTTTCAATTCAGATTGTTTAAAAAAGAAAGTAAAATTTCGTGCTTCAGTTATGGTATGGGGTTCAATGTCTGCTAGAGGTGTTGGAAAACTTCACTTCATTGATGGAATTGTAAACACCAATAAATATTTAGAGATTTAAGAAAATCGTTACTTCCAACAATGACAGATTTATTGCAGAATAATAATAATTTTGTGTTCCAACAAGACGGGGAGGCCTGCCATACATCAAGAAAATCTTTAAAATGGCTTTCTGATCATAATGTCCCACTTTTGGAGTGGGTGGCAAACAGTCCCGACTTGTCACCAATACAAACCCTTTGGCACACAATGAAAAAACGATTACGAATACAACCAACTAGAAACGTAGTCGAATTAAAACACAAACTTCAAAATATTTGGGATACTTTTACTCAAGATGAGTGTCAAAACTTAATAAGTACGATGCCCAAAAGAATTCAAGCCGTAATTAAACATAAAGGCGACGTCACACAATGGTAAAGGTTTTTGGATTTTGTATGTTTTCCTTGTTTTTAACAATTAAAAATAATTTAAAGTTAAATGTTGCAATAAAATGTTTTAAAATGTTGTTACAAATGATAATAAAAAGAAATACTTAAATTAAACTTACGGTGAATTAGCATAATTTTATTTAAAAAGAAAAATTATTGGTGGGCCAATTGAGATGGGACAGGGCTACTATAAAACGAGCGGCTAAATCACAAGTTGCGTTCCGACAATATGATGTTAGGTTAAAGTAGTTTTGTTTATCTAATCTATACTAGTTTGGGCGAATTTATTTATTTTTGGTGGAAAACTACTATAACCTAACAATTTTTTTGAATTTTTTGTGTCCAATCTGGCTTAGATTAGATCAGGGATTCCCAAAGTGGTCGATATCGACCCCTTGGGGTCGAAATCAGCTTCCCAGGGGTCGACATAAACGAAAACGCTGATTGGTATCTAATACAAACTTTCTATACTATCCAAGTTTACCAGTGAGTAAGCTCATGAGTATACCTAAAAATATCCAGTACCTAGGGATAAAAATAAGCTCGTGTGCAAATTTAACAGTTTATTATTGTTGTTTTTTAAGTAGTTTCTTAAACATTTTGATTAGCAGGTTTACTGCGAGTTTTATGATGGCAGGCATGAAAAAATGCAGACAATACAGTTTGGACTACTTGAAGTTTGATTTATTCCGTCTCTTTCATATCAACTCTTGCCGATGTGTGTCATATTTGAAAAGTATTCAGTAACGATGCCATGAAGCCTTCAAAATGGAGGACCACTTATCAAGAGTACATGCTGACAAAAAGGTAAGCCCTCGTCATTCTTTCAAGCACTTAAAGAAAAACTAGAGAAAGGTCATCCCTAAGATCGATGTTTGCGTCATCATCTATGCAAGACGTTGATGGTTTACGAGCATCCTATATCTTTACTAATAGCGAAGTCGGGAAAACTTCACACAATTGGAGAGCAGCTTATTTTACCAGCCATTGCGGAGGTCCTCAACAATGTACTGCACAAGCCCGCACGTGATATTATAAAGAGAATTCCTTTGAGCAATAACACCGTTCAGAGACGAATAGACAAGATGGGTCGCGATGTGGAAAACATTTTCTGCAATTTCTTACAGACCAACAGATTCTTTCTCCAGTTGGACGAGTCTACATAACCCGGCAATGACGCTCTGTTGTTAGGATATGTTCGATACATTAAAGATGAAAATATGTGCCTAGAACTGCTTTTTGCTACATATTTAGAGACATATCAGAGGAGAATCGATTTTTCAGTCCGTGGAACATTTTTTTACCGACAAAGCTATTCCATGGAAGAACATTGTTTCTGTTACGACTGATGGTATGGTGCACCATCTATGGTTGGTCGTCATCGTGGTTTTATAGCTCACTTAAAGCGACAACTCCCTGAGGTACTGGTCATTCACTGCGTGATTCACAGCAGCATTTAGTAGCTGAGTATCTGAGTCCTAGATTGGAACAGTCTTTACAATATGTTATAAATGCTGTCAACAAGATTCGAAGCAATTCTTTGAACCTTCGGTTATTTGCTCAGCTATGTGAGGAAAACCACGAAGCCTTTACTCGGTTACTTCTGCACACTGAAATTCGCTGGCTATCAAGAGGCTGCCTAGCAAGGTTTTCCGCTATTTTTGAATATGTGTTGGAGTTTTTACAAGAAAAAGATCCAAATTTGCAAGAAAATCTGAACAGTTGTAAAACAGGTATTTATTACTTGACTGATAGCTTCGGTATGTTTAATCCTTTCAGTCACAGCGTCCCGCATAAGGAACATCAGTTTATATTGGGCTAGATATGGTCGTGGAGTTCATTTAGCGTTTGAAGTCAGCTTGTCCTGCCGGAGGGACACCATATGCATTAAGTAAGAATATTGGCGCCATCTACTTTTAAGTAGGAAAATTTTTACCGATATTACAGTCTACCTGAATTTATCATAGTGTCACACGTGCATTTGTTTACGTTGTTTAGTGAATGGTAACATTATTAATTTTATAAACAAAAGTGAACTATAGTGATTAGTGGTAAGTAAAGCAATTATACTTCATACCTAAATATAAAACTTTCCGGTTTATTATCGTATAGAGGATAAATAAGGGTCCTAATTTAATGTCCCTTGAAAGGGACAAACGTATTGCCTGGACCTAAATTCCATGTTTTACGAATAAGTATTGCATCCCTTTTGCAACTTTTTACGTGCATAACGTTGATATATGGCTTACTCTACGAATCATGTCGCGAAGAACTGTTTGAAATTTTAGAAAATGATGATGACTCGGACGTTCCTTTCTTATCTGATGGTGAAGACGATCGATGGAACGAAGAATCGCTGCAAGCTGCTGATGATGAGGAAGCCATTTATTTAAATAATATTTCAACCGAAGATGTCAAGGAAGCCGAAGAACCGCATATACAAGATGACGATATTATGCAAAATTTAGAAGAAAATACGTCGAATGATAATAATAAAGCAGATAAGCAATTGAAAGAAGAAATAAAAAATTGTCTCAAGACCACGAATTAACCGTGAAAAATAAAGTAAAATAGATGGATGGCATCCAGTATGAAACGAAACCAAGTGTTTGACACTATCAAGACCCTTCAAATGTGATAGATAGATTTACCACCACCAATAGAATTTTTAAACAAATACATTCCTGATCAAATTTTTAAAGAAATGGCAGAAATGACAAATTTATATACTCAAGACAGTGGCTAGATTCGCTCCAACAACGGACCAAGAAATAAAAAATTGTTTGGTATCCACATTATAATGGGAAATTTACAATTTCTAGTGTAAGAATGTACTGGAATTCATCCAGTTGGAATTTTTTGGTGAAAAATAACATGACTTTTAATAGATTCAGCAAATTGCGCCAAACCATTCATTTAGTTGACGTTACTTCACGTGAAGATGAAAATAAAGACCGTTTATGGAAGGTACGTAGGTTGTATGACTCAATAAGACAACGATGTTTTGAATTACCTTTAGAAACGTACCTTTGTGTTGATGAGCAAATGGTACTTTTCAAAGGCCGCTGAACATAAAGCAATATGTCAGTAACAAACCCAAGAAATGGGGCGTAAAGATTTTCGTGTTAGCGGGACAAAGTGGTCTCATTTATGACTTTATAATATATCAGGGATCCACTACGGAAATAAATCCAATATATAGCAATTTTGGTTTAGGAGCTGGAGTCGTCTGCAACTTTCTGACAGAATACGAGAAAGCAATCATGGTTTATTTTTGATAATTATTTTAGTACCTATCATCTTTTTCAATTTCTGCAATCAAAACTCATATATGCAGTTGGGACAGCCAGACTGAATCGCTTTTTTCAACCAAAATTACCTACAGATAAGGAAATGGAGAAATCAGGGCGGGGTCTTCAACGATCTCTCTCAGCAAAGATGGAATAGTTGTAACTAAATGGTACGATAACAAGGTGGTAACGACATCCTCCTACTTCGTAGGTATCGGTACAACTGATAATTGTAGACGGTGTTACGTGGACATCACAAGACCAGAAGCAGTTAAATACTACAACAGTAACATGGGCGGAGCAGATAAGTTAGATTTCCTGTAGAGTATCTATCGTTCTTATGTCAGATCCAGGAAATGGACAGTTATAATTATCACGCATGCAATTGACCTTGCATTAGTAAATTCTTGGATTGAATATAAAAACAGGGCTACAACACTTGGGGTTCAAAAGAAAAATATATTGGATTTGCTCGCTTTTCGACAAGAAGTTGCTGAACATCTTATTCTATACAAAGCTCCTCCTAAACGAGGCCGACCATCAAGCGATAATTCGCCAACTGTTTCGCCCGAAAAGAAGTTCCACGAGATAAGACCATACAGTATCTAGGTATGATGGTTACAATCATTTTCAGAATATGATAATAAACCAGATAATTGCTGCAAGATGGAGAACTGTAAGCTGAAGACTCACATTTTCTGCTCTAAATGTAAGGTGCATTTGTGTTATGAAGAACAGAAATTGTTTTCTGGAATTTCACACCAAAAAATAAGACAGTGAATATTCTGTTTACTTTTTTTAATTCTATTTTATTTTAGTTATATAAAAGCAACGTTCCATTATTACTTAATAAATTGTTCTTTGGTGTATAAAATATTTTACTCCACCTAGTCACCTTGTCCCTCCCAAGGGACAAGCTGCAAAAATAAAGGGAGGGGCACCAATTTAATTCAACTTTTGAAATGTTACTAAGGTGCCAATTAACCATTGCACGTTTAGAATTTTTTTCAACAACAAGTATAAGTGTGACTGAAAGGGTTAACAAAGTTAATTTGCAGCTGCAGGGTGACGATCCAACTTGATTAAAAACAAAATGTGGGTAAACTTATCCTTTATAAACAAAATTTAAGCAGAAAAGAATATTCACAGTTTCCGCATTTGTAAAAATTACCAGAAATGCTTCAAGACGATGTTATTTTATCATATGTCACTCACTTGGACGCATTACACAAGAATTTTACTAAGAGGTTTGAGGATCTCTTAAATTTACAAATTCCTCAATGGATAATAAATCCGTACAATATCACAGCCATGGAAGAAGCCAACGTGATAATGTAAGAAGAGTTGATCACCATCAGCACAGACGAGCAGCTTAAGCAGAAGTTCAACCAAGGCTATCAGAAGTTGTGGTTGCAGCGCAACATTGAACATTGCTGAAAAATACCGTTTAAAAATCAACGAACGCAGAGATTTAAGGCTGCCACTCACCAGCATTGAACCAGATTTAGCTAGATTGGTAGAAGGTCACCAAGTTTTTATTTTTTTGATCTTTGCTTTGCGATTTTAATTTTTTTTTTTTTTCAAAAAATAATTACCCACTTAAGTATTTTTACATAATTTGTATTAATAATTATTAATTACACTTGATATTTACTGAATTTTATGTCTATTTATTTTGTTAAATTTTGATGAGAAAATGATGTCAAGTTTACACACTTAACCAACGGCAAAGTTTTTAAATTGGTAAGTATTTTGTACCAATAGGAAAAAAACTAGAGATAGGATTTTTAAAGTAATTTGGCTATGGGGGCTGAGGTATTCATTTTGGAAAAGGAGTCTCTGGTCCAAAATAGTTTGGGAATCCCTGGATTAGATAAACAAAACTACTGTAACCTAACAGAAGGGGTATGTGTACACTTCCCGGTAAATTACGAACATTAACCGTAACTTATATTGTATCAGCCAAATGGAATAAATTCGATAATAAATAAATGGGGGCGTCTTCGAAAAAACGCTCGGACACATCGATTGGTCTTTTAGTTGCACATTTTTTCAACAAAAACTTTTTATACAGAATGTTTCATGTAACAATGGCCAATAGCAACTTTCTTATTTTACGATAACAAGTGTGACATCCTCCAACTTCTAGTATCTACAACTGATAATTTGTAATGAATGACGTGGACCCTGTATATTATTCAATTTTTGGATTCTCCCGAAAATTCTAGACATATTCCATGTACAATGTCCTATGCCTATCTTCAAATGTTTCGGAAATATCAAGTATTTTCAGATTTAATGCAAAAATTAACATTAATTAACATTATTTGATTACAGAAATTCGCTACAACACAATACTTATATCCCATTTAGGCCTTGATGAGAAAGTAAGCAAAAACCATTTCAACGTTCCTTTTAACTGATACGAAGCTATAAATAGTATTGTAGACTTTTGTTTCAAACGCCTGATCTTAGCAAATTGTTGTCTGACAGTAGTTGTCAGTGTGATAGTTGTTTGAATTTCGTCAACTGCATATCAAAAAAGTGGTTCATTTAACACAAATGCACAAAATAATAACTGGTTGGTTATGGATATAACACAAGGATACAAATGGAAGTTGCTCACTTATTTCATGTGCCGTGTGTGCATATTAAGTGCTTTATAAATTTAAATAAAAAGCGTTTTAAATAAATAATTCTAATTCAAAATGAGTAGAAGGTTGACAAGAAGTAAAAAACTAATAGAGCGTGACCCAGATGCATTAGTATTGGAATATGAAAATATCGACGAAAATGTGATAATAGATTTAAACAAAATTATTGAAGGTCAAAGTTTAGAAATATCTGCACTATTAAATAAAGTTACAAATACAGAAAATCTCTTTAAGCCTTGCCTTAAAATTACTTCAAAAAAGTAAATTTTTAAATTTATTTTTGATTATCAAATAAGTATCAAAGTTTTCAATAATTAATTTAATGAAAATTAAATTACTCACAAAATTAAATTATTATTGAAATAAGTTTTAAGTAAATTTACTACCTTTAAATTTGCAATTTAAAATGTTGAGGAAAAAAAGTTAAATTAACTCCGATAATAGAATAAGAAATTGAATTTTTAGTAATATTTGATTTATAGTTAATCCTGTCAATAAAGGGAATCAATGAATAAATCCAACTATAATTGCAAATACTGCTCCTATTTACAGTCACAAATTGATACCAATCTAGAAGAAAGTTTGGGAATGGAGAAATCTTTTCTAGATAAGGATAATGCACAAGTTCAATTACTTAAAGCGAGTAAATCCAAGATTGCATCTTTAAATACAATATTATCAAACATAAAAAACGGCGATTCTAAGGGAACTCAAACAGAAGCTGTGATCAATGTAATGAAATCGACGCAAACATATAAGGAAAGTGTTTCTACTCCAACTGAAAAATTTAAATTAGCAGCCACACAAACTAACTTCGGCACCAAAGGGTATAAAACTACTGAAATGCATAAAACTAATTCAGTCTCATTTAGAACAGGTAAAAAAGCCAGCTAACTCAAAACAACTATTGTGATGCGACATGTAATAACAAATCACTTATGGATGAACTAAAAATGCTAATGGAGAAATAATTCCGCCTAACATTTAAATTGGCCGTTGAAGATGTCTTTACGAAGAACGACCATGTTGCTATAATGGCAGGAATTAATAATGCTGTAAAAGGGTGTAAAATAAACACAAAAGCCCTAAATTATTTAATATCTTATTTGGAAAATAAAAGAAACCTTATACTAATGACTATTCCTTACTGCCCTGGTAGAAATAATTTTAAATAAGTTTGTATATGATTTTAGTAAACAGATGCGACGGCCATTATTTGTATTTCGAACCTTGGCAACACTGATTGCAGTTAGGCGCCGTTTTAGGTTCCCATAGAAACCTCTGACATTGTTGACAATAACACTTCAAACCTTTTGTCAATAGCGTGATTTATGTTGTTTACAGTTACTTAAAGATTGCGTGTCAGCAAAGAAATGAACATTTTCGTGCGATGATTTACTACGATTTTCTACGTGGATTATCAAGACAAGCGTAAATCGATTAACTTACTTCCACATTTGGCGATGAAGCTCCATCCTTTTGCTTTGCCACTGTGAAAATATCCTTTAAGTTGCACTCCCCACCCCCAGAAAAAAAAATTCGACTATTAAAAAAATTAGTGCTAATTATGTGCTAATTTGTTACCGTATTCAAAATTTTGTTGCTCAAGAGAACAGCAGTAAATAAGAAATGGAATTTGTTGTTAATTATAAACAATAAATGACGACGGAGACTCAATGTGCCCTCATACGAGACTTTTTGCTTTAATTTCCATAATCTATTTGTTGCTCAAATAATTACTACGTAAATTTGTTCCTCCCACTATAATTAACAATAAATTATACATAATCGGATTTGTTGCTAATTATAAACAATAAAAACTGCTCTTATGTTTATAGTCATTGTTTATAATTAGCAACAAATATGATTATGTATAAATGTTATATGAATAAATGTTTGAGCAACAAATTGTTTATGCAAATTAAATAACGAAAAGTCCCGTATGAGAGCACGTCGATTCTCTGTCGTTTTTTATTGCTTATAATTAGCAACAAATTCGATTATGTATAAATTATTGTTAATTATAGTGCGAAGAACAAATTTACGTAGTAATTGTTTGAGCAACAAATTGATTATGCAAATCAAAACAATGAAAATTCCCGTATGAGAGCAATCTCCGTCGTTTTTTATTGTTTATAATTAGCAACAAATTCGATCGGGTATAAATTATTGTTAATTATAGTGCCATTTTACGTAGTAACTATTTGAGCAAAAAATTGTTTATGCAAATTAAAGCAAAGAAATGTTCCATATGAGGGCACATCGATTCTCCGTCATCTTTTATTGTTTATAATTAGCAACAAATGCGATTATGTATAATTTATTGTTAATTATAGTGCGAGGAACAAATTTACGTAGTCATTATTTGAGCAACAAATTGTTTATGCCAATTAAAACGATGAAAGATCCAGAAATTGTCCTTCATTTTCTTAGTAACAAATTCGTTAATCTATAAGTTATTGTTATTTATAATGTGAAAATCAATTTACGTAATTACTATTTGAGCAGTAAGTTATAAATGCAAATAAATAAAGGCAATGAAAATGACATGCACCGATCGGGGCGGCGAACGCATCGTGGCTATGTTGGCGAAGTGGGTAGAGAAGGTATGTCTAATAAATTTAATTTAGGTTTTGATTGTTTGATATTTTAATAAGTAATTTTGTATCGCTATCCTTTTTTAGTGATGCTCAAACCATGTATGGTGTTTGTCTTTTACAATTAACCATAATCATAAAATTAATCCTTTTCATTTGTAAAAGGATATATAACTATTTTTGCAAATCTCGCAAGTTAGTTATTGCTATTTTACAGCAACAAATTTCCGCCTGACATTCGTTCGTTTTCTTCTGCGCAATCAGTTTGGGGGTCCAGCTTTACGTTAAACTGCCCCCTCTCCATTTCTTATATACTGCTGTTCTTCTTGAGCAACAAAATTTTGAATACGGTAACAAATTAGCACATAATTAGCACTAACTTTTTTAACATGTCGGATTTTTTTCTGTTGGTGGGGAGCCCAACTTAATGGGCGTACTGTGAAACGCTGGTATAACGATTTTAATCGCGACCACCTTTAGCTCACTGAAGACATTCGCGAAGATCGTCAAAATCAGTTGTTATTCCAGAAAACATTGATACTGTGCAAAAACTAATAATGCAAGATCGCGACATACTGTGAAATTGAGGGAGCCATAGGCATTAGTTCCATCAGCGTACATAAAATATTACATGACCATTTAGCCATAAAAAAAGGTCTCTTCTCGTTGGATCCCACATAGACGAAATGCTCAAGAAATACAATGGCGGTGCTTCAAATGACGTATACAAGAATGTAACAGGTGACGAATCATGGATAATGCATACGAGCCGGAACGTAAACAGCAGTCGACTGTGTGGGTGTTTCAAGCTGAACAAAATCCAATCAATGTTGTTCGCGCTCGAAGAAGCACATCGAAACAAATGGTCGCCTGTTTTTTCTTAAAAACTGGTCATGTGCCTTTAGAGGAACGTAGAACGGTCAATTCTGAATGGTGCACAATCATTTGTTTGCCGGAAGTGTTCGGTGAATTGCGGAAAACAAACAAGCGCCGTCGGATCGTTCTTCATCACGACAATGAGAGCTCTCACACATCTCGTCTAACAACCGATTATTTGAACACTCAAAAAATCGAATTGATGGGTCATCCCTCGTACAGTGCCACCCAATGGCTTCTTCTTGTTCCCCACTGAATTAATTGCGGAGACAACGATTTTCGTCGGCGGAAAAAGCCGTTAATGAGTTCAAAAACCATGTTATGGAGGTGTCTCAAGAAGATTGGAAAAAATGCTGTGACAAATGGTTCGAACGAATGTAAAAGTGTATCGATCACAAAGGAGAATATTTCGAAACACAATAAAGCAATTTTCAATGACAAATTACTGTCTTTTCTTTGGTAGGCTCAAAATATAAATAGTGACCCTCGTATATAATCAAATGGATTCTGTATCGAACGTAAAGTTCATTGATACCAACTCAATAATAAAGCAAAGTACAAAAAAGAAATAAAGTGATGTTCTAACCGTGTTAACTAAATTTATAAATTACAATCACAAGATTAATCTGAACACCTCGGATTTTAAAAACGAGTCAGTCGTTACTGATAATTTAATCAAAATAGATTGCAAAGCAGTGAACTACACAACTAAACAGCCATAGGATATAATCAAGGTTTCTACTGTTCACCACTAATCTTGAGTAAACCCATAGTAAATCAAGATAAAAATAATCTTGATTTATAATATAATAATGGAGGTTAGAGATACTGATTGCACTATCGGGGACAAAAAAAATAGGACGGTTTAATGTACCTAGTGTGACTATGACTGCATGACATTTGAAGCATAATTAACTAAAGACAACATAATATATTAAATGAAGAGCAATTGTTTGCATAGACCACCCGTCTTCAGCTTTTGAAATTATGCCAGCCTTATCAAAACTATTAACAACAGGCTTTTGTCAAATATATTTCTGAATTGACAGACAAGAAGTCTCCTATGTAATTAAACAGTCAGATTTAAACAGCTCAATTTAAGTAAAAATGCTTTGCAAGACTTGTCCTAGTTTTTTTTTGTCCACGAAAGTACATCAAAACTCATGGACAAGTGCACTGAAGAAATTAGACAAAAAAAAATTGTGTTTACCACATTAACATCCAGTGTCTTCCTAATAAAATTGATGAGTTAAATTTATTCCTCGAAAATTATAAATTTAATGTACTTTGTATTTCGGAACATTGGATGACTGAACCAAAGATGAGTACTGTAGAGAATAACATCGGCAACCCCGCATACAATTTTACGTGTAGTTAGATATAGTTCTCCCGCGATCAGTAATCTTAAGTATGTTGTGTCATCATGTATGTATTATATATATATATATATATATATATATATATATATATATATATATATATATATATATATATAATAGGTGAATCTTATCTAATCCAAAAATTAAAGAAGTACTAGAACTCATCATTCTAAGCAAAAAAGTTCGTATGTACATGGGTCCGGAAATGCTTCGTTTCCCAGATACAGGGTGTCAAAGTTGAAAAAAAAAATCGCGTTTTCTTCAATATCTTTCGACTGTTTCGAAATAGTTTCATGAAATTTCGTATAGGGGGTTTTTTGGGATGACAAATTCAAATTTGTGGTCCATTTAGTTGTGGTTTCTAGAGGGCGCCAGCGGCAACCATTTCGATCACTTTAAATCTTTGCAACTTTTTTGTGCTACACTGTATGCCATTTTGGACTAAAAAAATCGATTCTCCTGTCTTTTCTGCTACAAAAACAAAAATTAATATTAAAAGTATACATGTTGTATGTCTAGGCATTCTATCGTATTTAGTTATGGATTTTTTAATAAAATTTTATTATCAATGAACGCAAAGAGACAGATAAGTACATAAGTAAACAAGTAAGTTACTTAGTAACAATTAAAAATTCCTATTGATAAACCTGTCAAAAAAATACCCTCCGAAAATGTGTATGCATCATGAGTTTTAAAAGCGTTTTTCTCGGAAAGGGTTGCTCCTAGCGACATCACTAAGATATACCTTTTTTTAGAAGAAAAGATAGGAGAATCGATTTTTCTAGACCAAAATGGCATACAGTGTTGCAAAAAAAATTGCTACGATTTAAAGGGGTCGAAATCGTTGCCGCTGGCGCCCTCTAGAAACGACAACCAAATGGATCACAAATTTGAATTTGTCATCCCAAAAAACCCCGTATACGAAATTTCATGAAACTATTTCGAAACAGTCGAAAGATATTGAAGAAAACGCGATTTTTTTTTTCAACTTTGACACCTGTATCTCGAAACGAAGCATTTCCGGACCCATGTACATATGAACTTTTGCTTAGAATGATGAGTTCTAGCACGCCTTTAATTTTGGGATTAGATAAGATTCACCTGTATATAAAATCATCATTTTACTTATAACATATATATATATATATATATATATATATATATATATATATATATATATATATATATATATATATATATATGTTATAAGTAAAATGATGATTTTATTAAACATTACTCAATCTATAATAATCTCATAAATGAAAGTAATAATATTATATTTAAGAACCAATAACAATAAACTATATGGCACTGTGAACAAAGCAAACGGACAAAGAAGCATCGTAAATAAAACAAAGTGAAGTTATACATAACCGAAATTGCGTAGCATATAAAAAAAGCACAATGGTCGACACGGTACTGCCTCGATTAAAAAACCCAACCGCCGAAACGTTAAAGCGTGGGTAGAGAGATTCAAAATTTATTTAATCGCAACGGAAACCGATAAAAAATCCGAAAAAATACAAATTGCGCAGTTACTGCATTTTGCTGGTTCAGATATTTTCAGAATATATACGACGCTTAAACTGGATGAAGAACATAAAGACAGCTTAGAGAATGTGATAAATAAACTGAGTGAACATTTTGAACCCCGTATCAATATAACTTTTAATAGGTATCAGTTTTTTCTTATGCGACAAAATAACGAAACATTCAAGAATTTTATAACGAACGTAAACGGGCAAAGTGAAAAATGTAGCTTTGGTGCTATTAGAGAAGAATTGATTAAATGCATACTAATATATGGATTAAATGATGTGTAGCAGACAAGCAGATTAATTAACTTCAGAAGAAGCCATAAAAACGTGCAATGTGTTACTGGAGTTCAAAAGGCAAGCTAAAGTAATGGAAAATTCCACAGAACAAAGAGTAAACTTCTATCGAAGACCTGGGGGCAAACTATCCCCAACTTCACGATAGAGGGCGATCACGTCACAAAACAGAAACTGCAATGGGAGAAGCGAGCGAAACTGTAATGCCAACAGGAGTGTTTCGAGATCCAGCCAACAGAGGGAGTCATATAATCAAAGCAGATACGACAAAGGATACCGAGCTGGTAAGGCAGATTTATGTACTAAATACGGCACTAGACATGCGTATAGAAGCTGTCCAGCCTATGGAAAACAATGCAACAAATGTCAGAATATAATCATTTTACTAGACAATGCAAAGCAAGAAATATTCATTTAGTGCAGAATAGTGTATATAATTCGTGCGATACAGACAATCTATTTATAGGTAGCATCAATGATTATATAAATGATAATGTAAATACTGGAAGTAAGGTAAACAAAAATAATTCGGCTGATTCTTGGTATACAGAATTAAATAATAACGAACGAACTTTAAAAGCTAGATACTGGGGCCATGGCCAACATAATGATTACAAAAAATTAAAACAGCATATACGGGAAATCAATTGGATATGAAGGGCGTATGTCAATTAAAATGTGGTATTCCAAGTAAATACTATTGTATAGATTTTTATGTTGTGAATGCGAATGCGCAATCTTTATTAGGGCTTAATGCATGTATCGATTTAAACTTACTTCATAGAATAAACTTAGTTCAAGATAGGAGTGACTACGCCAATAATATCTTTAATAAAAATAAAGAGCTATTTTTAGGGATAGGTTGTATAGGAGAACTTTATAAGATAAAAGTGCAAGCTAATACGGAACCAATTAAAACTCCAAGTAGAAAAGTACCTCTACCTTTAAGTGAACAGTTAAAAGTTACACTGGATTCATTAGAAAAAGGTACAATAATATCTAAAGCGGAAGGTCCGAGTGAGTTGATAAATCCTTTAGTTTTAATCAAAAAGAAAGATGGTAATCTAAGAATATGCCTGGACCCAAAGAATATGAGCAATGCTATACAGAAGGGACATGCAACATTTCCCACAAATCTCTAGTAAAATAGTAGACTGTAAATACTTTTCAATTTTAGATGTATCAAATGGGTTCTATAGCATACCTCTCTACACAGAGATAGTGCAAAACTGACAACATTCGGTCCACCTTTTGGTAGGTATTGTTTTAACAGACTTCCATATAGTCTAAAGTATGCTCCAGAAGTATTCAGTGAACGCTTAGAAATATTTTCAGCCGTAAAAATGTTTGTACATGTGTAGATGATATATTACTTTTTGGTAGAAGTCAGAAGGAACATGACAAAGCTTTAGAAAAGGTGTTACAAACTGCGCAGGTAAATAACGTTAAATTCACGGCTAATAAAATGTCAATTTTTTAAAATGCAAGTCAATTTTATGGGTCATACAGTTAGTGACCAGGGTATTAACATAGACAAAAATAAAATAAAAGGAACCACTAATTTTCCAACTCCTAGTTGTAAAAAAGAAGTACAAAGTCTGCTTGGAATTCTAAATTATGTACACAAATTCATACCAAATTTCACAATTAAAACCCAAGCACTTAGATCTTCATTGGGATGAGACCCACAATGCAGAATTTGTAAACATTAAAAATAGTCTTACTAAACGCCCAGTACTTCAATTTTTTGACATTAATAAAAATATAGTCATATCAGTGGATGCCTCACAGGGAGGACTAGGGGCTACTTTACTGCAAAACTCATTACCTTGTACACATGCATAAAAAGAAATGACATTATGTCAACAAAATTATGTACAAATTGAAAAAGAGCTATTAGCAGTATATTTTGGTTTAGATTTCCACAATTATATATTTGGCAGACACGTCACAATAGAAACAGATCACAACCCACTTATTTCAATAATGAATAAACCTTTGGGTAAATGCCCTGCCAGACTACAAAGACTTTTATTACAGCTGCAGAAATATGACTTCACCTTAGTGTATAAACCGGGTAAATAATTAGTTGTAGCTGATGCATTAAGTAGAAACTATTGTAAAAATTCACAAGCTAATATAATAAATGATACTCATTTAGAAAAAGAATTAGAAGCACATGTTTGTTTAATAAATACGAATTTAAATGTATTAGATGTATATTTAAAAAAGATCCAACAAGAGTCAGAAAATGATGCAGTTTTAACTCAGTAATAAAAAACGGATGGCCTTAAGTGTACTAAAAAATTAAACAAACCATTCAACCTTACGTAAAGTATAAATCAGAATTGACGATACAAAATGGTATCATTTTTAGGAATCATGCCAAAACACTTAGATGCGATATTTTACAAAAAAAATCATTATAGTCATTTGGAATATAATAAATGTGTCCATTTAGCAAATGATTCAGTTTTCTGGCCTACTATTAAGAATGAAATTAAAATGTTAACTCAGAACTGTGATTTATGCCTAAAATATGCAGTATCACAAAGAGCAGAACCAATGCAAGCACACCGATTACATGGTATAAAGCAGATACGATCTTTTTCAAATAAATGGTGTGAAATATTTAATTGTAGTGGATTATTATTCGAAATTCGAACTAGCAACCTTATAATAGATAAACTTAAAGCCATATTTTCCAGACACGACATACCTCAGTATGTTATGTCAGACGGAGATCCTCAGTTTACTTCAGAACAATTTAAACAATTCGCATTACAGTGGAATTTTAACCATATAGTCTCATCACCTAGTGGTCTAGTCGAAAGACACATTCAAACAATAAAGAAATTAATTATTAAGACACTGGAGGATAAAAAAGACTTATACTTAGCTTTATTGCAATATAGAAACACACCAGTTGTGGATAGTTTTTCACCATCTCAAATCCTAATGTCGAGAGTGACACGCAATGCTTTACCAATTATAAAAAAAAGGCTAAAACCCAAAATCATCAACAACAATAAATACGATACATTATACAAAAAATCAATTAAATCAAACCAAGTATTATAATGAAAGACACGGAATAAAAGTATTGCATCCATTAAATTCTGGAACCAAAATTTACATTCAACTGAAACCAAATTCAAATTGGATGCCTCTAGTAATCTTAGATGAGCTTAGTTTTAGAAGATATAAAATCAAAACAGATAATGGATCTATTTACGTCAGAAATATTAAAACTGCGATAAAAAATCCTTTTGTGAATAGTCGTAATAATATACATAAAAAACTATGCACCTAGTGATAGTGATGTAAAAGACTGAAAATAGTGATAAAGACCTTCAACCTTCTAGTTTAAGATCATTTGACATTTTAGCACCATATTATAAGATATCTGAAAATGATAATTTACAGTTAAGTAAAAATTGTATAAATCAGGAAAATGCTAATAATTTAGAAATAATAGAATCAGGACTTAGCGGTAGCAACAGACAAGCTATGCCAACACGCATTGTAAAACCAAATATTAGTCACAAACAACAAATTTATAGAACAAGATCAGGTAGAAATAGTGTAATGTCTAGAAGATTAACTTTCGATATAGTAAATCTAAGGAAATAGATAAAATATAAAGTAAAGATAATTTCTTACCTATAATAAAGGGAAGAAGGAGATATAAATTGATCTAAAGTGTAATGTCAGTAAATTAAAATTTAATAAAAATTCTAAACTGTATTTTTCAAAGGGGAAAGATGTAGATTGTAGAGAGTAACATTGGCAACACCGCATACAATGTTACATGTAGTTAGATATAGTTCTCTCACGATTAGTAATCTTAAGTATGTTGTCATCATGTAAATATATATACGGGGTGTCCAGAAACTCTACAGACAAACTTTGCGTAGTGATTCTAGACCCAAAAATAAGAAAAAAAGTTCATATAAACCCAGGTCCGGAAACGCTTCGTTTAGGACCTACAGGGTGTGAAAAATTTTATTTTCCTCGGTTGATCTGAGAGGCATCGACCAAGTATACCTTTTTTGCTTAGAACTGAAAAGGGAACAAACTAATTCAAACAGAACGTCAATATACCGGGTGGTAAAAAAGTTAAGGCCAATTAACTTTTAGCATACCACTGTAGATGCCTGCGATACCTTCAGAAATAATGTGGGAATATGTTCAGGGATTCGCCGCTCATTATCAAAACGTCTGAGATTATGTATCGAAACAAATGGTAATCATGTGGAACACCTTTTGTAACATTTATTTTTTTAGTTTTATTATTTATTTCTTCATTTTCGTTCTTAAATTCAAGGTTAAAATAAAAATGCAAACATACGTTACTTTGATTTTTAATTCCAATTAGCTAAGGATTATAGGGAATTAAATTGAACTGTTCATCAACCAATATCTCGAAGTCGGTTGATTAGAGGCATCGACCAAGTATACCTTTTTGCTTAGAACTGAAAAGGAACAAACTAATTCAAACGGAACGTCAATATACCGGGTGGTAAAAAGTAAGGCCAATTAACTTTTAGCATACCACTGTAGATGGCGCCCTCTGCAGGCAGCATCAAAATCAATAAAATATTTAAGTTTCTCGACCACAAAACCTCTGTACTCCAAATTTCTGGACCATATTCAAATTTGTTCGCAAAATATCGGCATAAAACCGAGGAAAATAAAATTTTTCACACCTGTAGGTCCTAAACGAAGCGTTTCCGGACCTGGGCTTATATGAACTTTTTTTCTTATTTTTGGGTCTAGAATCACTACGCAAGTTTGCCCGTAGAGTTTCTGGACACCCCGTATCTATACAACGTGTCCCAGATAACATTTCCAGCATGGGGATCTCGCTTATTATAAAAGATACAGATTTGGTTAAATTAGATGAATTACTCCTACGGATTAGTGAAATTATAGGACACTCTCCAATTTCCAAATTTCCATGTATTTTAAGACTTATGGCAAGAAAAAGAAAATGTCAAATTTCTTTTTCTTGTAATATCTTTTGTTATATTAGACATATAAATTTTATTTGCACTTTCTTAAGATATTTTTTATGCAGAATTTAAATATCAATTTGGATTTTTATTTGCATTTTCTATTTTTCAGTTTCAACCCCTAAATTAAATTTTTCTTATGGAACGACAAGTCGGCTTTGAAATAATTGATCGTGTTTTTTTATCCTCTTTACAATGATATAGCACATGTACTATCTATTTTTAAAAACAACAAAGAAAATTTAAAAAAATGTATTTTATTAAAGACTCTAACAATAAGCAGGCCGTGAAACATAAAAACACAATCGAATTTAATGTCACTTAAAAATTATTCGTTCCAGAATATTTTTGTGTCAAACATGGCTTTATTTACTAATACAGAAAAGTTTGATATGTTGTGTTGTTACATCTTGTCTCATAAAAACAGTTTAGAAGCTGAACGGATGTACTTGAGGCTGTATCCTGAAAGAAGGCATCCCAATGCTAGTACGTACAGAAATTTGGTAATTAATTTAAAAGAATATGGTTCATTTTCAAAACCTACTAGAAATCCGAAATTACGGAATGAAGATGCAGAACTAAATGTATTACAATCAGTTATTGAAAATCCTCATCAACATAACACTGGTATTTCGAAAATTACATCACAAAGAATTTTAAAACGTCACAGGTATCATCCGTATAAGTACACCATTCTGCAGGGACTTAGAGATGGGGATCAGGGGAGAAGATTACAATTTTGCTACTGGTATGTTAATTAATGTGAGAATAACGATAATTTTCCAGCTACGATTTTGTGGTCTGACGAAAGCAGATTTACAAATAATGGCCTTTTCAATCGACACAATGTTCACTTTTGGGACCGTGAAAATCCTCACGTTGTTAAGGAAAGCCGGCATCAAGTGAAATTTGGTTTTAACGTCTGGTGTGGCATTTTAGGCGCTAAACTTATTGGGCCCATATTCTTTAACGAAACATTAAATAGTGAAAGGTATTTGAATTTACTACAAACTGATTTAGAAAATAAACTTGATAATTTACCACTGATTGAGAATATTAATATCTGCTTCCAACAAGATGGCGCCCCACCCCACAATTCAAAACAGCGAATATCTTAATAATCGATTTCCAAATTCATGGATTGGTAATCGAGGGCCGATTTATGGCCACCCAGATCTCCAGACTTAACGCCCTTGGACTTTTTCCTTTGGGGCTACGTAAAAATCGAGTGTACGTGCAAACATTTGAGAATGCCGAAGATGTTCGTGAAGCTGTTCTTGCAGCATTAAACGCCAAAACTACGCAGAGCAATTACGTCGACACTACGCAGGGCACAATTATGTTTAGTACGGAATGGTCAATTGTTTGAACATATTTTATAATTGGATAATTATCTCCAATACTATTACCTGCTTAACTCTTGTTGTTATCTATTATTTGTCGTTTTCTCATGTTTCACGGCCTACTTATTGTTAGAGTCTTTAATAAAATACATTTTTTTAAATTTTCTTTGTTGTTTTTAAAAATAGATAGTACATGTGCTATATCATTGTAAAGAGGATAAAAAAACACGATCAATTATTTCAAAGCCGACTTGTCGTTCCATAAGAAAAATTTAATTTAGGGGTTGAAACTAAAAAATAGAAAGTGCAAAAAAATCCAAATTGATATTTAAATTCTGCATAAAAAATATCTTAAGAAAGTGCAAATAAAATTTACATGTCTAATGTAACAAAAAAGATATTACAAGAAAAAGAAATTTGACATTTTCTTTTTCCTTCTTAAAATACATGGAAATTTGGAAATTGGAAATGTTCCTATAATTCATAATCCTTAGGAGTAATTCATCTAATTTAACCAAATCTGTATCTTTGATAATAATTATTCTGTTGAAATTATTGTTGAATTGTGTGCAGTAGAAATAATAAGTAATAAATTATTAATAATTACATTATATAGACCTTGTTTGGGATCGATTGATATTTTTTTTTCACCATCTTGATAGATTATAGGATTACTAATGAATTTCATTAATAACATTATAATTTTAGGTGACTATAATTTAAACTTTAATCAACTTAACGAGAATGGAAATTACCGTCTAAATATAGTTAAAATGTATGTATGGTCTTATAATCTGCATTTTCAATCCTACCGAGTCACTCACTAAAGTATCTTCAAACTGCATTGATAATATCGCAATAAATGTTAATGATGACTTGCTTATATCGGGAGTTGTAAATTGTCATTTATCAGATCATTATGGTCAAATTATCTTTCTAAAACATATTAATTACAGTATCCCTAGTGACATTCTTAGGAATTAATTAAAAACCTCGCATAAATAAATTCGGATCCGCGCTTCTTGAAATAAATTGGAGTGATTATAAGCTAATTGATATAAATGCTCGTGCAAATTTTTCTCACCAATACATTGGTAGCATTCCTTATTATAAAACTCTAGTTAAAAACGGTGTGGTAAACTGGTTCACTGATGAACTAAAACAAATGCGATCTATGTTAACAGCGACAAAAATAAGAGCTGATGTAAGCGGAGATGATGCACAAATACAGATCCATAGAAATCTTTAAGAGTAACTATGCCAAATTAATTGGAAACAACAAAAAAACAGTTCATAATAATTTTATTTCTACCTCTCATAACAAAATAAGAGATGGGTGGAGATTGGTTAATTACGAGAGAAATGGAACTAAACATAAAGAATCTGAATTATTACCTAATGATTTAAACCAGGGATTCCCAAACTATTTTGGTTCAGAGACCCCTTTTCCAAAATGAACTGATACCTCAGACCCACATAGTCAAATTATTTAAAAAATCCTATCTCTAGTTTTTTTTCCTATTGGTACAAAATACTTACCAATTTAAAAACTTTGCGGTTGGTTAAGTGAGTAACCTTGACAACATAGACATAAAATTCAGTAAATTTCAAGTGTAATTAATAATTATTAATACAAATTACGTAAAAATACTTAAGTAGGTAATTATTTTTTGAAAAAAACATTAAAATCGCGAAGTAAAAATCAAAAAAATAAAAAATTCAGTGTGATGGATGGTGCCTTTCTACCAATCTAGCTAAATCTGGTTCAATATTGGTGAGTTGCAGCCTTACATCTCCGCGTTCGTTGATTTTCAAACGGGTTCTTTGTTTTGTCAAAATGTTTGTAACCACAATGAAGTTTTTTTCGACTAGGTATGATGATAGAAAGCGATAAGATATTTTTCAACAATGTTCCACAATGCAGGATACTGTTTTCGATTCTGAAAGAACTTCGCTTTGAACTTCTAGCTCCTCGTCTGTGCTGATGGTGATCAATCTTCTTGCATTATCACATTGGCTTCTTCCATGGCTGTGATATTGTACGGATTTATTATCCATTGAGGAATTTGTAAATTTAAGAGATCCTCAAACCTCTTAGTAAAATCCTTGTGTAATGCGTCCAAGTGAGTGACATATGATAAAATAACATCGTCTTGAAGCATTTCTGGTAATTTTACAAATGCGGAAACTGTGAATATTCTTTTCGCTTAAATTTTGTTTATAAAGGATAAGTTTACCCACAAAGGCCATATTATTAATTTTGTTTTAATCAAGTTGAGATCGTCACTGCAGCTGCAAATTAACTTTGTTAAATATACCAAAGATATCATCAAGTAATAAATATCTGTTTTACAATTGTTCAGATTTTCTGTCAAATTTGGATCTTTTCTTGTAAAAACTCCGACACAGATTCAAAAATAGCTGAAAATCTTGCTAAGCAAGAGCCTCTTCATAGCCAGCAACTTCAGTGTGCAGAAGTAACAGTAAAGACTTCTCGTTTTCCTCACATAGCTGAGACAAATAACCGAGAGTTCAAAGAATTGCTTAAATCTTGTTGACAGCATTTATAACATATTGTAAAGACTGGTGCAATCTAGGACTCAGATTTTTGCACTAAATGCTGTCTGTGAATACGCAGTGAATGACCAGTACCTCAGGCAGTTTTCGCTTAAGTGCTATAAAACCACGATGACGACCAACCATAATGGTGCACCATCAGTCGCAACAGAAACAATGTTCTTCCGTCGAATAGCTTTGCCGGTAAAAAACGTTCCACGGACTGAAAAATCGATTCTCCTCTGGTATCAGTCTCTAAATATGTAGCAAAAAGCAGTTCTTGGCACATATTTTCATCTTTAATATATCGAACATATATATATAATTACAACAAAGCTTCATTGCCGAATAATGTAGACTCGTCCAACTGGAGAGAAATCTGTTGGTTAGAAATTGCAATGTTTTCCACGTCGCGACCCATCTCGTCTATTCGTCTCTGAACGGTGTTGCTCAGGAATTTCTTTATTGTGATACATTTGAGGACCTCCGCAATGGCTGAAAATAGCTTTCCAATTGTGTGGTCCCATCTCGCTTTCGTTTGAACGTAATTGGCCCGTAAACCTTATCAACGTCTTGCGGTATGACGCAAACATCGATCTTATGGACCTCCTGCAATAAGTGCTTGATAAAATAAGCTCTTCAATTGTTGGGGTTTCCTACTTCGTATAGTAAAGGTCTTTGAAGGTTTATGGCATCGTTACGAATACTTTTCACATATGAGACACACCGGAAAGTGTTGATTTGATAGAGATGGAATAAATCAAAACTTAGTAGTCCAAACTGTATTGTTTGCATTTTTTTGTGCCTGCCATCATAAAACTCAGTAAACCTGAAAATCAAAAAATTTTAAAAAACACTAAAATTCAACAAAAACTGTTAAATAGAAAAGAACATTATATTTTACGGATAAAATTTTTAAATATGCTAGAATTTTATTAATATACTTGATAGTACGAAAATTGTATTGGTAACTTAACGCGAAGAAAAAATTGAACATTTTAATTTTGGTAACAACTTTTCTAAGTAATTTCTAAATCTTGAAATAAATTGGAAGATTTGTATTACTATTACAAATTAAACGAAAGTATGGTTAAGCAAATACAGTAGTTAACTAAGCACTTTGTAAATTCTTTTCAATACTTTTTTAATACTTTATTTAATTATAATCACTTTGTAACTTGAAATAAATTGGTAGATGATGTATATCATTCAAGTCAACGAATTTCAAAACGAAATGAACTTTCAACTTGCCCAAAATATTCAAATATGGACATGTTTGGACTTGATCATGATATTAGTCATTCTTACCAAGTTGCTACATAACAAACTCATACAGTATCTAACTTCAAATAGAACTTGTGTTAATTTAAATGCTTCCTTCGAACCGTTCAACATTATAATAAGTTTTCATTTATGTCAATTCTTGAAACCGATTTCGACTCAAGAGGTCGATATTACATATTGAATCCAAACTTTTAAACCTACACTTCACATTTATTTGTAATTCAATTTATTAATCCTGTTCAATTATGGTGTTAATTTTACTAAAAATATGACTTTCCAATCAATTTAATCTTGTACCGTCAATATGAAGTTTAAGCATTACAAAACAATCTCAATCTAGGAGCGCAATATTTATGAATTAAATAGCAAAATTTTATTAAACTGTAGATATTATTGGATATATTTTACAGAACTGATACTTTTGTTTCAGAGAAATTTTCATCCTGCTTTATACTCAACGGAAAAGTCCTGTCCAAAAGTAGCGTAAAGCTTAGTTATAATTATCGGCCAATTACAATCATTCCTGTCCCACGTAAAGTGGTTAAAATCCTAACAAAAATGGACTATTTAAATACTATCAAATACTCACTGGAAGCCAGTTCGGCTTCAGAGATGGTTCGTCAACTATCAACGCAGTCTCTAGTTTAATCGAACATGTTAATACATTCACAAATGGCAGAAAGGAAGTCGCACTCCTTTATGACTTATCTAAAGCCTTCGATTTGCCATCCTCATTACTGGAAAAGTTAAATTATTACGGTGTAAGAGGTAAACCATTAGACTTTTTTCGTTCATACCTAACTAATCGAATGCAATGTGTCTCATTCAACAGCAAGTCATCTAACATCGAACTTGTCTCAATTGGTGTATCTCAAGGTTCGGTATTGGGTCCTCTTTTATTTCTTATCTATGTCAATGACCTTCCTAACGCAGTTAATTCATATAAATGTATCCAGTATGCAGATGATACGAGTGTTTTCTGCGAGGGCAGTAATGACAGCGAGTTAAATAACTCCATCTCCCAGATGACCATACTAATTGAAGAGTGGTTAAAAACGAATAAATTAAAACACAATCCAAATAAAATGCAAAAATTTTATTTTAATACAAAGAAAAGTATAGCAAATAGGACAAGTGTCAAGTTATTGTGTATTGTAATCGACAATGAATTAAATTGGAAAGCGTATATAGATAATCTCAGTAGTTCATTAGCATCCAACATTGTCCTTATTATCAAACTCCGCAAGTCACTAAATGAGTCAATCCTTCTATCGTGCTATTTTTCTTTCATTCACTCATTACTTAGTTACGGAATCATTTTTTGGGGCAACACATCTTGCTCAATTAGAACATTTAGATTAAAAAAAAAAAACAGTAAGAGTGATTGCAAATATTGGTTCTAGGCATCATTGTAAGCAATATTTTAAATATTTCAATATACTGACAGTTTCGTCCATGTATATACATACGAGTATGCCAAACGGTTGTTGAAACACAAGCGAGTCAATGCAGAGGGATATGTACTTAATAGAAACTGCCACAATTACAATACTCCCCATCATAACTTGCTGTTACCACCAGTAACCGTATCGACTAATAACTCGTTAAATCTACCCTTATATAACCACATTTGTAATAAAATAAGAGCATTGCCATTAACTAAATTTAAAACAGCTATAAGAAAATATCTATTGGAAAACGGTTTCTACAGCGAGGAAGAATGTATGAGTGCTCCTTCCTGCACACTATATTAAATTTGTTTGTTAGTTTAGTGTTATTATGTAAGGTTTTCTCTTTTTTTTGTGTTTTTGTCTTGTATTTCACATATGTATAATATAATTATGTACATTTATATATATAACGTGATCATACAATGTAATATTGGAAAGGTTCAAATAAACAATCAATCAATCAATCAATCATGAAAAATTTCCAAATTTGCCGCATATATCCCAATCGACAATTAATAAAATAGAAAACAGTTTCGCGAGCTTGGACATGTAAGGCAAATAAAAAAAGTAGCTGCCAATGCAATAAGTGATGGTACCAAATTGGATATTATGCTTGAGTTTAAGGAAAACCCACATACTTCTTATCGTAAAGCAGCCCTGATGTTAGATGTTATCCATTCTTCCATTATTCTAAAATTAAAAAAAAATAAAATGCATCCCTATAAAATGATACCAACTCAGGAGCTCATGGAAAACGATTTGATGAACAAATGATGGCAATGTTAGGTTACAATGTGATCCAACTAGAACATGTTTAGTTCCCTGATGAGTGCACCTGGACACCTTACGGTCATGCTAATCGTCAAAATTGCCGCTATTGGTCTAGGGAAAATCCTCACTGCATGAGAAAAGAGCATACGCATCACCCTGAAAAGGTTAATGTTTGGACAGGAATTGATGATCACATTATTGGGCCTTTCTTCCTTAATGGCAATTTGGCTTGCGAGAATTATTTAGCACTCCAAAATAATGTCGTGTCAACTTTAACAAACTTATATCCGAACCACCAGGAAACTCACAAGTTCCAGCGAATATGACATAGTTTCCGCAAGATGGAGCACCGCCCCATTACCAAATCAATGTTCCGCAGTACTTCAACCGAATATTTCCAAATCGGTGGATAGGGAGGCGAGGATCGATGGAATGACCAGAACGATCCCCTGACATGACGTAGTTAAGACTACTACTTATGGGGATACGTGAAAAGTATTGTATACAAAACTAAACCCCTCGACTTATCTGACTTAAGACGAACAACGCTTGAGATTAGATCGGTAACGCCTGAGATGTTGAGTAACGTTAGATGAAATTTCTATTTAGGATTAGGATGTTAGCGGCGAGCATTTTGAACATCTACATTGTCATTAATGTTTTTTTGTTTTTTATATTATCAAGAAATAAGCAGTATTACTTATTAGTTTTTCGGTATGTTGCAGCGAATTTCTGTAATCAAATAATTTTCTTTTGTTAATGTTAATTTTTGCAATAAATCTGTAAACAGTTAATATTTCCCGAACAGTTAAAGATAGGTATAGGACAAATTTAGGTACATGGAGGGTGTCTAGAATTTTGTGAAGAATCCGAAAATTGGATAATATACAGGGTGTTGCATTTAAAATAAGAAAGTTGTATTCGCCACTGTTACATGACACATCTTGCATAAAAAGTTTTGGTCGAAAAGAATGCGCAACTAAAAATACCAATCGACTTGTCCGAGCGTTTTTCCGAACATGTCTCCATTTATTTACTACCGAATTTATTTCATTTGGATGATACACACTGTATATGTAATACATTCATATTATCGGAACTCAATTTGTGATTTAACCGCTCGTCTTATAAACACTTGAGTAGTGGACATCTGGGTGTCACCACTGAACTTTGTAACGTACCAACTTTTGGGTATCGTTACATTAATGCAAGTTTTTGAATTTGTGTTATTATTTGTAATAGCATATTATACAACGAGCTACGGAAGTGGTAGATATCGCACAAGCGCCCGAGTGTGGGAATCTTGTGAGTCCAGTATAGACACTTTTGTGCGAGCTTAATGTACACTATTTTCCCGACGACCATGAAAAAAGATAGTCAATCACAATCATGCCCTTACCTGAATATTTAAACTTGTCAAATCATAAAAGTCAAATAATAGCATTAAGCGTTGCGACTCTGATCGCGACCGAATTCCCTGTCAGGTCGATGAGAACCGGTAGTTGCTACGGTAAAGCAATGCGAAAGTAAAAGGCAGACGTGTTTTTTACTTTCGTATTGGGAACAATGAGAAAGTGAAACGCACTAGTGTGCGAAAGTATTATTTTCTGTACGGTTAATTGTGCAATATGGACCACTTTCGTACATGGTCATAAGAAAATATATTTACATTCCTTGGGTATATTTGGGCATTTCTTTTTTTTCTTCTATTCATTAAATTTTACTGTATACGTCGATATTTTCTCCTTAGTGTATATACTTACGAATATCCGTATACATATTTTTATCGTCTATAATGGGTATTTAGCCACATCAATTTTGTTCTATACACAAGGCGAACCTGAGTTCATTTCCGTTCTATTTTGCAACGTACATGTATTTTAGGTTGATTTCCCTGCATAAGGCATGCAACTGCTTTTAATTACAATTTTATATTAATTTATTATATCCAATGTGGAAAACACTCTCTTGTGCTGAGAAATTTTCGTATCGTTTGTAATTGAAGATATATGGATTTATTTCATATCACGAAAGCGTGAAAGATGACGGCATGAGGAAAACGGCATGCATGATTATGCAATTTCGTTATCTTGAAGACAAGTTGAATCGGAGATACCTTTTCTTTTTGTCATTAAATATGAAAACAGACTAAGTTACGCCTGCTGTTAGGTATACTGTTTGCTAGTTACCCTCGCTTTAGTAACCACAACATATGTGCTGTAGCCCTGGTTCGAAGATACATTATGTTTACGTTTACATTAATGAAAAGAGCTGGAAATTATGTTACGGTACGTGATGTTTTTTCATATCGTATCGTCAACAAATGCAGCTCTCGACAGCAATTCATTGCAATATAATGTATGAACTTTATTTTCAGTATATGTATAACAAGTAAGTACGTATCCTTTTACTACAAATTACGTTTTTATTAAATGGACAAATTAGATGAAGAAATTTACGAGCATTTGAGTGCATAACCTTACTTCAGTTATATTTGTTGACATAGGTCAAACTAAACATTTTGAAATAATTCTACGTAAAGATAGATTATCGTATAGTTTAATTATCGATTAAGAATTAGTTTACTATCGTAAAGCTTTGCGAAAAGTTGAGTACTGTTTTGTCTTTACGCTGGGATTAATCAGCAGATATTATTTTGTTTCACTAAATATACAAATAAATACAGCTGTTGTATTGTTTATTATGATTACATGTGGTATTAAAATACAACTTTCTCATTTTTTTGTGGTACTTTTATGATTTAACCTAATATAAGAAATGAGTGGCGCTCGACTTGCTTAAGTGCTATCCCTATGGAATTATCTCTGCCTATATATATATATATATATATATATATATATATATATATATATATATAATTTGTTATAACTTGTGTTGTGGACACTAGTCATTATTTTTACGAAATTAATTAATTCTTCAATTTGTTTCTGCACATATTATGCCGAAAATCAAGAAAGACACAAAAGTTCAAAAGAAATTCTTGTCTTATGAACATGAAAATATGCAGAAAGCTATAAGAGCCGTGCAAGAGGGTGGCTTGAGTAAAAAAAAAACGTCACAACAGTTTGGGGTTCGGTCCAGAATTAGCTGAAACAGAAGAAGTATTTGTCAATTGGATACTTACTATGGCCAAAAAAGGTTTTCCAGTCCACAAGTCACATTTAATTGTATGTCAAGAAATATCTTACAATTAGTGGGAAAAACTTCATATATAAAAAAAATATACAACAGGGCTATCATAGTTCAAAGGTTTTATGAAGCGACATCCTAATATAAAAGAAAAATATTCAGACGCTATTTCAGAAACATGAAAATATTTTCCAGGTTTTTGTATTGGCCGTTTTAGTAACAACTTTTTTTTCCGTAAGCCTCTACGATGTATAGTTTCCCAGATACAGTACCTCGCATTCTTAGTTGGTACAAAAAATCTTCGTCAGAAACGAAGTGTGAGATAATTCCAAAATCGCATATCAAATCTTCACGAAATTCGTATGATAGACTCTGATTCTAAACTTTATAAAATCACGTACACCAAAATTTTGCACAATATATACAAGGGTTGTACAAAATATTTTGTGTTTAGGAACAAAGCTTGCGATACAAATCGCATATCGTATCTTCACGAGATTCTAAAGTTGACAGAATCACGTACACAAAAGTTTTGCACGATAAGGTTGTACGTAATATTTCGTATTTAGGAACAAAGCGTTACATAACTCCAAAATCGCACGTTCAAAACTTCACGAAATTTATATGGTACACTTTGGGGACAGTACAAACATTCGTTGCCAGAAACAAGAGTGTGCGATAATTCCGAAATCGCATTGTCATCTAAATAGTACGCACTTGCATTTTTACAATCTGTAATATTCTGTACTTACTAACTGTAGGCCAGTAGTTTATGTAATACTAATAATGTTAAGTGAAGTATTAATTTCAATTTCATATAATTATGTACTAAATAGTCATACGAATTCCTGTCACCATATACATTTTATGAAGATTTGATGTGCGATTTTCGAGTTTTGCTCGCTTTGTACAACTTGAGCAAAATTTTTGTATACGCGATTTTGTAGAAGCAAAAGTCCATAATACAAATTTCGTGAAGACTCAATAAGCGATTTTGGCCACGAATTGTTGTGCACCCCATACGTCATACGTGTAGCTGATTCTGTAGAATGTAGATGGTAGTTTTCAAAGTCTAGCATATACGAGGTCTGTAAATAAAGTAATGAGACTGATATTTTTACAGTCAATCTGGCAACACTGTAACCCTGACACGTAGACGTATGTTTAGTTGAACAGCTGATAAAACAGAGAGCATTAATATTTCTAGTCTATTGTTGTCAAGTGACACGTAAGCGAACTTTTTGTACAAGTTTTGTTGTACGTTCAAAAATGAGTGAAATAAATTACGAGCAACGTTGAGCGATCAAATTTTATATTATGTGTTACCGAGAAATCCTTGAAAGACTGCAGAAAAGAATTGCCCGTGTGAGACCTGCCGTCAAACACAACTGGATGCTGCATCATGACAATGCACCTTGTCACATTGGACTCTCTTTTACAGTTTTTGACAAACAAAAACATTCCCGTCGTTCTGCAACCACACTGTTCCCCTGATTTGAGCCCATGTGACTTTTTCCTGTTCCCTAAATTGAAAAACCACCTCAAAGGACACCATTTTGGAATAGAAGACATTAAGAAAACTGTAACCGACCACCAGCTGAAAGATATTCCAGTTTCTGAGTTCCTGCACTCCTATGAAGAGTGGAAAAACCGGATGAAGCGTTGTGTGACTTCCCAGGGGAACTATTTTGAAGGAGATAGGGTCCATGTCTGATTACATTGTAAACAAAAAGTGTAATCGAACTAGTCTGATTACTTTATTTACAGACCTCGTAAATTTCAATAAGTTTTGATGCGCGATATTTCAGTTATGACACGCTTTCTTTCTGGATACGAAATATTTTGTACAACCCTCGTATATGTTCTGCAAAACTTTTGTGTGCGTGATTCTGTAGATTTTAGAAGCAAAAGCCGAACATTCAAATTTCTGAAAATTTGATGAGCGATTTTGTAGTTAACGCATGTTTTGTTTCTGAGTGCGAATTTTTGTGCACTCCCCGTACACGTCGGGCAGACTAAAGGTACGGTCTGCTTTCAGCGAGTAGTCGAGGCGTTTAAACGTGACGTGTAATCGCTGACGGCCAATCGCACGTAGTGGTCTGTCTACGTCGTCAGTTTCAGTGATCGACTAGTCGCCAATCAGTGTATTCCGTTTGATAAAAATGACTCCTGGTGAACTTGTGATTGCAGCACAGTTGCTTATGGAAGAAGTAGAAGATGATGACATTTTGCTATTATCATTAATGTATAAAAAACGTAGAAAGATTCATAACATGTTTGTTCAAAGAAGAAAAGAACGGTGTTTTAGCACGCTGATAATGAGACATTTAATTGATGACGAAACTAAATTCAAAGAATACTTCAGGCCGCTTCAGGCTCACCAGATGTCAGTTTAACGAACTGTTAAATCTTGTATCCGCTGACTTAAAAAAAACTTCTAGTAAATGCGTTTAAAGACCAATTACAGCCAGGGAAAGGATTGCTTTGGTGCTAAGGTATTTCATGTTAAGAATAATGCCTGTAGAAATATGCAAAACCGAATTCTCTTTTTAGGTACTTGGCTACAGGAGAATCCTATCGTTCCATGGCATTTAATTTTAGAATTTCCCATAATTATATTAGTGTATTGGTACGAGATGTTTTAAATGTGCTGTATAACAAGTTAGTGCCCGTTTTCTTGAAACAACCGTCGAAAGAAGATTATATTAGAATAGCTGTGAACGAAAAATGGAACTTCCCAAATTGCTGCGGAGCTATTGACGGAAAACACATCCGTATTGTTTCTCCACAGAATTCAGGAAGCTTGTTTTTCAACTACAAGTCATTCTTTTCTATTGTGTTGCTGGCAATTGTTGACGCTGAATGTAAATTTGTATGTATTGATGTCGGTGCATATGGAAAGGAAGGGGACAGTGGCATCTTCACTAAGTCGGCAATGTTTCATCTTTTCAATAATGATAAATATATGCCAGAGAATAAACCTCTACCAGGTTCAGACATACGATTACCCTATGTTATTGTTGGCGACGAGGCGTTTAAACTTTCAAAATATCTTCTCCATCCATATCCACGAGATTAGGCAAACACCGATATACAAAAGCCTGTGTTCAATTACCGCCTGTGTCGAGCACGAAGAACTTCAGAAAATGCATTTGGATTACTGTGTCAAACATTCAGGACCTTTTACTTGCCAATTGCTGTACAGCCTTCTACAGTAGATCTCATAATAACCGTAGCATGTTGCTTACACCACGATATGATAAGAACCTCTAGTCAAAGTTCTACAGAAGATATTGACTGTAACATGCCTAAGGACAACATGATTAGGTTAAGGCCCTCGGGCGGAAATTCCACTGTTGCAGCATTTCAAATTAGAAATCAGTTTACAGAATTTTTCAACAGTCAGCAAGGCTCGGTGACCTGGCAGCTGAAACACGTAACAACAATAGATAATTAGGATTTAGTATACCCTGCAATCTCGAGTGAAATGATTGGCCCTGTTTTATTAAAAAAATAGAAAACTAAAACTATTAGCTATTTAGAAACATGTTTTTTTTATTTAAAATCACCATTATAAATTATAATGACTGAAGAGATCTACACAATCGGTACACGCTTGAGGTTCCTGAATATTGTGTCGTTCCATCGTAATCTTTTGATCAATCAATCAATTGAACTGAGGGAGGCACGTGAGGTGGATGTAGTGGGACGCGATTCTGTTTGCCACATTTCCAACTCCATTCGGGTAACCACGTCCAGTACTTCTTTCTTCGCCCTGGCTACTAAATCAGGCGGAAAGGAATCAAAACATTTTTTGCCAGCATGGCTGACACAGTTATCTGTGTCAGCCATGCTGGCAAAAAATGTTTTGATTGGATGGGTTCTGTCTGAAGTGGCAAGGGATTGTTCGATTTTCTTAAATATACGCTGTCTTTCGGTTTCTCTATTATTAATTGTTTCCAAAAGTTGCTCATTACCAATAAGGTTCCTCTTTCTTGAAGGTCCTTGATGTATATTTGTATCCAATTTTTCCTGTGCAATACTTCTATTCTCTTTTGATGGGCCTTCATTTATATTTTTATCCAAGTTTTGTGTTTGTGGAGAATTTCTTTCCGTATTTGTATCGTCATCTTCTACAATATCTTCCGTTTCTTCACCTGGGAAAAGCTCACGTTCGGTTAATGTTTGCTTAAGGTCCGTACCTTCTGCTGCGTCATTTGGGATATCTGAATTGCTTGCGTCTGTTTCTTCTTCTACCGATACATTGCTTAACGTTCTAAAAAAGCATATCCTGTCACGTATTTAAAATTAAATATGTGTATAAAAATACATTACATTCTATTACACCTAGTTTGCTCTAAAAAGTTAAGAGCATGCATATGCACTCATGTAATTGTAACCTTCGCCGAAGAACCGGTGCCCTGCTTCATATCTTTCTTCTTTTTTCAATAGACGTCTTTCAAACTTTTCCAACGAGTTTTGCATTCAGTGACTGGAAAACGGACGGATAATGATAAAATAAAAAATACTGTGGGTGTTTTTATTTGACAACATCGCACACAGACGACCTTCTCAATCATTTGAATATACAGTTATAAAAGCTTATGAAGACATTATTATTTTTACCCTACAATACACCATTTAAAATGTTAGTGGTGTAGGTAAACATTTACAAATCAATTGTTAACCACTTTTTCTCCAAACAATGTGTCGTGAAAAACACGTTTATTACAGAAACTTACCACTTTTGTTCATGTTCCTTGCTATTATTTTCCAAACATTATCCTGTACATTTTGGTCCTCATACAATTCATGATTTAAATTGTACAATGCTGGATGCGTCGACACCTCGTGAATCAATTTTTCGTCTTCCGCTTTAGAAAATCTATTACCTTTGGAGCCCATTCTGCATGAACACTCGCGAGCAATTAGTAAACGCGCGCGTTTAAATTGCCTGTCGACCGATTTTGCCACGAGACGACGCGTCTTGTGTCGACTTGTATCGACTTGTCGCTTAAACCAGACCATCCCTATGATATATGATATAACCTATTGACACGATTAAACGCCGCGTTTAAACGCCTCGACTACTCGCTGAAAGCAGACCGTACCTTAAATGTGTAATTGATTCTGTAGATGGTAGTTTACGAAGTCTACCATATGAATTTTTCAGGATACGAAATATTTTGTACAACCCTCGTACATGTTGTGCAAAAGTTTTGTATACATGATTCTGAAGATTTAATATGTTGTGATATTGGTGATATGCTTTGTTTCTGGCGACGAATTTTTGTGCACTCCCCGTATAAATCGCGCAGACTAAATGTGTAGTCGATCTGTAGATGTAGTCCCCGAAGTCTATCACATAAATTTCAAAGAGTATTATGTCCGATTTTTGAGTTATGGGTACGCTTTGTTCCTGAATACGTAATATTTTGTACAACTCTCGTATATGTTGTACGTCATTCTGTAGATTTTAGAAGCAGGAATATACTACAATACATTTTAGAGTTATCGCACGCTTTGTTTGTAGGGACGAATTTTTGTGCACTTCCCGTATATGTCAAGCAGACTAAATGTGTGGTTGATTCTGTAAATGGTAGTTCCCGAAGTGTATTATATAATTTCAAGGAGTTTGATGTGCGATTTTTGTGTTCTGGCACGCTTTGTTCCTCGATACGTAATATTTTATACAACCCTGTATACGTTGTGCAGAATTTTTGTGTAGGTACGTGATTCTGTAGATTTTAGAATCAGAAGTCCATCATATTTATTTTCTTAATTTTCGTCGCTGAAAATTAGTCGTTAACTTTAATATTAAAAATTGCGTAATTACCAAACGGGAGGTATGTATATTTTTGTTCGCACTTATATTGTTGCTAGTGAGCCCTTTTAACATAAAAGAAATAAAAGTATTCGGGGTACAACAGGGTTCAACTTCCCTTTCTGTACTACGATGATTCATTCGGAGCTCGTCTTCTTAAAAATTATGTATTTTCATAACGGCGTGGGGGGTACAATTTTAAGTGCAATTTCAAAGTACAAACTACTTTTTCAAAATTATGCAAAAAACCCGTACCACCAAGTAGCCCTTATTTTTCACCTCCTTCAACCCCCTAATACTTTAATTTATATATTTAGCATACGATATAGTCAAGGTACGTTCATTTATGTGAAATTACTTCGACAATTTACTACAAAAAACGTATATTGCTGAAATCTGTCGCTATAGCTTGATTAGAGTTAATTAAAGCACATTCAAATGTCCACAGCCTACTGGACGTCAGCAATGTCTTGAATTTTTATAATTTATACCATGTATATAACCTTTATCAAATCCAGTTCCAAAAGAATAAATATTTTCGACTGCATTAATGAAGTAACTTTTATTAAATGTTTTAAATGTATGTCGTCATGTTTAACACAGATACCTACCAAATTTTTGAGCTACATTTTGTGATTTTAAATGTAAAACAATTGTAAATCTATAATTTTAATGCAATAATAAATAAAATTTTATGGCTGGTTACATGAATACATCTTAATTGAAGTAATAAAAATATTTTAACATGTAGCTTATCGAAAATCTGTGCATATATGGAATTATAATAAATTATAATTTCGCATAAATTAAACGAAAGTGTTTACATACTCATTAATTTCAATGTCTTTATTAAAAACTACTGCTGTTAAAAAGTAACTTACCTAGACCCTCCCTTACAATTCAAAGGGATATAAGATATAAACTTAACGGATATTAATAGCCTTGGAAAATAAATTCCATATACACATAACTAAGTAAATGTCAACGCACTAAGCCTAGACACATTTACAATTCACCACTCGCTGCTCTACGAACACGGTATCACGAACCACAAAAACAAATGAATGAGAATGACTTTATTCATTCCCCTTCACACACTTCGATACCACATATCCTTAGAAATTACGTCACAAGAAATAAAGGAGGCGCCGGCTAATTCCGCGCGACGTTGCGGGTGAGAATGAATTGTGTTTATTACGAATTTATAACACCAACTCACCCGCTTATCTGAAAAAATTTCAAAACAAAGAAACGATTGGCGGCCCACTCAAAAGTAAAATTATTTAAATTTTTTTTTTAATACAAGGATCCATAATGGCAGAAAGGAGTTTCCGTTTATCACTTGGTGACAAATATAAATTGATAATACTAATAGATTTCTATTTATCAATTTAGTATAATGCGTGCCTACCAAGTTTTGTCACGGTTATTACTCATGACGTGCTTATTTTCGTCTTCGCTATAAAGTACTGAATCAGCGAGTTAATTGTTTTAAAAGAAAATAATTGTGCACGATATAATTAATCACTTGACGTAGTTCATAAGTTACGAATGTTTGCTATAATCATAAATGTTGTACCAGTAGTTTAAATTTTTTAGCACAAAAACACATCTAATGTAAACTAATAAAGAAAATGATTATTAGAAATTGTATTGCAAGTAGAAAACATTTTAACTAGGCCGCACTTGAGATCATTTTTAACTATAAAAGGTTATTCTTGTGGTAAATAACGATTAGAAAATTACCATGATGGCATAAATCGTACAATAGGTAATGAAGACTGACGTTATCCGTTTGTTCTTGAAAACGGAGAGTTAAATAGTATCAGATCAACTAAAGTACGGGCAACTAATTCGTTTTCTCACTGTTTCGCTTTGACGTTTATAACTGTATACAGTGTGTTCATAAAATGTGGAAACGCTCCATTACCTTACGAGCTAATTATTTTCGGAAATAAAGCTGGGACAGGTTGATTTTTTACATAAACTCACCGGCATAAAATTCGGGACACCTAAAATTTCCGTTAAATTAGAATGATCATTTTCTATACCCCTGTTCTGATTTTAATGATTTTTTTTCGAATGTAGGTTAACACGTTGACTGCCAACTACGCGATAACTCGTAGCCAGCAATCTTGCCATTATCGCGTATCTACGCGTTATGTCGTAGTATGTTTGCTTGAATTTGCGTGCATTTACAAGTAGACTCGTATCATTTCAATGTAAATACGTATAGTTCCCGCCTAGACGAGAAAAACATAGGCGGCGTGAATAAACAAACATTTTTCTGAAAAATGTGAAAACAAAAATTTAAATGACAATACCACTTGATTTAAAGAAAATAATATTTATTCAAAATTAGTGGGTAATACAAAAATATAATACATGAAATATGGTATATAAAGATAATAGAAATAACGAAACCATATTAATTTGGATTTAAGAATAAATTCTCACAAAAGTGATTGCAAACTTAACAAAATTTCTTATAGTTTAGCAGAACATTTTTTAAATTATAAATTATTAAACATAAAAGACTTATTTTAGAAATGATCGAAATTTATATAGAGGATTCAGCCATTAATAAAAAAACGGTTCTTGATGGTTTGAATATCATTTACAGTAATATTTTAAAATATAAGAATAGTGTTAGAACTAATATTAGATAATACTTATAAATGTATGTTTGTTAGATTATATGTGTTTGAATGTTTGTGCGTTTTTTAAAAATTCATGTCACATACAGGGTGTCCATTTCGTGTGTGATTGTCCGATTATGGGCTCCCAGACTACTTGCCTGAAAAAGTATGAGCAGGCTTCCCAAACAAATTAAAAGTTGCACATTTTAAAAATATTTTCATATATACAGGGTGATTCAGAAAAAACGGGGTCAAGCATACTTGATTTTGTATAAATGGAAAACCATGTATATTTTTGCACCATCGAATAACTCGTAAAATGTTGCGTACGTTTGAGGCGGAATTTATATCCCGCTTCAACGGTTTTCGAGTTATTCGCATTATTTCAACATTTTTGAAAGGTACACGGTGTCAAATAAATTAGTGCACGGTGGAAGTTATTGTAGAGATAAAAATGATTTTCTGAGGTGTTAAAGTCGGAGTACGGCCCTACTAAGAACCATTCCCAATACCCGAAGATATTGTACAGGGCGTCCGAAAAATTTGGTTCAAACTTTGACATCACAAATATCGGAAAACTCAATTTTTTCAAATGGAAACCACCATTTTTTTTATGTCACTAGTTAATACACCTTTGAAAATCAAGAGGAAAGTATCTGACATGCCCTATCCCTAAAATAAGCAGTTTTTATTCGATAAAAACCAATTTTTTTTACAAAACGCGTTAGGCAGTCCCTTTTTTTGTAGAGTAGGCTATGAGGATTGGGATAACAAGTTTCTTACGTTTGAATTGCTTCTGTGACCATCTAATGTGTGCTTTCGCAGCTGAATAAAAAAATAGTTGCATGCAGTACATTATTATGACATCATGAATTTTCTCGTTTTAAATGTTCATTTTAGCAGAGAAGGGTGCGGAATGGTTATCTTTCTAACATGACATTTTGTTTATTATTTACTTGTCATCCAAAGTGGCTTTATTGTCATAAACTTCGTTAATTTAAGTTGTTTGTACGTGTTAGTAAAGCAATGAAACAAACAAATTATTCAAGACAACAACTTGTGAGCATGACGTATGCAATAGGCGAAAGTGATGGAAATTGTTTGTTAGCGTCGCGACTCTATGCTCAAAAATATTCAGATAGATAGAGGAGATCCCCAGGTAAAGTGTTTTGAAAAATTAAAAGACCGCTTTGCAAGAACAACCAACGCAAACCATGAGAAAAAAAAACAAGAAGCAAATCTGTTTTACATGAAGAAAATGAATTGGATATTACATTATCCGTGGCCGAAACTCCAGAAATAAGTGTACGAGAAGTTATCATGTACAACTCCAAGACCTTTCCGCTGATGACTACATTCAACGAGTTAACTTTTGTCGATCGAAGCAAATTAAATTACAGGATAATAATCAGTTTCCATTCTACATATTATTTACAGACGAATGCACATTCCATCGAAATGGATTTGTTAATAGACATAATTATCATTACTACGCCACCAAAAATCCATATTTAGTACATGTAAATCATTTTCAACAGCAATGGAGTTTAAATGTCTGGGGAGGTATTATTGGCAATTATGTTATAGGACCGCATTTCTTTGAGGGCCGCGTAAATGGAGATGTTTTTTACAATTTTTTGAATGAAGACTTTCCACTTCTTATTCAACATTTCCGGAGGAAATAAGAGATCAGATGTGGCCTCACTACCATAGACAAGTCCGAGAGCATGTAACTGCTTTATTGATCGGTAGAGGTGGTCCTATAGCTTAGCCCGCTCGATCGCCAGACCTTTCGAGTTTAGATTTTTTCCTCTGGGAGTTTGTAAAATCTGCAGTGTATAAAACACCGGCTACCACGAGAGAAGACATGAAAAATCGTATCACGGAAGCCTTTCCAAGTGTTACACCTATAATGTTACAAAATGTCAGAACTTCATTTCGGAATAGACTCCAAGCTTGCCTGAATCAAAATGGACGACATTTTGAACATATATTATAATTTTCTTATTAGCTAGACCAATTAATATGGGAACAAAATAAAAGAATTATCCATAAAACACTACACTAATTCTGACGCGGGTTAAGTTAACCGAGTTAGCATCTTTAAAATAGGTATGAACTCTCTGACTTTGCTTTCATGTTTGTCATCTTTCATAGTACCTTGTTACTGTAGAATTTAACGTTAACTTTGTTGCTGAATATTTGTAGATACAAAATAAATTAATAATTATTTGTCTGCTCCTAATTACGTAGTGGACTGTAAAAGTATTTAGTGTCCAAATGCGAATGAAGCACCACCTTTGAGAGAGAAAATTCATGTCATAATAATGTATTGCATGCAAGTATTTTTTTATTCAGCTGGGAAAGCACCCATTAGATGGCCACAGAAGCATTTGAAACGTAAAAAACTTGTTATCCCAATCCTCATAGCCTACTCTACAAACTTCCTAACGCGTTTTGAAAAAAAAAATTGGTTTTTATCGAATAAATCAAAAACTGCTTATTTTAGGTATAGGGCATGTCAGATACTTTCCTATTCATTTTCAAAGGAGAATTCACCAGAGACATAAAATATGGTGGTTTCCATTTGAAAAATTGATTATATATATATTTGTGATTATATAGTTTGAATAAATATTTTCGGACGCCCTGTACAATATTTTCGGGTATTGGAAATGGTTCTTAATAGGGCCGTACTCAGACTTTAATACCTCAGAAAATCATTTTTATCTCTACAATAACTTCCACGGTACACTAATTTCTTTGACACCGTGCACCTTTCAAAAATGTTGAAATAATGCGAATAACTCGAAAACCGCTGAAGCTAGGGATATGAATTACGCGTCAAATGTACGCAAAATTTTACGAGTTATTCGATGGTCCGAAAATATATATGGTTTTCCATTTAAACAAAATCAAGTTTACTTGACCACGTTTTTCTCAATCACCCTGTATATATGAAAATATTTTTAAAATGTGCAACTTTTAGTCTATTTGGGAAACCTGCTCACACTTTTTCGGACAAGTAGTCTGGGAGCCCATAATCGGACAATTACGCACTAAATAGACACCCTGTATATACTGGGTGGCTAGAAAAAAACGAATCCTGTTTAAGTTCGCACATCTTTGGGCGCTTTCAGATATGGATTTTAGTTTTTATTTTCTAAGACAGAGTAAACCTGCCAAATTACAAACGTTTATTTCAAAACATAAAAGAATAACGAATTTTTAAATATCAACTAAAAAATATCAATTACACGTGACGTCTGCATAAGCAACTTAAGTGACACTTGCAGTTAGTTGTTCATTTACAATCCGTTAAGTGACATTTCGGGCAAATTGAGTTAATTTTTCTTCATAACAGCACCTCATTTAACAAAGTGTGATTTGGAGTTAATTGAAAAGTGTTATCGCGAAAAAAATTTGGTGCGGAGAAAGAATTGCGGGACAGTTTCCAGGCAAACGATGGCTACCTTCTAGCATAAATAGTTTATTTATAAGTGTCGTAATAAGCATACTAATAAGAATAATGTTCCAATAATAACATGTGATCCATGAAAACCTGTTGCTGCTATTCGACGACTTGAGGAAACTGGATCCGTTTACAGGAAATCGAAAAGTGGAATTGTATGTGAGGTGTCATTGTCACAAGAAAATCAAAGACGTGTAGGTATTAAATGTTACAAAAGGTTGCAAACCCCAGCAATTACACTTCACGCAAAAATCCGTCGATCATTAAGAAGCTTACGTCTATACAGGAGGTTTTCGAATGCTGACCTAAAACGCTTAATTTTTCGAGACGAAAAGGATTTTACGCTACAAGTCCCTCAAAACAACAAAATAATAGGGTTTATTCGGCAACCAAGAAGAAAGCTATTGAACCAGAACGTTTGAAACCCAGAAAGTCGCGGTTTTCTAAGAAGCTGATGGTATCATGCGTAATATCCTGGAATGGAAAAAGTAGCCTATTTTCACTGATCCTCAGTTAACAAAAACAAATGCATATAGCTACATACGGCATGTATTACCAGAAATGCATCGATTATACCCGAATAACGATTACATTTTTATCCAGGACAGTGCTCCATCCCACAGAGCAGCAAGGACACAACAGTTCTTAGACGAAAACATGGCATCTTTCATTCGGGCAAACCAAATAGAAGAAGTTCGCCGACGATTAGAAGAAGTGTGGCCAGAAGTGTCGATAAATTTGAACAGAGGAGCAATTTTACAATTTAAACATAGACTCAGAACTGTACATTTGCTAAATGGCGGTCGCACACACACATTTATGGATATACCATACAAGATGTTTATTGGTAGAATTTTGAAGTCTTAGAAAATAGAAACTGAAATCCTTATCTGAAAGCGTTCCAAAGATGTGCGAACTTAAACAGGATTCGTTTTTTTCTAGCCACCCGGTATTATAGTTACCGGTTATTATATCAATACTGTTTGACTTTTAAAATTTATAATTAAGTTCTGTAAGTTCTTTAGTTTATGTATTTTATATTTCTTTTGCCTATTATTAATTTGACGAAGCAAATATATTTTGCGAAAGCTCGACAAAAAACATTGATAAGAAGATAAAATACTGTTTTACCCGAAACACTTACATACTTTATTAATATACGCTATTCGCAGCTCGCAATTGTTGCAAGATCTTTTGTCCTAAAATGTCCCATACATGTTCTAATGGATTCATGTCACGACTACAAGCAGGCCTCTCCAAAACAGGGATTCCGGTAATATTTAGGTAATCCTTGACAATTCCCAACAAAACGGGCGTAGGGGACAACATGGTTCGCCATACACTGTTGTATGTACCCGTCTGCTGTTAGGGTTCTATGTTCAATAAAGATTAACTCGGTGCACCCGTTGAAGGAAATACCTGCCTATACCATAACTCCTCCGCCACCAAACGCCTTTCTGGGTGAAATGCAGCAAGATGCAAATCGGTCCCCGGGTCTCCTCCACACACATTCGCGTCCATCTGGAGACCGTAGGCAAAAACGGGACCCGTCATAAAACATTACGAACCTTATTATTAAACAGTCCAGTTTTTGTGATCATCTGCACATCTCATCCTGTTAACTCGATGAGCTACTGTTAATTTTGGGCATGCTACTGGCTTATGAGAACGTAAACCACTTTCATGCAGGACTCTTCTTACAGTTCGTGCAAAGATTTGAGTTCCTCGACCTTCTAACAAACGACTAGCGAGAACATTTGACTTTAAAAAGCTGTTCCGTAGTACGGATATCCTTAAAAAACGTCTATCACGCTGATCTCTGGACCGTTTTCCACCCGATCCTGTATTCTAGTGTATTATCCAGTCTGACGATACTTCGTAACAGCGTAATGGACGATACTTTTGCCAATATTCAAACGATTTGCAATATACCGTATACTGCATCCATCTCCATGTAATGCCACAACTTTTGCAGTATCTTCGGGTCTCATTCTCACACAATTTGAAAACACAAACGCAATGTGATCTGAATTTATCAGAATAAACGTGAAACTTATCATAAACGCAAACAAAACGCAAAACATCTGTTGTTAGAAAACAAGATAAAGTGCGACGTTAACAAGATCATTTAAAAACAATGGAATTATGTAAAACTGATTTACGGATTGGAATAAATAGGTATACTACTTCTTTTTTTTAAGTGTCCGGATTTTTATGGCCAGGAGTCTTCGTTGCTAATCTGGTAAAAGTGAAGGATATAAAAGATTAATGAGTTGGGAGTACCGGAAAGTCCTTAATCGTCATAATTCATTAAAATTTGTTTGTTTTTGACGATCGCTATACTTTCATAGCAATGAAGTTTATACTTATTACCAGCATGTTTGATTAAAGGTACCTTATCTACTCGGCCTACGACGTTTCGGCGAACCGACGTAGCCGTTTCGTCGCGAGCCCGTTTCGGCGCGAGTCTGTTTCGTCGCGAATACGTTTCGACGCAGAGACGGTTGGACGTGAGGACTTTCCGGCGCGAGACAATTCGGCGCGAAGAAGTTTCGACGCGAGCCGTTTCGCCGCGGGACGTTGCGGCCTGTATATATTTTTTGGGTTTACATCATATATATATATATATATATATATATATATATATATATATATAACGTCATTTATTTCTTTCGTTAATATTTAATGAAATTTGTAACTAGACCATAGGCCGGTTAGTTTAACATAAATAAATAAATAGATACCTGGCATATTTTTGGCATAACCTCAGTTATCATTAAAATTAACAACGAATATGTAGAATTATTATACAAGGTTATGGAGCGGTTAAAAATCGTAATAAGTTTTAAACGAAGACATATATTTTTGCCGCCTTTAGACTGCCTATGAAATCATAACGATGTGGGAAACAATTTTTTGCGCCACTTCTGGCACTAAAAAATACTGTAAAATATATAATTGAGTATAAATAGCATGACGTCGAAACGTCCTTGCGCCGAAGCGTCTCCGTGCCGAATCGGATTGTCCTCGCTCGGAAACGTCCCTTACATGATTTTTCTAAACATATGTAGGGCTTCGGCAGACTTGTCTCAACGTTTGTATTTGATATGAGCTACATGTTCTTTTAAGCGAATTCTGATAGGTCTTTTAGTTTGCTCTACATATATTTGTTCACAATGTTTACAATTAATTTTATAAATTCCCCACCTTTCCTGCTTATCCACTTGATCTTTTCAATTGCCTAAAAGATTCTGATATTATCTGAAGTAGTGACTGTGTTCAAATTAATTTTGGAAAAGTTTTCAGATACACCTTTTGTATAAGTAGCATAGGTTAGTAATTTTACATACTTTGTTTCTATTTGTTCTTTAGCTTTACCTAATGTAGTTAAATTCTTAACTCTCACCATATGTATTTGTTTCCTAACTACTATATTCATAATCACTTCATCTGAAAACCAGTAGTATGAGGAAAAGTAATCTATGAACCAAAACCTAAAAGACCCGAGTTTATGGTGCTTACAGTGATTAGAGTCATTGGTTATGAACCATTTAGTGCTAGTTTCCGTAGAGTATATATCTGTATATAGTTTACTACCATTTCTCGTTATTAAAGTATCAATGTATAAATCAAACTATCAATGAGTGTCACTTGCCTCTATCTCATAGGTAAATTTAATTGTCGGAATTTAGAACTTAAAGTTTCTACAAAGTTCTCAACACTACATATTTTAGTATCAAGGATGGCAAACAAGTCATCCATGTATCTACTCCAAACTCTGGGAAAATAAGGTCAATCGCGTTTTAAGTCTGTTTCAAATTTGGCCATAAACGGAGATAAGCTGTTGCCACTATCGTATCATGTTCTTGTTGGAAAAATGGAAGGTTAATTTTGAAAATGGTAAAAAGGATGAGCTATTGAAACGCGTTCGGTGTTTTTATTTTTTTGTGCGGTACGTGGGAGTATTTTGCAGATTTCTCGAGTGCTTCTCGGTCAAGGTTAAGAGTAAGATATTTTTAATTAATACATCAAATTCCTAAAGGATTGCCGTAGGTTAGATGCTTTCCCAAATGTTATTAATGTTACTAGTAATTTAAATTCATATGCATGTAAAAAGTTGTTCGAATTTTCCAAGCGGAAATGGCTAGATTTAGAAATTAAAGTCATTATTCAAAACTAACAAAGCTAGAATTAGAGGCTTATGACTTACATTTAAAATTGGTAACAGGTTTAAATAAATGCTAATGAATTTGATGAGTGGATTACTTTTTGCATCACTCGGATAAGGTCATTGTTCATAAAATTATTGCTAAGAGATTTATTCATCAGAAAAAGTTGTCAAAACCATGTAGATTCAACAAACAAGTCAAGCAAAAGGGTAACGCCACAAACGAAAATATTGTTATTGCCAAATCTTCTGGGGCTTTTAACACAGAAGAAATAAATGTGTTAAATAATGGCTTGAGACTTATTCTTAATTTTAACAAACCTCCTTGGCATAGAACGTTCGATTAAATCATTAGATGAAAATTGCAAGAGAAGCCAGTAAAATTGAAATTGCGGAAAATTTCCAGCAGCAGTCAAAATTTAATTTAAATCATTCAGGTCTTAAAACTAAAAATTATCTTAAACCGCTAAAGGCAATCAAGTAGTCATTTCAAACAAAGAGGAGTATTTCGCTTCAGTAAAATAAATCTTAGATACAAGTTCATATTTAGTCATTACCAAAGATCCTCTTTCTAAAACGATTACTTCAACTAGGACGGTTTTACTATAATGTAAAAGAGATGTGCAGGACTTTATTACGTTGTGACTAACGATATCGAATCCGGTAGTACCTAGAATGTGTTGCTTGCCTAAGATTCATAAACCACGTAATGCTATGCGACCCATTGTTTCTGGTACTAATGCACCTTCTTATCTGCTGTCAAAATGGTTAACTAGTAAATGTCATAACCTCTCCTACCAACAGCCCAACCTTAGTGTTTCAAACTCGTATGAATTTTTTAATAAAATTAAAAAACATTGAACTTACAGAAGATGAAATTTTAATCCCATTCGATGTTTGCTCATTGTTTATGAGCGTTCCAATAGATCAAACTTTAATTTCTTTAGAAAATGTTTTACAACAAAACCATTTGGACGATGCAGAAGTAGAAGATTTTTTTTAAAATTAAGCGTTGTGCATGAAACAAACCTTTTTCAAAATTAACCATCAATTTTTCAAACAAGAACATAGTACGACAATGGGCAATAGCTTATCTCCTTCTACTTTTATGACCAATGTATTCATGAGTAAATTTGAAACAGACTTAAAATGTGATTTAACTTATTTTCCTATTTGGATTAAATACGTGGTAGTAAACTAGATATAGATATTTATCTTAAGGAAACTAGCACTAAAATATTCATAACGAATGACGCCAATCACTGTAAGCGGCACAAGCTCGTGGATTTTAATTTTTTGGTTCATAGATTGCTTAATTTTCCTTTCAGTTCAAAATTATAATAAAGAAGCGTGTATTATTAAAGAAATTGCTGCATACAATCTATTTTCAGATGAAGTGGTTATGAATATAGTTAGGTAACAAACACATAGCATGAGGCTTAAGAATGTGACTACATTAGGTTACGTTAGAGAACAAATATAAACAAAGTATGGAAAATTACACAAAAGGTCTATCCAAAACCTTGTCCAAACTTAATTTGAAAACAGCCACTACGTCAGGTAATAGTTTGCAAAATCTTTTAGGCAATCCAAAAGATCAAGTGGATAACAAGAATGGGCCGGGAATCCATAAAATTAATTGTAAAAATTGTGAACAAATATAGTTGGGCAAGCTAAGCCTATCGAAATTCGTCGAATGTAGTCACATTCTTAAGCCTCACACTATGAGGCTTAAGAATGTGACTACATTAGGTTACGCTAGAGAACAAATAGAAACTAAGTATGGAAAATTACACAAAAGGTCTATCCACCTTGTCCAAACTGAATTTGAAAACAGCCACTACTTCAGGTAATAGTTTGCAAAATCTTTTAGGCAATCCAAAAGATCAAGTGAATAACAAGAATGGGCCGGGAATCTATAAAATTAATTGTAAAAATTGTGAACAAATAGAGTTGGGCAAGCTAAGCCTATCGAAATTCGTCGAATGTAGTCACATTCTTAAGCCTCGCCCTATGAGGCTTAAGGATGTGACTACATTAGGTTACGCTAGAGAACAAATAGAAACTAAGTATGGAAAATTACACAAAAGGTCTATCCAAAACCTTGTCCAAACTTAATTTGAAAACAGCCACTACTTAAATTAATTGTAAAAATTGTGAACAAATATAGTTGGACAAGGTAAGCCTATCAAAATTCGCTTTAAAGAACATTCAGCTCATATCAAATGCAAACGTTGGGACAAGTCTGCCGTAGTTCTACATGTTTAATAAAAATCATGTAGTAGAGGCATTTTTAATCAAACAAAATTGCTATGAAAGTTTAGAGGTCTTCAAAAACAAAAAAATGAATAATGACAATTAAGGACCTTTAGGCTACTGAGGTCTCATTAAACTTTCATAACTTTCACTTTCACCAGATAAGCTGATGATATATATACGTTTGTCCAAGATAAGGATCCTCACCATGGGAATCTCAGTACTTGTTGGAGATACAGCTTAGGTTAAATTAGAAAAAGTTGTGTTCTTTGAAGCTTATTTACATGCCGTTTAGAAACTTGAAAAATTTTCATGCCCTGCTGAGATATTTGGAAAAACGGGAATTTGACAATATCGATTTTATTTTTTCTGACTTTATTTGCAGAAATATCAAAAACTAACAACACTTTCTCATTGGCACTTTTAAGGTACTACATGATGGTATTTTTAGATTTTATATCCGACGTTTCGTTTTCAAGAAACCATCATCAACATTATTTTTTATATGGCCCGAAAAAATGTACACCCTGTATCTAATTCCATTTTTATTACAAATTCAACGATGTATCACATGCCATATTTTATTTAGTTAAAAGGAAAATTAATTGCATTTTTCTATTTCTTATAAGTATTTTAAGAAGGCGTTGCAAACAAATGCTTTTCGTCATTACCTGTCATCGATTCTGTCACTTAATATTATGATAAAATTGTAATTATCCTTGTTGTTACCCTGTTTGCCGAGTTGTTGTTTTAGAGTAATTGTCGTTATTTTTACTGTTGTCGTTATTGTTGTTTATTGTTGAATAGTTAATATTGTGCATTTATCGTCGAATATGCCGGGTGAGCATTATAGCCTTGAAGAAAAGTTTGATATGCTAACGTGCTACATTTTGTGCCACAAAATGATGTTAATTCGGCAGCAATGTATCTTAATACATATTCAGAAAGAAGGCAGCCATGTAAGTCCATTTTCTTAAAGCTGGCTCGAAATTTAAAAGAATATGGTTCATTTAAAAGCCTATTTTAACTCGAAAAAGGAGTCTTTAGAAGAAACCCAAAATAATGTTTTACAAGCAGTTGTTGAGAACCCTGAAATATCAACTAGGCAAATCAAAGATAATGTAGGAGTTGCCAAATCCACAGCTCAATTTATTTTGCGTAAAATAGATATCACCCCTATAAATTTAGGATTTGCCAAGGACTTAAACCAGGGATTTCGAACGGCGCCGGCATTTTTGCGAGTGGTATACAGCGCGTGTGAAGAAAATTTAAATTTCCTTCAAAAATAATATGGTCCGACGAAAGCGTGGTCACTAATAATGGTATCTTCAACCGCCGCAATACGCATTACTGGGCTCAACAAAATCCGCGTGTTAAGAAAATATCGAGACATCAAGAACGTTTTGGGTTTAATATGTGGTGTGAATTTTAGGAACTAAAATCCTAGGTCCATTTTTTACCATAATTCATTAACCGGAGAACGATACCTTCATTTATTGCGAAATGATTTAGAAGACTGTTTAGATAATTTACCTCTGGCACAGGTCAATAGCTGTTGGTTTCAACAAGACGGTGCTCCTGCACATAATTCTAGGCAAGTTCGAGTATCTCTCGCGGCGATTTCCTGGAAAGTGGATTGGAACCTCTAGTGAAGTGTCTTGGCCAGCGCGATCCCGGACTTAACCTCTGGACTTCTTCATATGGGGTTTTGTTAAAACCGAGTTTTCCAATATTCTTTTGAATCTGAACAGCAGTTACGAGAATGTGTAACGGCCGCATTTAACAGTATTACACCAGAGATGTTACGTGATGTTTTAAGCTCTACAGTTAGAAGATCATACTTATGCTTAGAAAATAACGGAAACCTGTTTGAACACCTGCTTTGAATTAAATATAAAATGCGTTAATTTCTTTGTTTTCGTTACTTAAAAAATTTCATTACTCGCCTACTTAAAAATACCTATAAGAAATAGAAAAATGCAATTAATTTTCCTTTTAACTAAATAAAATATGGCATGTGATACATTGTTGAATTTGTAATAAAAATGGAATTAGATACAGGGTGTACATTTTTTCGGGCCATATAAAAAATAAAGTTGATGATGGTTTCTTGAAAACGAAACGTCGGATATAAAATCTAAAAATACCATCATGTAGTACCTTAAAAGTGCCAATGAGAAAGTGTTGTTAGTTTTTTGATATTTCTGCAAATAAAGTCAGAAAAAATAAAATCGATATTGTCAAATTCGTTTTTTCCAAATATCTCAGCAGGGCATGAAAATTTTTCAAGTTTCTAAACGGCATGTAAATAAGCTTCAAAGAACACAACTTTTTCCTAATTTAACCTAAGCTATATCTCCAACAAGTACTGAGATTCCCATGGTGAGGATCCTTATCTTGGACACACTGTATATATATATATATATATATATATATATATATATATATATATATATATATATATATATATATATATATATTAGTTCACCGAAGATGATGATAGCTTATACACTGAAATGCATTCGGTGTTTTTTAGTTTTAGTATGGTGTATTTTGTTTGTTACAGCCCTGCCACAGTTTCAGTATTCCCGAAATGATTATTGTGTCGTGAAGCTTCTAGGAGATATAGTAAGTGTAGGTTTTCTCTGCCTTTTGATGTAAAATATTTTTATAAATAAATAAGTATAAGAGAAATTCTGTTCTTTTTAATGTTGTAATATTGTTTTATTGTCTATATGCAGACTTGACATATTTCGACAGGTTGGAACCGCAACACGGTCTAACGGATATGTATAGAAGCTATGGAATAATCCTCGCTCCAAGGGCGGTCCTCTCCCCAGAAGAATTTATATTTTGAAGTGCTGAGAAATACATTTTCAATGTTTCTAAACTAATGTTGAGGTTAGTTAAGATGGGAAAGGGAAGGGCGGAAGGGAAAACCAAAGACTACATCATAAGTACATACTAATATAGTATATTTTTATTTAATTCATTATCCGAGCAAATTTGTTTTAGTGCTTGCAACATTATTCAAATTCTTATCATTGCTAGCAGCAATGCTGTAGAAACAAAATCAGTCCAGGCTCATTCAAACAGGCTGCAAGGGGTAGCGGGCCTGAGAATTACTGGACCGATGAGTACCACACCCACAGCTTCCATTAGGTATTGCTCGGCCCTCCTTTTCACTTACTGGGAGGAGGCAGCTATTAGAGCAATTACATTGCTCCGCAGTGAGGTGGGAGGAATGCAAAAACTGCCCAGAATTCGAGAAAGAAGCCTTATGCTGATACACAGACACACAGAAGTGGTGAGAATAGGCATATGAAGGTCAAACTATGCACCTCAATGGTCTTAAGAAACATCCCATCCATGTTTCAAACTGAGACTATTGCCTCAATCAAGTGAGCCGAGGGTCATTGGGACCGCGGATAACATCCGCTCGGATAGTCATGCGGTACTTAAGACTCTAGAAGACTACACCCTGATCTCAAAGCTGCTTATGGGGTGCCACACAGCACAGGAAGAAATAGTCAGGCGTAACCGTGTTACGTTAATGTGGGTCCCAAGTCATGAGGGAATAGCCGGGTACGAGGAATCCGATCTCCTCGCTAAGGCTGGCACTAAACCTCCCCAGATTGGAACCTCACTGTGGAGTACCTACAATTCAGGCTGGAGGACTGATAAGGAGCCAGCTAAAAAACGAATGGATAAGGCTACGGGACTCGATCCCTAGAACTGAGCCAATCCAGGAGACTTGTCAGTTTCCAGGAGATCAAGAGTAGTTCGTTGTGAGCACTCATCAGAAGTGAACTAAGGTCATTTGTAGGCCTGGTTACTGGATATTGCCCCTTGGGATATCTCAATAAAATCGGGGTAATTAATGATGAGACGTACTTCTGTCTTGAGGAGGAGGAGATAGTAGAATACTGTTGGTGTGAGGCTTCTGGCTAGAAACGACATCAAAACTTTGGTGAGGCTGTATTAGCACATCAGCAGATCAGGGAGCTACAACCGAAGAAAATTCTCAGAGTTTTCAATAGAGCGTCTCCGGAATAAAACATTGGTAATGCACAATAGATCATCGTGGTCAAAGTCCAAAGGTGTACTACAGCCTAACCCATTAAAAAAACTGGTACTTAATGAGAATCTACTGCAAAATCAATAGGAATATCAGAATCGACCTACGAAAATAACTGAAACAATCCCTACATCTATTAGCAGATTTCGTCCTGTATTTGCACCTGAAATAAAGAATGAGTTGGCGAGCCACATACAAAAATTTGATTAAACGTTCTATGGCCTTTTGCAATAATCTAAATCATTGTATTAGCAAAGCTAAAATGATGCCCGGTAAAGACTGGGTTCTTTCCATCGCACACACGCTTACTCTTAGATAACCAGAGAAAACAAGTCTGTACAGGGCTCTTGGACTTAACAAAGTACAAATTCCAAGATTTTTTCCAAACTTGAAAGACTTATATGAGCGTTATCAAATTAATTCCTCTCAGACATAAAATATAGTTGAGATGGAAGTCTTAACTATAGCTAATAAAAATCCAAAATTCCAACTTGATAGTATGTAATGTTTAGACGACAAAGAAAGAAAACATTCTTTGAATGTTATAAACTAGTACTATTATGGAAATTATCCTAAAAATTCCAACTTGATAGTATGTACCACTTCAAAGATAAAATATGAGCTGTGCGGAGAAAATCATATTGGTATTTTAAACTACAATTGCTACATAAATTAGTCTGAAAATACCAACTATGAGCCGTTTCCGAGATGTGGGTGGATATTATCAACACTTAGCGGTGCAAATCTGGGCCGATATAGCTCGCTTATTAATAAAAATGCTCCTCATCGCCGTGTTTTAGTCTGTTTTTTGTCTGAGGAATACATTTAATTTAAAATGCACGCCATGGTACTTCGTGCATCAAGCAGAGATGATGTGAATAGAATAATTATCACCCTTTGTCTCTACCATATTTATATCCATAATCTAATATAAGGCAATCAAAAAAGTGCGTGCGGTTTTTGGATACAGCAGAGTGCCATGAATATTTTTTATGATGTTGATCGATAGCACATGTTTGTTATCTGTCATTGACTTTAGTACGAATCCTTCTTTTGTCGGGTACATATATACTTGGGGAGAATTGATTAGTTCTAAATTTGAATCGTTGAAAAAGAAAACCAATAAAACCTTAATTCACGCTTGTTTATTCTATGAGTACAAACTTGGTACTAAAGCTGCAGTGGCGGCGAGGAAAATATGTACCGCATTCGGAGACGATGTCTGTGATCGAACAGCACAGAAGTGGTGCAAGACATTTTGTTCGGGAGCTTTCTGCTTGACCGATGAAATACGTGTGGGAGACCGAAGATCATAAACAACGAGGATCTTCAACAGGTTGTGGAGACAAATTCCAGTATAAAGTGCCTAGAGCTTGCAGAAACGTTCAATGAGTGATTAATCCATTCGTTTGCATTTTCATGAGCCAAGAAAGACGTGGAAGTTGAGCGCATGGGCCCCACATGAATTATCAAACGATAACAAATTAAGTCGTCTTACCGTTTATTCGGAAAACATTTTACGCAACAATAATGAACCATTTCTTCATCGGTTGTTAATCTGCGATGGAAAGTGGATATTATACTCCAATTCTAAGCGTTCGCATCATTGGTTGCCGCTTACTAATTCGGTACCACACATTCCTAAAGTTTCCTTGCACCCAAACAAGATTTTATTGTGTGTTTGATGGATAGCGACCGGAATAGTCCATTATGCATTTCTGGAAAGGTTCAAACCATCACTGTGAAGCGACTACAAGCTGCACTCATCCAAAAATAGCCTTCTTTAGTCAAACGGAATAAAGTACTATTCTTACAGGATAACGTCAGACCGCAAATCGCAAGATTGACCCGGGAAAAAATTTCTGAACTTGGCTGGGAAAGGTTACCTCACCATCCATATTCTCCTGACATTTCACCAAGTAATTACCACCTTTTTTGTGACATTTTGAAGGTAAATGCTTATTTTTGTCATTCCGAGATTAAATATATTGTCTCGGTCCCTGTTTCTATGGACTGAAGTATGACTTTTAGTCTTTATGGGTTAAACGTAACTTTAAATCCCTTGGAACATAATGTGAAGCAAAACCTTGGAAACAAATCAACCTAGATTTCTAATGACGAATCGCGCGCCATTTCGCCTCTAAGATTTTTGGTATATTTAATTTCGGAATGACGAAACGTGGGATATATATCTTTTAACCGCTCGAGTGACATCGCTCGCAGGATTAAAAGTAGTTTCTCAGTCCCTTAATATATAACATACTATTCCACTTTCCAGTCATCAGTGTATCCCGGAAAAAATGTTTTATCGTCGATGCCATTCAAACACTTATTAACAACATACTTTCAAAACTGACAGTTTTACACAGTACCGCATTTGATTATTGCATGGAAACGTTCTAATTTCAAGTTATATACTACAACTTTCATCCAAGCTCTTGTTGATTAATAAGATCTTACCAGCCAATAGGACGCAACAAATTCGATCTACTGGCTTAATAATGAATCATGGGATACCTCAAGGGTTCATGTTAGCCTCGCTATTTTCATGTAGATCACTGATCTTTCCAGTGTCCTACAAAACGCAAAAAGTGTTTTACTTTTTACGGATGGTACTTCGTTCTCCAAAAAAAAAACAACTGTTTTAACTAACAGCGGTTGCTGACTTCAGCAACTTTCAACTGTATACCTTTTTTGAGCGGTAATGTCTATTATTTAATATTTTTTAGTAAAATTTGTATACGAGGTATGGTCAAATTGCATGCAAGTTTTTATAGGCGGGGCTCCGTATGCGATAGGTAAAAATATAATACAATTTTCCAATTTTCTCCTTCTAAAACCCCTTATGCAAATTTTCAAAGTAATACGATCAAAACCTTAGCGAGTGTTAAAAACAAAAACTCTTACATTACTTACTTTGACACCCTGTATATCTCTTAATATTCATTTTTGGATTAATATAGGTTGGGTTACATCGAGTTATTTTAAGCTTAATGGAATTCATTATTTAATTTGCTTTTCGGTCAATTCTGTCGTCGTTTGTGTTGATCTTAACAACGGAGCGCTAATTTGAAGGAATATCAAGTATGATTTTAGTTTCAAAAGCCAAAAAAGCAGTGAGACATATATTTTTCTTTTGCTTTAAGTGGTGACTTCAACACATTCTACGCCACTGGATGAAGCCAACTAATTGAAATTCACTGAAATAATCGCAATTAGTGAGATATTAAGGTACACCAAATTTCAATTTAACTTTCCTTCTAATTTTTAAGAAACCTTAAAAAGTCTTAGAACAATTTTTTTCTTAAACCCGCATCTCCGTTAGGAAGCATTTTCGGAAACGCATTCATAAGAATTTTTGTCTTATTTTGGAACCTAGAATCTCTCGTTTGTCAGTGATTTTAAAATCCACACACACACACACACACACACACACACACACACACACACACACACACATATATATATATATATATATATATATATATATATATATATATATATATATATATTATATATTATATATATATATATATATATATATATATATATATATATATATATATATATATATATACAATGTGTCCCAAATTCTTCTCTATAAAGGGATCTCGGCTCGTGTTATACTTACGGCAAGGGTTAAATGGGGAAAGTTTTAGAGAAAGCTTAGAGCATTCGATATCCGGTTTCAGATTTACGATCGGTCAATTGGTTTTGAAAATATCGGCGAAAAACCGAAAATGGCGGATTTTGTTTTTCGCCAGTAAATCCGAAATAGTTAATTTGACAGCTGTCACAATGTGAGATTATTCGGACACTTTTTTAAGACGAATAAGATGGCGTGTATGACATGTCACAATCGTCTTTTGTTATCACACAATCTGCCTCAACTTTCATATTTCTTATTGCCGCCATATTGGATTTTTCAATTTTTTGAAAGAGCGCAATATTTCCAGTTTAGTGATGTCTCACAACTGCATAAAAGATTAGAGTTTCATCGAAATATCACACTTTCTAAAGTTAGTTCTTATTTATTATTAGTAGGTCATGATTTATTTGTCGCAAAATAATGTATAAAATTCTTTGAATTTTCAATAAAACATGAAATTAAATAACGACCTCTCAACAAGACAGATGTTTTGGGACAAATTCCCAGCTATGAGTGTGTTAAAAATAAAGCCAGAAAAATCGTCATTAATTTAATTAATACTTGAACCTTTGAACAACCTACAATAAAATTACAATTAATTTACAGACGTCCATTTACATCGAGACATTTTTGACAATTGGTGACTGTTTTTCGTACAACCCTAGCAAGTGTATTTCCGTTAACACTATTTCTAAATGTATCCAAAACTCTCTGTCTCAGGATTTCTATGGTCGCAGGAGGATCAAACTCGTAGACCTCATTCTTTCTGTGACCCCAGAGGTAGAAATCCAAGGGCGAAAGGTCGGGGGATCTAGGAGGCCAAGATATTGGACCATTTAATGCAATAATTCTTTCATCAAACTGCTCCCTTAAGAAGTTCCTGACTTGAATGGTGTTGTGTGCCGGACATCCATCCTGTTGAAACCAGGTTCTTCTGAACTCATCTTCGGTGAGAGTAGCTCGTAAAGCCGGCACAACCTGATTTCGCAAAAGCTCTAGGTACCTCTGTCCGTTTAAGTTATAGTCAAACAGAAATGGTCCTATAAGTCGATTTCCTGAAATGATTAATAATTTACAATACATAGGTGCCCAATTAAAATAGGTAAGTAAGATTAAATTACCAATAATCCCACACCAAACGTTACTTCCAAATCTGGTCTGTAGACGTCTCTCTGCCACTTCGTGAGGGTTTTCTACAGCCCAATGATGAATGTTGTGCTTATTAAAAACTCCACAATTCGTAAACCTACTCTCATCAGACCACAAGACATGATTAACAAAATCGGGATTTTCATTACACATTCTAGTATACCACTCGCAGAAACGCATTCGTCTTGGAAAATCAGTTTCCTTAAGTCCTTGAACTAATGTGGGTTTGTATGGATAGTAGTTATTCTTTTTTAACACTCTTTGTACCGTTGATTTTGACACACGAATTTCCCGTTCTATCGTTCTTACCGATACAATGGGGTTTTCGTTGACAGCTTGTAAAATGTTTCTGTCACGATTTTCATTATCAATATTGTATCCGCTTTTAGGTTGTTCGAAAGCCCCATAGTTAATTAAATTAATTACAATTTTTCTGAAGTGGGTTTTATGAGGCTGCCGTCGTTCGGGGTACATCTCCAAATACCTCGCTGAGGGAATGTCGGCGTTTCTGTTTGACTGCAAGTAAAGCGCTAACATGTCAAACTTTTCTTCATTTGAATAGGGAATACCGGCCATTTTCAACAGGCTTTTACAATTTGTGTGTCACGTTTATGATTTTAATGACAGAAAAGCGTACTACTTATGAAAACACTACTTTAAATTATTTAACGTCAAAGTCAGAGCCACCTTATATGGAAAAAATGAAACCCAATTTTACTGACAAATAAATCATGTCCTACTAATAATAATAAATAAGACCTAACTTTAGACAGTGTGATATTTCGATGAAACTCTAATCTTTTATACACTTGTGAGACATCACTAAACTGGAAATATTGCGCTCTTTCCAAAAATCGAAAAATCCAATATATGACATGTCATACACGCCATCTTATTCTGTCAAATTAACCATTTCGAATTTACTGGCGAAAAACGAAATCCGCCATTTTCGGTTTTTCGCCGATATTTTCAAAACCAATTGACCGATCGTAAATCTGAAACCGGATATCGAATGCTCTAAGCTTCCTCTAAAACTTTCCCCATTTAACCCTTGCCGTAAGTATAACACGAGCCGAGATCCCTTTATAGAGAAGCGAATTTGGGACACATTGCATATATATATATATATATATATATATATATATATATATATAATGGGTGAGTTTTTACTGCGAATTTTCTCTGTAGCGCCTTGGCTACTTATCAGACAAGAATGTGTTATCTCAGGTTGTATCCTTTTTTTTGGCGTTTTTTAAAAATATCGGTGAATGTACAGGGTGTTCCACATCGCCTGGACAGCAAACTTTCTTATTTTAAAAGCAACACCCAATATATTTTTTGAAATTCGGAAAGAGCGCAAAATTTTGAGTCAAAAACATGTGTTGCACCCTATGCTAAACCGCAAGGTATCGGAGATATTTAACATAATAAGCAGTTTTTGAGATATTTGCAATTATATTTCCAGCAAACAGATTTTCAAGGATTTTGCTTAAAAATTGCATATAAAATTAGCATCATACTTAAAAAAATTAAAAACTGCTTTTAAATTAAAATAAACTATAACGTATTGTTAAATAATTCGTTAGGAAATAAGTTATCCAAAAATCGGCGAACAATTACATTGTAATGTGGTGGAGCCCCATCTTGCATAAACCAGATGCACCTGATTACATCTAATGGCACGTTTTCGAGTAAATCTAGTAGATTATTTTGTAAAAAAATGTAAATACCTTTCTCCATTCCTCTTCATTTCCTTCGAAGAAATAAGAACCAATTATATAGTGGTGATAATTGCTACGATTTTGTTGAGATGTATTAGAGAAAGTACACTGATCAGTAAATAATACATATCTGGAAAATAATTGATCTTCGTGTATTTTAGTCAGCACCCAGTTACAAATTTTTATACGGTTTGGATAATCCTGTTCACTAAGTTTCTGTTCATATTCAAGCCATAGAACTTATGTTTACGTAATATTTTAACTACCGTCTAGTACTAATATTGGGATTTTCAACTACTGAATTAGCTATATCAGATCGCATAGCTTCACCATTAATTTCCACTTGCCGTGAGTTCTTATAATTAGTATTAGCAGTAATTATCAAAATATTTAACTGGACATTTTCTTCGCTCAGGATATCGTACACCATATACTCTGTACGCCAATAAACAATTTCTATGACATTCTCCTTATAAATAAGTCATATCAACTAATTCTTAAGTAGAATAATTCATATTAACGTTTTATACGAGGTAATTATAATGGAATAACAAATACAGGTAGTAAAACAACCAATTAAATGTGATTCTCAAAACTAGTTAGAAACTGGCAGTAGTTTGCTTAAATTTGTCAAAGCCTTCTTTGTATCAATTAGACTCTACTCGTGTATTGTTCGAGATCCTCTATGAAGTACTTATCTCAAACATAACAATTCTTCTTTTTGGTAAAAATAATCAACAAAAATAAATAATTTCGAATTTTCCGGTTAATTATTTAAGTATAAAACTAATTTTATATGTAATTTTTAAGCAAAATCCGTGTAAATCTGTTTGCTGGAAAGGAAATTGCAAATGTCTCAAAAACTGCTAACTTTAACCTCTGGAATGGATCTACCAGAAGAAACATAATTTAATTTTACATAACCGGGCATAAAAAATGCAGGGTGTTGCATTTGAAAAAAAAAGTTTTCGCAGTTTAAAATTAGCTAAATGTGGCATGGAAAATGTAACACTTGGTATATTATTTTCCATTCTATTTTAATTGCAGAAGTTAGACCACTCTATATTCTTACGCTGTGCCAAAAATTAAAATTAGATATATCATATAAAAAAGGCTCCTTCCAGACCTTTGCACCTGTAATTTTTATATTATTATGGTAAATATCTCCGATACCTTAAGGTTAAGCATAGGATGCGACACGTTTTTGACTCAAAATTTTGCGTTCTTTCCGAATTTAAAAAATATATAGGGTGCTCCATTTCAAATAAGAAAGTTAATTGCTGTCCAGGAGATGCAGAACACCAACAACCTGGGATAACACACATTTTTCTCTGATAAGTAACTAAGGCGCCACAGAGCAAATACGCACTATACACACCATATATATATATATATATATATATATATATATATATATATATATATATATATATATATATATATATAAAATTGCCCTTATACGGGTGAGTTCTTTCTGCTAGTTTACATAGTGCACCAAAGTACGTTATATGCGTTATTATAGACGGTATCAAATAAAGTTATTTGCAAAAATTAGAGGCAACTTCAAACTTCATATTATAAAACTATTTTCTTATTTACAGGTTGTTACATATTACCAGGGCGAACCAAACATACTTTTTTTTCAATGGGACACCCTGTACAGTGTGACTAGTAAAGTCCGTATCATATGGGATTTTTTTAATTAATAGCTTTATTCAAAATTTGACTTCGGCATTAATTTCTGCTTCGACTGAGATGAAAATTAACCAAAAAAATAATAGTCACGTGTTTCGAATTATCTGTCAAATTTAAATTTTTCTATAGATATTATCCAAAAGTGGGGTTATTTCTCAAAATATCGAAAAAAATTATTAGAAAAAGTTTTTCTAAATGCAATTTTTAGCCCGCGTGCAAAATTTCACCTGTAGAAGATAATTTATATTTTTGGCCCATTTTTTGTAAATTGCAACACTTGTAAAATAAGACTGAACGCAACCTACTTCTTATTTTTGACAATTACTTATTCCAGACACATTTTCTTTAAAGTACTGCCATATTAAATGTGTATTTTCTACAAAATCCAAATAGGGCTACTGAAATTTGGTCACATGTGGTTTATTTGTTTCTGAACCTGCATAAGGTAACTTCATAAAATAGCTATTTTTGAAAACGTAGTTTGTGTCTGAAAGTAAGACATATTAATATTAAGAAGGAATTTAATTAAAAGAGTCAAATTTTCTAATAGAAAAATCATAGTATAAAAATTAAATGCATTAAAAATTCGACGTGTTTAATAACAAACTAGTTTTGGTATTTGAACATTAAATTATAAACAATTCAAAAACGTAAAATTGAAAATTACATTTCTATTGCGTTCAATACAAACAATTGTAACATGACGTAAATATACAATAAATAAGATCATTGGCCGATCAGATGGTTATTAGCACGTCATTTTATGCCGTTACGTGCAGATATTTTGAGGTCTTGTAGGAAACATCGGGCCTAGGCTGTTAATCTACTGGTTTACCTGGTTTGCGACAATAGGTAAGCAAGTTTTTTTATTTGTTTGGAACTTAGCTGTGAACTATTCGCGTTTAGGTATTACGACCGCTATATTGACATTTATAAACATTCTGGCGCCAATATGATTTATGACTTACCCTTATTTTGTTTTATGTATTACAAGCTATCTTAATCGTAAAATTAGTAACACGCATACATCCTTTATTCTACTAAGCTACCGGCCCCTTCCTTATCTGTTCCTTCCGATCTACTTCCATTTTCGCCCGTAACAAGGGGAAACATGCGTTAACTGTCTTCAATTCAAAATTACGTCACCGTTACAATCCCGTCGAGTTCGAATATCCTGTACGTTAATTTTGTCATCTACCAAGTCAGTACTCTTGGGTATCCCCGTCCTACCAACGAAAACATTTATCCCAAACCTTCTGATCACGAATTCTCTCCGTTGTAAACACTTCGTTTATTTGTTTTAAGCGTCACGGGGTGTAAGCCTGCTTGCAATACCACCCTGAGCGTATTTCAATAAATATAATGCAGAAGCGGTCTACAAAAATTGTTTTATTAACAGAAGGGGCTTCAATCTTCCAGAAATCTTAGAAATGCTGGATCCGTTATGCACCATTAGTAAATGTGAAAACTTATAAAAAGAACTCAATTTATATACTTACTGTTGGAATGTTGCAAAGTGGATTGCAGATTTTGAAAGAACTTAAGACCATACATTGGTTTGTAGAATTTTAATGCAGTTTAATGGGATATGATTTTCTAAACTTTCTTTCTTAATCCATAATAAAAACTATTTCCATTTCGTCAAAATTAAAAACGTAATCTGTATAAGCTTTCACCATTGTATTCGTAAGTGTGCATACAATGATTTTACGTTAAAAGAAGGCTCTGGCCAAATACAGTTTTTGTTTTATTTTAAACACATACCCATAAACAGTATATACCAATAATTGTTTATTTTTAGTGAGCAGGAAGGGCAAAAGGCAGCTTTATTTAGAATAAAAATAGTGTAAGAAACATTTAATATTAAAAATCATCGTGGAGCCTTATTTTCTCCACACGAGGAATTAAGTTTTATAAAGAACAGCATTTTGTAAAATGTTGCTTTAGTCAAAACTTTTTTCACTATTCTCAAAGTAAACTCAAAATTATAAATTTATTATCAGTTCTGTTATGAACGAATAAGTTCAAAGATAAATATGTAATTAAAAATTATTATTAATAAAGACAAAATTTACATCGATTGGGGCTTCAATCTCGATAGCGCACTTGGTTAGCGCGGTACCCTAGCAAAGTGTAGGTCGTATGTTCAAATCCTACACGAGGTAAACTTCTTATTTATGTATTTAATAAAATTAATAATAATTTTTAATTCAAATTAAGTTAATGCAATAATAACGAAAAGATAACAATTTTACACCTTTACTACAACACAAAACAGTTTCATACTTCTGTGTAAACTAAAAAATTAATTCATTGAGGAAACATTTACGGCTCAGGTGTAAAATAATTCTTAATTTTAGTTTCTGTTAGAGTTTCATTGTATTCATACCGTATAAAAATTTACAGATTATGTATACTTACAGAAATATTTAGTATTCCCAGAGTAGAAGCAGTCGCAGAATTACTTCTGAAACGAGAATTTATTTATTAGAGAGGAGGTTTTATCCAGCAGTATTAAGAAACAAGAGGTTTATTGTTAGTGTGAAGATGCAACTTGGTAACTACGAGTATATTATAAAATGACAAACTAGGCAAATAATGCAAAACGCCGTATTTCAGTTTAAAAATATCTAGTGTGGAACACCACACGACCTTCCAACCTACAAAATGGAAAAAAAAATGTAATAATGTTAATAACATTTTTTTAGGATAGTTATGCAACCTCTTTTATAATAAGCTCATTACGAAAATAGGCAACATTGTAAAAACAAAACAATAATCTAAGAGGAACAGGTTTTTAAAACTTAATGACAGAAAGAGGTGCATAGACGTCTAGATGATAGCTTAAAAAGTTAAAAGAAATGAAATAATTTTATTTATAATTTTTTAATGTAATAAAAAAAGTAATAAAAAACAACAAGAAACATTAATTTGCGTTGGAACAGTTTCATATTTATTATTGCACATCTGAATTGTAAAAATATGCATTCGTCCGTAACAAGTGCTACATTAAGGTCTCAAGTTTTAACGTACCCACAAAGATATCTTTTGTTCGCGGTCTATACCGACATAATTTATTATTACATTTGCACAGTTTTTACCACAAGAATGTGCAGACAGCGACTTTCAAAGCTTTGTCACACTACCTCAATAAAGACAGTTCGAGTGAGTATCTGTTTCTATCCTAACATGTGTTTTTTTTTCAACCTTTACTCAAATATCAATTATGTAAAATACAGAAAATAAAATATCCAGAAAACATTATCAAATTACGACGTAATATATAATAAAATATATCAAACACCGTTAACCCTTCTATCGCGGTAACAATTGCGATTTGAACATGTTTATTGTAATAATAAAATTTTCGCGGTCCGCTACCTACAGTACAGATTAAGAAACAAAGAAGCGAAGGAAGCAGTGAGAATAAGTAAACAGGAAGTGATGGCTGTGGAAGGAGAGAACATGCAGAATGATTTTGAGAGAAACAAGAAACTCTTATGGTGAAATGCTAAAGTATCATGCTGCAAAGCTTATACGAAGATTTTGTGAATTTTTCAATGTATGCCTTAGGTGTCGAAAAGTGCCGAGTGATTGTAAGAGCGTGATCATTGCACCACTGTATAAAGGTAAGGGGAACGAGAGTGATTGCAAGAACTACTGAAGAATAATTTTGCTCAGTGCACCTAGTGAAGTATTTGGAAGAATACTGAGTACGAGAAACTACACAAACTAAGATTGGGATGTGCAGGTCTAATAAATGGAATAAGAGCATTATACAAGGGTAGCCAGGCATGTGTTAGGGTGAGAGGAGGTGTGAGTGAATACTTAATATTGAGCAACGAGTGCGACAAGGGTGTGTGATGTCACCGTGTTTATTCAAAATATACATGAATAAATGGGTTTGGCAAGCATGTACCGATATAAAAGGTGTAATGGTTGGTGATGTAAATGTACGAGTACTGGTGTATGCAGATGACACAGTCTTATTAAGTGACAGTGCGCATGAGCTACAAACTGCTCTGAGGAAGTTTGATCCAGTCTGTGAGAGCATCGACCTAAAGGTAAACGTGAACAAAACTAAAATTTTGGTGTTCAATCGGGAAGGTGAATAGGAGAGTAGAGTTCTGAAACCCTATGCGGTTACCATACTATTTCAAACTCCCCGCCATAACAGTTTCTGAAACAAACGTTATATAAAAGATGAAGTATATTACCAAAATTGGAAATGAAGGTCAACTTGTTTGCCTTAGGTGTAATTAGCTAATTAGTGGGTTTTCCCAGACAAGTTCACGTAATTGGGTAATTAGTGGGTATTTGAATAGTGGGGAAATCCAGAAAATGATTACTTTATATTAGTGATTGAAAAAACCGTTAAGTACTTTATCTTGAATTTATTTCTATATTACTATAGGACTTAAAATAGTTGTAATTAAAAATCTGTTCGCACGAACAATCAGATAGCCCTCCAGGGCTGGACTACAAAAAAAAAGCACGTAATACTGCCAAAAAGGCCCTACTTACGGAGTGAGGACATCAAGGGTTTAAAGTGGCACCTGAAAAGAATCCGACAATTGAGATACATTAAACGTATCTGCGATGGAGTAACCTTCAGGGGCTGGAATTAAAATCTACACCGGGCGCATGCGCCGACTTCTCAACGGGTCCCACCTGTAGCTAACTTCAGGGATCAAAAAGTGGGCCCACTCGGAGGTTAGGATCAAAGGCAGCGAAGCTGGGCCCCTACTACGGTTCTACTACTATAATCTATTCTATTCAAAAAATATGTACTTATACATTTGTGTTTCGGTATCGCAAATATCCTTAATTATTCGAATTAAATGAAAGCATTAAGCGAATTACATATTGGAACTATGTATTTGTGAAAATAATTTAATTTCCACAAAATTATTATTCTTCCCTAGGTTAACATTTCTGGAAGATTCTCCACATTAAATCGATATTTAATGGGAATGTAGAACAATATGAAAATTAAAAATAGCATTTAGATTGAAAAATCTGGAACACTGGAACTGTGTCAGCATCTGTATTGGGGTGTATTTTGTTTGCTTTAGCATTTACATTGAAATATATAAGTACCTACTTTGATTTCATTTCTAAATAATCTTTTCGATAATGCAATTATCGAAAGATTAATATATCTATCTCAAGAGACACTTAAACCTCACCCACGTCCTAGAATCCGAGTAATCTATATTTATCCTGAAGATTAAGATCCTAATATATATATATATATATATATATATATAATATATATATATATATATATATATAATATATATATATATATATATATATATATATATATATATATATATATATATATTACAATCAGACACACCTTGAGTTCTTATTTGACGCCCGTCCTTACAGATATTGATACGTATCATAATAATATGACATAATCCAGACGATTAGACATAACGGTGTAAAAGTAATTGAAATGTATGATATATACACTGGTGAATCAACTAGATAAATTATTCACTTTATATTTTACATTATTAACGCGTATAAACTAAAGGATACCGGGTGTATAGTTGAAATACTGATCAGTAGTTCTTCGATTTGGAATGTTATAGCTCGGGCTCGGGCTTAACCGTTGAGAGAGGTTAGGGGATTATGCCTGTAGCTTTCAAGCAATAAAGTCGTGAAAATATTGCGTCCCAGATCTTTCAGTGTCGGTTCTGAGATAAACATCTACATTTTGAGGGTGTGTGTCAAGAGCTTAGAATTTTTAAGTCAGAGCCAGTTTTTTTCTGAAATTTGCAAACGCGGTTATTGAAGAGTGGTTTGGGAACAGATATAAATAATGTAAAGGGGTCAGGCATTGTCTTATATAGTTAATAACCGGACAGGCTTAAGTAAAAGAGACATAGTATTGTTTGTTGTTGGAAGAAAGTGTAACGCATCAAAGTTCATCATTAAACCGCTTCTTGATAGCCTTTACTTTACTACTTGGACGTTAGTTTGGGTTTGTTAACGGCCGTAATATACAGACAGCGACGATTAAGTTATAGTAATTTAGGATAACAATCGAATAAATTGGCTTGTACCCTCCGCATCATTTTCGAAAGTGCTTTAAGAATAAAAAGGGTGAATTTTGAAAGCTGTGTAAGTGAAATAATAATAATATTTGAAAACTTCGCTTCGCCACTTTGGAGGGGGTCTGTGCACTTGCTGGACGTTTATATAACTAATACTATCTCTGACAAATAGATGCGTTTAATTTAAACGTTTGTTTTCCTTTTTTTTTGTGTTTTATGTAAAGATACAGCCCTTACGCAAACCAGATACACAATTATTCCATTATGAACATGAGCTAACGCTCATAACCAATTGAGTTGGCTTCTTCCTCCGTTCAAGGCGTAACGATTTCAGGTTCCATCGTAAGTAATGAAGAGGCGCGAGTCCAAAAGGGGCGAATGCAAAGTAAGTTCACGTATTTCTCCCTATCTAATCAGTACTCCAGTTCACAATCGTTGGAAACCTATAGCATAATCTGGTGCTCATTTGTTACCCCAAAGAAAAATTTGATGCGCCCACCATTAATAAAAGATGAAGGGTTGTGTTTGCTTAACATAAAGAAAGCACAGCCAACGTACAAGTAATTAGCTAACAATTGTATCGAGAACCTTATAACAAAGTATGGTATGAGGATGATTGATAATAATTTGGTGGTAATTGGGTGATTTTTTGTAACCCCAAAGTAAAATTTGTCACTCGAATTTTTTGATAGTTATTGGGTTGATACGTTATGGAAAGCAGGATAATGGACGTTAGGAATAGTTTTATCATGAAGGATGGTATCAGGGCGATAGATATATCATAATTTGGTGTTAATTACTAATCTCAAACCAATGGAACTCCATTATTTGGAGTGATGAAGCCAGATTTGAAGTTTGCGTTGGTGATAGTAGGAGTTGTGTCATAAGAACTAAAGAAGAAGTCTTTCAGAATGATTGTCTTAAAAAAAAAGAAAGTTAAGTTTCCGGTTTCTGTTATGATTTGAGGATCCATGTCAGCTAGTGGAGTGGTAAACGTACACTTTGTGAAAGGTATTATGAATGCTGATAAATACTTTAAGGTGATTGAAAACAACTTAATACCCCAAATTGAACAAATCCGTTTAAATAATATCGAATATATCTACCAACAAGATGGCTCCGCTAGTCATACGGCTAAAAAATGCAAAGATTGCATGTTGAAACACAATATTTCGATGTTAAACTAGACGTCTAGTAGTCCATATCTGTCGCCGATTGAAACCTTGTGGCATATCATGAAGAAAAAGCTACGAGCAAATCCCGCAAGAACGTTTCAGAACTGCGAACCCGTCTCCAAGAAATTTGGAACGACTTTACATTAGATGATTGCCAAATATTAGTTGACACAATGCAAAGACGAATCGAAGCAGTTATCAATCGAAGAGGCAATGTAACGCAACGGTAATTTGCTATTATTTGGTTTGGTTGATTTTCTTCATTTGAGAGTTTTTTGAATTTGTAAGAATTTTTCTTTGTTACAAAAAATATAGTAGTTTAAGCTAAAATTGAATAAACAGGCCATATTTTATCAGAAATATATTGTAGTTTTTCTTACGGTTTTCGGTAATAATGGTAAATCTCTTTAAAAGTATAATTTTGATTTTACTGAAACGGGGCTCGTATTTACTTATTCAAGACAATACCTTAGTTTGATCCATCGTCGATATTTTATTTAACAAATTAATTAAAATTTAAGGTATAATTACATCATACAATTACAGTAATAACAAAGTAAGATAATTGTAAAAAGTGAAAAGTTTGGAAAATACTACAAAATACAGGGTAGGTCATAAATTATTACAAAGGAATTACTTACAAAAGATGCTCAAAGTGGTTTCCTTGTTGTTTTATACAAACATTGAATCTTTTCAATGATTTACAAATCTTGTCGCAAATCTTCAGAGACTACAGGCTTTCAACTTCTGATTGGATTCGTACTGCCAATCTATTCATCAAAGTTTTCATTGATACAGTTTCACAATAAGTCCATAATGGGAGGGGGGGGGCTCGTCTTGTTGCCATATAAACTTTTCCTTAACCGGCTGGAAATTTTCAAATAATGGACTGTTTTCCAGTTCTGTGAAGACTTCATGAAGCATATCTAAGTAATTTTCAGCATTGACAGTCCCATTAAAAAAATACGGCCCGCTGAAAATCCTTGCCCAGGACCGTTCAATTCTGTCTCCATCACCGCATGTGGATTGTTAGAATCCCAGTAGACACCGTTGTGTCTATTCACTCTGCCATTCACCTTAAAAGTCGCTTCGTCGTTCCAAATAATGATTTTGTAAAACATGGGATCAGCTTCATATCGTATTGTGTACCACTCGCTGAATTCCAAACACCTGTCCGGATCATCTTCATGTAGGCCTTGAAGTAAAGTAGACCTATATGCTACCAATATTAGCACTGCGCAACAACATTAAGATTCTCTTCTGTAGTTACAGACACTGGCCTACCTGAACGAGAAAGCTCCGTCATTGAGCAAGTCGCTTCGAATCTCCGAATACCTGGTCGAGATGGAGGTACGACGTTTGGAAAACGTTACACAAACGAATCACAAAGATCACTGTAATTATGGTCATATTTCCACCATGATTGTAACACAAATACACGCTGTTCTGTACTTAACTTTCTATTCATCGTTGATTAAATAACATACAACAAACAACAATAGAAACTGCTAGCGTCAACTAACTTATGCATAATTGTCGAGTTCACAACATACTACGACTACGCTAGGCAAAACAACTAAGGATTGCAAGTGACAACTGACTTATGGCCCACCTTGTATATTACAAATAACCAAAAAATAACTATACAATGTGTCCCAGATAACATTTCCAGCATGGGGATCTCGCTTATTATAAAAGATACATGTTTATTTGGTTAAACTTAGATGAAATTTTAAACTCCTAAGGATTAGTGAAATTATAGGACACTCTCAATTTCCAAATTTCCAAATGTATTTGTTAGAGACTTATTGGCAAGAAAATGTTTAAAATGTCAAAATTTCTTTTTTCTTGTAAATCCATCAATTTTGTTATATTAGACATATAATATTTTAAATATATGCACTTTCTTAAGATATTTTTATGCAGAATTTGAAATATCAATTTGGATTTTTTTGCACTTTCTAATTTAGTTAAGATTTCAACAACCTAAATTAAAGTTTTTCTTATGGAACGACAAGTCGGCTTTGAAATAACTATGATCGTGTTTATTATCCTCTTTACAATGATTATAGCACATGTACTATCTATTTTAAAAACAACAAAGAAAATTTAAAAAATGTATTTTATTAAAGACTAACAATTAAGCAGGCCGTGAAACAATCGAATTTAATGTCACTTATAAAATTACTCGTTCCAGAATATTTAATGTAAGTCAACACATGGCTTTATTTACTAATACTTGAAAAGTTCTGATATAAAGTATGAGTTGTTACATCTTGTCTCATGAACGAATTCAGTATAGAAGCTGAACGGATGTACTTGTGGCAATGATATCCTGAAAGAAGGTACAAAAGCACACAGTTGCTACGTAAATCGTACAGAAATCTTGGTAATTAATTGTAAGAAGAATATGGTTTCAGGTTTCAAACCTACTAGTAAATCCGAAATTGATGGAATGAAGATGCAGAATCTAAATGTATTACAATCAGTTATTGAAAATCCTTCAACATCTGTTAAGAAATTGAACTATAACACTGGTATTTCGAAAACTACATCACAAAGAATTTTAAAGACGTCACAGGTATCATCCCGTATAAGTACACCATTCTGCAGGGACTTAGAGATGGAGATCAGGGGAGAAGATTACAATTTTGCCAATGGTATGTTAATCAATGTGAGAATAACGATAATTTTCCAGCTACGATTTTGTGGTCTGGCGAAAGCAGATTTACAAATAATGGCCTTTTCAATCGACACAATGTTCACTTTTGGGACCGTGAAAATCCTCATGTTGAGATTTGGTTTTAACGTCTGGTGTGGCATTTTAGGCGCTAAACTTATTGGGCCCATATTTTTTAACGAAACATTAAATAGTGAAAAGTATTTGAATTTACTACAAACTGATTTAGAAAATAAACTTGATGGTTTACCACTGATTTAGAATATTAATATCTGCTTCCAACAAGATGGCGCCCCACCCCACAATTCAAACATCATCAGCGAATATCTTAATAATCGGTTTCCAAATTCATGGATTGGTAATCGAGGGCCGATTTTATGGCCACCCAGATCTCCAGACTTAACGCCCTTGGACTTTTTCCTTTGGGGCTACGTAAAAAATCGAGTGTACGTGCAAACATTTGAGAATGCCGAAGATCTTCGTGAAGCTGTTCTTGCAGCATTTGGTAGCATTAAACGCCAAAAACTACGCAGAGCAATTACGTCGACACTACGCAGGGCACAATTATGTTTAGAACGGAATGGTCAATTGTTTGAACATCTTTTATAATTGGATAATTATCTCCAATACTATTACCTGCTTAAGTCTTGTTGTTATCTATTATTTGTCGTTTTCTCATGTTTCACGGCCTACTTATTGTTAGTCTTTAATAAAATACATTTTTTTTAATTTTCTTTGTTGTTTTTAAAAATAGATAGTACATGTGCTATATCATTGTAAAGAGGATAAAAAAACACGATCAATTATTTCAAAGCCGACTTGTCGTTCATAAGAAAAATTTAATTTAGGGGTTGAAACTAAAAAATAGAAAGTGCAGAAAAAAATCCAAATTGATACTTAAATTCTGCATAAAAAATATCTTAAGAAAGTGCAAATAAAATTTATATATCTAATATAACAAAAAAGATATTACAAGAAAAAGAAATTTGACATTTTTCTTTTTCTTGCCATAAGTCTCAAAATACATGGAAATTTGGAAATTGGAGAGTGTCCTATAATTTCACTAATCCTTAGGAGTAATTCATCGAATTTAACCAAATCTGTATCTTTTATAATAAGCGAGATCCCAATGCTGGAAATGTTATCTGGGACACGTTGTATAGTTAAAGCCAAACAAAGTGCCGCATTTCCATGTCTTACGTGGCTAAGTTTCCGTCGCAAATAATGTATGTGCACAAGCTTGTTTTTATTGGGTTTAGACGCCTCTCAATGTAAAATGTGATAAAATTTTAATCAACAAGTCAGCAAGTAACGAGATACATCTAGTCGCTGTCAGAGGTGGTGCTGTGTTGCCGAAAAATCGATATTTTGAGATTACGGATGATGACATTATTCTGACAGGCATATGTGATTGATTTTTGTCATCAACAATTTGTAATAGAGATCTGTATTTTCATTCTTCGGTTGCCAAAATATCCAAACAAATGGATAGTCGATGCAAAGAACATCATTAATTAGCTATTTCGAGCAAGAAAGGGATAATAATGGACCTTTGTTTCCGTTAAATTCTGTTCGAGAGGTAAAATTTGGATAAAATAATTGTACTGTAAGAGTATTTTATTGTAGCGTGTAGCTGCTGCTCTAAACGTCAGTTTAAGGTCAGTAAGCAGAATCTCTCAAGCAGAGAACAACAATGAGAAGGTAAAGTCGCCAAAGAAAGATCGTTGCTATCCTAAGCGAGTTACAAACACAGCAACATTAAATACGGTATTCGTGATATTATTTATAATATGTACCAAAGAAGTAAGTAATAACGGCTAATGTACATTTTACAATTGTCTTTTATAAAATTGAATTTATTATATTTATCATTAAAGACATTAATATAATAAAAACGTTTTATCCTGTATGGTTTTAGAACAACACATCCCTGTGGTCCCAACTAAAAGATAGGGAATCATTCAATTGCAGTACCACTTCATTGAGAAGATTGCTCAAAGAACTTGGATTTAAATGGATAAAGTATAATCCACGACGTGGACTTCTACCGAACGTGGCTTTGAAAAGAGTGGAATTCCTGAGATCATATAAACAAGCTAAGGGCGATGCTCTCTACCAGTTTGTATTCCTTGATGATATCTGGATATTTCAAAATGGAACTATAGGTCGTTCTTGGCAAAATGAAAATCTAAAGAGTGCTAAAACTACTAAAATAGATGACAAAAGGTTGTACTACAATACAAATAAGTTTTTTAACTAAAATTTATACAAAAGCCCCTTTCAGATATATTATACTTCATACGGGGAGCGAAAATGGATTTATTGAGGGTTGTGAAGCAATATTTTGTTCAAAACGTAAACTTGGCGATTATCATGGAGAAATGAACCAGGAAAACTTCTTGAAATGGTTCGAATATCAGTTTTTGCAAAACTACAGAATCCTTCTCTGATTATACTGGATAATGCATCTTATCACAGCATGTTATTGGAGAAAACGCCTACCACTGCATGGAAAAAAAGTGCTATTAAGGAGTAGTTGACAAATAAAACATCCCCATTACAAATATAATGATTAAAACCGAACTTTTGCATGTTGTCTCTCAGTAAGGACACAAATAAACAGTGTTTAAATTAATTATTAACACAACTCTTTTTTAGAAACAAACCACCCAAAAAGTATGTAGTGGACGAGTTGGTAGAACAGTATGGACATAAAGTCTTACGTCTTGCTCCTTACCATTGTATATTCAACCCTATCGAATTAATTTGGGGCATAGCAAAAAATTATTGCAACAGACATATTGGTAGGGATGGTAACAGTGAGAATGAATGCCTGAATATGTTGCACGAGGCATTACTGGTTACTCCTGATATGTGGAAAAATTCTGTAAAACATACCGAAGAAGAAATTTTTAAATGGTATGAGAGGAAAAGAATATTTGAGCACTCAGAAGTCCGTCCTTTGATTATAAATTTTGAAAGTGATGACAGTCACACTAATAACGAATTAGATTTAGAAGATGAATCAGGTTTTGACGCTTTTTAGTGAAAATTTTGAAATAGCTTACCTATCTGTTAATAAATCATTTAATTATTTACTTCTTTATTTATTTACTTATAGAAAAAATGTGAGAACAGTTACAAATATATGTGTTGTTATTTATGCAAACAACAATTAAAAAATTAATATTTTTTGTGGTTGGATAAGAAATATTTGCTTGGAAATTAAATATTTCCTGATCAATCGGGCAATACTGTAAATATAAACGTCATCAAACGCTGATGACGTGCGCACCACTTTGGCTTTAACTATAGATATAAAAACAGTAATGATCAATTGCTATAAAACGAAAATCTCCTTTTTAAGAAATTAGATAAATCTAGAATCCTTGTCAATGTTGATACCACAAAAGGAAAAATGATATTTGATTTGGAATGCTACATTAGATCAGAGAACTATTTTAGTTCAGATTATAATTAATATCAATGAAGGAAGTCGTATAAGGTGTCTAAGCTAATTATGTATTTATTTACCTTCCTACTATATATTGTAACTGGACCTTAAAGGAAATGTACCATTACGTAAAATGTAAATTAAAAAGTATCCATTAATACTGTAAATATTTCTAAGTACCGCAAACGAAGTAATATTCTGAATAAGCGAACAAAAACTATAAATTATAAATTCAAAATTTTTTCACTGCACTAAATTATAGGTATTATAGATTTAGTCTTTGGTATTATAAAATACATTTTTTACACTACGAACTAAAAAATTAAAATTCCAGACTAACGTTCAATGCTCAAGAAGCTTCCGGAGCTTCAACCAAAAACTAGTTTAATTAATGAGTTTTTTTTTCATAAATTCTACAATCGTGTTTTTTTTATGAAAACCAAACTTAATGAATCGGAGTCTGATTTATATATGAAGATTATACGCTTAGATTAACAAGAATATGTGATCAGTTTTTTAGCTGTATCTTTCAGTACACACAGGGTGTTACAAATTCGAGGTACGGACATTGTTATATCGGCGACGGTATGAAATACGAAGTTGGTGAAGTTCGGGAAAAGTTGCGTAATCCGATACTGCACTAAATGCGTGTCCAATCACTTAAGTAATCTGAACCGTTTCGGAAATATCCGGAAAAAGATGAAAATTTCAATTCTCGTTTTTAATTTTTTACGCTTTTGTTTTAAATTGATAAAAAAACAAGTTTAACATTATTAGCGTACTTTTTCATGGAGAGTTATTATACCCATAATCAACATAAACTATTAATTTCACTGGGAAGTCGGAAATTTTGTATTTCATTTTGTTATCAGAGAGTCCGATATGGCCCTGGAATAATTTCTTTTATTTTTCTTACTAATATAATTAAGTAGTTAAAAAACCTAAATCTCTTTATATTCTTAGATCTTTAATTTCTTTCTTGTTTCATTGTACTTTAACAAAAATTATTGCTTTAAATTTCCCACATCGGTTGAGTTGATCGGCCTATTTCAGTTTTTGCTTTGTAACGGGGCGTTCGGAAGCGGGCTCGGCTTCCGCCATGAGGGTTAGTCCTGAGAAATACTCATTTTGCAATTGAGTCGAATTCATTTACTATGATTTTCTCTCAAGCACCTGACTACTCTCAGACTCGAACTTAGTATCTTTCTTTTATATATACAGGGTGACGTAGAAAAAAGTGCCATGTGCCATGCATAGTGCCACGCGATAGAGGACACTAAAATAAGAAAAAAAGTTCCTATGAACTTAGGTTCGCAACGCCTTCGTGTAAAAGATATAGGTTGTTAAAGTTTAATCATTTTTTTGTTTTTTTTTTAAATATCTTTTTACAATGATGTAATAAGCGAACCAAATTTTGTATACAGGGGCTTTTTATCACGCAGAATTCAAATATGACCTTAGTTCTTTCTTCCATCTTGTTTGACTCGGTCCTAACTTTTTTGCCTTACACTGTATGTCATTTTCGACTGGAAAAATTTGTTTTCCCATCTTTTCGGCTTCCTTATTGAAGTCGCTACGACCAACGGTTTACGAGAAACATGTATCCGATGCATGCAAATTATCCAAAAGCGCCAAAGTAACTTATTTGCAAAAACAATGACATAACACTTCAACAATTAAATTTTAATAGCAACAGTGATTAAAAAAAAAACATTAAATTTTTAGAAGATGTTCAAATTGTTGTCCTTATACTTGAATACATTTTTCAATTCTTCTACCTAAGGATTGACGGCATCTTTTAATAGTCCTGGGTTGTTACGAAATCTATTTGCGGATTCCATAATTCTTATTCATAGTTGCTCTTCATTATGTATTTCTACAGAATAAACATCATTTTTCATGAATCCCCAAAATGAAAAATCAAAGGGATTAAGGTCGGGACTACGAGCTGGCCAGGGTGCAGGTCCCACTCGACCAATCCACGTATTTCCAAATTTCCTATCCAAACTTAATCAAGAACACAAAATACCTCTAACAAGACAATAATATTTTGACAAGTGTCATAGATTTCATTTGTTTTTTCGTAAATTTCCATCGCCTGTTATTTTCATCACTCCAATAGTACATATTATTTTGTGTTCCTAAAATGGTTCACTATACTTTTGAAGAATACAGGGACATGATTATGTGTTACGGAGAAGCTCGGTCAAATTTCTCCAAAACTCAACGTATCTATTTAGGACAGGTTCCTAATGTTCGAACATGTATTGATGTGCATAGGCGTTTGGATGAAGATGGGTGGTGAAGATGTCTGTTAAAAAAAAAATTTAATATTGGGAGTTTCCAGAACTCGTCGCACTGTTGAAAAGGAATAACCTGAACACATTATTAGAAGATGTTTCATTGGACATTGTTGCAAGAGTGGACTTCATGCTTGATGGCAAGCTAGCTCAATTTTCTTGAGTGGTAAGGAAATTTTTTGAAAGGAGGTTTGAAAATGGGGGGATTTGTCGTGGGGGGCTTGTAATATGATCACTGCTCTTCAGTAAAAAAGAACTAAGGTCATATTTGAATTCTGCATGATAAAAAGCCCCTGTATACAAAATTTCGTCCGCTTATTACATCATCGTAAGAAGATATTAAGAAAAAAACAAAAAAAATAATTAAACTTCAACTTAAACATCTTTTAAATGAAAATATGCGCAAAAAATTTGGTTGCTGATTCTACATGAAAAATGAGTGTGATAAGTTCCTATAACACTTTTTCGAAAACTCAAAAATAACGGATCTACAGGGCGTCAAAGTTAGATTTAAAAATAATTTTTTTAATAACTTTTGTTGGTACGTTGTTTTGAAATGGAAATTTTTGAAAGGAGGTTTGAAAATAGTTGAATTTGTCGGCGCTTATTGCTAAATGAACTCAACCTTCATCATTAATAAATATAACTAATGGTTTCATATTTAAATTTGTCGTTGAAAAAAAGCCTTAAATTACAAAATTTGTCCGCTTATTACATCATTGTAAAATAACTTTTGAAAAACCTCAATTTAAAATAATTATACTTGAACAAAACCCTTAAATTATCTTTAACGTTAACACGGCTTGCTGGACAATCAAGTGATGTGGTTTCTTATTTTAGGCCAGGTGACTAAAAGCAATTTTGCACACCTTGTAAAGAGTAAATATTTAAATGTTTTAGTAATAAAATGTTTGAACTACCTAGATCCGTTATTTTGGAAATTTGTATCCGTTTTAGTGAGGAAATGATATATAAAACACACAATAAGAATACATTGCATACTAACTGTAATTTTACGAGTTGTAATTACGTGATATTATGCAAATTTCGACTTTTGACAGTTGTCACATGATCGGTCAGAACACAGTAAACGTGTACCAAATGATTGTCACTTTCGTTTAACATTAAAGGATGAAGGTCAAATTTTGAGTTTTCAAAAGGGTTAACGTTGAAATAATTTAAAGTCCGTATTGTTTACAAAAATTTAAATTGTTATCTCGAAAACGGCTATTTAAGAGATGTAAAAGTATATACTTGTTGGAATTTTAAGCGCTCAAACTTTATTTTTAAACTGTACAATAAACCGAAAAACCAAAAGTTATAGGTTATGTAGAAAGGTTAGTTCATCTTAGCAATGAGGACAAATGTCAACTTTGAAGGTATCAGTCACAGTACCAATACAACTTCAAAAAGATAAAAAATTATTTTTATCTTATATATATATATATATATATATATATATATATATATATATATATATATATATATATATATATATATATATATATATATATATATATATATATACAGGGTGTCCGGAAATTAATGCAACAACAATTGTCCACAGATTCTCAAAACGAAATTAGGAGACCCGTATTTTTATTTTTCCAATTACCGCCCTTTCGGAATTACAGCCCCTGAAATTCGCCACCCAAGAATAGTTTTATTTAATAAGTCAGAAGCTTCTTATGGGAAAATTACAATTACAAGGGTTTTGCGACATGTAGAATTTGTATGGGTGATGCTTTTCGGATGAGAATCCGTTAAGACACTTTTTGAGTGCCCTCTTGTCTTTGGAGCCCCAAAACTATGTCCGAATATTACAATTTCTTTTCTTTAGAAAGCTTATTAAATTTAGAAACGATTTTATCTCTTGCAATTTTTTCGTAAAATGCGAGAAAAATTGCAAAATGTGATCGAATGCATATCGACATTTGCATGAAATCGTATGTGGCTAGTAATCAATAAAGAAATTTGCTTTTTGAGATTTATTTAATGCAAAAATAATGACAAAGCAAAACAAAAACAAAACAAACAAAATACGGTTAGTTTAAATTTCAAAATGTGAACCGTCTTGTTCATCAAAGCCCGCAGACATTTTACAAAATGCTGACGTATTTTTACATAATAGTAGGGAATCTGCCTAATTTCTTCAGCCGAGACAAGGATTCTTTCTTGTAATTGTTCGCGAGCTCTAATTGGTACGGCATAAACGCGATCCTTTATGGCCCCCCAGAAAGAAAAGTCCATAGCGGTTAAATATGGGAACGGGCATTATACATTAGAATTGTAACCGATCCAACGTCCTGGATAATTTTGACTTCAACCATTCGGTTACGAATCGCCCTCGGTGTGTGGGGCACCATCGTGCATAAACAACAAAGTTACGTCTTAATTTCGAGGGAACATCCTCCATAAGAATTGGTAGTTCATGTTCCAAAAGATTCAGGTAAGTTTCCGCATTTAACCGAGGGGTAAGAAATGTGCCGATAATTCCGACGATTTCAACCCAGCAATTAATTGAAAACTGTTCTTGTGAATGAGCCGCCTTATAACGTGTGGATTTGCCAAGGCCCAGTAATGAAGGTTGTGGAGATTTATTATGCCATCTTTTGTAAAGCACGCCTAATGGGTAAAAAAATCGGTTCAAAAATTCCGGATTTCGGTTGTACCTTTGAAAAGCCCATAAGCAGAAATTTGTCCGTCGCGGAAAATCTTCTGGCTTAAGTTCTTGAACTTTTCGAAAATGAAAAGGTTTTAGTAACTGTCGTTTGATAAAACTGTAGATTCTTGTTCTGGGAAATCCAAGTTGCAGTGATGCGCGTCTTATGCTTATTTCGGGGTTTTCTTCTAATAAATCTAAGATACTTTGTTCCTGTTGGTGTGTTAACATACGACGTCTTCCTGCATTTACAGAACCCGTTTCCATAAGTTGCCGGTGCACACGCGTAAACGTCGAATGATATGGGAGTACTGGTTGGGAAATCGGTCAGCGTACAGTCTACGCGCGCGATTTCCACGGGCCTCCGTAAATCAGGTGCATTTGGACTTTTCTTGTACGGAAAAGCTCTCCATTTTCTTATTAAACACAGCACAATAATAATCTGACAACTGTTAAAACTAACTATTAAAAAGCAAATTTGTTTGTTGATTACAAACACCAGCCACCTACGATTAAGAAGTTGAATTTCATGCGAATGTCGAATACATTCTAAGAATACATTTTAGGAAACTAACCGTATTTTGTTGTTTTGTTTTAGTTTTGTTTTAGTTGCTTTGTCATTATTTTTGCATTAAATACGTGAGAGAGTAGTCAAGGGCTTGGGAAAAAATCATAGTAAATGAATTCGACTCAAGTGCGAAATCAGTCCATTTCAGGCCTAAGCCTGATGACGGATGCAGGGTCCGCTTCCGAAACGTTGCGCTACAAAGCAAAAATTGTGGAAATAGTGCGATCGACTCGACTACCACCATTTACTCTTAAAGGATATTTTAAATTAACAGTAAGTAATACCTATATATTGGCACCTTAAGTTTATACAAGGGTTCGTAGCGGTTTTGGTTTTATCACGAGAGTGTCTTGGAAAGAAAATATTTGTTACTTGTTAATATCGCTTTAAGTGGGAACTAAATACATTAGAAAGAAAAAGTAACTCGTGAATCAAGAGACATGAAAACCTCTTGAAGCATCGTAGTCAATCATTATTTTGATGCCTGATTCTAAAAGAATACTTAATTGTTAAACCGTCATTAAGATTTAGTTTAATAATATAAACATTATAATCATTATAATTGAAACTCCATAATATTAGTATTCCGCGCCGTAACAGCATTTCAAATAAAAATGAAAAGCAAAAGAAGAACCAGTTAACATGATATTTATTCTCGGAAGAATATTTCCAAAGTAGCTCACTGGTACCTGGTGTCTATGCTGAAAGGTTTCTAATGGAAAGTACCCACATAAGGCTGCTTTCGAAAGATACTCATCCAATTTAATCAAACTGTGAGTATTCAGTACAATAAAATTTTACATTTATCGGTGACATTAAACACAGCGTGCCCTATTTAAGTTAAACGGGTTATTGCATGTCAAAACTCATAATTGTTCCATCGCAATCTTTGAACGTCCTGTATAAGACAGTTACTTTTTTTACAAATAGAACGTATATTTTAATGAATTAGTGCGCTTGTTGAGATTATTAAAATTCTTACTGCGTTTTTACAAAACACAAAATAATTCGAAAACCTTAAGATTATTTCGGAATTACAGCCCCTGAAATTCGCCACCCAAGAATAGTTTTCATTTAATAAGTCAGAAGCCTCATAAAATTACGAAATTTGGTACACAGGGGTCTTACATGTAGAATTTGTTGGGGTGATGCTTTTGGGATGAGAATCCGTTAAGACACTTTTTTGAGTGCCCTCTTGTCTTTGGAGCCCCAAAACTATGTCCGAATATTACAATTTCTTTTTTTAAAAGCTTATTAAATTTAGAAACGATTTTATCTCTTGCAATTTTTTTTGCGAAAAAATTGCAAAATGTTCGAATGCATATCGACATTTGCATGAAATCGTATGTGGCTAGTAATCAATAAAGAAATTTGCTTTTGAGATTTATTTAATGCAAAATAATGAAAAACAACTAAAAAAACTAAAACAAAACAACAAAATACGGTTAGTTTCCTAAAATGTGAACCGTCTTGTTCATCAGAAAGACATTTTACAAAATGCTGACGTATTTTACATAATAGGGAATCTGCCTAATTTCTTCAGCCGAGAAAATTCTTTCTTGTAATTGTTCCGGAGCTCTAATTGGTACGGCATAAACGCGATCCTTTATGGCCCCAGAAAGAAAAGTCCATAGCGGTTAAATATGGGGAAACCATTATACATTAGGTTGTAACCGATCCAACGTCCTGGATAATTTTGACTCAGCCATTCGGTTACGAATCGCCCTCGGTTGGGCACCATCGGCATAAACAAAAATTACGTCTAATTTCGAGGGAACATCCTCCATAAGAATTGGTAGTTCATGTTCCAAAAGATTCAGGTAAGTTTCGGCATTTAACCGAGGGGGTAAGAAATGTGGGCCGATAATTCCCACGATTCCAACCCAGCAATTAATTGAAAACTTTTCTTGTGAATGAGCCTGCCTTATAACGTGTGGATTTGCCAAGGCCCAGTAATGAAGGTTGTGGAGATTTATTATGCCATCTTTTGTAAAGCACGCCTCATGGGTAAAAAAAAATCGGTTCAAAAATTCCGGATTTCGGTTGTACCTTTGAAGAGCCCATAAGCAGAAATTTGTACGTCGCGGAAAATCTTCTGGCTTAAGTTCTTGAACTTTTTGAAAATGAAAAGGCTTCAGTAACTGTCGTTTGATAAAACTGTGGATTCTTGTTCTGGGAAATCCAAGTTGTAGTGATGTGCGTCTCATGATTATTTCGGGGTTTTCTTCAAATAAATCTAAGATAGTTTGTTCCTCCTCTTCAATACGAGTTCAACGATATGTAACATTTATGTTTTTATGTAGTCTAGAAGGTCTTAAATACACAAAACAGTGCAAAATATGTAGATTTGAAGAAATTGAAATGATTAAACATAGAATGCTGTGATTTTGACATTTGTTCACCATTTAAATTTTTAAATAAAACTGACAGCAGTTTGATGTGATTTAAAAAGTTCTGCAGAGTAAATTGTTTCTCTAAAATGGTTTTTAATGAAAAATAACGAATTACTATTCTAATGATGAGAGCATACGGCGGCAAGAAAAAATCTTATAGTGAAGTAGCCAACTTGCTCAACGATACTTTCCCAAACCATTCTCCTATCAATAAGGCGACCGTACAAAAAACAGTAAAGCGCTTTGAGGATTCTGGAGGAGTAAAAGATAGATACCAATCAGATAGACCAAAAACAGTTATAAATGACAACAAAACTTTAGATATAATGCAGAGTTTCGTACAAGATCTACATACATCCTTACGCATGGTTGCACAATATTATGTTATAGGTGATCCGTCTTCAGTCTTACGTGTATTACATAAAATAAATTTCAACCAGACAAAATTCATTTATTGCAAGAATTGAGTGAAAATGACTTCGACCGTAGATTAGAGTTTACTGATGTAATGACAGATAAAATTGAAAATGACGGAAATTTTGTTAACAACATATGTCTTTCCGACGAAGCAACCTTTACACTGTGCAGGAGTGTAAATCCACATAATTTAAAGTACTGGAGTGACGTAAACCCACACTGGATGCGTGAAAACCATACTCAAAGACCACAAAAATTAAATGTATGGTCAGGTATAGTGGGTACTCAGTTAATTGGGCCTTTCTTTATCGAAGGAAATTTAACGTCAGATAAGTACGAAATGCTACTTAGAAATGAAATTGTACCTGCACTGAGAAACTTGTTTGGAGCCAATTTTAATCGGATATGGTTTCAGCAAGATGGCGCTCCAGCTCATTTTGGTGTAAATGTTCGGCGTTATTTAAATGAGATATTTTCCGGACGATGGATTGGTAGACGAGGTAGTATTTAATGGCCTCCACGTTCTCCTGATTTCAATCCTAAAGATTATTTTTATTGGGGATACTTGAAAAATTCACTTTACAAAACTAAACCAGCAAATCTTGCAGAGGTAAGGCAACGAATTATCGATGAATCTCGATTAATTTCTAGACAATAATGAAGAAATGTGGTGGACCCATTCTACCATCGATTAGAGTACTGTCAACTCACAAATGGAGCACATTGTGAAACACTTGATTATGTTAAATATGTTGTAATCTTTCAATTGTTAGTTTTAATGTAGTTGAAAATAGTTTGTATTAAAACATTTATTGAGACAACTAGGCGTTGCCAAACTTCTGTTTTATGTATTTAAGACTTTCTAGACTACATAAAACAATAAGTGTTACATATGGTTGAACTCGTATTGAAGAGGAGATTCCAATAATGACTATATACAGGGTGATGTATTTAAAAAACCAAAGTGACTAATAATACCAGAGAAACGGCAAATCTGGTAACATTGCAAATGTCAAATCTGTAATCTTCGTATCCCAAACTAGGCTTATCCCCAATTTTGTACAATTCGGACTAACAATTTACGAGATAATTGAGCGTTTCCAGACTTGTGATCCACTCTGTATACAATTCTTGGAATTCTGGTCTTCATTGCGTGGTTTGCTTTTGGTTAGTATTCCCCTGAGCGTTTTTGTGAATTTGAAGACAGTGCGTAGCTTGTACTTGCTGCCAATCCTTTTCGGTTCTTTTTTTTCGGCTACCCTGTCTCTGTTTAGGTTGTGTATTTGCTATCCATCGATCAAAATCCTCCCGGTAGACAAAGGAAAAGCGACTGTGGTAATGGGTATGAAGACTTACAACAGTAAGATTCAACAACTACTACACGGGAGCGAGTATAAACAGATACCAAAAGACCCCACAACATCAACCGAAACACGGATAGAACAGACGTAGTTTCTAAAAAATATACATTGGATTACTCAGTGGCGCAGTGGTTAAAGTGTCAGATTTGTACGTGAGAGAGTAGTCAAGTGCTTGGGAAAAAATCATAGTAAATGAATTCGACTCAAGTGCGAAATCAGTCCATTTCAGGCCTAAGCCTGATGACGAATGCAGGGTACGGTTCCGAAACGTTGCGCTACAAAAGCAAAAATTGTGGAAATAGTGCGATCGACTCGACTACCACCATTTACTCTTTAATATTTTAAATTAACAGTAAGTAATACCAATATATTGGCACCTTAAGTTTATGCAAGGGTTCGTAGCGGTTTTGGTTTTATCACGAGAGTGTCTTGGAAAGAAAATATTTGTTACTTGTCAATATCACTTTAAATGGGAACTAAATAAATTAGAAAGAAAAAGTAACTCGCGAATCAAGAGACATGAAAACCTCGTAGTCAATCATTATTTTGATACCTGATACTAAAAGAATACTTAATTGTTAAACCGTCATTAAGATTTAGTTTAAAAATATAATCATTATAATCATTATAATTGTGTAATTTGTTTCAATAAATGATCAATTGAAACTCCCTAATATTAGTATTCCGCGCCGTAACAACATTTCAAATAAAAAATGAAAAGCAAAAAGAAGAACCAGTTAATATGCTATTTATTCTCGGAAGAATATTTCCAAAGTAGCTCACTGGTACCTGGTGTCTATTCTGAAAGGTTTCTAATAGAAATTACCCAAATAAGGCTGCTTTTGAAAGATACTCATCCAATTTAATCAAACTGTGAGTATTCAGTACAATAAAATTTTACATTTATCGGTGACATAAAATACAGGGTGTCCTATTTAAGTTAAACGGGTTATTTCATGTCAAAACTCATAATTGTTCAATCGCAATCTTTGAACGCCCTGTATAATACAGTTGCTTTTTCAAATAGAAGGTATACTTTAATTAATTAGTGCGCTTGTTGAGATTATTAAAATTCTTACTGTGTTTTTACAAAACACAAAATAATTCGAAAACCTTAAGATTTAGGTGAGGCAAACTCTAATGAAACGTACCAATTTGGTCGTAGAAGCTAAAAGTATTCCTGAATGTTGGGAGCCCCTGTACATTATGAAACTAATTTTAAAGTGCACCTCTAGTAAGTCCCTAGCCATTCTAAAAACAAAACTTTTTTTAAATCTTATAGATTAATCATAATGTTTCGTGTTGTATAGGATGAATAACTTTTTAAAGATGAATACATATGTCTAGACGCACGACACACTCCCGTAGCTCCACTAGACATTTATAGTTAAACCATTTAAAAAAGAGAAAAAAAATCGTAAAGCGAGAGTTCTGCGAGTTACAGAAGGTAATTCGCCCCGAAGATCACTACTTTTTTGTAGAAAATTTCATTTCTGCTAGATATTCAGATTTTTTCCGGTTTCGGTTAGTTCTAAATCTAGCTATACAGCTTTCAAATAATAGTAATTCAGGTTTGTCTTATGCAATTTTTTTAATATGGCGGAACACTTTCTCATTTTGAGGAACAATTACGTAGGTTTCTTAACTTTACTTGAGATAACAAATGAATACGACCGAGGTAATGGATTGACCAATCCAATAGCCTGGCTTAGTCACCCTTTGGATTTTATCTGTATTCAAGGGTTCATCTAAAAAGATCCAAACCCTGTCCAGCTCCAATTGCGAAATACAATAATTGCAACGGTCCTTACCCCACCTATTCCTATGATTGCTCCAAATGCCGGGAACCGCTCGCAACACTCCCAAACTGCTCCTCTTAACCCTACACCCCGCAACCAATCATCCTTAGAATCCGACGCCAACAACACACAACTCCTTACAGTAAAACATTATATCAACACCCTTACCTTATCCCTTATCGGCCTCTTTCCGGACAGAAGGAGCGATATCATTAAGATACTCGATCTCACACCAACACCTATTTCCGAAGACGGACGACCGCCTCGTTACGGGCACGTATATAATAGTAGGTTGCCCGTCATCCCGTAAATCCTTGCTATCCCCATTCACTAAAATACACGTACAATAGACCTCGTGATCGGTACAGTTAATGCCAGGGGCGTAAACACTTTGCCAAATACCACTCTCTCTTAAGGAACAGTAACCTCCAACACTATGAATGCATAGCAGCTACAGTTTACTTTCCGCAACCAATATTCTTTTCATATTACAATCCCACATACGAAGTCATCTCAATAGACCTTCTAGAATACGTTGCCAGTCTACCAAATGCAGTCATTTTGGGCGATTTCAACGAAGAACCCTGTCTAATTTACTCCTCAGACTTCCCCTACGAATTTACCACACCCTACCCACCTACTTCGAACACCCCGGACCTTTAATAGTAGACCATATTCTTAATTCTGCCCCAAGATATTGTGGACTGAAGAGGTGCATTTACCGCCAATTTCTGAGATCTAGGGATCTGGCTCTCAAGACGGAATATAATCGCCTCGATGCAAACATCCGCAGAGAAACCAATATAACCAGTTAAAACAAATGGATCCAACCTACCTCCAAACTCGATTTCCGTAACGGCAAACTCTTCTGGGACAAGTTTAATATACTGACCAGAATGAAAGCCGCAAGGCATCTTCATATCCACAAATCAAGAAAAATCCGTCCTCTACAAAACCCACCTCGAAAACACGCTCAGCTCTCCAAATGACCCGTATTTTGACGACAACCTTAAAAACAAACTCGAACAGGACATGAATAATTACAGCAACTTAACCCTACCAGAACTCCAACTCGGTGACGACAACCCCTTCCTAGCCCCAATCACTCCCCAACAAACCCTTTCCTACTTCAAAAAAGGGCGCAACTCTGCACCTGGACATGACAGACTAATACTAAAAAACTCCCTCCTATAGCCATCACATTCCTCACTCAATTTACAATAGATGTTTAGCCATGTTACACTTCCCGACTCCCTGGAAATCAGCTTCCGCATTCATGATCCCTAAGCCCAAAGCCGATCTTACCAATCCATTGTCATATATACTTACTCAGCTGCCTAGGCAAGTGCTTAGAGCAGATCCTAGACAGTAGGCTTAGGAATCACATCGAAAGCAACGACCTACTTCCCAATTCCCAGTTTGCCTTCAGACCCCACAGGACCTGCCGTGACCTTTGTTGACGCTGCTGACAGAAACGGCCAGGGAATTCAATAATAAGAAATGTAACCTAGCGATATTTCTGGATATCAAGCAAGCGTTCGACAGGGTTTGGCATGCAGGAGTATTACACAAAATCCATTCCCTAGGAATTCCCACCCCATTTCTAAACGCATACTTTCGTACCTATCCTATAGGAAGGTCCGAGTAAAAGTTGGAAATATCCACTCCAATCTCCTCACACCAACAGCAGGCTTTTCGCAAAGATCTGCCTTGGCTCCCTTACTTCTACTTAATATTCGCCTCTGGGTTTCCGCAACCCACCTCTTCTGAGGTATCGGTAGCGCAGTTTGCTGACGACACTGTCTACTGGGCAGTTAGTCAGAGCAGTCCATCCTCATCTCCAACATACTACGGAACCTCCCCAACTGGGCTAGCGTTGGAGAGTCTCTGTAAACCCTTCCAAGACCCAAGCCATCCTATTTCAGCATCCAGATCACTTTTCCAGAGAAAACTTTTCAGTCAACCGAGTCTCGATCACCTTTCGTGACGATCAAATAACACCATAAGACCAAATCCTATACCTAGGGATTACATTTACTAGAACCCTAAACTGGACCATAGACGTACAAAAAACCTTGGACCAAGTCCGCAACCGAGCCAATCCACTCGACGCCTTATATGGTACCTTCGGAGGTTGCCATCCTAAAATCCTATAGCACACCTATAAAACAGACCCGTAATCAATTACCGAGCTCCATTGTACGTCACCCTTAATCACGACTACCTCAAAAAATAGCCTCATGTGAACGTCGAATCCTGTGCAAACAATTTAGACCCCAAATTTCCAAACATTCTTACCATCCAACACACCAATATAGGCCCGATCACAGACCGCCTCAAATCCCTTCAAACCAACTTTACAGAACGCAGGATTTTCGGCGACACAGTCTCTACTACAGAAATCCTATCCATACCTTACACAACCAACTACCGAAGAAATAGATTTTGTAAAAAGCTCAAAAGAAAATTTAAGCATCCCCCTGCCCTTCTATCCGAACTCCTCGAAAACCTCCACGAGAAATTCGAGGAGCTTCTTGACAATACTCCCTACGCCCTCAGGTAACTCCTAAACATATCCCCCACCCCCAGAGAATTATGAAGACGACTACAGCAACGGATCCGGCTACTCTATGGGTGAAAACTCAACATCACCCACACAACACAACACCCACTCTAAGTTGTTTAATTTAAAATCAAACTGAAAATGAAATTTAACGTCAAAAAATAAAACTTTTTTAGACACACACAAATACACATAAGCAAGTAACAAAATTAACATTAAAAGCAAACGGCTGAAAATTCTGAGCAGCTCACTGGATAAACTAAAATATGCAAAAATGATAAGAACTAACAATACTAACACACACACACAAAAAGTTCATTTAAACAAAATCTAAAGGATAATAGTTCAGGCTGTGATCGTAAATGGAATGAGGCCTGATCTAAATTAGTTAAATGTTATTCAATTCAATTTAAATCAAAAACCAATGAGGGGATTATAAAACACGAAAAGAAGCTAGAAGGAACAAGCAGTTTGTAACCTTAAGTGCTTGGTTGACTACTTACAAGGTTTTCCGCAGGTTCTTTAAATTTGTTAGACAGTTAATAACAATAATAATGCGTTTAGAAATGTATTTCCGGGAATTAAATTTATGCCATTTCCTTATATAATTAGTTACATTTGAATTTTGTCGGTTTACAGAGTTTAAAAATTAATGTCTTTGTTAATGTTAATAATACTTGATCATTTATTTTATTCAGTTTTACAAATACAGTTTTAATCCATTGAGGTCTTTTACAAAAAATATTATAATTAGGTAAAATAAATTTCTATTTTTAATTAAAGTTATATAGTTTTAAATCACTATAAATGCTAATATTAAAGCATAATTTTTATCGTACCTACTTCTACATTTCTATTTCGGACACACAAACCAAAGACACGAAGTTTTACTGTAAATATGTATATTTTTTTTAAATTGTAGAAACCCATCGGGAGCTCTCCGTTACATCCACGTGAATCGTATTCTGTTTAAAGAATACAAGAAGCACAAGCTTACATTGGTCTCAGGCAGTACCGACGACCACCCAAGGCGTTAATGTAGGGCTAAGGACGGCCATAAGAAAAACTTCAAAATCTCTATGCGTCTCTAGTTTTTTACTGCTACAAAATTGTGTATAATAGCCTAATATGTATTTTGATTAATGCGATAAAAAAGTCTTGCCCAAGACGCCAGTTTGCTAAGGGCGCCCCTGGTACAGAAGGTTTTGTGCTAACCACATAAAATTCATACATAGTTAGTGCTTTATATCAGTGCTAGTCTGATCAAGCACGTCCGTCAATACCCGTGTCTGCGTTTACAGAGAAAACACCGCCCAAATTTTTCCAATTCTGTTTTCGAAAATCAATAGAATAGCAATTAACGATCTCGCATCTTAACGTTGATTCGACTGTGTCATAAGTCAATGCCAGTATATTTAGAAATGACACCCTATGTCAATACTCGTTTTTTTATTATAATTGTGATCCTGAATAAGGTAAGGTAAGCCTAGTGCCTAGTGCTAGCGCACGCAGGAACACTTAGCATCATTAAAGCTACTGAAGATTCGTGAAAATATGGCATGCAGGGAATGAAGATGTACCAAAGTTTTTACGGATGGCCTTAGCTAAAGATCGAATGTTTCGACTATACAAAGGACATGTAACTAGTTCATTGCATTTCGTGATTGAAAGTTTTGGAGGTATTTCTTTAATTTATTTATATTCTAATGTGTTTAAAAACCTCGTTATCGGAAACGATTAATGCGAATTAACTAAAATTTTAATGCAAACTGAACTTTAATAAAATGATTATCTTGGAAACTATAAGGTTGGAAGAATCGACCTGATATTGAAATCTGTATTGTATTGTATTAATTTTATTTTTAATAATTAATTACATGTTCCAATAAATAGTTATTTATGATCCTAAGCAGTGAAGTTGAACTTTTTAAAACTAATGTGAAATTTAGTTACCGAGGGTCATAAACTACATGAATTTTAAAAAGGATACTTCACTGCAAAGACATATATTACATTTTTATGAAATCGGACGTGGTAGCGTTTTATCACGGCCTACTCTATACCAGGCGGGAATATAGCCCCCACTTTCAGCTCCGACAATGACGTCAGTAGGCCGATTGCCGCACGGAGTATTGAGACACGGCCAGATTTCCTTGTTGTTAATCAAAGTTTAACGACTAAAAAAAAAACTCTGGTCTCAAATAATCGGAAATTATATTTTTTAATAATAACAATCCAAACAAAAAAATCTTGAGTAATAATGTCAGGTTTAGAAGTATTCCTAGAATTGAACGATGCTTGTTATTGTTTATCTCTAATGTAAAAGTGATTAGGATACTAAATATTTAAGTGTAACTTCTATAATTTACTTGTTTAACTGTAATTGACACTAATCCAACACGAATAAGAAAAAAGTCGGGAATTCATTTTAATGTTCTTAATTTTGTTTTTGACGCCAAACTTGTTTTGCGGTCTGCAATTACATTATTTCTTAATTTTTTAGTTAGACAAAACAGTATTACGTGCATTGCAAACAAATTGCATCAACACGTTTCATGGATATTGTATCGATTCATTAACTGATAGAAACTAGTCAATGGCTGGTAATACTATTTCTATTATTAATCAACCACATTTCTTAAAATTAGTACAATATCCATGTATTTTTTTAATAAACACATATGTAACTACAATTTGAGTAAATACAACCATTAATTAGACTTTTATTGCAATGCTTTAAATTTTCGCTATGATATTAAACTTCTTTGACGCTCACAATTGATTTGTAGAGGTTTCGTAATGTTTTATAATTATACGTATAATGCAATATTCTGTAAATAAAGTAGTACTATGACAGGTGTTTCGAGAATCCGGTATATAGCATTTGCGAATCAAATTCCGACAGATATTATTAGAATTTGTTGGTGCACCTAAAACTCCACGATTTCTATGTTTTATTGCATGCGTTTCATTACAATTGACTGACGTCACGTCTCACACTCTTATATTCCCGCCTGGTACAGAGTACGCCATGTTTTAATACAAAAACAGAATACTAAATACATAAACTTCCGTTTATCTATTACAAAGTAGAATGAGTCCAGTTTGGTCTATGACGCCATCAGTGGTGGGGAGATCACGCCCACGTGGCCGTGGCCATTTCCCACCCTCATGGATTTTTTCGGGGTCGTTTTTCAACCCCTTGATAAAATTTTCAACCCCTTGACAGTATTTTCACCCCAAATTAAGGCCTTTTTGGCTGGGAAAGACTTCTTTTCGGGGGGGCAACCCCTTGGCTGAATTTTAGTCCCTAATTAAGGTCCTTTTTCCAATATTAAGAGACTTTTTGGCGGTCTAACCCCTGGTTAAGGGTGGTGGATGCTTCTAGGGTGTGATTTAGAGGCTATTTTGGTTAAGTTAAGAGGGGGTTAAGCCTAGATAAGGCCCTTATGCTTCATTAAGGCGGGGGTAAGACACCACACTCATTCCTTTTACCTGATAGGTTGTACTTGTATTAGGGCAAGGCTAAGACTAGGCCACGCCCATCTTTTCACCTGGTTGGTTGAGCCCACCCTTCTGGGTTCTGATTGGTCCTTAGCCCCACTATTCACCAGCTGTGCAATGATTGGAGGATGAAGTGTCTACATTATAGATTACGGCGGGAAATTTGAATTTGTATTCTAATACGGGAGCCTAATGCTAACCTGTAAGACATGTGTAGGGCTTAGCAACTTGTTCTCGGGGCTTCGCTCCTACTTGTGATCCGAAATTGTTCGTAGGTCTTCGCCCATCGTCGTGAACCCCTTGACGGGAAACTTGAATTTATATTCTAATGCTAACTTGTAATACAGGTGTAGGGCTGCGCAATTTGCTCTAGGGGGTTTGCCCCTTGTCGAGGCCCCATTGGAGAGAAATTTAAATTTGTATTTAAGTATCTGCATTCTGTTTGGTTGTGGCGAGGAATTTGAACTTATATTCTAATATAACTTGTAAGACAGGTATAGGTCTTCGGAACTAGCTCTTAGGCCTTCGCCTTCTTGACCAAAAATTTGAATTTGTTTGTGGCGCCATCTATGAGGGGGAAATTTTAATTTGCATTCTAATAAGCGGGGCCCGATTGCTAACTTACTTGCTTTGGGGTTTTGTCCCCTGGCCCCTTGGCGGAAAATTTGAATTTGTATTTGTCTTTACATTCTGATTGCTTATTGCGAGAAATTTGAACTTGTATTCTATAAGGGAACCTAATGCTAACTTGTAAGACAGGTGTATGGTTTTGCAACTTTCACCTCTACGCCTTCTAATAAGCCTCGGTGATACCAAGCCACCCAATTAAGAATCTTGTGCATTTTAGATCTAAAAAAATAGTGATTCCTGTATTGTATATCGAAAAAAAATTAATATTATTGCAATGTGATATAGTTGAGGCCGATACTTGATGCAAATGATTTATGTGTTTTAAGCCTTTTACCTTGATTTCCACAAATTTTTTAACTTTTAGGCTTTCGCTTAGGCCAGTTGGATGCGTTATCATTATTAGCTATCGCTATTTCCATGCCTTATCTCTTAACAGCACTTAACAATAGTAGTATATTTCAGTACCAGTAAAAATACGGTTATTGCACAAGCAACGACCATAGAATGAAGAATCTTGATTTCCAATAATAACAGAACATGTGTATTGGATAAATGCTCTCTTTAAAATAAACTACGTCGACATATGACGTTTTTGACGAATCAGTTGACATTTAAAAGGCGATAAGTCGGCACAAGATTCGTTTTTGAAGAAACTGCTTAGACAATTGCACAGACTAACACATACTCAACGAGATGGCGCTACTAGTTCAATATCCGCAATTTTAGACTGCAGGTAAGATCAGAAACGGTCCCTCTACATTAGGACCTAGGAATACTTTGACTTCTTTTCAGAGAATGGTTCAACGTATTTCACCGGCGCCAGAGAAGTCCGAAAAAAAATAGCAGTTAGAAAGAGAAGAAGCGAAAAAAATGAAATTTTAACCTCAACACCCTATAAGGAAGCGTTAGAAGAAAATTGTAGAATAAAAGAAGAGAAGGTTAGAGCAAAAGAGGAAAAGGTTAGAGGAAAAGGTTAGAGTAAACGGAGAAAAGGGAATCGCAACATCTAAACAATTACCAGGACAAAATACTCCTCCACTGCCTGTAAAAGGAATCTTGCGTTTTGAAGATGGTGTGAGAAAAAAGCAATGCCAAAAAAACCAGTTGTAACTAATACTATAGTAGATTCTCAAGATAACAAGCCAGATTGTATTATTTGCGGGGAAGCGTTTAATGAGGACTGGGATCAATTTACAATGTGCAAGGATGGGCCCATGTGGCTTGCACTGCTGGCGATAATATTGACTTTTTCAAATCCAACCGTTGTCCACTTTAATTTCTTTTTATATATTATATTTGCCTTTTTTCCGTTTTTATTGTTTTGAACATTAATATTTACAAATTGCAATAGTTTTCGCTTAGTTTTAAGTATCTTATACAGGGTGTTCCTTAAATACATGCTAATATTTAAGGGGGCGGGGCGATTCTTGGACCCATTTTAAGAAAAAAACTTCATATGAATGAATGTCGTAAACGTCCTAACTTTTGAAATACAGGGCTTTCCCTTAAAAAAATAAAAATCGTTTTAGAGTATAATTTTATGAAAACGGCATGACATTGTTAATAATTTCCTGGCCTTGACTGTGAATTATTTTCCCTTTCACACCATAAATGGACTTGGATGTTGATGATTCGGCAGGATCCATATCTGTAGGTTTTAACGTACTAATAATATTTGCATTATCGTTATAACAACAATTCTTACCTTACGTAGCAAATAAATTATTGGTTGTAGTGTTAAAAAATAAATCGATTAAAGCAGGCAAATTACAACAATAATCACAAAAACTTCGTACGCGCGAAAACAAACTAAATTTGTCAAATTACTGTACTCCCCTACAACTGTAAAAATGAGATCGTCGAACGAATATTGGTATCTGCGCATTATGACGTCATGTCGTTCTCATAAAAATTATGTATACTTTACAACTTTACTGCAGGATTCAGGAATAAATTTAGATTGCTTCATATCGCAATACCGGCTAATGATTTTTGAACACATATCTAGTTACATAAATCTAGTTATCCTGGAATAAATTACGTTTTTATAAACGCGATTGTGAAAACAATAGCTGTTAACTTACAGTAAGTTGTTGGTGTTCAAAACCATCTCAGTGCGTCATTTCTTTGATTTTTAGTGTGTCATTGAAGTTATTTACTTCTTCGCTGTTTTTTCAAATATCAGTAAATAATGGTAAATTATACGAATGCGGAAATGGCGGCAATGCATTACGTATAAGGCCTCGCAGATGGTAATACGACAGAAGCCAGCCGCATTTATTATGAAAAATATCCTAATAGTGCCTTGCCAGATAGTCGAACATTTTCAACTAATCATCGCCGACTTAGCGAAACTGGTAGTTTCAAAAAAGGTACTCCGGAAGGTAGACCTCGAATTGTCAGACACCTGAAATTGAGGAAGCGGTGCTGCAAGAAATCGACGAAAATCCCGAGACGAGTACGAGAAAGATTGCTAGAGCTCTGAATATTTGTCACCAAAAGTTTGACGTGTTTTAGTTGACTTTTTGTTATATCCGTACTATTTTTTAAGGGTACAGGCATTACACCCCAGGGATTTCCCACAGCGTGTGAACTTCTGTCAATGTTACCTTCAGAGTATTACACTATATCCACAGTTTGAGTCACAAATTTTGTTCACAGACGAAGCAAATTTTTCTCGGAATGCTATTCAAAATTTCCATAACAACCATGTGTGGGCGGAAGAAAACCCGCATGCCATAGCCGAAACCCATTTTAAAGAACAATTTTCGGTTAATGTATGGGCAGGAATTATTGGTTATCATGTAATAAGCCCATTTTTCCTTTCAGGACGCCTTGATGGACGGTCTTATTTGCATTTTCTCGAAGAAGAACTACCTGGGTTGCTTGAAGACCAATTGCGTTAAGGAATCGAACGTGGTACTTGCACAATGGAGCTCCAGCTCATTTTAGTGTAATTTTCCGAAATCATTTAGATACAGTTTATCCTGATCGTTGAATAGGTCGCGGAGGACCTCAGCAATGGGCAGCAAGATCCCCCGATCTCAACAGTTTTGATTACTTTAGAAGATTTAAGAGAGCGAATAGTTGCCTCGTGTGAAACTATACGGAATACGCCAGGGATATTTGAACGTGTGCGCAATTCCATGCGTAGACGGGCGACAATTTTTATAATCAATGTTTGTATTGTTAATAATTAATAAATTTAAGCCTTACTTTATTAAAATAAAATAAAACTCGTTTTTCTACAAGCTGAAATCCCCGCTACACGTCTAATGTAATTATTGACAATTGAAAGTTTTTTTTAGTAAAATCAGTTACTTATTCTGAATTAATTCACATTTAATATTAAGCGAATTCAATAGCATGAAAAAAGAAAGAAAACGATTTCCATATAACAGTCACTTTAGCGATTTGACCCTGAAGTAAAACGATTTTTATTTTTTTAAGCGAAAACCATGCATCGGACGAAATAAAATCAAGAGATCAAATTTGCTCATAAATGAACGAGAATTCAAAAAATAATTTTTATTTTAAGAGAAAGCATTGCATCTTGATGCAGTGAAGAAAGACGTGTACCAAATTTTATAAAGATATCTACAGTAGTATCACAGGCGTTATAAAAAAAAGATTTTTTTCTGGAAACTTTATCATCCTGTATTTCAAAAGTTAGTACGTTTACGAGAATCGTTCATATTAAGTTTTTTTTTTAAAATGGGTCCAAGAATCGCCCCCTTAAATACTAGCATGTCTTTAAGGACAAGTTTCTTAAAGAATTTGTCAACATATTTTTTTTGCATATATCTCTGATACAATGTTATGATATTAATAAGATGTATTACCGCGTTCATCAAGAATATGTTTAAGAGTAACGTAACTAGATAATTGCTGAATTATCTCAATTTCTCTATTCTATAACCTAAAAATAGTTATGGCGTCCGATACTAGGAGACTCTCCGCTATACACTACAGGATTGCTCAATCCTATATCATATTAGCCACGCATAGACTAGCTTCTGACGTCACTCCGAGCCCTCGACTTTGTATAATTTTGAATTTCAGGCGTGTAATTGCAGTTTCTTATTGAAGCTTTTCTTTGTGTTCTTTGACTCAATTTGGTGTGCATACCTGTGGCGATAATTTCTTGTTTCATTTATCGTGATTCTAGACTGTTTATACCTATTTATACATAATTTAGTATCCGGTGGTTTGGCAAATTTAAGCGCGTTTCAACACTTGAGTATATTAAATTAACTACTCGTATTACATTTTTCGCTTGTGAAATATGCCGGGGAATAGATGTGCAGTAATCGGATGTAGTAACAGTTGCATTATAACAAATAAAACGCATGCAAACATATATCATAATTTTTCGAAAGGAAACGATCTCGTGTCAACAACATTAAATGATGAATGGACATGTCGTTGAACAAGAGCCAATAATGTTAATCCTAATACAGGTCGCATTTGTTCAATACATTTCATGGAAAATGATTATGAAAGAGATTTTATAGCATAACTATATAAAAATGAAATGTTCTACTTACATTAAAAATTATTATTAATTTTATTAAATACATAAATAAAAACTTTGCCTCGAGTAGGATTTGAACCTCCGACCTGTAGTTTGCTAGAGTACCGCGCTAACCAACTGCGCTATCGAGATTCAATCGTCAACCGATGCAAATTTTGTCTTTATGTATGTAGAACTAATGTAAATTCTAAATATAATGAGAATATTGTGCTATACTTACATCTTTCAATTAAGGATAAAGCAATTTTAGATTCATATATATATATATATATATATATATATGTATATAATATATATATATAATTAAAACCAACAATGTAATATTATGTCTGAAAATTTGAAAATTATATATATATATATATATATATATATATATATGTGTGTTTCTTTGCAACCACTAATCGGTCACACCGTTCGACCTTTTATTTGGAACGTAGATTGGTCTTGGTCACCATTGGGTTTATGGATATTGACCATCCTAGTAGAAGGCGTTGGTGGCCAAATATGCAAAAAATCTCTATTTATGGCCCGATTAAGTTCATATTGGTAAGTATAGAAACATTAATTGCAGTACAAGCTCTAAGGGACGACTAGTTTGTAGTAAAAGAGAGTTAATTGAACTAGGGAAGAAACTGCAATGGTTTTTACTGTTCGTTACTTTAGCAAAAAGTGCTATTTATATCTAAAACAAGAACTGCATTATGCTTTACCATCATTCTCGTCTTTGAGAAGATCGGCTTCAAGAATGAATTCTGTTTGATGAAGTAAAAGTAATCTGGGGTAAGTATATATACAGTTAGTGCTATAAAAAAAACGGTTACAGAAGCCCAAACAGCAAATAAACCTTCACAGTCACCATTTAAGCGGAGAAAACGTTCGAATTCCAAGTCCACCGAAGTTGATGACTATGTGAAGGGTGCTGTAAAGAGAAAAATGTATGAAATGTATTCAAAATGTAAATGCAAACATGCAAGGTAGGTCTAGTACTATACCTGTTTTTGTTGGTATACACGTAAGCAATAGTCAAGTTTTCGATTTCAATAGATCAAGTTTAAGACGTCTCTTACATTCCATTCGCTTTTCATCTAAAGTAGATGATGTTAGGAGAGGTTTACTGGAGAATATTACAAAAACAAAGAAGATTTTCAGTCAAGGATCGCATAAAAGAGGCTGGCATGATAAATTTAAGGAAAGCGTGAAGACGAAGCCAATGGTTGTAGTAAAAAGGTTTGTAGTAATTTAGTTATTACATTATAATTCCTAATACAATAACTGTATTTTTTAGATTTATAGTTGTTCATACAGGTAATGAAGATAGACTTATTTCCGATTCTTCACTTGTGTTTTCTACAAAGTCACAAAGTGAAGACTATCAAAAATGGTTTGAAAATAATTTAATTGCAAACTTAAAAAAACCATAATGTTTTAATTGTAATGGACAATGCTAGTTATCATTCCAAAGAAAAAATTCCAAATAATTGATCTAAGAAGGAAGAAATATGTAATTTTCTATTAAAGCACAACATAGCTTATGAGCCTAGCATATTTAAAAAAGAATTACTGCGATTAGTTGCAGATAATACGATACCAAAGGTGTACGAAATAGAAGAAATAGCATACAAGTGTGGAACACGGAGTATTACGGTTACCACAATAAGTCATAATTCCAAATTTAACAATTACCATGTAAAATAAATATGGATGGAATACTTGCAACGAATGGATGGAACATATTGGCAGAAATGCATTAAACATGCCGAAGTATCTATGTTAGTGGTGGGAAATTGAAAAACATTTTGAGGTTTGAAATATGAAATTAACTTCACCATTAACATTCATATAAATACTTATCTTTTGTTTTAATGGGTATTTAATTTACATCGATTTCTCAGTACACTAATTTAAATTCTTGATGACGAGTAACTGTTTAGTTAGCAAAACCGTTCTACGATGTATTTCAATTCTAATTATAAGTTTAAACATTAAACACAAAAAAGATAAGTATTTATTTTAGGTGTGAACCATTAATGATATCTGTTAACAATTCCAATTCTGAGAGTGACACTTATAGTGAATAATTGTTTTTAATTTAAATGTTTTAATTCCAATGTAATATAAATATTCTAATTTTTACATAACATATTGATAACTCTACAATAGGTAGAATGAATACATGTAGTACTGATTTATGTAAATTGCTTTTTGTTTAACTTGGAGCAATATGAAATCTATTTAAACTATGTGCTAAATTAAAATATTAAACATCTGTAATTTCGTTGAACTTCTAACTACATTACACTGAACACACATTCTTCTACAAGAATGAAATAATCACAAATGTATATATATTAATGTAATCGTGAAGTATCTACAAGAATTATGTCACTTAAGAGAATAACAACTTTTATCAATTTTTCTAGTTTAAGACATAAAAAACATTCAATAACTTTCAACATTTTATGGAAATTTATGTGGAGACATCTGCCGATAAAAATATTAACTAAAATATACTTTGCTGATTTAATAAAGGCTTACGTCGCCTATATCTTAGTTCGTGTAATTTTAAGAATGAGTCATACCCAACTTTATTTGAATCAAACTATAACTGTATAATACCGTAGTATTAGGTGTTTATAATATTATGGGTAGTAATATAGGTTACTGATATAAATCTTATAAATACGCGGCCGCGCTAGGGCTCAGGTTGACCTTCATCAAGCTGAACGAGCTGGCCGAAAAATATGCTCTTATAGTATCATGGTGAAACAGTAGCACCAACATAATTTTAGTGACAAAAAACTTCATATTTCATAAATGCTTTATAATAGTATATTAAAATACGAGTTGAAGAAGGCATCTATTCAAGCACGAACTTGAAATTCTGAAACGAGCCGCGTAGCGGCGAGTTGAGGAACAAATGTGTGCTTGAAGGGCCTTCTGCAACGAGTGTTTTATACTATTTTTTCTACTTTGCCATTTTATACCATTTTATAAACAAATCAATTCAAATTTTAAATCTAGGGAATTTTGAAGTGGTTGGTATGCCGCCATTATTTTAGGTGGCTGTGAAACCAATTCAATTTGAAACGTCAATTTTCTATACATTTGTCGTTGAATGTTTAGTCTTTAAAATGAATGCTGAAGAAAATTTACCACTAACGCCTCCACAAATTAGGCAAATTTCACAAAACACATTGGAAACATTGTTATCGGATGTGTAAATCCCAGTATGAAAAGGAATTTCAAAAATTTGAAAAGTGGCGTCAGTAAAATAACATATAAGGAATTTCCGAAAATATTTTACTTGCTTATTGTGATTTTCAATGTCAAAAGTATAAATCATCCACTATATGGAGAACCTATTCGATGCTGAGATCATGCATAGATATACATATGAATGAAGTACAATAAGTTAAAGGCATTTTTAAAAAGATCATCTCAAGGTTACACACCAAAGAAATCTCAAATTTTAGAAGAAGATGATATTCGTAAATTTATTCAAGAAGCAAATGATTCAAAGTACTTGGCCACAAAAGTAAAACTGAATTTTACATATTTACATCACAACTTTATATCTGATAAATTTTTAGGTTATCTTGATAATGGGCTAGACTGGTTCCTGTAGGCATGAAGAACTGACGAACTTGTCTATTGAGAATGTTGAATATAAATCCGACGAAAAACAATGTACGCAAGCAATTTCTTATAACAGATCAACACTGGATTGATTTAATAAAAAAATATGCCAACCTCAGGCCGAAGAAAGTTACATATAAACGTTTTTTTTAGCTGTCCGTAATGGCTGTTGTGATAATTCGCCAATCGGTATCAATACTATGGGGAAAGTGCCAAAAGATATTGCAACTTTTCTTAAATTGCCAAACACATAACTTTTTACGGGACATTGTTTTAGAAGGTAAACACATTTAGCTAATCATGGTGGTGAATTGCTATTAAACGCCATGGAGGTTGGAAACCTTCGGCTATGGCCGAAGGCTATGTCGACCCTTCTCTGAAGACCGAGCTGGTAGCGCAGTGGAGACACGACCTGCTTAGCATTCGGGAGGTAATGGATTCGATTCCCGTTACCGTCTACCTTGTATGAGTTTTTTTCAGGGGGTTTTCCTCATACACATGTAGCGGCATGGTCATTGCGTATATGCACACCATGCCGGGGTAGTATTTTCCCCCTCAGAACTCCGTTCCTTCCGATCTTATCCTGTCCGCACCCATCCTTAATCCCAGCATGCATACATACGTAATGTATGTATGTATGTATGCTGGGAATCCATGATTGTGGCTGAAGGAGCTCGGAAAGCTCTAGCAGCCCGCCGTCCCCCTTGGGGAGGGAATGAAATACGTGGCCTTTTCCTTTTCTCTGAAGAAAAAAATTTTCACCAATTTAGAAAAACAGCCTGATTATGGCACAAATCAGAATTTACATGGTGTCACTATAAATTCCCGAGATACATCAGATGTAAATGTTAACGTATATAATAATTCTACTTTTCAAGGGAATAATTTAAATTAAACTTCTTGTCCATTATTATTTATTTATTTGTTTTGCTTTTTGGAGGTTAAGTGTTTGATTAAAGTATGACAACACAGTGCTAACATCAATACCATAAATTTTACTATTATATTCTCGCACGCGACCTTGTTATTACAGCACTCAAATTACGTTATTTGGGTGCTTTAATGAACTTATTCTAAATGCAAAGTTGAATAAAATATTAGATTTAAAGCAGCACAAAAAAAGTATATGACTCGAGCTGAAAACTATAGCGTTCCATGCGGCCTCGTGTGCCATAACACCGTCACGCTATAACGCGTTTTCCGCTTTTGTTTACTATTTCTATATTTTCTTTTTCAGTTTCTGTATAAGATGGGAAAGTTAATTTTTCGAGTTTTTTTTTAAATGGTATAAAATTTAGTTCACTTACTGTATAGGCTGTCCCATTTTCGTATGCTTTACGGGGTATCTCGCTTATTTTTTGGGTTAGAACCTTGGGGTTTTCGCGACACCGTGCTATTTTTTTTAATGAAACCAAAGATGCACTAATCAAATTTGCCATAGCCATCTTAGTTTGTGTGCTACAGGGTGATTTTGGAAAAATTGCATTTTCAGCCATCCCTTGTAACTCTGTTATTGTCAGACATATTAAAAAAGTAAAAACTGATATTTGTAGATTTTTTTACGTAGAATCCAGTGGCGTACTCAGATTTTCTTTAGAGGTCACAGTTTTTGAGATATTAACATAAGCATAACCTATTTTTTTATGGGACACCCTATATATTTTTATCTTTTTCCCCTTGCCAAGAGCTTTTCAAAAATATAGCATAGTCTATATTTATTTTTATAAATAACCATGGTAACGCAAAAAACAAAATAATTAACGTTCTGCCATTACTGAGGTATTTGATTTTTGAAGTTTCTGCTTTCTCAAATTATTCCTGGTTACATTTTCCCAAATTTAGTGCTGATATTTATTGTTATTCGTTGTTTTTGTTTATTGTTATCGTTCTTGTTCTTGTTGTTGTTGTTGTTTAATTATTTTTTAATATGGCTCGAAACCAAAAATTTGAAAACTTTGAGAAATATGATATGAATACCTGCTTCATATTATCTAATGAAAACGCAGACCAGGCCTTAGAACTCTATCTGAACAGGTCAGTTAATCTTTACCTTAGAATTTGTATTTATTCTATATACCTATTTTGTCATATAGATATCCCGAAAGAAGACAACCCGACAGAAGAATATTTCAAAAATTAAAATTTAATCTTTGCCAACATGGATGTTTTGACAAACCTCGACCCCGAGTTTACAACAAAGAGAACTAGGAATCAGCTAGATCAACGTTTTAGTAGTTGTTCAAGCCACTCCTGAAACCTCGTGCAGGAAAATAGATGAAGAGACCGGTGTGTCGAAAACAACAGTGCAAATGATTTTAAAAAAACATAAATTCAAACCCTACAATTATAAACTTGTTCATAATCTGCACGCTGGTGATGCTGAACGTAGATTGGAGTTCTGCAATTGGTTTATAAATATGAAAACAATAATTTTGAAAAAAAAATAATTTGGTCAGATGAGGCACATGTCACAAGTGTCAAGAAAACACCCACGTGATTTTTCCTAAAGAGCGTCAAGGCAGGTTCGGATTTAATGTCTCCTGCTTTATTTTTAACCGAAAAATAGTTTACAAGATTTATGAAGAAAACCTAAACTCTAATGGGTACTTACAAATTCTACAAGAAAAAACTATGAACATTTTAGAAGATATTCCACTGGCTCAACTGAACGATATATTCTTCCAGCAGGATGGGGCTCCAGCCCACAATGCTAGAATAATACAAAACTGGCTAAATGAACGTTTCCCCAGGAGATGGATTGGAAGAAATGGACCTGTTCGATGGCCACCACGATCACCGGATCTCTCGGTTATGGATTTTTTTTTGTGAGGGTATTTAAAGAATAACATTTATTCAAGGCAATATGCCAACACGCAACAATTAAAAATTGCAACGGAAAATGCTTTTGCAGAATTACGAAGACAATCATTTATTTTCGAAAATGCTATTAAAAGAATTTATAAACTTTGTGAAACGTGTAGGAGACATAATGGTCTGCAATTTGAACAATATTTGTGATTAATTAATTATTTTGTTTTTTATCAATGTAAATTATAGAAAAAAATCATTTTGTCACGTTATTTATAAAAATAAATATAGACTATGCTATATTTTGAAAAGCTCTTGGCAAGAGGAAAAAGATTTTAAAAAATATATAGGGTGTCCCATTAAAAAAAGTAGGTTATGTCAATATCTCAAAACTGTGACATCTAAAGAAAATCTGAGTATCGCCACTGGATTCTACGTAAAAAATCTACAAATATCAGTTTTACTTTTTAATATGTCGACAATAACAGAGTTACAGGGGATGACTGAAAATGCAATTTTTCCAAAATCACCCTGTAGCACAAAAACTAAGATGGCTATGGCAAATTTGATTAGTGCATCTTTGGTTTCATTAAAAAGTAGCACGGTGTGGCGAAAACCGCAAGGTTCTAACCTAAAAAATAAGCGAGATACCCCGTAAAACATACGAAAATGGGACAACCTGTACAGTATTATATGACTTCTTAAACTTGTATTAATGTTAATTGATAACAAATATTTCGGCACGAAAGTTTAAATTTATTGTAGTGTTGTTTTGCATAAAATATCACACTCATTGAGTTTCTAATAATAATTCTATCCCTCAGTAGGTCATAACGAATTTTAGTCAAGTATTAAAAGCAAAAAAAGATTGTAGCTAAAAAATGTGACCTTTAGTTACTAATTAAAGTAAAATTCGAAAAAAAAAACTACGTTTTGCAATAAAAATATTGAATAAAGTAAATACTCAAAATCTTTTTTACTAAACTTTCTCATTTATAGACTAATACATATATAGCATTAACCGGTGGTTTCATTTTCAGGTACTGTCACAGTTGATGTATTAACGTGCTGTCTAATTGTTATTAATGTTAATTTCAAAGTCATATTTCTTGAGCACTTAACATAAGTCTGCTAAAGCGAAACAATCCATTAAAATGAAAGTACTCTAATAAAAGGTTTTTTGTAATTATAATTTTAATAATAAGTTTAACCGTGTATTATTTTTTTTGTACTACAATAATAATTGTATTTTTAATTATGTTATAAAAGAGAGCGTATTAAGCAGTATAAACCCTTTTTACAATTTAAATTATTTTTTCACCACCTATATTCGAAAGTGTCAATTGCTGTTGTTAGGGGCGAAAATATACACTTGCCTACCAGTAATTGGTTTCCAATAGCAATGCACATTCCCTACCGTTGCCATATAGCAACTAGAACCAATATGTCTAGTATGAGAAAAATATAAACCAAAGCAGAATATTTTAAGTAATTTATTATTCAGCATGATTGAAAATAGTGCAATTTGTTAAATTACTAAAGCTAACATTTAAAACACGTTTCGATGAACCACTCAATATTACTGTGTTAACATTAATGTTTTCGAATGCAGCAGCATTTGAGAGATAAATCCGAACGATAAAAATCTGAGGTTGCTAAAAAAATCATACGTTCCACTCTGGAGTAAAGTAACATTCCCTCCCGTAGATGATTACATTAAGCTTCATCGTAGGGAGGGAATGTTATACTTTCCTCCCTAGCAAAACAAATTGCTATTACATAGATGACAAGTGACGCTTTTGTTTTTGTTGTAAATTAATACCATTAGGTTAGAAAAAAAAAATAAAACATTATAATAACTGGGATATGAAAAATAGTTGATAATTGCCGTTATTTTTTCTAATAGATACTTACATACACACATTAACACATTTTAAATGTGAAATTAAGTAAATCAGTAATTTATAGGTAGAAAGTAAAAAAAAAAAATACATTAGTGAGTGTTTGAAACGGACATACACAATATATAGCAATAAAGTATTTATAACAAAAAAAAAACCTATATCACGAACTTTATTTGCCAAAATCAAAATTTATAGCATTTACGTAAATACAATGATATAATTAACATTTTTAACTGCATAAGTTAGCTCAAGAACTATTTCAAGGGTGTTATTTTTTCAAGTCCATATTTATTATAAAAATTAATGGCCTAAAGAACACGGTAATATGGTTTAAATAGGTGGTAATATTGTAGTTTTATGAAAATTACGCACATTCCGTCTATACGTTTGCATAAGTAAAGGGTTATTAGCAATTGAAAAATGCGTGAAATATGAATTAATTAGAAACTATACGTTCATTCATTTCTTAGTACCCCGTATATAACAAATATAAGATGCTCAGGTTGTGGACAGCAAAAAATAATTAGGACATTTTCATACGTAAATCATTTTAGAAATTTATTTTTGATGTTTTTAGATTGTTACGTTTCAACTGTAAACCAGTAGTTGCCTTAACAACCTTAGTAGTAATAGTATAATGTTGCCTTTCTTTCAACACAGATACATTGGAAAATAAATGGTATATTGCACCACAATTGTCTAATAGCTTTCACTACTATGCTTAGAATGGCCACAAATTTATTTTGAACAAGAGATATATGAAAACATAAAATTTAAAAATAATGTACTGATACTGATGGTCTAAATTAGGAAACAGTAAAATAATTACCAGAATATTAATGATACGTTTTGACATTTGCAAATATTTGCTAATTTAAAAAGATTGCCGTGATCATTAGCTCAATCATCAAAGTCTGGAGGCTGTTTAAATCGTTCAGCGGGGAATAGTACCCAGAACCGGTTGGCATAGCATTATTGATACCTTTATAGAGAAGCGCTGCACCAAGTGCGCCAACCTTTTATTTTTGATACGGGCGTCATATTGAACTCCATTTTTACTATTCCCATCATTGATATGTGATATGTCTATTTTAAAAGAGAAAGTATGAAATATACTTATAAAGGAAACCATAGTTTGGCTATGACATTTTTAAGAGATATTTTTTTGGTGCTTTTTAAAAATATATAACACCTCTATGCTATTGTAGTAATTAATTGATTTTTTTAAGTTCTTCTTAATTGGTATATTTATTAAGGATAACAGTTGGCTTAGAAAACCAGATATGAAATTGAATGAAGGTATTCTACTCAAAAAAGAAATTTAACTTCCAGTAAAATATTTTAGAGACATCTTGTAATTCAAATATGTTTAATTGTAATGTTGTTCTTGTGGAATAGTAACAAATTATAAAATTTAAAGATTGAATATAAAATTATCAAAAAACCTCAAATGCAAATTGAAATGAAATGAAAATAAACAATATAACATCAGAAATTATGGAAAGCTAACAGCAAATCAATTTTTATACATATGTAAACATCTAATTCTATAAACGAACAAAATATGAACACAAAATAACAATATAAAGAAAACACTAAAACTACAAATATTTTTCAAACTGTGCCCCCTCTTTTTGGATGCAGACATCGCATCGTCTTCTAATTGAATTTATAGAGTTATATATACATAATGGTGTTAATTGTGTAAAAGCCACACGAGCACTTTCTTTTAACTCATTCACAATATTATTAGTTCTTTTGTATATAATGTTTTGTAAAAAAACCCCATAAAAAGAAATCTAGAGGCGAAAGATGGGGTGAACGAGCAGGCCACAAAATTGGTGCTGTCGTTCCCATCCAGCTATTAGGAAAATGTAAATTTAAGTAGTCACTAACTACACGGGAATTATGTGCGAGAGCTCCATCTTGCTGAAATATGACATTGCAATATTGTGCTAAAGGAAGACTCTCTAGAACTCCCTCCAAATGAATTCGTAGAATATCGAGATATTTCATTGAGTTTAATGTTCTTTCATATATGTGATAATAAAAACGACCGTTTTTAATACAGCACCACACACTTATTCCAAATTTCCCTTGCCTCCTGCGGACAACACTGACATATGAGCGTTAAGGCAGTAAGGCATCACTACTGATATGCGCCTCGTCTGGCCATGCAATAGAGTTTGAAAACTTAGGTATATTTTGGCACTGATTTATATATCAGTTACAAAACTCAGTACGCCGCCTTCTGTGGTCTATAGTCAAAAATGTTCTTTCCGAAATCTATAGCAATGGTGTTTGTGTTTCTTTAAAATTCGAAGGGCTTTGCTTCCAGACACGTCTAAATTAACTATTTGTCTAGATGAAGTTGTTGGCTCTGCTTCGACTGGTCGTAAGACGACCATTGAATTTTCTTCAGAATTTCGTTTAACATGCAAAATATTTCTGAATTTGTATAATTAGGCATGTTAATAACTAAATTCAAGATCACTTTGTTGCACACTTCTAATTTTTAATTTATTATTTGACACATAGGTATCATTTGTTTTACTTAAATAAATCTCAGCCTCCTATGCCTACTGTGTATTCTTAATATAAAACGTAAATAAGAAAAACTTAAAAAATCAATTAATTATTAAAATAGCATAGAAGTGTTATATATTTTTGAAAAGCACAAAAAATGTCATTTAAAAATGTCATAGCCAACTATGGTTTCCATATAAAAAAATACAACTTTATGTCATATCTTTTTAAATTAAGGAAGTATTAAAAATGTGAATGCACTAACGGATTCTAATTAAAACAGTGCCTTAAGAATGTTTTTACAGTTTGTCGATACATTTAGAAATAAAAAAGTTATTCAAGTTTTTCAAAATCGCCATTTTTTCAATTATGGCTAATTGCGCAATAACGGTCAGAGATATCTTGATTATGGCTATTGGATTTTAATTAACACCAAAATCAAGCACAAGGACCCCATATTACTGTTTGTCTATCTGTAATAGAAAGGGTACTTTCCATAAGAAAACATCGAAAATGAACCACTCTGTACATATTAAGAAACAAAGAAGCGAAGGAGGCAGTGAGAATAAGTAAAGAGGAAGTGATGGCTGCGCAAGATGAGAAAATGCAGAATTATTTTGAGGGAAACAAAAGACTCTTCTGGATATGGTCCAAAACAGAACGCTGCAGGAGTGACAAATAAGAGCAACGAAATAGTATGGGACTATTGTTAAGTTTGGAAATGCTGGCAAGAATATTTCGAAAAGCTGTAGGGTAGCGAGGAAAATAAGACTGAAGAGTTTAATAAGGATAATGTAGAAGGAATAGTGAATGAAACTGAAGAAGATATTGGGTTAAATGAGATAGATAAAACAGCAGGAAAGTTGAAATGCTAAAATATGGAAGTGCAAAGCTTGTGCAAAGATTGTATGAATTATTCAACGCATGCCTTAATTGTGGAAAAATGCCGAGTGACTAGTAGAGAGCGATCATTGTACCACTGTATAAGGGTAAGGAGAACAAAAGTGATGGCAAAACTGACGAATAAGATTTCTCAGTGAACCTGGTGAAGTATTTGGAAGAGTACTGATTGATAGATAATGTGCAGGGTGGCTTCATGCCAGGGAGAAGATGTGTTGATCAGATACTTGCTCTTCAGCAGGTTATCAAAAAGTGTTTAAGTGTAAAAAAAGAACCCGTACTGTGCGCTAGTAGATCTGGAGAAGGCATATGACCGAATGAATAGGGAGAAGCTGTGACAAATACTAAATGAATATGACAAAGTAAAGGTCTAATAAATGGAATAAGGGCAGTGTATAACGGTAACCGGGCATGTGTTAGGGTGAGAGGAGGTGTGAGTGAATACTTTAACGTTGAGCAAGGAGGGTGACAAGGCTGAGAGGTGTCACCGTGGTTGTTCACTGTATACATGGATAAATGTGTTACCGATACAAATGGTGTAATAATTGGTGACGTAAACGTACGAGTTCTGGTGTATGCAGATGATGCAGTAGTATTAAGCCAGAAAGCCAGCTCTGAGGAAGTTTGATATAGTCTGAGAGCATGGACCTAAAGGTAAACGTCAACAAAACAAAGATTCTGGTGAAAAGGAGAGTAGAGTATTTACCCTGCATGATGAAATTGTGGAACAAGTGGACGAGTTGGTATAGCTGGTTAGAATGTTCTCTGCAGATGGAACAATGGATGGCGAGATTGGATGACGGGTCAGTCAATGGTAGAAGGAAAGTGAATGGAAGTATATGGATGATAATGAAAAACGAAATCATGAGCATAGCTGCGAAACAAGTAATCTATAATGGCGTGTTTGTCCCGTCAGTACTGTATGGAAGTGAGTGATGGAAGTGAGTGATGGAAGTGAGTGATGGGTATGTCAAAAAAACCACGAAAGCAAAATAAATGCCGTGAGCATGAGATTCCTGAGAAACGCATGTGGTACAACAAGATAAGGTGAAGAATGAGTGTGGTAAAGAAAACACGATAATTGATAGGTATGAAAGTAGTACATCACGTTGGTTTGGTTACATCGAAAGAATGAGCAACAAAAGGTTAACAAAACAGATATATGTGAGCGAAGTTATAGGTAAGGCCGTTCGCGTAAAATTTGGCTGAATGCACTAGAGTGTATGATAAAAGAAAGGAAGATAAAGAGTAAAATAAAAGGACGTGTCAGACAATGTATGAATCTTGCTAAAGATGTAGAGGTATGCAAGGGTAGGAAAGCATGAAGAAAGATTTTAAATGATAAATAAGCCTGAGGCAGGTATTGTTTTGCCTACCCCGCAAATAAATGGCGTGACTGGTATGTTGTATTACGTTGAATAATTGAATAAAAACTAGTAGTCGGCACATTAGTCAACCAGTCAAAATTGATTGATCAGTTCAGTTATTTTATTAAAATAATGATTCATGCAAGATCTAATACTTTCATGGCAGTTTTGTACACAAAAAACCTTCTTAAAAAATCCCATAAGAATTCTCGGCAGTACATTCTTGTATAAAACTTATCTTGTAACCGCAAATAACAACTTGTTATATAGTGATCATCCGGGGCATACTAAGAATTATGTCAAAAACTTTGTGACAAAAATCAGTTAAGTAATAATGTGAACCTTAGGTAGGACATTTTGTCACTACCAAAACCTCACTGCTAATTCCTTATCTATACTTACCTAAAAGGCTAAAAGTTTAAAACCCGAAGAAAACTCTGAAGCCTAACCAGGCTAAAAACGAACCTTTGGCTACGATTGTATAATGAGATCAATAGTTTAAGTTGAATTTCGTGGCATTTTATACCAATCATTTTTTGTTAATTAAATTAAACTACACCAGAGAAATTATAAATAAAGAAAGCTAGTTGACAGTAGGTATGGTCGGGCCGGCGAGAGGTGTCTTAATGACTCATCTTTTAGTAAAGCATGGTTTAATATTTTAAAAACGTATGTCGTTATTGGTTCATATAGTTAGTAATTTTGAATACCAACAAAACATTGTCAATGTTTCTAGGTTATTTTCAAATTTAAGCCACGCTGTCAAAACACGATGCGATTATACGAAACAAAATACGAATAATAATTTGAGGTTAAATAGCCAAGAAGACATCTGACAGCGTCATGCGCTTTGACTTTAAAATCGACATACGTTTTTAAGTCCTGCATTTAAAATATCCAGCAAACGTATATTATATAACCCGTCTTTCTTTAAGTGGGAACTTCGCACTAAGATAAAGGGAAACAGATGCATTTCACAGTAATAATTATATCCCCATTTTCAAGTCCGCCATGAGACACCTACCCGGTGCTACATATATGTATAGATATATATATATATATTATATATATTTATATATATATATATATATATAAATAATATATATATCAGTGGATATTGGACTTGAACTATATGACATGGTTGAAATCCATCGATTTACAACTTACAGTTTTCTACACCAAATCTATTCAGTAGGTCTAGCGGTTTGTGTCTCTTAAGTCTGTGTAGGGTTTCACTGTTATTGAGCAGGTTGATGGCTAAGGCGTTTGGATGATGATCGAGTTTACTTAGGTATTTCGTACTAAACTTAACTATCACTTCTTGTACGGTATCAACTTTAAGGTCACTCAGAATGTCCCGAAGCACTTTTGATTGAAATCTCTCAATTATTTGGATATTAGAATTTGCTGTGATTCCTCAAAGTTGAAGGCCATATGTCCATATGGGTTTGTATATCGCATTATAAACTAAAAGTTTGCTTGTGAGGGATAGTTTTGAATTCCTGCCTAGTAACCAATAGTGATTACTAAGTAATATGCCCAGTTGCTTTCTTTTTTTCCATATGTGAAACTTCCAAGTTAATCCTTTATCGAGGTGTTAGCCAAGATATTTGACTTCATTTACCTGGGTTAATGGGAAATACAATACTGATGGTGTGTTACCTCTACACTTGGTGAATGTAATGTGAAACGATTTAGCTTCATTGAGTTTGATACACCATCTTTTGGTCCATTGGATTAATTGATCTAACCTCTATTGTAAAAGCCGAGCTGCTAATGTTGGGTCTATATGTTTTGTCATTATGATTTTATCATCGGCTAACGTGACAGTGAGAGAGTGCAGACTTGTTGGTATATCTGCAGTGTAAACGATATATAGAATTGGACCGAGAACATTTCCCTGGGTACTCCAGAGTTGATTTTGTGGAGGTCTGTTTGGTATTGGCCAACTTTTACATAGAAGTACCGTTCTTCCAGGTACGACTTCAGAATAACATATAATGGGCGAGGAAGTAGTTTTTTGAGTTTATACTTGAGGCCTGCATGCCACACTTTATCAAAGGCCTGGTTTTGATCAAGAAGAACGGCTGTGCAATATTGTTTCTCTTCAAAGGCTTGGTTTATGTCATTTACTATTCGGTGGACCTGTTGTACAGTATAGTGGTCCCTCCTAAACCCAAATTGATGGTCTGGAATTATGTTGCTATCTTCTAGGATGGATGTTAGTCTTCCAACTACGAGTGTTTCCAGTACTTTGCCTGCCACTGGCAGCAAGCTAATAGGTCTGTAGGAGGTAATTTCATATGTGGATTTTCTGGGTTTGAGTACCTGTATGACCTGCGCTGCTTTCCACTGCATTGGGAAGTCCCCCAGTCTCAGAGCTGCATCGTAAAGCATGGTTAATGACACTAAGCCCTTGCGCGGCAGTTCTTTGAGCAGTTTTCCAGTTATTAAGTCAAAGCCAGGAGATTTCTTGGGGTTTAAGTTTCTGATCACACTTTTCACTTCCTTAACTGTAAAACAGTCCAACCGTAATGCTAGTTGATACGGAGTGTCTAAAAAATCTTGTATTTCTGCTTCTTCTTCTGCCGAAATTTGGGAGGGTATTTGTTGGAATACATTCTCGAGGTGCTGGGCGAAGAGAACCGCTTTTTCTGGATCTGTTCTTGCCCATGTTCCATTTGACTATTTCAGAGCAGGTATCGACTGTTTTTGAGCTTTTATTCTTTTGGTTGCCTGTCAGAGGGAATAGTTTGTGTCAGATGTTGCACTCAGGTGTGCAAGATATTTTTCGAATTGTTCATTTTTTAGTTCTTTAATAAGTCCTTTGAGTTCAGTTGTTGCTTGTCAGATGGGTATCGTGTATTCTGCCAGATACGTCGTAATCTTTTTCGCTATTTTTCTTTTTAATGTAGCGGGGCACCTTTCTTGGGATTATGCAGTCAATTTTTGGTGTAGCTTCCATGGCAGCTTCTTGAATTATTTTTGTGAAATCTTGTATAGCTGCTTCGAGGTCACTGTTAGATTTAAGTAAGATTTTATCCAAGCGGTTGTGAATGGTTTCTTTATAGAGCTGCCAGTCGGTTCTTTTGTTGTACAATTTTGGGTCATTTTCTTTAGCAATGATTGTGCCGCTCACGGTAGCTATAATTGGCGTGTGGCCAAGGCTTGTAATCATTTCAAGGTAGGTAGAAGCTATACCTTTAGTTATAATAAAATCCAGCAGGTCGGGTAGTTTACCTGGGTCGGTAGGTCAGTAGGTATGTTCATATGTTGAGAGGAATCCCAGTTTTAGGTCTTGTATTACTTGATCCAACACCCTACCTCTGCCGGGTGTGGAGATTCGGGAACCCCATAGGGTGTGTTTTGCATTAAAGTCGCCACCTGCTAAGAACCTACTACCTAGCGTTCTGAAATATTCAATGAAGCTTTGTTTGTTAAAGGCATTGTTTGGGGGGCAGTATGTCGCTGATATGACCAATGGGTCGTTTTATTAGGACGGTGGTGCCACCTCTTGCATGCGTGTCTGCTTCAGGATGATTTGTGAAATATAGTTGATAATTGTGTATATTGAAGTGAGTTCTGCTGCTGAAATGCGTTTCAGTTATAAATAAGATGTCTATTTTGTTGTGGAGGAGAAAGGTTTCTACTTCTTGTTTATGATTTGGAAGTCCGTTAGTATTCCGTTATATTAATAAAATTACTGAGATAGCAAACCAGTTTGAAAGGAATGTATTCGGCGTGAAAGAAAAGTAGTCGCTGCCAGTATGTGGAGGCGTATATGACTCAGTGTATATAAGATTAGAGGAAAATTTATGTAAAAAGTGTAAAAATTATCAGAAAATATTTAAGAAATAACAATTACCGCTAACTAATCGTGCATGTCTGAGTATAAAAGGGAGTTTGAGATCGTGAAGTATATTGCGCATAAACAGGGTGGCCAATACTTGTTCATATATACAATATAAAATTTTATGTTTATCAAGTTCTAAACAATTAGTGAACTAATTATATTTATGAAAGAAAATCGTATTTAAGTAATACGTGAGTACATGGTTTAATTTATACAAACGTCCATTGGCGTAATAGTGATGAGTAGCATTCGTGAACTTTTGCTGTATAAATAAAAAGTTTTAGTTGGGGCACAGCATTGAAGGATCTGGAAAATAATATTGCAGCTTACGAAAAAGAGCAAGTTGCGAACGTGAAGACAAAGGAAATCGTCGACAACAGCCAGTGATTACCAAGTTACGAACGAAGGTACATGGAGAAAAGCGTAAGATCAGAATATCTAATTTAAATAAATCAAAAACTGTGTTTTATTCCTTTCATTTGATATCACACACACACACCCGCGCACGCACACACCCACCCACCCACACACACGCTCCCCCACCCGAACCCGCACCCGCACGTCCACCCGCACGCTTTGGTATAAGCATTAAGTAAACTGCAATTGGATATTCGATTATTTTTAGGAAGTTGATGAATACGAACTTCCGAAAGACATGTTACCCTATATGATTATAGTTGGACAAATTAACATTGAACGTTCAGATAAAGATATCTTTTATATTTGCAATACAACAAAACAGCGGTTTATGACAAATATCATAGTTTAATTAAATAATTAAAAAAAAATGGTGTACATAGAATACAACTTTTGTAATCGGAAACTGGACTACAGTATAAAAAGGAACGAATTAGGAATATTCATTAATGTGGGGGCGAGAAGTAAAAATTATAATTATAATTATAAATGACGACCAACGCAAGATCTGACTTAACGCTCTTGGAGAAATCTCATGCTCTTTAAAAAATTGCTCTTAACCAGTGGCGAAAGAATAATTTTCTTTTCAATTTCTTTTTGCCAAGAAAGTCAAGAAATTATTGAATCTTCCGAAGTTCAAGTACCACAAATAGTTTTATCAATGTTAGCAGTCTTAATGAAAAGAAATCAGAATTAAGGGAAGAATTGGCAAGTCAAGTGGAAAGAATCCAAAAATACTTGAAAAGAAGGCAAGATGAAGGTAGTAGAAAATGTAACGAAAAATTAAGAAAGCAAAAGGAAGACAACGATTTACAGATTCAAGTACAAGACACGAAAATAAAAGAAATGGAATAAAATCATTAATATTTCAAAGTTTGAGTGAGCCAAGAAATCCATGATTTCGAAGGAAAACTAACCCTAAATGAAGATAATGTCTCATTACATAAGCGAAGAATTATCAGAAATGGGAAACCAAAGGGAGAGATAATTTTATAAATGCACTAGAAAATTATTTAAACCATGTCGACACATGCGAGGAAGGAAAAATAAACATTTCAATTGATTTATTAGAAGTAAATTAACTTTAGGACAAGAAGAAGCCCTTCATAATACCGTACCTTGCCGGCACAAAAAATACTTGTTATTTTCTTATACCGTGAGCGGCTAAATTGTGGAATAAATTCAATAATTCTTAAATCGGCAACTTCAGAGAAAAATCCCGATACCCGTCGATTTTTATTTTTAGACGCGCAGTTGTTCAGGTTATTAATTTATTTTGAGGTTACCTATGTAAGCGTGATGACGTCATTGATGATTTCTTTAATGGAAAGGGAGGTGTTGCAATGGAACTTTTGAGAGATCTTTTAATTATCTAATCAGTCGTAGCAATAATTTTGAGTATTTGCGTTACGTATACAGGGTGATTCAAGATTATTGTTGTTCTATAAAATACAAGCGAACTAAAAGACAACTATTCCAAATTTGGTATGTAGACATAATAGGTCATGATCTACCTTTTAAAACTATTTTCAAAAGTGCAACGTTGCAACTTCTACCAGAAACCCAAGGCAACTTTGAAAATTCAAATTGAATACCCTGTATGTTATTGCATTTTCGGATTCTGTATCAAATTCTAAGCAACTTTTGTTAATATTTCCTATACCCTTCTCTAAGCGTTACATAAATGACCTCTAAAATAAAATAATAATCTGACCAACCGCACACTTAAAATAAACATCGACTGGTTTCGGAATGTTTTCTGATTTTATTTGGTTTGAAAGTTCTGTCATAATAATCTTTGGAAAAACTGATTCACTTCATATGTCGAGCAGTTTAGTATCAAGAATACAGAAATAATTGTGTTTAAAACTGACAACAAAAGAAAGTAGCAAAAGAATAGATTTTTAGATATCGAGTTGCACGAGTCAAATTTAAGACACTTACTACTTACTTCAGTACTTAATGGTATTACATTGTAGGTATTTGTATTAAGTGAATAACTGATAATTAATCAATAATAATGGCACCATTAAGTGAAACACAACGAATTGAAGTATTAATTATGATTGGATGTAGAGATAAAACCAGGACGCAACTACAAGTATGTAACTTGTTTAATACAAAATATTCTGATACACCTATCGGACAATCAACAGTTAGTAAAATTGGGAGAAAATTTAGGGAAACTGGTCACGTTAAACACATTGCAAATGCTGGTCGTCCAAAAATGAACGAAAATGTAAAACTTGATGTGTTGTTAAGTTTGGTAGAAAATCCTCATAGTAGTTCCAGAACAATTGCAGCTGATGAAGGCATTTCACAAATGTCGGTGTTACGTGTACTTAAAAAGGAGAAATACCATCCGTATAAAATCCAGAATGTGCAGGAACTCAATGAAGATAATCCGGATTGCCGAATGCAGTTTTGTGAAGTCATGCAAGACTTATGTAACCGCAATCCAGGATTCCTTCGTCAAATTCTTTTTTCGGATGAAGCTACATTTTCCTTAAATGGTACAGTGAATCGACAAGACTGTAGATATTGGAGTAAAGAGAATCCTCACTAGATGATTGAGTTACACACTCAGTATCCTCAAAAAGTGAAAGTCTGGGTGGGGATAGTAGAGAACAGAATCATTGGTCTTTTTTTCTTCGATGAAACCCTTACACGGCAACGATATCTGGACTTCTTACAATATGAACTTATACCTGCCATTGCAGTAATTTTACCAAATGAAAATGATCCTGATTTACCAAATGATAATATATGGTTTCAGCAAGATGGTGCACCTCCTCACTATACACGTCCTGTTCGCGATTTTTAAACATAACTTTTCCTGGTAGATGGATTGGTAGACGAGGATCTATAGAGTGGCCCCCAAGATCTCCAGATCTTACACCTCTTGATTTTTTTCCATGGGGCTATTTAAAATCTAAACTATACGTCTAGAAACCACGAAATCTGGAAGATTTGAAAAATAGAATTAGATTATACAAATATCCACAATGTTCAAGAAGCTTGTGGTCATCGGTTCAATTACTGCCAAGAAGTAGGAGGGTGGCAATTTGAACATCTAAATTGAGTTACAAACAATTCTACAATGTTAAACAATTTTTTCTCTGTTTTGTGTTAATAGTAGATATTTACTTACCTGTGTGAATTAATTTAATTTTACATTTTCGTTTATTTGTAAATGACCAGTGTTTGCAACGTGTTTAACGTAACCAGTTTCCCTATTTTTTTTCAATTTTACTAACTGTCGATTGTCTGATAGACATACTTGTAGTTGCGTTCCGGTTCTATCTCCACATCCAATCATAATTGATAATTCTTTTCGCTATCGTTTTTAATGTGCTTACTGTATTCTTGATACTAAACTGCTCGACATATGAAGTGAATCAGTTTTTCTCCAAAGATTATTATGACAGAACTTTCAAACTAAATAAAATCAGAAAAAAATTCCGAAACCAGTCGATTTTTATTTTTAAGTGTACGGTTGGTCAGATTATTATTTTATTTTAGAGGTCATTTATGTAACGCTTAGAGACCGGTATAGGGAAATATTAACAAAAGTTGCTTAGAATTTTATGCAGAATTCGAAAATGCAATAACATACATGGTATTCAATTTGAATTTTCAAAGGTGCCTTGGGTTTCTGGTAGAAGTGGCAACGTTGCACTTTTGAAAATAGTTTTAAAAGATAGATCATGACCTATTATGTCTACATACCAAATTTGGAATAGTTGTCTTTTTTAGTTCGCTTGTATTTTTATAGAACAACAATAAAATTAATTAATAACCTGAACAACCGCGCGTCTAAAAATAAACATCGACGGGTATCGGGATTTTTCTCTGAAGTTGCCGATTTAAGAATTATTGAATTTATTCCATAATTTAGCCGCTCACTGTATACAAAAAACGCATACTAATAAATGTAAAATATAAATAAAATGTTTTATACGAAACACACACACACACACACACACACGCACGCACGCACGCACGCACGCACGCACACACACACACACACGCGCACGCATGCACGTTCACGTGCAACCACCCACTCTCCGTTTTTATCATTTATCAAAGCATATTGTATATGTACTATAAGGAGATCATATTTTTGTAAAAGGAAAGCATGGTAATAATGGCAACGCAGGTTTACTTACGTGGCTAGCTAAATGAAGATTTAACTCCTGAATGGATACATTGAAAAATGCGATTTTTAATCAAATGTTCTTCTATTGTTGGATCACAAAATTATAGTTCATGAAAGACTGAAATGCTAAAATCAATACACGAACTTCATTTTAGCATTACCAAATATGAATTACAGGCATGATAAGGTATATGATTTCAAATTATAAAACATGTCTAACTTATCCAAAGAAAATCTCTAAGAAACCTGTAATTAATTATCCAATTCCAGTAAGACCTTGGCAATCTGTTCTGTTGCATGTACATTCCAACGACTTTAAATGTGTAGTAATAAAAAATAAAACAGCAGATGATGTTACCAAGTTCTTTCAAGTTCTATTTTCAAAATTCGGAGAGCCAGGCATTTCAAACGCAGGTTATGCGCATAGTAGTAATGGTTAAAAATTATAAGGATGTAAACGGGTAACTTATGATCTGGTTCCGTGCCAATAAGCAATCTATGGATGTATCATCAATTTTAATAATAATGGAAAAGCTATGTAAATATTTATCACTTTACAATTTATTTAATGAAATTTGTTAACTACTAACACTTCATGCTATCCAAATAGTTCATGGTAATTTTACAATTAAGGTGCAAAAAGAAATGAATATACGATCGTATAATCTCACATTTTTACGGCTATTCTATTTCTCTTACTATGACAGATTAAATGTACAGATCGTTAGTTTATTATAAATTTATAATTAACAAGTTGAACTTAAATATTACTTGTAATTTTAAAGCGGAAAGTATGTAAAATGATAATTCAAAACTAAGCACAGTGATCAAAAAAGCTATAAATTAAATTGAAAGTCAAACAAAACATAAAATCTCAGTTATACTGTTTGTAATTAAATTAACAAATATTTTGATTTGCGGAATAAAATGGAGAAACACTTATCTGTAGAAGGTTCCGCTCCCAGGTGTTATCCGACATTAACTATGAAAATTCCCAAGTATATTGTCCAGTTCTTAATATATATTTTGTTATTAATTAAGTAAAATTCGTCGTTGGCATTTCCAATGATAATCCTCTAACTACCAGCATGCTTTTCAGACAAACTTACACGACTATTAGCATGTTTCCCAAGACTCTGGTAGCTTAGAAATTCAATATTTGGTATCAAATAAATCTGAGACGAGAAGTACGGACAAAAGCTAAAGGATTGTAATTAGTTTTGGGTAATTAAAAAATATGAAACTTACGCCTTGTTAAGAAGATCTTTCAATCAAAATGACTTAATTAAAGTTCACCAAACTCTTAATAATCAAATCCGCGATAATGCGAAGTAAACTTTGGTAATCGTAAACTCAACGTTTACTTTTTCAAAAAAAACCGTCTTTTCCCAATATTTATTTAGACAATGCTCCTCATTTTTTTTTCGTGCCTTCTTTATTGTCATTTTTTTATATCTATTCTATCGTAAGTTGGCGTATACATGTACAAAATTTAAAAATTGACAATGGAATTGTGTGGAATTAAATCGTTACAAGGTATGCGTCTTATAGTAGTAAAAGGTTAAAACAATTATCAAGCGAGTGGAAACTTGATTTAGAATTTTCCAGTCCACACTATCAGCAATCTAATGGATTGACAGAAAAATTGATTGAGATCATAAAACCTATGTGGAATAAGTATCTTAATAAATTTGAACTGTGTTTAATGGAGTATCATAATACACCACTTCCTGCTATAAATCATTCGCCAGCCCAATTATTTATAAACAGATTCATTAAAACAAAAATTACAATATCTGAATATGCATTGCAGCAAACTATTTCAATTTCTAAATCAGTTCAAACAAATTATTGAACAAATAAGCTGTTCAAATACATTTTATTATAGATATGCTATTGATTTACCAAATTTAAGCAAAAATGAAAATATAACGATATACCTATGCTGCACCATTACTTAAATTTAATTAGCTGTTAAATTCATGTGCTTGTTACTGTTTCGCTAATTTCGTCATTTACTCTTTCCTTAGATATATTTTCTAAATTAAATAAATTTCGGTTGACGGTCACTCGTACTTGATACTTATTTTTCATGATTTGGGGTCACTGGTTTACAGCTGTTTAAATCTGGGTTCATCTTTAACTTTCTCTTTCGTGTTGGATGTGAAGGTGGACATTTTGTTTTCTGTGTTTCTTTAACCATCGACGTGCGTCGGATTTGCAATTATTCTCCGAAATATGGAGTGATTGTTTGTGATTAATTGCTTCATACGCTTTGAGCCGATTTGTATAGAAAATCAAAATACTCAGGTGAGCTTAGTGACCTTCTTTTCTGTTTTACAAAGTTTTTCAATTTTCAGCCATCAGCACATCTGTTTTAAAATAAGTAATAACTTTAAAGAAAAAAAACCTATTAACCAGATGATCTACGAACATAACCTATTAACGAATGCTTTACTCTAAGGACGAAGTAATCCTCGTATCTCGGTGATTTTCTATCTCGTCAGGGTAAGAGTGTAACTATTAACTTTCGCTAGTTCTCCTTTATTTATTTCAGGGGGTCTTAAAACTACTTTTGCTTTTCAAAACACGGGCATCAGCTGTTATGGAATTGTGTTCGTTTAAATTCTACATTGCTTGAATTTTGTATTAATATTCTGTAATTATTACCTCATTTAAGGTAAGATCTATGTTACTGCTTTCTCTTTGGTTTTATGTAATTATTTACAGAGGTACCTGATACCGGAGTAACTGATTAACCGAGTACCGGAGTAACCGATGAACCTAGTATCGAGTAACTGTAAACTTCCTTTGGTTGTGATTTTTATGCCACGATTGTAGAAACTTATAAAATCTATCTGTTACTGTCCTACGATTTGACTCTATTCTTTTGTATCACTTATGCTTTGATGCTTTATTTATGTATATGTGAATAAACGCCACCTGTATGATTGTATAGACCTACACTAATTTATTTGGTAGAAATTTAAGTGTTATACATAACTTTTAAGAATTTACTGGCAAAAGTCAATTCGCTTTCTATGTACTCTTGGTCAATTTTTGCAGTGCCGGCTTTAACTTCATCTGTTTTGAGTTTTATACATAGTAATATGTGAACGGGTGAATGCATTCAACCTTACTGATTTAAAGGGGAAAATTATATACTCATTAATCTTTAGTTATTAAAACCAATTGCCTATCTGTTAATGGCAATGTAATATTGACTGCCTTATTTGACACATTATTTGTATATTGTAATAATATGGTTATGTGTCATAGTGGTGGCATGTACAATTACATGGGGGTTCACCTAAGTACTATGTACTAGATCCATTACCCCATTTAATATAACTACATTCTAAATTAAAAGAATATTAATTTAGTCATTAAGTTTTGGAGTTCATTTATCTGGTTTTATTCAACATGGTTTAATTTATTTATCGATAATAGAAGCAATATACTACCTCTTTTTCGTTCTAACTCGTAGTGTTTCTTTTGAGATAGTGTCCAGATCCTTACTGATATTTGTCACTTCTCTTATTACTTAGAGCTGCTTTTATTAATACTAGCTGGCGTCCTCTTTTCTCTCTTAATTTGTAGCTACCACCTTCGTCACTATAAGGACTCATACCATCAGTACTTTGTCTGAGCTTCCGACAGACGCTAATGCTGTCTTCGCTCTGTTACGGTAAGTTTGGGTACAGCTTGGAGATTTGCACGTAACAGATGTTTATAATAAACGTGCTTATATTACAAGATGAATTCTTATCGGCAAAACAGAACATTTTTAAGAGAAAGTAATGCATTATAGGATAATAATGTAAATCGTTTATTGCACCATAATTTTAACTTACGTAATGTGTATTTACAAAATGGTGAACATGATCATTTAATAGTAGATGTGGGACAAGTACATCAAGCTATGATAAAACTAGCTATAATGAAAATGCTGTAATGCCAAAAAATATTGTTTAAAATAAAGTAAGTACATATTACATATTACATTCACGATTATCACTCATAGTACTGAAGTAAATGCTTTACTAATTAAGTATGTTAAGTTATCACAGCATTGCACTGATTTAACGTATACAGTTAAAATTAAGACAAAATTAAACATACACATTATGCTTTCAATGTGCAATAACGAATACAATCCTTGCATAGAAACTGAAAATTATTTCTTTACGGGATTTGTTATGATTTAATCAGTTCCTTTATTGAGCTGTTCAGTTTTTGTGAATACTTTTACCACTTTCAAATTAAAATTTCTTTAGACTTGCATTATAATTAAATTTTGTTAAATTTGTTTTTTGATTGTGATATTTTTCATTGTTAGCCTTCGTTCGTTAGACGGTGTTCTGATTTACCATTTTCAAGGCCGTTTAGTAATATTTAATCTTCAAAAAGAGCTAGCTAATAAAAATACACGATTACATACCCAAAAGCTAAGTATTTCCTTAAAAATGTTAATATAGGATCTGATTATCGGTTTTTTCATTAGTTGTCAGACTAATACGCAATGAATAATGAATAGGAGATATACTTAAGAAATAACTTTAATAGTAATAATAATACAAAACAGTGAGTATTCAAACCAATTTTTCTCTTTTGATGAATTGAATTTGCGGCTTCTTAATTTTTTAAATTGTAGACACTATAACAGAAATATTTGCATTGAAAATGGATACGTTTTATTGAAAGTAATTAACTCAGAAAAACTGGGTTATTTTACGCAATAAATTAATTAAATTGAAATTGAAAGCTTTTGGAATTCCGTTTTTTACATAATTGGGCAAATGGAATAATTAATGTAATCGTATAAATATTAATTATATTTTAAACGCAGGAAATACGACTTAATTTGTAAGAAATGATTTATTCCATCATAAATTCCACTTAGTGATGTTATATTCTGCTTTAATATTAGATTTTCTTTTCTGATACCCAAAATACCTAATTTGTACCATGGAAAATTTTCTTATGATTGCAATACTGATTGCATATTCAAGAGAATCCAACACGTTAAAGCCTGCTCTTTAAAATTTGTCTTTTATGTCGCTCTTGAGTAAATTATAGGTTTAATTTCAAATTTTGTAAAGAATTAAATAGCAACAAAGTGTTTACTGGACTACTTTAACTTCGTCCTGAACGGGTTATGATAAAACTGGGGAAAAGGAAAAGGTCACCTGTTTCATTCCCTACTCAAGGGGGAGGGCGGGTTGCTTGAGCTTTCCAAGGTCCTTCAGCCACAATCATAGATTTCCAGCATACATTTTTTTTACTTAGTATGCTTTATTGTTAGATGCTTATGCTTATATTGCTTATCTTACATCCTATTCCTGCAGACTGATCAGGAGTCTGCTTCCTTTTCAGTCCTGGGTCATCTGTGTGTTAGTGGGAATTGATTGTTTTTTGTATTGTATTAATGTATACAATATAGTGCGTGGTGTTCTATGATTGCAAAAAAAAATATTAATAATAAATATTATATTATATTATTTGCTTTGTTTGGATTTACAGTGTGTGTATGTGAGGTGCATTTTATCGGTTTCCTTGGTCGTTAGCAGTGGTCGTCTTCGCTTTTATCTTAGGGCACATGGGATGTTATCTAGGAGGTTTTCGAATTCTTCAGGGTGCTCAAACTTGTTTTTTTCCCCTTAGGTATTGGATGTGAGTAAGAGGAGTATATGGAGTACGTAGGATGTTTTTGGCGGCTTCTGTTTCGGCGAATATTCTACGGTGTGTGTAGTTTGTTTGCAGCGTTTTGACTCGTTGTGTGGTGTTGTATGGTGATTTCGTTTGGTGTTCTGTAGTGTAATCGGTGTATTCTCCGTAGGACTCGGCGTTCAGATGCGGCTATGGATTTTAAGTCTCTGGGTTTTAGGGTAGCGTACAATGGAGCACGGAGATTAGATTAGATGGGTTCCGTACTTTGTTCGGAGTCTAGTTTAGGTCAGCGTTCCAGTTAAGGGTCCTCGTAAATGTAATTCCTAGGTAGGTAATGTCGTCAGGAAGCGGTAATTTTTCCCCTTGCAGGGAAATAGTAACGTCGTTTTTGACAGTAATTTGTGTTGGGTATAAACGAGGTGTCGGAATATGATGGCTTGTGTTTTGGTCGGGTTAGGGAGACTCTCCATTGGTTAGCCCAATTGTAGAAGTTCCGTAGTGTAGTGGAAATTTTATTGGAGGCATTCTTGGTTCACTGATTAGCTGCCCAGAAAGCTGGGGATGTCGTGTGCAAATATAAGGTATAGTATTGGAGGCAAGTCAGAACACTGGGGTACGCCTGCTTGTGGGGTAAAACTTTGAGAGTCTGATGAGCCTACTCGGACTCGTACCGTCCTATCCATTAGATACGACAGTAGGAGCTTCGTAAGCTCTAGGGAAATACCTAAGGATTGAATTTTATGGACTAGACCCGCATGCCAGACTCTGACAAAAGCTTGCTTTATGTCTAAGCACACGACGAGGTTACAATAGCGGCGGTTAAAGGATTGTGAGGTTTCGGTTAGGAGTTTTAGTAATGGGATTTGACAGGTTCTATTAGGTTGAAAGCCGAACTGGCTGTCGGGTAAGAAGTTATCTGATTCTAGGTAGTCTCTCAGCCTTCGGGCTAGGATCTGCTCAAAGTATTTCCCTCGGCAGCTGAGGAGGCAGATGGGTCTGTAGGATGAGGGTTTTGTCAGGTCGGAGAGGGTTTTAGGGATCATGACCATCGGGAAGTACGAAATGGTGAGGCGCTTATTGTATATGGATGTGAAGCGTCGGAACGCTGACGGTGGTAGGTGCATCGGTATAAGTTTATTGAGTCCGTCTTGTCCAGGTGTGGATATTATGCCTTTTTTGAAGTAGTTGAGGGTTTGGAAGCAGTAAAAATGGTCTTTTTCATACAGGATTTTCTCGGGAAATTCGGAGTTGCTGAAATCCTCAAGGTCTCGCTTCAGACGATTTTTAAAATCCTTATGGAACCAGGGATCGTTAGATAAAGTGAAAACGGATTGTAGGTGCTGGTGGAAAATTTCATCCTGGTGTTGGTCGCTAGAAATTAAGTTACCCTGAGGATCGGTTATGTGTAATTTGGGATTGGTTTTACGTTTAGTGAGTATATTGAAGGTGTGCCAGAACTTCTTGCCATCTCTATAATTGAATTTGGAGGTAGCTTGATCCCATTTGTGTATGTGTTGGTTTCACGTCTGATTAGGGCGTTTAGTCGTTTATATTCGGTCTTGAGAGCGAGGTCACTTGATCTCAGGAATTCGTCTCTTCCCTTTGATCGAGGTTACGATATATTGTGGGAGAGGTTTGCAGGAGATATCGATTGATTTTTGGAGGATTGGCGCTTCTACCGCTTCCGTTATAACGGAAGTTGTCTGTAACCGCTCTATCGACATCTTTCCAAGCTCCTTCAGCTTCCTAGCGTACATACATAGATAACGTATACATACATGGTGGGATTAAGGATGGTCAGGATATGATTGGAAGGAACAGATTTAAGGTTCTGAGGGGGGTATAGGTATTGACCATGCTGCTATGTGCGTATGAGGAAACCCCCCAGAAAAAACCTCATACAGGATAGATGGTAACGGTAATCGAACCCATTACCTCCCGATTACTAAGCAGATCGTGTTACCACAACTCTACTAGGTCGGTTGATAAAACTATCGCTTTCTATGCCATCTACATTAATGACCAATTCCACACATTTTTAGCACAACCCACGTATGTAAGAGCGCTCCAGTCTTCGATTTTTCTTCGTGTGTCTGCCTGTACACGATAAACCAAGGATCAATGACCAGCTACCAAGTTAGAGTTTTCGCTATGGTAGTTTATACATTCAAATTATGCCAAGTACATCAGTTTTGTCAGATTTTGTGTTTTTGACCCATTATAATTTTTAACTAAGTAATTTGTTCAACTTGATTTTTTATTTGGGGTTATGCATATAAATTTAAATAATTTACTCAAACACAGTATATCGGCTAGTTTTAGTTAAAAATTTGTAAGAATATATTGATTTATGACTCATTAACCAACTATTTTGCACCACATCATACATGTAACGTAACATGCTCATCACGTAAGTGAGTATTTATCCACGAAAAATTGTATATTTTATGAAGCCGTAACTCCTGATACCTAACTGACAATTTTTAACGTACCATGTAAGATCATTAAAGATGTTATTTAAATCTAGAATAAAAGTATTTGAATATGTTTAGGTATAAACTTTTAAAGGGTAAGAATTATAAGCGCGTCACTGTCTGCTTCTGTTTGATACCAGTTTTTTATTAAATAGAAATGTCAAATAATAACGGTTGCAATGTAAAGTAACTAAATGCATTTACATTTGAACACAGAGTAACTAATTAAAGTTTCCATTCAAGGAAACTTGTATTCAGTGTATAATCGAATTTTTAAACATCGTTAAGGGTCGAATAACGATTGAAATTTTACAATGTTGGGTAATTACATAAAGCCGATTCGCAGGAGTTATAAAATTTTTAATTACTCTCTGATGTAACGTTGAGTAAATTTTACGAGATGAATCGATGTTTCGGGAGAGATTTCTTGATTTTCTTTAATAAGCAATATTAAAATTATTGCTGTATTAAAAGAAGTACAGGAAATGTTGTGTGCGATTTAAGCGTCGGCGAGGGCTGGTCGCTGGTTTTGATAAGCATTTAGTTTAACAGACAAAGGCTTTAGGTTGTATAGTACGTTATTTTAGGGTCGCTTTTTCTAAATTATCAGTTGACGAAACAAGTCGTATTACTGGATGTTTTCCTCGAGTGCGTATGATAACTTAAAGTAAAGAAACTGTGTAATTGGTTAATTAGTATTTAAGGGAGATGAAATGAAAGATGGCTGATACTGAAGGAGGTTGAAGTCAGTCTTGATAAGGATGTTGTAGTGTCAAGGCTCGAGTTTTGCGGTCCGGACCGCACACACGAAATGTTTGTTTGACGGTGGTTGAACTAGTTACGCCCTTACCGGAGAGGGTTGAATGAAGTTTATCGTAGGAAATCTTTCCGTTACACTTGGCGATATGTTTGTAACTTCGATCACCTCGGATTATGTTATCGTTTGTCATTGCCGCGTGGCTACGTTATCGAGTCCTCGGAACGGCGTTAGGTGTTTCTTGTTAGGGCCAACCCTTATTCCCTTGGTGTTTTATAGCAATTGTGTACGGATTATTGGTAATATTTTTTTTTTGGGTATAGAAAATTGAGTGTCTCATTGTTTCTGCTACAGGAACACATCGAGTGTTGATTATGTTTTATGTGTAATTTTATTTTAATATATGTGTGGTGTTTATACATTGAGTATTATTTCTTTCAGTGTAAATATTTTTGTAATCTTATTCTTTTCTCACACGTTAGTATTATTACGTTTAATCTAAATTTAAAAGATCGAAGATTCTGTTTATGGTCAAGTTACAATATAGTTTAATTATTTTACGAGAACTTTGGGAGTTTTACAAATTTTATAGTGGCAACTTTTTAATTGTTTAATTATTCGACGAAAGCCTTCACGTATAATGTTTAATCAGAATTTCTATACTAGAGTATAGTTCGTTGACCGAACAGCTGGCTATATGCGCGCCAATATTTTGCAATGATTGTGTAGTTTTTCAGGAATTCAGCGTACCGAGGTAATTCGCCGTTTACTTGGTTTGCCATAAGGGAAGCAAGTTTGTTTATTTATTTGGGAATAGGCTTTGTAGTTTCTGAATTAGGTATAACGAGTCCTATTCTGACGTTTATTAAATTTTCGGCCTTTATAGATATTTGATCGTGACTGTTTATTTTGTTGTGGAGTTTTTAGGTAGAGGTGAGCGTTTTATTTTGAGTGAACATTATGGTTTACTGGCCATTATTAAGAGCTAGTTCATGACATTTTCCCGCTATAAATGTATCCAACAAATGGCACCTTTGTGACCTTTTTTTTACCGATTTTGACGTTATGGGAGTTGTGACGAGTGCCCGTTAGGAGTGATAAGTAGGAACCCCGTCTATACCACTGACCTATCTCCATTGTCTACACATTAACTTTACGGGATGATGCTCTAGTGAGTGTCCGTAACAACGTTAGTTGTAAAGAATAGATTTTGGTACTTACTGACCGCTAATTAAAGCGAATAATTGACAAACTAAACCTTTCGTAACGGATTTTGAAGCAAAATAAAACCCGCGGTTAGTGCCATCAATGATAATCGAGACACCTTTTCTTTTTAGAAGCCAATTGGTTAAAACAAAATGATCACCAAGTGAAGACATTTCGCATAAGTAAAGAGTTATTTAGTTGTGAATTCCTATACACTACGTAAATGAATATCAAAAGGTTCAGATTTCTTTGTGTTTATTATCTGAAATCATATGCGTACCTTCCTGCTTTGTATGTGAAGCAAACAATTTATACAAGTTACAATACCGATTGTTTCTTAAAAATAATTTCACATGCTACCGTATTTGATACACCATTTCAGATTTAAACAGTAGGCTCACGATAGTAAAAATTAAATCTTATAAGTAGAGTGAACGAAGACATTTATTTGCGAGGAAGAATTAATTGAAATTGTGCTAGTAACTTACCGAGTGCGCAATATTCTTGTTCCCTACGATTATTTATTTTATCATCTCAACCAAGGACGTTTTATCGAAAAATTTTGATCGTAGTGGTGTTTGTGACATTTATTATTGAATTTGAGTTTCATTCAAGAGTAAATGTAACTTTCGAAACAATTTTTCAAATTCTTAAAATCTTACTAAAACCGTGACCGTCTTCGGCGAGTTTAGTCAGCAATTCGCTTATTTTAATAAACCTAAGGAAGCAGGGGACCCTAAACCCTAACAAACGTGCAAAGGTTTTTAAACCTGTCACAATGCCATGTTTCGTATATGATATATGAAATGCTAAACGATAAAGGTGGGAAAGTTTTTTTCTTCCCTGACTCAAATTTTTAATTCAAAAGATGCTGATATATCAACATAGTGTAACCACAATCATCAAGCAGTTAGGTTGATGATGAACGACACAAAGCGGACACGTTTATAAAAATAACAAATATTGATTTAGTAAAGATTATAAAAATATTTGAAGAAATAATCAAAAAAAGATAATATGTTTTATTATAATTATAAAAATATATATATATATAAATATATATTATATAATATATATATAAATAATCAAATAAAAATATACTATAATATCAAATATAATAATAATTCAAATATATTAAATAAAATTACATAAAAATATTTAATAATAAAAATAAAAATAAATATATATAAAATTATTTATAAATAAATATAAATTATAATTATATAATATAAACAAAATATTAATATATATATATAATAAATATTATAAATATATATATAAAATATATAATTATTAAAATTATTCAATAAATTTATAAAATAATATATATATAATATAATATATAAATATATAATATAATATATATATATTTAAATAATATTAAAAAATATAATAATAATATAATAAATATATATATTAAATAATAATAAAATAATAATAATTTTTATATAATTTAATATAATATATAAATAAAAATAAATATATAATTTAAAATAATTTTTAAAAATAAAATACATTTATATATTTTTTTTTATTTAATAAAATATAATATAATATATTATATATATATATATATATAATATATATATATATATATATAATATATATAAATAATATAATATATATAAAATAAATATATATATATATATAAATATATAATATATATATATATATAAATATATATAAAAATATAAATATATATTATATAATATATATAAATATATATATATAAAATTATATTATATACATTATTATATAAATAAATAAAAATATATATAATATAATATATATAAAAATAATATATATATATAATATATAAAATAATATTTAAAAATATAAAAATATATAATATATAAATATATATATAATACATATATATATAATATATAAAAAAAAAATAACATATATAACATTATATAAATTTTAAAAAATAACAAAATATATATATAAATATAATATATAAATATATACAACATATTATATATATAATAAAACAATATATATAATATAATATATATATACAAATAATAATAAATATATATATATTAATATAAATAATTATTATAATATATAATAATACATAAATATATATATATAATATAATAAATATATATAATATATATATATATATCATATATATTATAAATATATATAAAATATATATATATATATATATATATATTTATATATATATATATATATATATAATAATATATATATATTAATATATATATATTTTATTATTATAAACATATATATATATAATATATATATATATAATATATATATATATATATATATATAATATATAAATATATATATTATATATTTATAAAAATAATATTAAATATTATATAAATATATATATATAAACATATTTTATTTATATATATAAAAATATTTAAATAAAATTATAAAATATAAAATATAATATAAATAAATATAATTTAATAATATATAAAATATAAATATATTTTATAATATATAATATATATTTATATATAATTTTTTATATATATATATATAAATATATATAAATATTTATATAATATATAAATATAATATAAAATATTATTATATATAAATATATAAATAAATAAATATTTATATTTATATTAATAAATATAAAAAAAATATATTAAATAAATATATAAAAATTTTTAAAAATAAATAATAATATAAATATATAAAAAAATAATAAAATAAAAAAATATAAAAAAATATATTATATATTAAATATATAAAATATATTAAAATATATAAAATATATATAATATAAAATAAAAAAATAAAAAAATAAATAATATAAAAAAAAAAAAATAAAAAAAATTTATTAATTAAAAATATTTAATAAACAAAATTTAAAAAAAAAATATAAAAAAAAAAAAAAAAAACAACACACACACACACACACACACAACACACAGAATGTTTGAGCTTATGAGTGTAAACCAAATTACCATAATTTTGAAAATTTGTGACTGGGTAATGATGTTAGGACTTACTCATCTAAAATATTTTCGCGCTCGTACCACTTCCGGTTATACCGGAAGTCGGTACTTAGTCAGATGCGGTCTTAGTAATAACTCGTTAATTGTTCTAAGACGTGTGGTTCAAAATTTGGAACAGTTTGGCACATTTAAACACTCTGCGCCTCGCAAAAAAACTGCTATTGATAACGAACAGAATGAAGTTATAAGTTTAGGATATTTCCGTGTCTATCCTTGTAATTCCATAAACGACGCGAAAACAGATACACCAACAACTATCAGAAGAATTCTTAAGAAACATAAGTTTAGACCATACTGTTTACAATTAGTTCAACATTTGAAAGAAGCGGATTTCTTGAAACGTATCGAATTTTGTGAAACAATTTTGCTCAAAATACAAGAAATTCCTAATTTTTTGACGAATATCATGTGGACGGACGAATCTAAATTTACGAAAAATGGCATATTTAATCGCCGAAACTCGCATTACTGGAATAACGAAAATAGCAATCCAATTCACGAATGCCATTTTCAGGAAATAACAAAATCTTTGACGTGTATTTTTACAACGAAATTTTGAGAGGTTTAAAATAGTTGATTGTTGCGATTTATGATTACAAATTTAATTTCTAGGAGAAAATTATCTTGAGATATTAAACACTTGAATTCAACCCCGATTAAATCTAGAAATGGAAAATTTATGGTACCAACAAGACGGTGCGCCCCTCACAACACCAACGCTGTTTCCATGAAACTTTATGAAATTTTTGAAGATCATTGGTTTGCCAATAAGGGTTCCCTTTCCATGGCCACCTAGGTCACCTGATCTTACGCCAATGGATTTTTATCTTTGGGGTCGAATTAAAAATATTGTTTATGCTACACCACTAACGACTAAAGAAGATTGCATTGCAAGAGTGCAAAATGCCTTCAATTCTCTTTCTCCACAAGAAATTCAAAGGGCTACATATGAAGCCGTTATAGGACGGGCAAGAAATACTAAATAAGCGACTTTATCGTGTAAGAATACATTGATAAGTATGTAGTTACTACCTCCGCAGTAAAAAGTAGTTTTTTTCGATTTACTCATAAAGTATTAAATTTTTACACTTATGTTGTATACCGAATTTGAAAAAAATTACTTAGAAAATTTCTATTTGGCAAAAATGGCTTTTGAATCACAAAATTATCAATTTTTATAATTTTTTGCAGTAACTTATTCAAATATTTTTCTTTATTTCAATTCTCAATTATTTGATTTCCATGGTGACCACGAACAAGGAATACTAGATTTAAGTATGTAGCTCATTTTTATCACAAATTTGAAAATTGGGACTTTTTTGATAATAAGTATGAAACTGTTACGTTTAGGCAAATAAAGTTTTAAAGTACCTTAATTTTTGACGTTAAATAGATCTGAGTAATAAAAATAGGGTTTCCATTTGATTTTTTTGAGTAACTTGCATTTTTTGATAGTCAAGTTTAGACATTCATAATTTTATTTTTATGAAAAATACAAATGTCATTTTTTGCAGACTGTTGCAATAAACCTTTGCCTACAACACCTCAAAGTTTTATTCAAATTGTTTGACAGGAACAGAACAATTAACGAGTTATTACTAAGACCGCATCTGTCAATTTTTTAGAAAATTTTTTTTTAAAACGACTGAAATTTCGTATCTAGTTTATTTAACAAACTTACCTTAAAATTCGACATAGAATCCAAAAATGTATTAATATACGGGTGTTCCATTTAAAATAAGCGACTAAGTACCGACTTCCGGTATAACTGGAAGTGGTACGAACGTGAAAATATTTTAGATGAGTTAGCCCTAACATCATTACCCTGACACCAAATTTTCAATATTATAGCAAGTTTGGTTTAGTAGATACTCATAGGATCAGCTCCCAAAGGGACCCTGTATATATATATATATATATATATATATATATATATATAATATATAATATATATATATATAAATTAAAATATATATAAAGTGATATAATTTTAAAATGCATCTGACATAACGATTAAAATAGATTTTAATTCAAAGATAAGACAAACATGATTAACACGCTTTTCGAAATATTGCATATAACGAGATACAGTTGATTAAAACAATACTTTTTTTAATGTCTAGAAAGATAGCTGATATATCAACAAAAGTTACCCGTTTCGTTCAAGAATATATTGATGATGAAAGCAATATGATATTTATATATAAATAATACTCAATATTATGAATATATTAAAAAATATTTGAAATAATTCAAACGAAAATTTATTGATATCGTTTCAATTTATATATTTAGCCGCTTGTATAGTATATATATATATATATATATTAGGTATACTATGTAAACGGATGAGTCAAATTATGGATCATAAATTAAAAATTTAATCGAACTTTGAGAAATTAATTAGCTATCAGTCTGATTTTTATTTTTAGACGTTCGTATACAGGTTGATTAATGTTATTATTGAGGTTACCTATAAAGATAGAGAACGTACAATTGACAACTATTTCTTTAGTATGGATAAAGGTCATTGCATCTGATACTTTTGAGAAATTTTTAATTAGCTAAGTCATGTCAGATAGCAATAGTTATTGCAGTATTTGTCGAATACATGATTCAAGATTATTGATTCTGATAAAATACAAGCGAACTAAAGACAACTATTCCAAATTTGGTATGTAGACATAATAGGTCATGATCTATCATTTAAAACTATTTTAAAAAGTGAACGTTGCACTTCTACCAGAAACTCAGTAATTGAAAATTCAAATTGAATACCCTGTATGTTAATGCATTTTGATTCTGCATAAAATTCTAAGAACTTTTGTTAATATTTCTACCTCTCTAAGCTTTACATAAATGACCTCTAAAATAAAATAATAATCTGACCAACATACTTAAAATAAAAATCGACTGGTTTCAATTTTTCGATTTTATTTGGTTTGAAAGTTCTGTCATCAATCTTAAAAATTGATTCACTTCATATGTCGACAGTTTAGTATCAAGAATACAGAAATAATTCAGTTTAAAACTGACAACAAAAAGAATAGATTTTTTAGATATCGAGTTGGCACGAGTCAAATTTAAGACACTTACTACTTACTTCAGTACTTAATAGTATTACATTGTAGGTATTTGTACTAAGTGAATAACTGATAATTAGTTAATAATAATGGCACCATTAAGTGAAACACAACGAATTGAAGTATTAATTATGATTGGATGTGGAGATAAAACCAGAACGCAACTACAAGTATGTTGTTTAATACAAAATATTCTGATACACCTATCGGAGAATCAACAGTTAGTAAAATTGAGAGAAAATTTAGGGAAACTGGTCACGTTAAACACACTGCAAATGCTGGTCGTCCAAAAATGAACGAAAATGTAAAACTTGATGTGTTGTTAAGTTTGGTAGAAAATCCTCATAGTAGTTCCAGAACAATTGCAGCTGATGAAGGCATTTCACAAATGTCGGTGTTACGTGTACTTAAAAAGGAGAAATACCATCCGTATAAAATCCAGAATGTGCAGGAACTCAATGAAGATAATCCGATTGCCGAATGCAGTTTTAAGTCATCAAGACTTATGTAACCGCAATCCAGGATTCCTGTCAAATTTTTTTCGGATGAAGCTACATTTTCCTTAAATGGTACAGTGAATCGACAAAACTGTAGATATTGGAGTAAAGAGAATCCTCACTGGATGAATGAGTTACACACTCAGTATCCTCCAAAAGTGAATGTCTGATATAGAGAACAGAATCATTGGTCCTTTTTTTCGATGAAACTCTTACACAGCAACGATATCTGGACTTCTTACAATATGAACTTATACCTGCCATTGCAGTAATTTTCCAAAATGAAAATGATCCTGATTTACCAAATGATAATATATGGTTTCAGCAAGATGGTGCACCTTCTCACTATATACGTCCTGTTCGCGATTTTTTAAACATAACTGTTCCTGGTAGAAGGATTGGTAGACGAGAATCTATAGAGTGGCCCCCAAGATCTCCAGATGTTACACCTCTTGATTTTTTTCTATGGGGCTATTTAAAATCTAAAGTATACGTCGAGAAACCACGAAATCTGGAAGATTTGAAAAATAGAATTAGATTAGATACATCCAATCATAATTGATATTTCCTTTCGCTATCATTTTTAATGTGCTTACTGTATTCTTGATACTAAACTGCTCGACATATGAAGTGAATCAGTTTTTTTCCAAAGATTATTATGACAGAACTTTCAAACCAAATAAAATCAGAAAAAAATTCCGAAACCAGTCGATTTTTATTTTTAAGTGTGCGGTTGGTCAGATTATTATTTTATTTTAGAGGTCATTTATGTAACGCTTAGAGACGGGTATAGGGAAATATTAACAAAAGTTGATTAGAATTTCATGCAGAATCCGAAAATGCAATAACAAACAGGGTATTCAATTTGAATTTTCAAAGTTGCCTTGGGTTTCTGGTAGAAGTGGCAACGTTGCACTTTTGAAAATAGTTATAAAAGATAGATCATGACCTATTATGTCTACATACCAAATTTGGAATAGTTGTCTTATTTAGTTCGCTTGTATTTTTATAGAACAACAATAATCTTGAATCACCCTGTATACGTAACGCAAATACTCAAAACTATTGCTAGGACTGATTAGATAATTAAAAGATCTCTCAAAAGTTCCATTGCAACACCTCTCCTTTCCATTAAAGAAAATCATCAATGACGTCATCAAGTTTACATAGGTAACCTCAAAAATAAATTAATAACCTGAACAACCGCGCGTCTAAAAATAAAAAAAAACTTCCGGTTATACCGGAAGTCGCCACTAACTTCCTTATTTTAAATGGAACACCCTGTATATTATTTTACTTTTGGATTCTTGACAAAATTTTAGGGTAAGTCTTATAAGGGTTTCCTATACCTTTTTTCAACTGTTTCTTAGATATCATGATTTTTTCAAAAATTTTGAAAGTTGTTACCCTATTTTCAACACTGCTTGTCTTACTTATTTTTGACTGATGTAAAGTGCTTCTGGAGTAGACAGAAGTATAAGAACTATACTTTTGAAATACTCATTGACAATTGACTTATTGCATACATGGTGTTCAAAATTTGATGAACTATTAAACAATTTTCAAAGTTGAAAAACTTTGTTAATTCAAATGTGACACCCTGTATATTATTGGATGAATAGATGCAGCATTTAGTTATGCATCGTTTGGCTATAACATTACCTATACCTATTATCGACAATTTTCTTGTTAATTAATATTTTCTACTTTAATGTGATTTTGACAGAAACTGAAATGTTTTCAAAATAAAATGAACTTAATTCAAACTACACAAATTTATTTTATTAAAACAATGAAATAAAACAAGAAGATAACAAAATTGAGAGCATAATAACAAATGAAAAACATAAAACAATTATTTGAACATAACTAGAAGAAAAGTGATAAAAAAGATAAAATGAATCATTACAAATGTTCCACATGACCGCCGTCTTTGAGGAAAACGGATAGGTCCGATTAGGTGATCGTCTAGTATACCTATCCAAATATTTTCGCTAAATTATTTTCGCTAAATCTATGTTGGATGCTGATTTTCATCTAACCATTTGTGGGAATTATGCAAGTTTATTATTCCATTTCGGGAAAAAATACACTCATCAGTGGTCAATAAGTTTCTAACAAATTGTACATCTTCAACATTTTTATTTAAAAACCATTCGCAAAAATTCATTCGACGAGGATGGTCAGCAGGCAATAATGCATGCACTTTTTGTAGGTGAAAGGGATGTAAATTTTGTTCTCGTAAAACTCTCCTAGACTTGCTATGCGACACACCAAATTCTAAACCTAACTCACGCGTACTTATTGATGAATTTTCATAAACTCTATCTAAAATTTGTTCCTCAATTTCAACTGGTACACGAGCATTTCGTCCGGAATTTTTCTTTCCTTTTAAACTTCCATACTCTAACAAGTTACGATGAACGGTTCTAAACGTAGTATAATGTGGATGTCTTCTATTTGGAAATCTTTGTTCATAAAGTCGAGCAGCTGCACGAGCATTGCAATTAGTATTACCATACCATAAATGCATATCGACCAGTTCTCGTTTGGAATAATTCATTTTTTCACAGTAATTAGACACAAACAATGAATTACAAGACACGCGTAAATGCAACTATTTTAGCAAGCATAAGATACGTAACTGTCAAATCCAAAAAAATCTCTGATTTATTTAATTTGGTTATTACCGAATAATGTAGTCGTTTATGTTAATAAAATACTAAGTATGATTTTATTTGCAGAATTGAATGTTGAATTTAACAAAAAAATATTTCTTCAAAAAAAGCAGGGACGTGCGTTTTTTTTTTACTTAAAGTGATTAACTTAACATATTCTACGCCACTGGATGGAGCCAGTTGACTCAAACTCACCTGATTAATTGTACTTAATTAGACATTTGGATGTACCAAATCTCAGTGTAATATCTTTTGTAGTTTTTGAGGAATCTTAAAAAATCTTAAAAAAATTATTTTTTAATCAACCCGTATCTCGGCTAGGAAGCATTTTCGGAAAAGCGTTTATGATAATTTTTGTCTTATTTTGAAACATAGAATCTCCAGTTTTCGTTTGTCGGTGATTTTAAAATACACCCTGTATTTAATATTTTGTCTTTTATTTGACGATATTTATATTATTTTATAATTATATTCTTTCTTATTGGTTTTAAGTCAAAACAACTCTTAATATTTATATTTATATATTTCGATTTCGGTTGCAACCTTCTTCAGTAACAAACATTGAACTAAGTAACATTTAAAAAAATTTAAAAGCAAGAACTGATAACAAGATTGGCAAAGTATAGAAAACATTTTTGTTATACTTTGGCAATCTTCAGCCCTTGTTTTTAATTTTTTTTAAATGTTAATTAGTTCGATGTATGTTACTGAATAAGGTTTCAACCGAGATCAAAATATATAAATATAAATATTACTACGCTATCGAGGGAGCAAATCTCTCTCGATTTAAAATTAATTTATATCTATGTAATTTTTGTATTTATTAAACTGATCACAGTCAACTTTTTGTACTTATGTCATGTGAGCGCGTAACTCGCTAGGTTTCACACATGACAATACATAACAGATTTTAAATTTATTTGCGAAAGCAACATTCATAGAAAACTATAGAAAGACATATTTTATTTGAACAAAGTTCATTGATAATTAAAATTGTATGTAAATTAAAAAATTTTATGAAGAAAGAAATTATATGCTATTTTATTATTACGTGTCGAACAGAAATGCTAATTCTGAATTATACTGTCGAAGAGAAACAACCAGATGTAAGATTATTTTCTAAACTGGAATCAAATTTAAAAAAAATTGGTGCTTTCACTAAACCTAAAAATGTGCAAAATAAAATCAATCTGGAAACAGCAGAACGTGTTTTAGCATATGTTAAATTTAAACCAACTACATCCCTTTGTGAAATTGCATATAAGTGCAACACGTCTAAAGATGAAGCTCATATTATATTAAAACAAAATCATTTTAATCCGTACCATCCACATGTGGGAAATACTTTGAATCCTACGAATTGCCAGAAGAGATTACGTTTTGCGAGATGGTTTATTAATGAAAATTTAGCTGACGAAAATTTCTCGAATTTACGGATGAGGCAAAATTTACTAACAACGGAATTTTTAATAGAAGAAACGACATTCAGTGGGCGCAAGAAAACCCTCATATTACTATTGAGAGAAGGGATCAACATGTTTTTTCAGTTAATGTTTGGTGCGGTATTCACGATACCAACATTATTGGACCATATTTTTATGAACAGAATCTAAATTCTACAAGATACCTATCCTTTTTACAAAAAGAATTAGAAGAAATCTTGGGTGACCTTCCATTGAATTTCATTCAAAATCTGAGTTACTTTCAACACGACGGTGCACCAGCGCACAACGCACTAATTGTGTTAAACTTTTTTTTATGAGCAGCAATTAAGGACAAAGTGTACAAAGAAAAATCTTCGGATTTGAAAGTGTTAAAAGATAAAATAAAAGTTACTATCCAACAAATTCGACCCACAACCTTATTAAATGTGCAAAGGCAGATGTTAAGACGTCAGATATGTGTACAAAACAATTAAACTATTTTGTTACTGTTATCATAATATCTTTCTATGTATTTTGTTATATAGTCTGTTTTCTTTTAATTCGTTAGTAGTACAAATTGATTCTGACATTGTTCAAATTATTTTAAATTGGTTTTTCTCAATTTATTGGTAAGATAGCTGTTGTTTCGGTTTCATGGCTCATGCTAATTAGCTTAATACATACAAACTATGATTTTTTAATAAATTGTGAGATAAAGAGAGATAAAAATATCGCAACCCATACATTTCTGAAATCGGAAAAAAATAGTTAATTGAATGAGTCCATAGCCATAGCCTATGATTGTTTGGGTCGTATCTCAAAACATGTTAACGCAAAAAATTTTTGTACCCGTTTATCATATTTAGCTTAAAAGTATTTATGAAATGCGTTTTTGAAACTGTTTTTATTTTAATATTACATTAATAATGAGCGATAGAAAATATGGACGATTTTTAGCATTTTTCGAACATCTCAGTAGGCTGACAAAATTGTTACAATTTCTCATCGGCATTAGATCCCCTTTTAATTCTGCCCAACTTTGCTAATTTAACCGATTCTCTAGTTTTACAATAACTAATAAAAGAGTTACCCATATCACGTGGGCAGATCCTAGACACCCTGTATATATAATTAAAATTAAAATATGGCAAAAACCAACAGAACTAAAATCTAATGTAATTTATTTTATACCATGCAATCTCTGCAATTTGTGTTACATAGCATTACTTAAACGGACCGTAAATTACAAAAGAAAAGATGTGCTATAGCAGTTCACAGTTTGCATTTACCTACTCCATTCTATTAAATTTAACGATGTAAAAATCATTGACAAAGCAGAAAACTATAATGAGAGACTCTTCCTGGAAATCTTCCATATTAGTAATAAAAATAATGAAGCAAAGAATTTTATGTCAGAAAATAACAATTAAGCACTATTTATGCAGGTCTGTTTTTAATTTCCAAGAACTTAAAATCAAATAATTCACTCTATCAAAATAAATTGAAACAGCCTTTCATATGGTTGCACGCTTGAATGCTTTTTATTTGATTTAGAATAATTATCCTTTAATATAATTTAGTTATCTACGATTACATTCTAATTGACATATTGTTTTTAATAACCGGTTTCACGTCATAATTATATTTTACAGCTTTTAGCAAAATTAACTGACATGTAAGTACATTTAAGTGTTCATTAAACCTCGTTTGTAATTTGAAATAAAAATTTGTTATTAGCAGAGTCCTGATGAAGCTTGTAATCACAAGTGAAAGTTCGACTAAAAATCAGTACAGAGGTTTATAACATTTTGAGCGATACCCAGTAACATTATTTTAATTCTAAAAAATATGACCAGTACGACGTGTCCGCATAAGAGTACGGAGCGGCTCTAGAGGTTTGGGAAAAAATCATTATAAGTAAAGCACGTAAGATAAATGGCTGGAAATTATTTTGAAGTTCGTAACTCGACCGATGGCTGGCGTAACTGCTATGAAGAAACATAAAAATCATGCAATCCTTGGAAATTGGGTGATGAGCTATAACTTTGACAGCTTGGGTGAAACCGCGTCATTTTGCTTTGTGACATTTTTCCGTATCTGTCATAAGAAAGGAGGGGGAGGCCAATGTATTTTCCAATATTTACATTTTAATATCTCCTGAACCACTCAACGGTCTCTTTTGAAGGGTGGCGCTTACAAATTATTGTGATTTTTTGGAAAAAACTAAATACAACTATTTATTTGACAGACTCTTACGTGGTCTAGAATTACCTAAATTTTATTTTATTTTATTTCCCTCATGTACAATTTACTCCTATGCAGCAATGCAACTTCGTTAGAATTACAGCGATAATTCCATTGAACGTTATGAATTACAGCGATAATTCAACTGCAATGACGTCATACTCAACTACCAAGTAACAGAACTATTCTTGTCATGAACAAGACGCATTTGTCAAACACTGACAGTCATTTTAAAACATTTAAGTTAAGTTTATTGTAAAAATGAAACGATTTCGTAAAATTTCGTGAGAAACCATTGATAGCTATATTGAAAATAGTGTTCCGAAGAATGCAGTGAAAAATCAGGCATTTATTTGGACCCAAGTATTGTTAGGTTTCTAAATTTTGTTTCATACTTAGTACTTAAAAAATTTTCTCGTTTTTTAAATTAAAATGTTTAATTAATTAAATGAAGGTTTTGTAACCTTTTTTACATAATTATATATGTATATATATATATATATATATATATACACAACGTGTCCCAGATAACATTTCCAGCATGGGGATCTCGCTTATTATAAAAGATACAGATTTGGTTAAATTAGATGAATTACTCCTAAGGATTAGTGAAATTATAGGACACTCTCCAATTTCCAAATTTCCATGTATTTTAAGACTTATGGCAAGAAAAGTGTCAAATTTCTTTTTCTTGTAATATCTTTTTTGTTATATTAGACATATAAATTTTATTTGCACTTTCTTAAGATATTTTTTATGCAGAATTTAAATATCAATTTGGATTTTTTTTGCACTTTCTATTTTTTAGTTTCAACCCCTAAATTAAATTTTTCTTATGGAACGACAAGTCGGCTTTGAAATAATTGATCGTGTTTTTTTATCCTCTTTACAATGATATAGCACATGTACTATCTATTTTAAAAACAACAAAGAAAATTTAAAAAATGTATTTTATTAAAGACTCTAACAATAAGCAGGCCGTGAAACATAAAAACACAATCGAATTTAATGTCACTTAAAAATTATTCGTTCCAGAATATTTTTGTGTCAAACATGGCTTTATTTACTAATATTGAAAAGTTTGATATGTTAAGTTGTTACATCTTGTCTCATAAAAACAGTATAGAAGCTGAACGGATGTACTTGAGGCTGTATCCTGAAAGAAGGCAGCCCAGTGCTCGTACGTAGAGAAATTTGGTAATTAATTTAAAAGAATATGGTTCATTTTCAAAACCTACTAGAAATCCGAAATTACGGAATGAAGATGCAGAACTAAATGTATTACAATCAGTTATTGAAAATCCTTCAACATCTGTTAGAGAAATTGAACATAACACTGGTATTTCGAAAACTACAAAGAATTTTAAAACGTCACAGGTATCATCCGTATAAGTACACCATTCTGCAGGGACTTAGAGATGGAGATCAGGGGAGAAGATTACAATTTTGCCAATGGTATGTTAATCAATGTGAGAATAACGATAATTTTCCAGCTATGATTTTGTGGTCTGACGAAAGCAGATTTACAAATAATGGCCTTTTCAATCGACACAATGTTCACTTTTGGGACCGTGAAAATCCTCACGTTGTTAAGGAAAGTCGGCATCAAGTGAGATTTGGTTTTAACGTCTGGTGTGACATTTTAGGCGCTAAACTTATTGGGCCCATATTTTTTAACGAAACATTAAATAGTGAAAGGTATTTGAATTTACTACAAACTGATTTAGAAAATAAACTGATTGAGAATATTAATATCTGCTTCCAACAAGATGGCGCCCCACCCCACAATTAAAACATCATCAACGAATATCTTAATAATCGGTTTCCAAATTCATGGATTGGTAATCGAGGGCCGATTTTATGGCCACCCAGATCTCCAGACTTAACGCCCTTGGACTTTTTCCTTTGGGGCTACGTAAAAAATCGAGTGTACGTACAAACATTTGAGAATGCCGAAGATCTTCGTGAAGCTGTTCTTGCAGCATTTGGTAGCATTAAACGCCAGAAACTACGCAGAGCAATTACGTCGACACTACGCAGGGCACAATTATGTTTAGAACGGAATGGTCAATTGTTTGAACATCTTTTATAATTGGATAATTATCTCCAATACTATTACCTGCTTAACTCTTGTTATTATCTATTATTTGTCATTTTCTCATGTTTCACCGCCTACTTATTGTTAGAGTCTTTAATAAAATACATTTTTTTAAATTTTCTTTGTTGTTTTTAAAAATAGATAGTACATGTGCTATATCATTGTAAAGAGGATAAAAAAACACGATCAATTATTTCAAAGCCGACTTGTCGTTCCATAAGAAAAATTTAATTTAGGGGTTGAAGCTAAAAAATAGAAAGTGCAAAAAAAATCCAAATTGATATTTAAATTCTGCATAAAAAATATCTTAAGAAAGTACAAATAAAATTTATATGTCTAATATAACAAAAAAGATATTACAAGAAAAAGAAATTTGACATTTTTCTTTTTCTTGCCATAAGTCTTAAAATACATGGAAATTTGGAAATTGAAGAGTGTCCTATAATTTCACTAATCCTTAGGAGTAATTCATCTAATTTAACCAAATCTGTATCTTTTATAATAACGTGATCCCATGCTGAAATTTATGGACGACGTTATACATTATATATATATATATTATATATATATATATATAATATATTGTAAAGGTTACAAAACCTTCATTTAATGAATTAAACATTTTAATTTAAAACGAGAAAATTTTAAGTACTAAGTATGAATTTTAAAGCCAAAAATTATACGGATCTACATTTACGTTTTACAATACGCCTTAATGGGAGTAGTATATATATATATATATATATACTATATATATAGTATCTATGATATATTTCTGAAGAAGTGTTTTCAAGATTGGTTCCAGGCAATTACGGAAAACTAGCAAGTCACGTGAAACACCGTAAGCCGTAGAACGCGAAGAAATTTTGCATTTTGATAGTGAATAATTCATTCCAAATATTTCCGCTACTTGAAGTCAGAAATTTCCAGTTTCTGCACAAACATTGCATTGAATCCTTACCAATTGTTTAAAATTTCTACTATTGTGGTACATAGATAGACCTGGTTTCAATGAGATCCTAAAATCGGGAAAATTATGTTACAATAGCCGACTTTGTTAAAGGATTACAATATACATTATTGAAGCAAAATCAATTGATCCAAGAACCAAATGAAATTTGAAGATGCGTAAATTTTGTAAGAAAAATTATAGGTCTACATTATGACCAAATCGTATAATGAGGAAGATATTTTGAAATTTTGACTTTTCTCTGGAACAAGAAGAATTTCCATTATTTGTAGGCCAGTACGTCAAAATTTATGTGCATTGATATTCAAATAGTGTTATGGATGAAATTTAGTCTGGCCTTTACCGCTTAAACTTTAAATTTTGATATAGTACATAAGACCTTATAAATGTAAGAGAAGACAAAATCGAATATGAAGTAAACATTTTAATTAGTCCGAGACGAAATGAAGCCGTAGTTTTACAAATTAGGGTTACACATGGAGAATGTGAATTTTGAAAATTTTACTATTTCTGCCAAAATTTTGTGTACTTTAAAATTTCATTGCTGTATTCTGAAATGTTTTAAATTTGTCTCTTAAATACGTAAAACGAATATGCAACAGTTTACTAAACCTTATAGGAGTGTGAAGCGTGAAGGTTATCAAGACTACGAATTAGTACCGTTCCATTTAGTATGAGAAGTCACCTATTAAAATAGTTTCCAGGCAAATATATTGTTAATCCTACCAGAAAACTTGTTTCATTGTGTATTAAATATTAACATTTTCTGATCAACAGAACGGATCCTACATATCGAAGAGACTAAATTTAGTAGTTTTGCTGACGGTTTCAATAAGATGTACTTCACAATTATTGTTAAAATCACATTGAGAATGGCTCAGAAAACAGTATTTAAATGTAAAGTATAAGAAACATTAAGGCTAATTTCTTCAAAAAACTTTATTATGAGTGGATTCGAAATTAATGTATCTGAAAGCATGTTCCATATAATCGATTCGACGAGCGTATTACCCAAACTCTCAAATGATATTTCCAAAGTTATAGCTCATCACTCAATTTTCCGAAGTAAAGTAATTTTCACGAGTCAGAGCAGTTGCGTCACTAATATTAATACTGTCAGAGGACGCCGATGTCGTCAGATTGTGAAAAATAACAGTTTGACAGCTGTCAAATCTCAGCTTCAGGAGTTGTGTTTATTTTTTCACAATAATAAAATTTAAGTTTTATATTTCTTTTTGAATGTGTTAGGTACTTATGTTATCTCACGAGAACATTATATTGAGTTATTTTTTCATGACACTTCCAATTATACAGTAATAAAATTTATATATCTATAGCCACGGAACTAAATAAATAAAACCGTGCTATCGTAACGGTTGTATCCCCAACCCCCGACGCCGCTCGTACACCTACACACAGCACACACCCTCGCCTCGCCACCACTATCCTCACGTACACGGTCCCATTCAAACGCCTCATCCATTTCTACCTAATCCACACACTCCTACATTTCCACACGTTCCACCGACTCCACAAAATCACGCAAACCCGCACAAGCACACAGACCCGCCCTCTTACCCACACCCGCCCAGCCTGCCGTGATTTCTACACCCGCCTCCCCTAATCCTAATCCCACCCGCTCTCAATTCTCGAGGTATTGCATCCGCAATATTCCGAAGTCCATATCCACACAGAAATCCCTATTCAATTCCCTTAAATCCATAAACCTTCCCTGGTTAAACTTAACGTTTAACCATAACCACACCTGTCTCCTAGAGACCTTCTATTCCTTGCCGGATAGGACACAGCTTAGGCTGCGGCACAATTTCGGTGATCTAACCGTCACCCTTACCCAACTATCCGGTCCCCGTCCTTACAACACCACTCCTAGAGCGCTCTCCTTTTCCTGCGTGATTCGTCACGTAGATAAGGACATCCTAGAACCCGAGATACTCGGTGCGATCGATCTTCCACACGTGAGGAAGGCTGTTCGTATCACCGCTAAGACGACCAACACCCCCACATCCCTTATCCGTGTTATAACCTGATCCCAAACCACCCTTGAATACCTCCTCGCACGCGGTGTCGTCATCTTCGGGCGACACTACAGTTGCGAAACCCCCCTATCCCTCAACCTCTCCCTAAGTATTGCTCCACTTGCACGCAAGTGGAGCATACCGCTGAGGAATATCCCACCCGCTCTATCCGATGTCCCAACTCTGGCGAAAGCCATAAATCCTCCTCTTGCAAATCCTCCGCTAACCCAAGGTATAACAACTGCGGGGAAGTTCACCCTACCTTCTGCTTCAAGTGCCGGAAGCAGCGAGAACCTCCCAGTTCTCCGTCGAAGATGGTTTCCCTCAAACCTATCTTGTCTTCCGAACAGTCCTACTCGGAAGACACAGCTCACCTTAAACCCTCTCCCGACACCGAATCCCTATCCATCAAAGACTTCCTTCAAATCCTCACCCACTCCCTCTTCCAAATGTTCCCGACCGGCGAGATAGGGTTGTCCGCACCCTAGACTCGCTATCCCGAAACTTCTTGCAACGGGAGATCAACATCCGCCTATCCGGTACGCCCGGACACAACACCCTGTCCGACGACCTTTTAATCTACGCCTCTAACCTCCCTAATGCAGTCATCCTAGGTGATTCACTGCCCGCTACATCCAATTCGGTGACATCGCAACTAATGGCAACGGTAACAGGTTATCCTCCGCTCTGTTGCAGTTGCCGCTCTTGCGAATCGCCAACACACAGCCAACCTATTTTGAACATTTAGGTGCCTCAATAGTAGATCATATCATAGTTTCCGAACCCATAGCTCACTATTTCGATTGTGAGTGCTTTCTAGGCACCACGATCACATCAGATCATATACCCCTACTGGTCAAAATTTTGTCCAGCTCCCCCTATACCTCCTCAATACACAGTCATTAAAGATTTTTGAAAAGCAGACTGGAATGTGTTCTCCGAACACATCTCCAACAATCTTCCTACACCCAATTTTCAAACGACCCAAGATCTCGAGAGGCATTAGAGACCTAACTTCCGCAATTACGGAAGCGGTCCCACTACAACTAAAAACATAGACACTTCCCGCAAACCGGTCCCATAACACATTGTGAACTGGATAAAAAAGACGAATCTATCGTCAATTCTTGCGATCCAGGAACCCGGATCTCAAGACCAAATAAATTCGTCTTAACGCCGAAGACTCCTGGACCAAAGCCACCTCCCAGTTAGATTACAGAAATGTAAACTCTTCTGGCAACAGTTCGATAGACTGACCAGAAGGAAAGTCAACCCTAAATCCCACCTAACCGACCTACAGGGCAACTTAATCTCCTCCGACCAAGGAAAGGCCGATTTTTTTGGTAATCACCTCCAATCCATTTTCCAATCCCCCGATGATCCCCAATTCGATAACCGGTTCAAGGCACTCCTCGAGGGTGGCCTTGAAGAATTCCGCAAGCTTAACCTTCCTGAAATTCAACTCGATAACGATAATCCTTTTTATGCCCACATCACGCCCGACCAGGCCATGATGGCCTAAAAAGCCTAAAAAAAGGAAAAAACTCTACCCCAGGTCATGATGGCCTAAATCGAAAAATCCTCCGTCATTTACCCGACCCAGCCCTCCGATTACTCTCCAACATCTACAACCAATGCCTAATCCTATCCCAATTCCTGACGGACTGAAAATCGGCCTCCACCGTCATGATACCCAGACCCCACGCCGACCTTACTTCACCCTCTTCCTATAGACCAATCTCCCTCCTGAGTTGCCTCGGAAAATGCTTCGAGCAGTTTCTAGCCAGGCCACTCAGGGACCACCTCGAATTTAACGACCTCCTTTCCAATAGCCAATTCGGCTTCCGTTCCAACCAAACGTGTCACGATCCATCGTTGAAGTTGCTTACAGAGACCACCAGAGCATTAAATTACAAGCAATGCAATCTGGCGTTGTTTCTAGACATTACGCAAGCATTTGACAGGGTGTGGCACGCCGGTCTCCTGCACAAGATCCGTAACCTCAACATTCCCGACCCCTTCTCCAAACCCCTACTCTTGTACCTGGCCAATCGGCCAGTTCGGGTTAAAGTAGGGAAAACCTCAGATCCTTTCCAACCTACAAAAGGCGTACCGCAAGGTTCTGACTTAGCCCCGATCCTCTATATCATCTTCGCATCCGACATTCCCGAAGTCACACAACACGGAGTAGTCATTGCGCAGTTTGCGGACGACACAGCCTTCTGGACGGTTAATTGGAACAGCGAAACGGCCTCCCGCCTCATATCCAAAACTCTTCGCGACTTCTCCAACTGGGCGAACCGGTGGAGTCTCCGTCAATCCCACCAAAACCCAAACAATCCTCTTCCGACATCCTAATTAGACCGAAGATAAGTTCCCAAACGTTGCCTCCGGAGACGTTTCCCTCGCCCTAAACCAAGAAAGACTCCCACTCCAACAAGAAGTCACCTACCTAGGAATCCTCTTTGCTAGAACCCTGAATTGGCTCCCCGATGTGCAAAGAACATTTAACAGAACAAGAAACCCGCGCAAACCTACTGGGCGCCATCCGGGGTAGAATCAGAGGTTGCCACACCAAAATACTACAACACACAAAAGATATATTCGCTGTTATGGATTTCTGAGCACCAATATACACGAACATAAACCCCAATCATCTTTCCTCTATTGCTTCCTGTGAACGCCGAATACTCACACGCATACACAGGTTACCTCTAAGGTACCCTAGCGACCTCACAACACAACACGCAAATATACCAACCATCACACACAGAATCCAAACACTACAGAATAACTTTGCACATAAAAGAATCTTCAGCGACACTATCCCTACCAAACAGATCCTTACCACACCCTACAATTACGGTTTCCCCAATTCCCACGAAGAAAACCTAAAATAAAATTCAAGCATCCCCGCGATCCTTACACAACTCCTTGACGACCTCCCCGAGAGATAGAAGAATCCCTAGACAACATCCCATATGCCCTTCGCATCCCCCCGTCTATTCGATGACGACCTAGCAAGAAACCGGACGACGAATCTAATAATAACACTAAGCACGCTATACCCTACTAAGCAACGCACACACTTAAGCCAATTAACGCATTATTAAATATTAAATAAACAAACCTTTTTTCTTTTTTCGCACCAAAAATAAGCATCTGATGATTGTAAATTATACAGTAACATAAAACATTACAACACCAACAAACATGGAATGATCAGGGCTGAAGAGGAGAAGGACTCCTGAACAGTCTACGAATAAGATGTATATATATATATATATATATATATATATATATATATATATATATATATATATATAAGCTATACATAAGTAAATACTAACCATAAGCATGAGCATACTAACAAACAAAAAATATGTTTATTACATTTATGAGAAATAATACTAACGTTAATAACAATTATTTGAAGAATAGAAATAAATTAATGTGAAGAGTCTGAATCTTCAAATTCATAATCTCCACTGCTGTCACTATCTTCATCGTTCAAATTAATTATTATTGGTGCAATAGCTACAGTACCGAGTTGTTTCTCTCTCATCCACCATCTGTCAATTTCTGCATTTGTGTCGTATACAATTCGACCACTCTTCAGGAGTGATGTTGCTAATAATTCTTTCCATAAGTTTAAAATATTTTCTATAGTTCCACCTTTTGCAACAACTTGTGAATTATAATATCTTTTAGAAATGCCCAAGACATTTTCGATTGCACTAAAAATGCAGTAATATGGTGGTAAACGTAACACACAGCGTCCATATTGTTGTGCGAACATATCGGTGACATAAATCTTTTCGGATTTGTTACTGAAATGAAATAATCCAGGTGTTATCTATACTATTATTGCAAATAATATGGATATACTTACCCTTGAACTTTTATAAAAGCTGTAAATTTTTAAGTAGTTGTTCCTCTAACGTCAAACCACCGCAGTACATTTTGCTGTTTATTTCACCGTCTACATTTTTTGTTACTGGTGAAAATATTAACTCAGCACCATCAATAAAGCCATGTTCATTACCAGCATGCAAAATTATACAGGGTTATTACAAATGATGTTCCCGATTTCAATTATAAATATTACTGGATTAATCTGTTTTAAGACCATTTCACTTGGTAACAATGGAAAGGAAAACTCATAAAGTTTCGTTTACATTGGTTTAGGTACGTATCTGCTGTTTGTTAAAGTCAATTGTTGTCAATTGTGTAATGGCTGAGTTTGAAGACAGGAAAGCATTTTGTGTTGGATTACCGCATCAATAAATCAGTTATTAGTGTGCAACGACACTTTAGAACCAAATCTAATGAAGATCCCCCTAGCAATCACTATTCGAAAGTGGTAGAGCAGGTAAGGTAAAGTTTTACGCGTAGTCGACAGAAATCTACTGTTAAATGCAGCAGAGAGCTTGGTATACCACAGCCAACAGTGTAAATATCAAGCCTTACAAAATTCAGCTTGTTCAAGCATTTAAAACCAAACAAAAAAAGTTCTAAGACTTTAATTTCGTGAGAACATGCAGGCCTTGATGGAAAATGGAAACTTTGTAAAATGGTTAGTCTTTAGTGGTGAAGCCACATTCCACTTGTGTGGTAAAGTGAACAGACATAATGTCAGAATATGGGGCTCGGAGAACCCACACACCTATATCGAGCACATGTGCGATTCTTTGAAAGTTAATGTGTTTTGTGCTATCAGGTACAACAAAGTGTACGGGCCTTTTTTCTTTGTTGGACAAACAATAAATGTAATAATTTTCTTGTACATGATGACGGAATGGCTTCTACTGCAATTAGAACAAGAATACCCAAATTTCATTCTGCAATTAAACGGCGCACGTCCACATTACTATTTCGATGTTAGGACTGAACTTCGAAATCGGTGGCCTGACAGATGGATCGGTCCTGCTGGTCCAAATGATGGTGCACTCTTGAACTGGCCTCCAAGATCTCCGGACATCACCCTCTGTGACTTGTTCTTGTGGGGATACATCAAAGATAGATACCGTTACCAGAAAGAATACCTGAGACAACAACGGATTACCAGAGCCAACGTAACAATCGACCAAGACACTCTTAACAAAGTATGGCAAGAGTTTGAAAACAGCCTTGATATCTGTTGTATCATAAGGGGTTCCCATATCGAACATTTTTTAATTCTTGACACCTGGGATGAAACTTTTTGAGTTTTTGTTGAAATGTAACCATTTTATTTTTTTATATGAAAATAAAACCAGATTTATGTACACTTGAAATCATGAACATCATTTGTAATAACCCTGTATATCTGAAAATTATTTTCAAATAAAAATACATGAATAAATAATAAAAAACAAACAAAACAAGCCTCCTTCCATTCACTTTAGTTGATTTGACCGATCTCACATCTTTATTTTGCCACAACCTAGCAACTGTCTCGTCTTGAAAAATCCAAGTCTCATCAACATACGCAAATTGATATAATTTTTCAGTCTGATATCGTTTATATGATCGCAGAAAATGAATACGTTTTGAAGCAATTCTGTTAATTTCATTAAGCCCCTACGAGGATCATCTTTTGTGTATTTAAATCCCTTTGAAATCACTAATCGCCATAATGAAGATAGGCTGCCAGTAAACAAATATGTTAAATAATACATACTTTCTTTGTACATATCGTATACCACATTACGAATCGCGACCTGCCTGGAAGGAGGCATATCAATTACTTGTTTTTTTCGTGGCCGTTTCTTGTTTGGACTAAAAATTATGCTACCCATTTTTGCAGATGACGATAGTCGAATTACGGTAGAGACATCTAAAGCATTTGCAACATGGTATAACAATAATGTGTTAGTTATTTACAAAATAACAAAGTGTTAATCTTTACTTCTCTCGCACACTGTTAAGGCAGTAATGGGCCTCCATTTTTACGCTCTTTCCCAATATAATCAATCAAGGAAAGAACCATTTCCGTCGCTTGACGTCTCAAAGGATTCGGCATTTTTGTCCCGTAAGATGATTCCAGCAAAGGAATACTTTTGGAAAAACTGTTTTGGCAAAATACTAACACACGTTGTAATCGTTTTATAACACACATTCGAGACAGTGCTACAACAAAATATCAGAAAATATGTGTTATGTCAAATTTTTTGTCAGAAATGCTTGACAACACCGGACAGAAATGCCAACCTAAATCAGTTCTATCTGCATCCTCTGGTGCACAGTAGGCGGGTTCTAAAGGTGGTAATGAAACAAAGTTAGTTATGACGCAACTGATCTGACTCGTGAAATTGGTATAGCATGAATTTTATGTTTCTTCGTAGAAGTTACACCCCTTATCGGTCAAGTTACGGACTTCAAACTAGTTTCCAGATATTCCTCTTACTTGCTTTATTTATAAGGATTTTTCCCCACACCTCTAGGCCGTGCCATTGTCGAGATAGAGCCGCCCCGTACCCTTACCCGGACATCCGGTATATACAGGGTGTGGCGCGAAGAGTTTTAATTAAAAGTAATGGCGGATACAGTTATGTTAAAAATCTGAAATTACGAAGCTGTAGGTTTTGGATGACGCTGAGTTCAAATATATTATTTTCCTGAATGTGGCACTTCCGGTTATACCGGAAGTAGACGTCAACTTTGTTATTTTGAATGGAACCTAATATTTTTTATTTTATTTTCGAATTGTACATGAAATTCTAGATAAAATTTGTGCACAAGTCCTATACTAAAAATGAAGTATTTTCGAGATATTTCGATTTTTTTAAAAATTTTGAAAAAATCCTAGTCCACATTGAATAACGATATCTCCATTAATAACGAAGCTAGTGACGTGAAATTGTAACCAATAAACAACAAGCGCTTGCCCGTTAACTCCATATATCCATCTCATTGATATTTCATACAGGGTGTTTTTAACTTAGCCGCCAACATGCTCAATTTAAATCATTTATAAGTTGCTTACTTTAGATAGAACACCCTGTATTTTATTACATTTTCCGCTGTATTTTTTTAAGCCAATAGCCTGAAAGGATTATTAATTGTGGATATCATTAAAACGTTGACTAGGTATTTTGTATTAATTTAATTAGATAACTTACAAACAAAAATAACTAAATGTAATATTAAACAAATAAAGTTTTATAATAAGTGTTCAAAATTAGCACCATCTACTTCTAAACATTATGAATCCTTTTCATTAAGTTATGTCTTGTAATTCTGGAAATATAGTCAGGTGTTAGAGAATTAAAAGCAAGCAAGACTCTCTGCATCATATCTTCCTTTGTCGTAACAGGTTTGGAAAATACCTGATTTTTAATGTAACCCCAAATACCAAAATCTAGAGGAGCCAAATCAGGAGAGCGAGCTGGCCAACGAAACGGACCCTGATTGGCAATCCATCTGTCATCAAACATGTCGTAAAGATGCTGAGCAACAGGTCCAAAGTTATGAGGAGGTGCTCCATCTTGCTGATACCAAGCTGAAGCCGCCTCTCCATTTCTTAAAGTATGTACCATTTAAATTTTCATCATAAAATTTTAATGTTAAAATTTTATCGTCTTTTATTGCACAAAAAACATTAAAACTCCAAATATCTTGGAAATAACGTTCCCTACTAACATGTGGATTTTCATTAGACCAAAAATGGGAATTATGTCGATTAAATAATCCATTTTTGCTAAACTTTGCTTCATCCCACCATATAACTTTTTTTATGAAGTTTTCATCCTCTTGGGTCTTCATTAAAACCATTCACAGAATTCTACCCCTCGAGGAAGATCACCTAATTGTAAGTGTTGCACCAAATGATATGAAAATGGTTTCCATTTTTTAAAATGCGATGAATTGTTCTCGTCGACAAAGTAAGATCTCTCTCACAATATCTAATGGAGGCATTTGAAGAGGCCGTAAAATAACCCAAAACATTAATTTCGTTTATGTCACTGTCCACTAGTGGTTTATTTTTATTAATTTTTGTCTTAAATTGACCAAACTGACGGCAGTTTTTAAGCAATCTTTCTGCAAAAACACGGCAAGTCCGCTCAACAATTCTATTACACTCACCGTAAATAATAAGATTTAATAAATCGTCATTAGTAAATCCTACATTTGCCATTATTTACTATGACATACAAACTGGTAAAGGAAACTGTCAAAACAACATAAACAATTAACGTTCTAACTATTACATCTTTGACAGCCATGGCCTACCCTTTACTAATGTTGAAATAATTAAGTGTTGTTATGTTTTAACTAAGATAATGAAATATCTCAAAAGTGGTTGGATTTAGGTATAGGGAATACAGATACCAAACGAATTGGCTTAAAAAAATACAGCGGAAAATGTAATAAAATACAGGGTGTTCTATTTAAAGTAAGCAACTTATAAATTATTTAAATTGTGCATGTTGGCGGCTAGGTTTAAAACATCCTGTATGAAATATCAATGAGATGGATATATGGAGTTAACGGTTGTTTATTGGTTACAATTTCAGGTCACTAGCTTCGTTATTAATGGAGATATCGTTATTCAATTTGAACTAGGATTTTTTCAAAATTAAAAAAAAATCGAAATATCTCGAAAATACTTCATTTTTGGTATAGGACATTGTGCACAAATTTTATGTAGAATTTCATGTAGAATTCGAATAATAAAATAAAAAATATTAGGGTTACAAAGTTGACGTCTACTTCCGGTATAACCGCAAGTGCCACATTTAGGACAATATTATATTTGAACTCAGCGTCATCCAAAACATACAGCTTCGTAATTTCAGATTTTTAACATAACTGTATCCGCCATTACTTTTAATCAAAACTCTTCGCGCCACACCCTGTATATATATATATATATATATATATATATATATATATATATATATATATATATACATACAGTGTCCGCCTTTGGGAGCTGATCCTTTGAGTATCTGCTAAACCAAACTTACTATAATTTTGAAAATTTGGTGACAGGGTAATGATGTTAGGGCTAACTCATCTAAAATATTTTCATGTTCGTACCACTTCCGGTTATCCCGGAAGTCAGTACTTAGTCGCTTATTTTAAATGGAACACCCCATATATTAATACATTTTTGGATGCTATGTCGAATTTTAAGGTAAGTTTGTTAAATAAACTAGATACGAAATTTCAGTTGTTTTAAAAAAAACCATTTTGCTAAAAAAAATTGACAGATGCGGTCTTAGTAATAACTCGTTAATTGTTCTGTTCCTGTCAAACAATTTGAATAAAACTTTGAGTTGTTGTAGGCAAAGGTTTATTGCAACAGTCTGCAAAAAATGACATTTGTATTTTTCATAAAAATAAAATTATGAATATCTAAACTTAACTATCAAAAAATGCAAGTTACTCAAAAAAATCAAATGGAAACCCCTATTTTTTATTACTCAGATCGATTTAACGTCAAAAATTAAGGTAAGTTTGTTTAAAACTTTATTTGCCTAAACGTAACAGTTTCATACTTATTATCAAAAAAGTTCCAATTTTAAAATTTGTGATAAAAATGAGCTACATACTTAAATCTAGTATTCCTTGTTCGTGGTCACCATGGACACCAAATAATTGAGAATTGAAATGAAGAAAAATATTTGAAAAAGTTACTGCAAAACATTATAAAAATTGATAATTTTGTGATTCAAAAGTCATTTTTGCCAAATAGAAATTTTCTAAGTCATTTTTTTCAAATTCGATATACAACATAAGTGTAAAAGTTTAATACTTTATGAGTAAATCGAAAAAAACTACTTTTTACTGCGGAGGTAGTAACTACATACTTATCAGTGCATTCTTATACGATAAAGTCTCTTATTTAGTATTTCTTGCTCGAGATCAAATGTAAATTAATTTACAATAAATGTTCAAAATTTTGCCCGTTAGACGCAAGACATTGTTGAACCCGTCCTATAACGGCTTCATTTGTAGCCCTTTGAATTTCTTGTGGAGAAAGAGAATTGAAGGCATTTTGCACTCTTGCAATGCAATCTTCTTTAGTCGTTAGTGGTGTAGCATAAACAATATTTTTAATTCGACCCTAAAGATAAAAATCCATTGGCGTAAGATCAGGTGACCTAGGTGGCCATGGAAAGGGACCATTATGGGCAAACCAACGATCTTCAAAAATTTCATAAAGTTTCATGAAAACAGCGTTGGTGTTGTGAGGGGGCGCACCGTCTTGTTGGTACCATAAATTTTCCCTTTCTAGATTTAATCGGGGTTGAATTCGAGTGTTTCATATCTCAAGATAATTTTCTCCTAGAAATTAAATTTTATAATCATAAATCGCAACAATAAACTATTTTAAACCTCTCAAATTTTCGTTGTAAAAATACACGTCAAAGATTTCGTTATTCCAAATAGCACAAAATACGTTAAAATTCTAAATTTCCTAAAAATGGCTTTCGCGAATTGGATTGCTATTTTCGTTATTCCAGTAATGCCAGTTTCGGCGATTAAATATGCCATTTTTCGTAAATTTAGATTCGTCCGTCCCTATGATATTAGTCAAAAAATTAGGAATTTCTTGTATTTTGAGCAAAATTGTTTCACACAATTCGATACGTTTCAAGAAATCCGCTTCTTTCAAATGTTGAACTAATTGTAAACAGTATGGTCTAAACTTATGTTTCTTAAGAATTCTTCTGATAGTTGTTGGTGTTAAGCCAATATCTGTTTTCGCGTCGTTTATGGAATTACAAGGATAGGCACGGAAATATCCTAAAGTTATAACTTCATTCTGTTCATTATCAATAGCAGTTTTTTTGCGAGACGCAGAGTGTTTAAATGTGCCAAACTGTTCCAAATTTTGAACCACACGTCTTATTGTATCTGCTGATGGTCGGGGGCGTTCAGGATAGCGTTCGATAAATGTTCTTACTGTTCGTTTTACAACTCTATGACATTCTCCGTGAATTAAAATTAAATTCAAATCATCTGTATTAGAATATTCAAGTCGAGCCATTTCATCAAGAAAAACACAAACTGTCAACAATTTTATTAAATTATTGACTACAAAAGAAAAACAAAATAAATAAGCATCTTTGTCGTGTAATGATGCGCTGATAAGTATGTATTACCACCGCAGTAAAAAGTAGTTTTTTCAATTTACTCATAAAGTATTAAATTTTTACACTTATGTGGGACAGGAATACTAGATTTAAGTATGTAGCTCATTTTTATCACAAATTTTAAAATTGGGACTTTTTTGATAATAAGTATGAAACTGTTACGTTTAGGCAAATAAAGTTTTTAACAAACTTACCTTAATTTTTGACGTTAAATCGATCTGAGTAATAAAAAATAAGGGTTTCCATTTGATTTTTTTGAGTAACTTGCATTTTTTGATAGTCAAGTTTAGACATTCATAATTTTATTTTTATGAAAAATACAAATGTCATTTTTCGCAGACTGTTGCAATAAACCTTTGCCTACAACACCTCAAAGTTTTATTCAAATTGTTTGACAGGAACAGAACAATTAACGAGTTATTACTAAGACAGCATCTGTCAATTTTTTAGAAAAATGTTTTTTTTTTAAAACGACTGAAATTTCGTATCTAGTTTATTTAACAAACTTACCTTAAAATTCGACATAGAATCCAAAATGTATTAATATACGGGTGTTCCATTTAAAATAAGCGACTATACCGACTTCCGGTATAACCGGAAGTGGTACGAACGTGAAAATATTTTAGATGAGTTAGCCCTAACATCATTACCCTGTCACCAAATTTTCAAAATTATAGTAAGTTTGGTTTAGCAGATACTCATACGATCAGCCCCAATGGCGGACCCTGTATATATATATATATATATATATATATATATATAATATATATATATATATATATATATATATATATATATATATATATATATATACATACGATTAAAGGTTAGCATACATTAAATATACCGGAGTGCTACTACACAGGCTCAGCCTCTGAATGATTACTACAATCATCGTTAGTGATTATCAACTTTCAAATAAATCAATTAGGTGTAAATTCAACCTATTTCAATCATTTTCGATCACTGCAGAAAATGAAACAAATAATTGTTACATAGTCAGATTCCTTAAACGAAAACTTTACTTTCTAGTTTTTTAATTTGCTTTTCCCAATAGTGTAAATTAAAATGTTTCTTCAATTTTTCTTTGTTAATAAATATTAAAACGTTTCTAAGAACGGTATATGTTAAATGCATTTTTATGAGCTGCAGTTCTAATTATAGAACGCTTTTTAAAACATGTACATACAACAATAGTACAAATCAATTAGACAGGAGAAAGTAGTGTAGCAATATGCATCATACGTCAAAAACCAATAAATGAACCTAACTTTCATTGACTCATTAACATGAGAATTAAATTACCTTCGTATACCTATACATATTTTAATAATATTAATAACAGCAAGTAAACACATAGCCATAACCAGTCAGTTGCAGCTTTAAAAAATTTACACACAATTAATTCTATGCAAAAACAGTAATGAAGACGTAAAAGAAGTAGCTGAAAAACGTGTATGTAAATTACCTGTATTTAATGGACTGTACGATACTGCTCTATTCTTAACTTTTTCACTTTCGTAGATAAAAGTATTAAAATTATCCATTAGTAGCAAACAAAAGTCTAATCAATATTCAATTTTAATCAAATTTTCATGAATCAATTTTTATTTCATGCACTTAACAAGCATCTTATTAATTTGAGTCATATTAATGTAAATAACTCACTTGTACAAAGAGTTATCAGCTATTGAAAATGTAAAGTAGCCCATGAAATATGCATTTAGCATGGCATACAGAATGTTCTAGAAAATCAAACATAACTTCCGTTTCCCTATTAAAATTGAATTAATAATCGCATCAAGTTAATTTTTTTTTCATTTATTTGCCAATTTATAATCTACTCCAACAACAGAGTAATGAGCAAATCTTTTATATATGCAGTTAATGTTAAGTATTGTCTTTGGAGTCTTCTATCGATTCAGGGTTGATTGTATAATTCACTTATGAACGGGCTGTTGTGGTTGGTGTTGCGTCCTAGCACGAAAGTTGATGACTTCGTTTATGAAAGGTATTCCGAGATTTTTTATGGATTGTTTGGTTGGACATGTATCAGGGAACAACGACCATCATGCGAAGCGTCTTCGGCTGAAAGGTGTAAGTAGCGGACAGCGAAAATGTTATTATTCTAATAAACGTTTGCCAAATAGCCATTGTTACCGCGATAGAAAATATAATTAGTGGATTTTTAATATCGCGATACGTCGTAATTTGCTGATGTCTTCGGATATTTTATTTAATGTATTTTATGTAAGAAATATAAGGATGTAAGTATGTAATTGACATTTGAGTAAAAGTTGAACAGAAAAAAGGAAACATATATAAGGGTAGAGATATAGGGGTTCTGCCGAAACTGGCGTGACGAATTGTTGAAAATTTCTATACGCGCGCTTTTGATATCAAAAATGTTACTAGTTAGTAATTAATTACTAACGGTACACACTGCAATCAAAGACGTCTTTGTTTGGTACTTGGAAACTCGAGACCTAAATGTAGGGTTTGTTACGGACGAATGCGTATTTTTAAAATTAAGATGTCGTGCAATAATTAATATGAATGTGTTCTAACGTAAATTAATGTTTCTTTTTTTATCACTTTTCAAAGACGGGGTTGATTTTCGTGAGTAGACATGGTTAATGGAAACCAGAGGGGAAGGCCGTTTTGATTGCTTTACTTACAAACTCCCACTGTAAACAGTTTATCTTTAAAATATTTCGTGCGTGTACATTTTCTTTTGAATTAGCCAACACTAATTTGTCTTTTCTTTCGGGTGTTAGTTGTAATGTGTTTTTCAAATATTAATCTATAAATAACAGTCACCCTTTTTAAAGTTAAACCGCGTATGTTAACGATTTGTGTCTGTGATCAATTAAAGGAATATATTCAAGTGTAAGTAGGTATTTTTATATAAATTAAGGCTGGCAGCAAAAATAATTTTACAAGCCTAGACAACCTATTAATAAAATCGACCATTACCTTGCAAAGGTATCTTATTCGCACGCGGGCTCATTACGCGGAAATCTGCTAAAATAAAAGACAGTACAGGGCTCCCTCACTCTTGTACTTGTATGAATTAGCATTGTTGTTTGTTGTTTATATTTATATTTGTATAGAGGTGGACTGGTGAACGGGTACATGATACCGCTTGGTCATTAATTGTAAAAGGCAATTGCCAAGTGGGTACGCACTCCCGAGTCCAGATAACCAGTAAACACCTCGGATTTTATTTTTATGGTTTTTATTGTTGTATAGATGAATGTGTAACCTGAGAAAGGGGCGCTGTATTTTTCTAACGCACGCAAACTTACATATCAGTCACGATGTTATGATCTATTTATAACTTACCCTTGTAAGACTTTGCTTTAATGAGTTTTTTGTCAGTTTATTAAGTAGAATGATTTGCCTGCGAACTAACTTCTCTCTGTATGTAATTTCTTGTAACTGTACCTATGTATTTTATGCTTTAGTAGTCACTAAACAATTGTGTACGTGCAAATTCCTTGTCTATTTTCTTTTGTTCTTGCCTTTACCTTGTTATCACTTGTGCAATTTTACTGTTGTATTTTATATGTACCGTAATTTGCTTTATTGTTTTATGTGCTTATTTATTCAAAGACCGACATGATTGGTTTTAAAGGACCACATTTTTGGTATTACGATTTTTATTCTCATTTATTTCTGACACAATTGTGGGTGTGACTACATGGGCTTTTTTTATTGTATTTTTGTGTAATTAAACTACTTTTTATTTATTTTTCACTTAATGTTATGATTCTGTACACACTTTAACCTGGTTTAATGGTGTTTTGTTATATATTTAACCCTTTCATTGTTTTTTGTGTTATTTGATTTATTAATGTACTTGTGCCATTTCTTATTTAAGAATACAGTGGGTTTTATTGGTGGTTCTTTCCCACAATAGTATATTAACGGGCTGAACCACCATTGCGCAAGGCTCGTTAATTTTAATTTGAGTAGTTTCATTGTTTACCTGCCCCTCATGATGCAACACTTACCTCGTCTAGCCTATCTAATTCAAGTAGCATAGCGTACCTATCACTAAACGGCCACTTCGTTTCATCAGATTTGTGGTTTTGCGAGTAATTAAATATCAGACTTGCAAATAAATTCCAATCTTTTAATTGTTGTCAGAAAAGTCCATGTAAGGCAAGCAATAAATTTGAGTAATAGTAACATTATTGTCAGTAAAGTCAAGATAAATCACTTAGTGATTGTTTTGTTCTTGTTGAAATTACACTTTTGAAGATAGGGTACCTGGGGGGCGCTACAAAGGTTTGAAGTATCTTTGTGTTGGAGGGCTTACTGCAATCTCACAGCTCGATGCCGTAGGTCCAGGTTGGTCTTAAAAATGTTTTGTCGATGACCAGTTTGTTCTCTAGAGATACTTGTGATTGTTTGCCTAGTAACCAGTACATTTTTGTCACTTTTAGGTTTAGTTGAGTCTTTTTTTATTTAATGTGGTCTTTCCATGTAAGCTTTTGATCCAAGTGCAGTTGTAGTTTTTATTCGGATTGAAGTGTTATTTAGATTTACTTGTGGACTACTACTTCGTTCATTGGTAAATGTGATCTGAGCGGACATTTCAGTGTTGACCTCGGTTTTCCATCATTTTAGTCAGTATTGTAATTCGTTTAGATGGTCTTGTAACTTTCAAGATGCTCTATCAGGATTGGTGTCTGACTACAGGATTGCTGTATCGTCAGCAAATGTGGCTATCATAGTGCTGTCTATGACTTGTAGTCGGCTGTATATATTAGGTAAAGTATTGGCCCAAGAACGCTAACCTGTGGCACGCTAGCTTTTATTAGGTGATAATCGGAGAATGAGTTATTTACTTTAACTTGGAAATATCATTCACTAAGGTTGGATTTTAGGAGTAGTTATATAGGACTACGAAAATGCCTTTTTAATTTATATAGTATGCCGTTTATCCAATCCTTACCAAAGGCCTGTTGCACACCAAGGAAGACCGCGGTACACATTTTTTTCTTCTTCAAAACTTTCTTTAATTTTGTTCAAAATTCGGTGGCATTGATGTGTTGTTGAATACTTCTGTCTGAAGCCGAATCGGTGTTCAGGAATTATGTCATCTGTAGGTGTTAATTGGTTTATTCCGCCGAGGAAGTTCAATAAAGCAGAGTATTGCAACCTTCACGATACAGCTCTGCACATTAGTAAGTCTTTTATTAACAATATCTATCATATTCAATATTTACTTTTCAAGTTATGTTTTTATAATTGGAGTACCTCAAAATTCTAATTACTTCTTTATACGATTGCAATAAACTGCAATATCACCCAGCTCTAAATATATATATATATATATATATATATATATATATATATAAACTGAAATAATGGCATACACAAATAAATTCCAACCAATAACTTTTCTCTGGCGCGTAATTGTATTCTAATAAACTACTTGCATTAACAGAGGTAGTGCAGGTTACAGTAACCCGCCTCCCTCTTTTAACCAGGCGAAGACAGGTATCCTTCTTATTTACCCTCCGATCCAGAAGAGAACCGATATCTGACCTACCGCGGACGCCTCTTCCACCTTTTCTTCCGGAGATAATGCCCACCGGAATCGCGGGCCTTAAAGGATGTTTTCGGAATCCGCGCACTCGCCTCCATCAGCATGCCAAGTTTGAACCCTTCCACCTTTTTTTCTGGAGATAATGCCCACTGGAGTCGCGGGCCTTAAAGGACGTTTTCGGAATCCGCGCATTCGCCTCCATCAGCACGTCAAGTTTGAACCCTTTCGTCGGTTTTTCGACGTCTGCGTTGAGACGATTGAGAAAAATTTTGAATTTCGTCTCAACTTATCGCCCGTTCGTTTGGAGCTTTTTACAACAAAGATTGGTCTCTCTAGGCGTCGCCGCCGAAAACCAGTTCCACCCACTTCCTCTCAAAATCGAAAAAATTGTGGCATTTAGGAGATACCTCCATGAAGGTGTCGCTGTGCCCGCGACACTGTTTTTGTGTGAGTCATCGTCAGACACCTCCATAATCGAGTTTCGTCGCAATCGGACTACCCGTTCGTTTGACGCCCAATAACGGCGTCGTATGTCGAAACCACTTTTTCATATCCTCCGGGACATCCCCACCCACCTGCCAAATTTAGTCGAAGTCGGTCAATCCGCCTCGTAGATGTGTCTCCCTGGGTGCCGTGATTCCCCCGTAACGTTTCAAACTCTTCGAGACACTCATATGTATCAAATGCAAAAATAAAATCTTAAAAAAGTTGAAGTGCTTTTGATTTATAGGGCTGACGGGTAACATGCCAGGCTGTCAGAGTAAAATGATAAGGTAGTATGCATACCTCAGAACTAGTTGTACTGCAATAAAAGATTTAGGAAGGCATTTTGAACTAATTATATTTTTAATAATTTATATTCTTACTTAAAAATTATTATTAATTTTATTAAATACATAAATAAAAAGTTTACCTCGAGTAGGATTTGGACCTACGACCTGTACTTTGCTAGAGTACCGCGCTAACCAACTTGGAGATCGATTAGTAGGTTCAAATCCTACTCGAGGTAAACTTTTTATTTATGTATTTAATAAAATTAATAATAATTTTTAATTACATATTTACCTTTGAACTTATTCGTTCATAACAAAAACTTATAATAATATAGACCGTCCCGACCATCCTTCGGGGGCGCAACTCAAAAACGGCTAAACCTTTTTAAAGTATTGATGCATTCGATGCATATGATGAGTTTCTAGAAATGTATGATGTCGATAAAGTGACACATCTCGAGGAATATAAAAAAGTGGTTCGTGGCCTACATGACCGAGGTCGCGATCCCGTTATTGGATCGCTACCAAAATCTATGCCTGAGAGGGTTTAACGACGACTCGCACCAAAATCATTCAGGCATTTTCAAACGCTTGAACGGATTTTCACAAAACTCGGTACTCACGCGGGGTGGAGCGGAGAAAACCCTATAACGCGGTTTTCAAAGTTGACGCAAGTGTCGCAATACTGGTGGCGCATTGATAATTATACGAAATAATTTTATCCCACTTTTCGAAAGCACGTTGCTTTTGAGTAATAGCCCGGCGCTTTCGGCTTAAGAAAATTATGATAAAATTATCAGTTATTTATCAATATTCCAGGGATATTTGGTTATAATTTTTTTTGCCATAACATTCTTGATAATTTAGTAACAACTTTGACATTGTTCAACACTATTCAGATAAATAAATAATTTATTCAAAACTAGATACATATTATTGTTCCAAACGATTTAATATTCAAAATTAGTTAAAAACACAATTATCGAAGGTACAATAACTGACTTATAACAAAGTTGTATTGCTAAGTAATCGATATAAGTGATTATTTCCCTTGCTTTATATTAACCAATAAAATGTCATACATTTTAAAATTCAGACCAATCGGAATAAGATATCAGCCACTGTTGCACTAGTGAAAGAGTTGCGAGCATTTGCCCTATCCTTACATTACACTTATCCTCCTGCTTATGAATATGTTAGGAAGAAGTTTGACACATGTCTGCCTAGTACAATGATATCAATAATCATTGACACAACCGCTCTTATGAAATATGATGTCATCATTTGCCGCAACATATGTGATAGTGCGCCTATACCAAATTTAAGCTCAAGATTGACATTTGACGTTTGATGTTTAGGAATGCCCCAGTTATTCAAAATTATGCAAAGAACAAAAAGCAAATTGAAACATGATTTAATTTATTTTGCAAGTTGTTCCTAACAATTAGCAATTACGGGTAACACTACAATTAATGTTTAATATTGGTGTACTATCATATGTGTTGCGGCAAATGGTTACTAACGACACGTTTCATAGGAGCGGCACCACCTTTCTTTCAACTCATAAACATTAAAATCCAAATCTCAACTTTGAGGTTATATTTCGTATGGGCGCACCATCACATATGTTGCGACAAATGGTTACTAACGTCGTGTTTCATAAGAGCGGCTGTGTCGGGTATTTTTGATCGCGCCGTACTTCTACGTTGGCATCCTTGTACAAACCAGTTGATGCCGAATCAGGCTTTTGCACTGAAGCTTTCAATACAATCAAGTTGTACTGTGAAGCTAGTGATGACCGTTTCATCATAACATCTTTGATAGTTCACAGTATGTCAATAAGACAGTTTGTTAAGTGGGACGAAAAATGTAGGCCATGGAAATTATGGTGTTGACTTAGATGATGACAGTGTTGCTCCTGCTAAGGAGGCCCCGGTATTCGTAGTTAACTGTGTGAATGGTTCGTGGAAGTACTCTGTAGCATACTTCTTCACAGCAGGTACCACAGAGGAGCAGCTAGCGGGCCTGCTGTCAAAGTGTCTGGCACAGTTACACGAAACTGATGTAACGGTATGTTCTCGCACCTTTGATGAGGCTCCCGCCAATATCAGCATGGCAACGCATCTAGGATGAGTTGAGGACCTGTTTTAGTCACCCTGAAATTGATGAATTCCTGGATCCTTGCCACATGCTGAAATTGGTGCGGAACACCATTGGTGAGAGACACTTATTCAGCAATGATGGTGTAGTTCAGTGGAACTTCATAACTGAGCTGTCCAAACTGCAGGATGCTAACGATTTGAGGCTTGCCATTAAGTTGACAAAAGGTCGTATCAATTGGTGTGACCAAAAAATGAAAGTGAAATGGACAGTCCAGATCCTCAGTGAAACTGTTGCTGTTGCAATAGATTATTGCAGACAAATAAATCTACCAGGGTTTCCAAACAGTGCGGCAACAAGTGTTTTCTTAAAGAAATTCAATTATCTGTTTGATTATCTCAATTCACGGTCGTGTAAGAACTTTGGCACAAAGTGAATATAACTATGCAATAGCAAAAAGCTTTTTCCAAGAAATGTAGGTATACACAAGTGAATTGAAAAACATGGATGGTTCTCATGTTATCAATAGTAAAAGAAAAATTAGGTTTATAGGATTCATGGTTTGCATACCAAGTACTTTGGGGTTGTACGAGGGCCGGGTAACAACCCAAAAAAAATTGGTAGATCTTCCCATGTACAAGGTCAGCCAAGATCATCTGGAGTTTGTGTTTGTCTAAATTCGGTTTAAGGAGGTTGGAACAACAACCCGGCAGCAATTCAATTTGTCAATGTCCTAAAGAAAATAATTGTTGCTACCAAGCTATTAGATTCGAGATCTGGAAAAGGCATTCCTCAAGAAAAAAATAAGTATTCTTCATGCCAGTTCCTCAAATCCAATGATGACCATCAACTTGACTACTGATTGAAGATGAATGTGACACTGATTCTTTGTTTGATCATACGTGCATGCCAATTTCAGAGGATAAACTTTTCTCTGAAATTTCTTCAGATATAGTGCACTACATTCGTGGCTTTGTTCTGCGGCATTTGAAGAAGAAAATGAGGAGTGAGGAGTGTACGGAATGCTTAATGATAAAAATTTGGTTCGTGGAAAAAGCAAAGAACAAACGCACTTTGTGTCCAAAGGTTCTGATGGTCGACTTTTGCCTAAAGGGAAAGTTGATCAGTTGGATCTTCATAGAAGCGCTAATAAGATAATCAGTGACTGCAGTGGAACTGATATCTTTGACAGCCTGGCTCAACATGGTTTTGATCAGGAAGTTGGATCAAACCATATAATTCACCTGATCAGGTGCATGGTACTAATGTACGAGGTCTGATCAAAAAACACGGTGAAAGAATTTTTAGAGCCGCAACTGATGATGCTACATCCATTTCATGTTCAAGTTCTGATTTGTTAGTCAGTCGCAAGAGCCGCTAGAGTGAGGTCGGGTTTATCGCGTCTGTCGCGTATCATGAATTTCTAACAACGCATTAACATTAAGTTTTGTTTTAAGTTGCAAAAGCTGCCTAAGAAGCTCATGAAATGTTAAAATTGGTGTATGGCGATAATGTGGTAACTATGAAGACTGTTTACAAATGGTATGAGTGATTTAAAAACGGAATGAGTCGGTTGCAGACGAGCAACGGTTGGGACGTCCATCGACCTCAAAAACAGACGAAAACGTGCAAAAAGTAGCCAGAATTGTTCGTGCAAACAGACGAATTCGAGTGCTTGCTGAAGAAGTTAACATCTCTAATAGGTCTGTGCAAAGTATTTTAACCGATAGTTTGCAAATGACACGAGTGAGTGCAAAATTTGTTCCCAGACTTTTGACTGTCGAACAGAAGGAAAATTGTGTTTCAGTTTGCACTGAATTGAAGAATCGTCTTCAAGCAGATCCGAACTTCGTGACCAAAATTGTAACTGGAGATGAAAGCCATAGACCCGGCTATGACCCTGAGACGAAAATGCAGAGTTTCCAATGGAAAACTCACCTCGCCCTAAAAAGGCGCTTCAGTCAAAGTCGAACATATCAAGATTATGCGCATTGTTTTTCTCGATAGTGAGAGCATAGTGCGATCACAGTTCGTCTAAAGTAAATTCCGAATGTTATAAAGGCGTACTGCAATGTTTGCGAAACGATATAGGAAAAAAGAGACCAGAAAAATGGGCTAATGGCTTCCTTCTCATCACGCAATGCGCCGTGCCACACATCGCTTCTGATTCGCGAGTTTTTGGCTGGTAAAATCTTTCTGTGTGTCCACATCCCCCTTACTCACCAGATTTAGCACCATGCGATTTCTGGCTCTTCCCAAAAATAAAAACTGTGCTAAAACGAAAACGTTTTGACACCATTCCTAACATTGAGATGGCCACTAAAGAGCAGGTGAACGTCCTTCCGAAAGAAGACTTCCAAAAACGTTTCCAGTCATGGATTAAATGTTGGGATAAGTGCATCTCTAGCCACGGACAGTACTTTGAAGGAGATTAATTCCATTTTCATGTAAACTTATTACTTTGTTTGTAATAAAATTATTCACAGTATTTTTTTTATCAGACCTCGTACCTTGACTGCATTACTCTGCAAACAGGACTTCAGATTTGCTTTATTATAGGAGACGCTTCTATGACCCTGAGACGAAAATGCAGAGTTCCCAATGGAAAACTCCTAACTCCCCTCGCCCTAAAAAGGCACTTCAGTCAAAATCGAACATATCAAGATTATGCGCATTGTTTTTTTCGATAGTGAGAGCATAGTGCGATCAGAGTTCGTCTCAAGTAAATTCCGAATTTTACAAAGGTGTACTGCAATGTTTGCGAAACGATATACGAAAAAAGAGACCAGAAAAATGGGCTAATGGCTTCCTTCTTCATCACGCAATGCGCCGTGCCACACATCGCTTCTGATTCGCGAGTTTTTGGCTGGTAAAATCTTGCTGTGTGTCCACATCCCCTTATTCACCAGATTTAGCACCATGTGATTTCTGGCTCTTCCCAAAAATAAAAACCGTGCTAAAAGGAAAACGTTTTGACACCATTACTAACATTGAGATGGCCACTAAAGAGCAGCTGAACGGCCTTCCGAAAGAAGACTTCCAAAAACGTTTCCAGTCATGGATTAAATGTTGGGGTAAGTGCATATCTAGCCACGGACAGTACTTTGAAGGCGATTAATTCCATTTCCATGTAAACTTATTACTTTGTTTGTAATACAATTATTCACCGTATTTTTTTTATCAGACCTCGTACCTTGACTGCATTACTCTGCAAAGAGGACTTCAGATTTGCTTTATTATAGGAGACGCTTCTAAGTTAACAACCGAGGTTGAGGTATTCCAATAAACCTAGTAATTACTTATGACTGTTTCAGTGTAAGTTTGCTGTGATTGGTTAATTTCGTGCATGTCACTACAAATGGATGAATTTAATTGGATGTTTGTTTTAGAAAAAAAATGTCAAGACAGTTACATTTAGCTATAACTTAATAAGCATTTCGTTGTTCATTCAGATTTTATCTCTTTTCGTGTTTCATTCTCATAATGTTACTCCAGATCTATAGATATAGAATATGTACATAAGATTTGTTAAACGTTGTAGCATTCTTCACTAAGCGTTGCGTTATACAAATGATATCAATACATAATCTTCAACCACGAAAAATAAGCATTTTATGAAATTATGCAGACATAAATACCATTTTGTTATGTAATAAGGTATAGTTTACTAACAAAGCAGTGTTATATTTATGCTTTATAAATTTTATAACCTAATTACAATATCGCATTTTATAATTTTAAAATTATATCTTATAATAATATATTGTTCTTAATATACCTCGCGTAACCATGACAAAGAAAAATGAAACTAACTTTTGAAAGTGTTCACGCGGAAGGAAGAAATTATAAACACAAACCGGAAGACCGTTTTCAATTTAAGTAAGTTGTAATTAAAACGTTTAACTTTTAAGATTAATTCGGTTAACAAATACATAAGTAAGTGATACAAATGCAGTTTTTAACCTTTACAGTGATATATGACAGAACAGAGTAGTCAGGTTTGTGAAGGTTTTCCTGTTTTACTTTATTTGACCTTTACGCTTAAAAAGAACTTCGAGGTTACTTTCAATAACTTTCAATTGTTCTGTACTGCATTGGACCAACATTTATTTATTAACTGTACAGATGGTAAAAATCATTGACAATTTTTAAATGATGACCTGAGGATGTAAATGTTTTCTCTCAAGACAAATCACCGGATATATCCTATACCATTATCATGCTCAGTTTATATCAATTCACTTTCTAATAAATTTCTTTAATCTAGTTACATTTGTAATAATAATTACAATAACGATTTTAGCGTGGTGGGGAATACAATTCCCAGTTATGACGAATTGGGCAAAAGTAGAATTACACAGTTTTCAAATTTGGCTTCGTTTAACTTATCTAAACTACTGGAATGTATAAGAAATTCAATTGCAAAATAAATCCGCTAATGTGCTAAAAGTAGGCCAGTTTTAGAGCAGGTTGGAATTTAGTTGGGAACTTATAATATGGTGTTTTGTACTGTTAGATATCACGTTAAAAGCATTGACATTGCAATTACAACATCTGTCGGTTTTTAAACCTGAAATTTTGACCTCAGAAACATACGTATGCTAAAAGTAGGTCAGCTCCTATAACAATTACGTTTTATTTTAATACTTTTGCAAATTAAAAAGTTGTTTAGCTAACCATTTTAGATACTGTATTGTTTAAGCTTTACTAATGAAATATTTGTGCAATTAATTTCAAACAGCGGCTGGTGAAGTGGAGCGTTGCACTGTTATGTTACTACGTGATATGGTTGCTGCACACTGATTTTGAGAATTTTCTGCAATTGCATGCAGTTGTTGCAAAGTTGTACATTTAAATCATCATTATCTTAAAACCGTCTAAAGGTTGAAACCAAAAGTGTGAAAATCTAAAAGAATGCAATTGCATGTACGAATAAATATCAAACACACACATTGTGTGTAACAGTAGCTTCGTTACGAAATAGCCTATGGCTTATGTTCACGCATTCAAACACTAACACACATAAAACCGTAACTCATAAAAAAACACTATTAACCTCATATTTACCTCAAAATTGAACGAATATTACACATTGATAACCTACAATAATTCTTTTAGACATTACAGCAATGATATAATTATAGAAAATTCAAATTAGATATCCAAAATTTGTAATTACTGTGATTAGTAGCTAATTAGAATGTTATTAGAAGAAAGTAGGACCATCTTGGAATAATGATTGCAGATATATGCTTATCGTAATAATACTGGGTTACCAGCATGATTATTTGCAAGAATTAACTTGCTTAAAACAAAATATTAATTTTTGGTACCGGTTAGCCAAGTTTCATATTTACCACTTCTTTTTGAATACTCTGTATCTTTTTTATGTAATTTTTCACTGCTGTATTGGTTAAACCGCTTGTTTTAATAAAGGTGGGAATAGACCAAGCAAACATTGTTGTGCAACAGTTGAACAACACTTAGGCAGCTGTTGGCAAACTTGTTTCCGTGGGGAGAAAACATTGACGACAAACTGTTTGTCAACATCGACCTACCTAGTTTCTCTGGTGTTTCTCCAGTGTTGGTTTAGTCGGTGCCTAAATGAGCGATAAAGAAGATGCTCTACTCGCGTGGTGTGCGTTTTGATTTATAAAAATAAAAGTATCACGAAGAGACCGTAGAAAACGAAGGTGGTGGCAAAGACGTCAGTTTTTACCAGAATTAAGAATTGACATGTTCAATAACTTCTCTAGAATGGATACAACTACATTTAAAAAACTCATTGTAATGATTGGTCCTAAAATTGCCAAAAAACAATATGTGTCAAGACAAGATTATTGGTAACTTTACGGTTTCTAGCCACAGAAGATTCATATGTCAGTGCAATCTACCTTTTCGTATATCGAAGCAGTTAATAGGTACTATAATTCCGGAAGTATGCGAAGCACTAATAGAAGCTTTGACGGATCAGATCCAGGTAAAAAACTCAAAATCTTTTCTTATTATTTATTCAAATAAGTGGGTAGATAACATCGTTTTTAAGACAATTCCGTATAGTTATCTCCCTGTTGGTTTTGGGATGGAAGTAGAGCGCCAATAAAGCTATGTCCCTGCAGCTGTAAGACAGCATATTGAACGCTTTCCCATGAATATGGAGACACGATTGGTGATGGATAAGATGACGAACTTGCAGTAGATACAGTTAGTGGCGGCAAATTTGATTAAACTGTCCTTGTGATTGGTAAAGCATTTGCATATCAGCATCATGGAGAATGCAATTAATGTTCTACGTAAGCTCGAATAAATGCATTATACGTTTTTAATTTATTTCCTACGTATTCGCCATATATGTCAAAGCTCTCCCTTTTTGATCGGTCTTCTGTTAGTGCTTTTATCGTTTTCTTTCCTGGTGGTACCAACTGCCTCACGGTGTCACGAGATGGCTCTGATTTATAAAGTTGAGAATCGGAAGAGGTTTCCTGTTTTGGTGGTAACACCTTTGTCACTGTGTCACGCGATGGTTCTACACGAGTGTTGGACGAATCCTCATTAGAAAGAATTTCTGATTGTAATGTGTCGTCTTCTTGTGTATTTTCCAATTCCTGTGTCTGAAACGAACAAAAATAAATAAAAATGCCCCGTATGCATTAATGGTACATAGTGAAACTGTAAATTCCTTAGATAAAAATATTGCAATAACCGAGGGGTGTCAAAATTTTAGTAAGTTTTGAAAAGACTGCATTCAACATCCTCTTTTAAAATTACTTTTAAGTACAATCGTTTCTAACTACGGATTTCTATATACGAATTAAAAAAAAAACCATTTAAATAGGTTTTAAAAGCGCTTCTAAAGTTAGAAGAGGGTGTTAAATATGGGACAAACTGCGTGTATATGTAGGCGGATACATATTTTAATACAGCACTGGGAGATGGCACAGAATCTCAAAATAAGGGAACTTATCTTAACAGTGAAATTGTTGACTTAGTTGGATATTTCTTATTATGTACCTATATTTTTTTAGTTACCCGCTTCACCCAAGGAGTGGCTTCAAGTTGCCCATGATTATGAAGACCTGTGGAATTTTCCTCAATGCGCAGGAGCAATTGATGGGAAACATGTACTACAAGCCCATTTTAAAAGTGGAAGTGAATATTATAATTACAAGGGCACTTTGAGTACTGTCCTTATGGCAGTAGTAGATGCAAAATATAGATTTTTATATGCGAATGCGGGATGTCAGGGCCGAACTTCCGATGGAGGAGTTTTTAAAAATGCAGATTTTGCAAAGAAACTAAACGCTGGTACATTAAATTTGTCACCTGCAAAACTGCTGCCAGGGCACCGGGACAGGACCTCTTGTGTTTGTTTATGACGATGCGTTTCCTCTACAGGAGAACTTGATGAAACCATTTCCAGGAAAAAAACATGCGAAGGGGACGTTCCAACGTTCATTTAGTTACAGGTTATCACGAGCCAGACGAGCAGTGGAAAATATTTTTGGAGTTCTGTCAGCTGTGTTTCGAGTTCTGCGAAAAACCTTGCTTTTGCAACCTGATAATGCTGAAAAAGTTGTTCTTGCCTGTTGCTACTTGCATAATTTTTACAAAACAATAAATCAGCCACAGTTTTGTACAGTCCTTCGGAATTTTGAGTCCTGGATCCTGGCGAAACGAACCAGAACCTTCAGGAACATTTTTAAATATAAAGAGAATTGGTAGAAAAGCAACCAGAGTAGCAGAAGTGGTCCCGGAACATTTTGCGCGATATTTTTCAACCAATGGAAGAGAGCAGTGGAAAGACAAAATGGAATGAAAAATAAATTAATATTGAAAACATTTTTATTTAAATGCTCTAAAAAGAAGAAAATAAATTCAAATTAAATCAAACCCATTAATTTATTAATTATACAATTTCTATCGCTTGTCGCGAGATTTACTTGTGTATCCAGATCAATGAGAAACGTACTTGGCCGGATTTTCAGACACTTTCAACACATTCTCGTCTAAAATGAGTTTGCAGAACTTTCCATTTTCGCTCACATTCTTCCCGCGAAAGCCCTAGAGCTTCAGCTATGCGTCAGTACGTTTGTTTTTGTTCTTATAAATCTCATTTTTGGGATTCCATATATTCGGAAAATCTCTTACAAGATCTATCAAGATCAGAGTTTGCTCTTCAGTCTAGTTCTGAGACATTTTAATAACGGATGAAAACTCTTCCGATACGAGTCGTCACACTGCTTGAAATTAACTACTTATCTGCTAAAATGTAAAATTATGCCGTATACGCATCTACACATATCGGCAGCAGCTGCGCAATACGTACACACTGGGTGAACTCGTGTGTTGTTCGACTGTAGTTCAACTGTTGCACAACAATGTTTGCTATTCGCACCTTAACAGTAGAGGAAATTTTGGTGTTTCAATGATCATATTATATTTCATATTGCCGTTCTCAAATTATAATAAGAATACACTCGTAGTAGCAATTTTTTCTGCGTTCACGAATTTAAAGCAAATCCGGGCCTGCCTTCGCCCATCTCCAGACCATCCATCAAGCACTAACTCATTGCAATTTTTTCGTACGCCCGGTGTACTTGTGATCCGCGTGTGTTGTTTTAAATATGAATTCACGGCGAGTTACCAGAAAACGTAAACTCAAACAGCTTTTAGAGGACCTTCTAGAAAGTGAAGGTAAGTTCTTGATTTTTCTTTCCGTTATCAGATTATAGATTAAGATTTGGAAATAGGTGTGGGGCAATTATTGGTGTAACCCTACAGGATTACTGCACATTGTTCCTAATCACACGTGTTTCCTACTGAAACAGTGTTTTATACAGACCAACTAAGACGTAGTCCTACAGGGCTATCGAGTTTTTTGGTACTTACCTACAGAAAGTGGGTGGGTGCGTGCGTGCGTGGGTGCGCGTGCGTGTGTGTATGGGTGTGTGGGCGCGCGTGCGCGTGCGTGGGTGTGTGGTTGCGTGCGTGGGCGCGGGTGCGCGTGCGTATGTATATATATATATATATATATATATATATATATATATATATATATATATATATATATATATATATATATATATATTAAATATTGATAAATATGTGCATTTCACACAGACATGTTTTACCCACATATTTTATCTTTGTTACAAGAAAGGCTGAGTAAAGATGTTTTAATCTTGTTCGCTATCGGTTTTAATTTTACTTAAGATAACCTTCCAGACACAAAGTGTCCACGTTTTCAGTTATTTTTATGACGGGCAAAGCTAGGCAGATTTTTTGTTGTCGGTTTAGTTGATTAAGCTTGATAAAACAGGACTGGATTTATTGAGCAGTATATTTTTTGTTTTTAGGTGAATCTGAATTTTCGGAACCTGAACATTCTGAATCCTTACAGAATGATGACGTTTCAGCTGTAGAGTATCAATAAGTGGAAATGAGCACTACTCTTGTCCGTCTAGCTGCAGAACAAAAGCCCGCTAATGCGTTATTGGCTCTACTAGAAGGAAAAAGTTCAACTTCAAATAATGGGCCATTAGTTCACTCTAATATCCAGCAGCTATTGTCTTGTTTTTCTAACAAAAGGTTTAGGCAATGAAACCCGAAAATTGGCTATTGATTCATATCCTTTATTAAAAAACTATAATGCCTTGAGGCCTCCAGAATTGAATGCTGAAATTAAGATTTGCCCCAGCTCAGCTGTTCTCACGCAAGATGCCTTTTTAGTTAAGATCCAAAATCAGGTAGCCTCTATTTTAAGCGCTTTGACTGTGCCATTCAATAATGTATACGAATCCTCCAGGTCCAACCCCGCTCAGGCAACAGGCCAGGATTTAAAAAAGGCTGGGGATCCTGTAAAGTTCATGTCATCGAAGATATTTAATTGTTCCATCTCTGGATCCTTCCATACGAGATGTGTTAGAAGCGTGTCCACTAGACTCTCATTTATTTGGAACTGATTTTCCTGAAAAATGGAAGATCTCTAAAGAAGCAAAAAAGTCGGGAGCTTGACTTAAAAATAAGCCACCTACGGTTTTAAGACCAACGCAAAATTTAACCTCCCGGTCGATGGCGGTAGCTGGACCGTCGTCTTCAGCACCACGTTACAATTCTCAGCCTAAAAATACGAGTTATTTTTTAGCCTCGGGTCGATCCCCAGCAAGATCTCGATTCAAGAAGGAACAGGGAGGAATGAGGAAGTATCCATCCCACAAACGTTTAGATCGTCGTTAAATCAGGTACATTCTAAAAAATATTTAGCGATTACCAAAAATTCTACTATTTTGGAATGGCCTTCAGAGATATAAAATACATTTTATCAAGAACCCAGTACAACTACAGAAACCTATTCTAAATTTTAATGAGATCGATTTAAACGACGTTGAGGAAAGCAATAATAAACTTATTCGAATTGGGGCAGTTTCAGAAACTACTCCACAGTCGAATCAGTTTCTTTCTTCTTTTTTTCCTGGTGCCTAAACCAGATGACATTTTTCGTTTTATTTTGAATTTAAAAAAGTTCCATTGTTTTCTTGATCCACCCCATTCTAAAATGGAAGATTATAGAACAGTGTTACAGTTAGTATTTAAGGATTGTTTTTTTACAACATTAGACTTGAAAGATACATATTTTTTAATTTCAATTTTTTATAAATACAAGGAATATTTGATGTTTCAGTGGCATAACAAGTATTATATGTTCAATTGTATGCCCTTTGGCCTTTGCACAGCCCCTTTTGCATTCACAAAAATAATGAGGGTAGTAATAAAATATCTTCGTACAAAAAATATAACCTGTTTATCATATTTGGATGATCTTATTATTATTAGTAGAACAAAAGGAGAGGGGAGTAGAGATGTACTCTATACTGCACAGTTTTTAGAATCCTCGGGCTTCATTATAAATGTCAAAAAGAGTTCTTTTCTGCCCTCTCAACAATATCAGTATTTAGGGTTCTTTTTTGACTCTCGGCGGTTTTTACTATTATTACCAGAAGAAAAAATCATTAGAAAGAATACAGTATCTGTACATTTTTTTGCAAAACTATTAGGCACACTGGTTGCGGCTTGTCCAGCGATTCAGTATGGCTGGGTCCGTTTAACAACTTTAGAGCGCCAAAAATTTTTTCTCTTACAAAAAAAAAAACAATAAAAATTATAGCAGTCCTATGAATATCTCAATTGCTGCCAAAAAAGATTTAAAATGGTGGCTTAGAGCCATTTCTATTAATAAAGGTGTGCCTATTCTTTCTAGCCGTGGGTTCGGATTAGAAATCTTTTCAGATACATCCCACACTGGTTGGGAGGCATTTTGTAATGGTCAAGCTACGCATGGTTTTTGGGATTCAATACAACAAACCAAGCGTATAAATTTTTTAGAACTTGTTGCAGCTTTTCATGCTGTTAAATGCTTTGCTAATAAACTTTCTAACTGCTCAATAATTGTTAGAATTGATAACACGACAGCTATTTCTTTCATTAACCGAATGGGAAGTGTAAGATTTGGCCTCTTAAACACAGTTTCAGAATTATGGACTTGGTGTGAAATTCGTAACATCTTTCTGGTTGTTTCATATATTAATACCTCAGACAACATTCTTGCAGATAGAGAATCACGGGTAACACAAATAGATACTAAATATGAATTACCCGTGAGTTGTTTTAAAAAAAATTTGGTCTCATATCGGAAATCCAGACATAGATTTGTTTGCAACCCACCTGAATACTAAATGCTTACGCTATATCTCTTGGACACCGTATCCAGAATCTTTAAAGGTAGATGCTTTTACAATATCTTGGAAAGATGAATTTTTTTTATGCGTTTTATGCGGAACTCTTTCCTCCGTAGAGGCTTTCCTTGGCTCTAAACACGCTAAAGCAATATGACTCATATTATAAAAAATGGTGTTTTTTGCACCAATTTACGAAAAGATCCTTATTCATACTCTTTAGATTTGCTAATTTCATTCTTAACTACAAAATATAAAAAAAGAGGCTTCATATCTAACTTTAAATTGTCAACATGCATCTATTTCATTAATATTTAATGTAAATTCAACAAATAAAGCTTATCTAAGGCTAAATATCAGACAACATGGGATCTTATTGTGTTTTAAAATTTTTGTCGACTTTTTATCCATTAGAAGAGTTGCCATTTTGTAAATTAACGCATAAACTAGTTACTTTACTAGCCCTAATTACGGGCCATAGAATACAAACACTATCCAAAATAAAAATATCAAATATTATTCACTTTAATGATAAACTAGAAATAAGGATACCAGATCTTATAAAAAACCTCACGGGATAAAAACTTTCAACCACTTTTAGTTATACCGATTTTTAAGGAAAACCCGAATTTATGTTTATTTTCTGTTATTAAAGTTGATATTGAAAGAACTAAAGAAACAGACCCACAAGTACAGATTATTTAATTATAACTTATAAGAAGCCGATACATCCTGCGAGCTCGCAATGTATTAGTAAATGGATTAAGTTCATCCTCCAGAGCAGTGGAATTGACATGTCCCAATTCTCTGCTCACAGTACGCGTCATGCGGCTACTTCTGCAGCATATAGAGCTGGAGTATCAATTGAATGAATAAGAAAAACCGTAGGATGGACAAAGAACAGTTCCATGTTCAATCGTTTTTATAATCGACCTTTGGGTCTGGATTCTACACAATTTGCAAGAACAATTGTGGCTCTCAATGAGTTTTAGGTATTTAGTGCTTGTTTTTTTTGTTCATTATTATTATCCTTAATGTTACTAGGTGTACGCATTCGAGGTTGAGATCTCGATCCGAAAAGGTCAACTTTATATAAGACTAGCGAGTCTATTTGAAAAAAAAAGATAACGTCGTTTTCACGATGTTGGAGTCTGGCTACAACAGGTGTTGCTACCAGCAGTTCCTAGAGGAGCGGACAGCTCAAGGAAAGCTGTCACCGACGCCCGTTCCGGATACCGCCAGCGATACCGTCACTGCTCGATCTACCGTTCGAGAGAGCGAGCAGCGACGCGCCACCTGCCGCCACTGCACAGAAGAGGAGGCGGCAAAAGAAGACGCGACCGCCACCGTTAGAAGGCATCACCCCCCTAGAAGACACGCCGGCCACCTCTGACGCCGCAGCCGCAAGCGACAACACCGAAGAAGAGGCCCGCCCCGGATCTACCAGCCCCGACGGCTTCGCGTTGCAAAAGAAGAAGCTGAAGAAGACCCCGAAGGTTCGGCCGTCTACGCCGCCGCCCACGGACAACGGATTCCAGGCCTTGGAAACCTTCACCGACAGCCCTGCAGCGATGGAGCAGACGACACAAGGGAGACAGTGCCTCCAGTAATCCTTCGTCAGAAGGAGAACTGGGTCGCGTTCTCCCGAGAAATGGATCGACAACGGATCGCCTTCACGAGTGCCAAGGCCTTCAGCGAGGGAATCCGGATTCAGCCTGCCTCACTCCAGGACAGAGACAGGCTGATGAGGTATATGGATAAGTGTGGTACTCCGTACCACACTTATCAGACAAAGAGCGAGCGATTGACTAAGGTGATGATACGTGGCGTGCCCGTAGAACTAACCGAGGTTGACGTTAGCTCAGAACTAAAAGTGCAAAACATTAATGTACTTTCTGTTTACAGGATGAAGCAGCAAGAACGCCCGATCCCTCTCGTGATGGTAGAGCTGCCGACCGAGGAAGACAACAAGAAGATTCGGGAGGTAAAGCACGTCGCTCGCCTCCGCATGACTGTAGAGGATTTGCGGCGGAAATCTGGCATCGGACAGTGTCACCGGAGGCAAGGTTTCCGTCACGCACAGCGTTGCTGCAGGGCGGCAACACGCTATGTAAATTGCGCCCTAGATCACCACTCCAGTGAATGCACGAAACCCCGTACAGACCGGGCTAAGTGTGTTAACTGTGGTGGGGACCACCCCGCTAGCTACAGGGGCTGCCCGAAGTTCCCTCGGCCTCCACAACGAAAGAAGACGGAAGTACCACAGCGACCGAAGAGGACACCGCCGACGGCGGCGCTTTCTTCAACCCGGACCGGCGTCAGTTACGCCCGAGCGACAGCAGGCAAGGTTAAGAAGGCGGAGGTACCGAGAATGACTCCCACCGCTGTCGTAACCCCGCCTGCCCAACCCGCCTTAGGGTTCGACGTCATATTGGGCCTCCTCGGAGGTCTCGACATGGAGAAGGCCCTACGTGTGTCATCCGTAAGGTGGCAGCGGCGTTCGTTCAGGCGCAAACTGCGATGGACCTGTGGGGAGTGATCCTGGACCTGTCGGGAGTGATCCTCACGCTCGTTTCAGAGGTGGTTGCCCTTTTCGGGCAACCATACAAAGGCCCGGAGCGAAGACTGGTGCCCTAGCTAAGTATACAGTATCGACAATTTATTAATTCTGTTCTGTTAACACCGGTTATGTATTCACACAACTAACACATGTTTCTATTTATTTCAGATACTCAGAGCACCAACAGCATCAGTCACAACCGAGCGACAACAGAACACTCCACACAACAACCACACCACCAACAGCATCACCAACCAGTACAACGTTTTTTTGAAATACCAAAAACCTCAACACAATGATGTCAACAGGCATACCACACAATCACGAATCCCAACAACCACGCAATCCACGCGCTGAAGAGGGTGAAGAATCCTGAGCAGCGCATCACCAACAATACTCAATACAATATTACTTATTTTATTTTATTATATCTTGTAATACGTATTGTAAATACTATATAATGTTATGTACTATAAAAATTCTAATAAACTTTGTTGAACTGAACTTGAACTAGGTGTAGAATTATTTCATTTTCTGTTTTAGGGTTGCAATAAAGGGTTAAGTAGATCTAGATCGTTTAACTCTAAATATTTACGAACGTATTCTTATTGTAATTTGAGAACGGCAATATGAAATATAATTATTATATCAATTGACGTACCTTAAGGAAAATTGATCGGAATTATATGAGTATTGCCGTTCGAAGAATTACAATCCTTCCACATATCAAAATTGCAATGAGTTAGTGCTCGATGGATGGCCTGGAGATGGGCGAAGGCAGGCGCGGATTTGCTTTAAATTCGTGAACGCTGGGCGCAGAAGTGTATTCTTATTGTAATTCTTCGAACGGCATTACTCATATAATTCCGATCAATTTTCCTTAAGGTAAGTCAATTGATCTAATAATTATATGATTGTCTTTATCAAAGGCAATGTTACAATAAAGGGTGTTGTAACACAGAAAATGACGTAAATAAAGTCGTTCAAAATTATGATTTTCCTAATAAACCCTTGCAAGTAGACATTTTTTCATAAAAGTTGTATATCTCCGTAACCATAGCAATCAGGTAAACATAAACTAGGTGAATTCTGTAGCAAATCATGCAGACAATCCAACAGCGTTGAGAAAAATATATGGTTCCATTTAAAATAAGGAAGTTGATGGCTACTTTCGGTACAACTGGAAGTGCCGTTGCGATGAATATATTTAAGAAAGATAGCTTGTGTATTGTGGTTGTGTGCCAAATTTAAAATATCTAACTTTTAAGGTATCCAAAGGCGTATAATAGACCCGTTAAAAAAATCATCCGGTATAGGAGGGTTAATTTAACACATTCTTGGAAAGAGTAATTCGCGCAGTCAAATCCTGTTTAGTAGCAGAATCATCCACATAAAAGACCTCGATTACCCCACCAACGACCCTCAAGTAATTGCCTGAGTTTGTGATCTACCATTCCTGTATTATGCGCTGATGCCCCGTCCATCTGATACCACAAATAATTTATTTGTCTAAGTGGTAACGTATCAAGAAAATTTTGCACGATATTGTTTAAAATCGCAAGATATCTTTCCCCTGTTAAATTTTCGTACATGTACCACTGTAATTGATCATCCAACATAAAACAGAAAACATTTATTGAAAACTGAACGTGGTTCTCTACTTCTTATATTAAGCGACGATTTTGTGCTACCCAGTAACGTTTATTCTTCCTATTGAAAACACCACACTGTGAGAATGTAGCTTCATCTGTCCAAATAATGTGTGTAAGCAGATCTACATCTTCTCGAGTTTTTATCAACAGTTCTTCGCAAAATGAATATGGATATTGTTTGTGCAAATCTAGTATGTTTTGAATAGACGAATAACTTAGTCCTAAATCATTTGCAGCTATTCGAATTTACTAACGTGGGTAAGCGCCAGAATATCCCAACACATTTATTTGATTAACTTCATTTCCAGTTACTGTTCTTGTGCTAAGTCTTGGGGGCGCAATATTACCAAAGTCAATAAATTTCTTTTTCAATTTGCGGAATTGTTTTATTTTACGTTAAATGCGCGACAAGTGTGTTGAATAATTTTCTGCTGGTTTTCGTGAATTACAAACAAGTCGAACATCACTTCATTTGAATAACGATTCATGATTAATACGTTTTATAAAACAAATAATGTCACCTAGCTAGGTTTTGACGTGCTTTGACAGTTAAACACTCAACGATGACAGCTTTTACTCTTTTATTTTCAAAGGCTACTTGGCTATTTTCTAAATAGTAATAGACTTACTCGAAAAAAAATTTAATACGGACAAACTTAATAATTATCGCATACATATTTGACAACATAGAAAGGAGATTAGCTTTAAATTGAGGCATAACTCTGAACACACATTTAAAGAGTAACCTCAAAAAGTGTACCATTTCTTATAAAATGAAACTTCACCGATTTAAAGTCAAAAGGGTGAACGTCACTAATAAAGCTAAATAGTAGAAACAATCGAATTTCTATCAGTTCCCATAGCAACACCCAGTTACTGGTAATAATAAATTGAATAAAGCCATAAAACATAAAAATATTTTTTGCGCAAAAACGGTTGATGATAGGCATATGCATAATTAGAGAAAAAAATGTTAGAAATTCAAGTCTCTATCCACTCCTGTAGAGAAAATTGGAGGGTTCTGAAATTGACTATTGTCGAATGGTCTTTTTATTTTCTTGTCGTAAACTGAGAAAAATATATGGTTTGACTTAACATAAGGAAGTTGATGGCTACGTTCGGTACAACCGGAAGTGCCATTGCGACAAATATATATATTATAAAGATGTGTATTGTGGCCGTGTGCCAAATTTCAAATATCTAACTTTAAAGGTATCCAAAGTTAAATCTATCGTGATTCAAATAAATAATCTAAAATAAGTCGAAAATTAGCCACATCCTGTTTCAATTCGATTCTACATGTCGATATATGAAAATGGTAAGATAAACTATATGTGATAAAAAAATTGATAGCGCTTTAAATGGTTAGTCTAAAATGAGTCTAAAACTATGGCGATGGGTTTTTGTGTTTTAATCCTATTTCATATATTCGGTATATGGGGAGGTTAACCAATTATGGGTTCAAAGATGAAATCTACTGTATTTCAAATGTATAGTCTAAAATTGAGACTACGTTTTTATACGGTCGTCACCCGATACCATATAATTGATAGATTTGATATACGATCAGGGTGAAATCATTAGGAACTGTCAATGTTTTTTCTTCTGTATTATAAGTGTTTTGTAACTGTGGTTTCCTATTAGTGAAGTTGATCGGCCTATTTCCACAGTTTATGCTTTTTGGGCGCGACGTTTTGGAAGCGGACTCTGCTTCCGTCATCAGGTTTAGTCCTGAGAAGGACTGTTTTCGCACTTGAGTCGAATTCATGTTATACATAATTTTTTTCCAAACACTTGACTACTCTCAGATTCGAACTTGGTACCTTTCACTTACCAGTCTGACACCTTTACCACTGATCCACTGAGTAATCCAATATATATATATATATATATATATATATATATATATATCGTGGTTGCGCAGAAGTTTATTGCGCATGTTGCGCAGTAACTTCTTGCGCAGGTGTATTGAGCTTAAGCTCTTCGCGCATTATTGGAATCCATATGGGTTTCATTTCTACACTAGCTTGGCTTATTGGATTTTCTGCTAGTGCGATGTATGTGGCTTCTTTGAGTTTTCGACAAGTTGGGTTTTCGTCCTTGCCACTATCTGTATCTTATCCTATTGGATGCGGTGGTCTTCGTTCCAGACATGTTCGACCATTCTTGATCTTTCTGTTTCGCCCTTGTGGACGTTGTTCTTATGTTCCTGCATTCTCACTTTGAGTGGTCTACTGCTCTCTCCTATGTATGCTCTGCTGCATTCGCATGGTAGGTTATATACACAATTCTTGGAATTCTGATCTTCATTGTATGGTTTGGTTTTGGTTAGTATTCCCCTGAGCGTTCTGGTCGATTTGAAGGCAGTGCGTATCTTGTATTTGCTGCCTATCCTTCGTATTTTGTCTGAGGTACCTTGTATATATGGTATTATCGCTGTATATTTAGGTTCTTCTTTCCCTGTTCAGGTTAGGTGTTAGATCGGGGTAGCCATTTTATTTGAGTGGTCTAGCGATATTTTCTTTTTCTTTGTTCAGGTCCTCTTGTTTTGAGCATATCGTGTTTGCTCTATCGTACAAGCATTTTGCCACACCTAACTTCACCTTTTGTGGTGATTGGAGTTGTAGTGTAGGTACCTCCCCGTGTGGGTAGGTTTCCTGTATACACTTGTCGTGAAAGTGTTGTCATTCCTGTATACATGTATATCCAGTAATAGCAGTTTTTGTTCCGACTCCAATTCCACTGTGAATTTTATGGAGGGTGCGCGGCTATTTAGATGATCTAGGAATTCATCTAGCTTATGCTTGCCCTAAGCCACATCCTTGGTTTCTTGAATTCGGATATATATATATATATATATATATATATATATATATATATATATATATATATATATATATTATTGATCACTATGGGTGATAGTGGGGAACCCATCGCCATCCCAAACTCTTACTGGTAGAATTTGTCTTCTACCTGTAAATATGTAGTTCTAATGCATATTGTCAGAAGTTCCATTATTGTTTTTGCCGAGAGTTGCGTGCGTTCGTCTAACGTTTCGTCCTTTTCCAGCTTGTCTCTTATGATAGTTAGTGCCTTATCGGTAGGCACATTTGTGAATAGACTCACAATGTCGAAGCTTACCAGTATTTCTTCGTGGTTTGGTTGGAAGTTTCTGATGGTTTCCACGAAGTGCTGCGTATTCTTGACCATAGACTCGGTTTTTCCCGATAAGGGTGTGATGATACCTAGCAGATAGTGTGCTAATGGGTGGCAAGGTGAATTTCTCAAGCTCACAATTGGTCTCAGAGGAGTTCCCTGCTTATGAATCTTTGGTAGGCAGTACAGATGCGGAGGTTTGCTGTAGTGTGGGGTAAGTCTAGTTCTCTGGTAGTCGCAGAACTCTATGTTTTTCCAGCGTCAGGTATATCCGTCTTTCGATGTTGGGAGCTGATACAAAAAAATCGATTGTGTTAAATGATTAGTCCAAAATTGATCTAAAATTCTGTGAATATTTTTTTTAAATACGGTCTCATATACACATTAAAGTGTACACTATTGCTAACTTTTTTATTATTGAAGCTACAAGGTCGGTTAAATTAGAGCAGTAGTAGTATTCCTTCCGCCGATTAACGTGGTAGTAACAGATAAAAAATTGAACATCGCGTTTCTGAGTTATTTTAAAAAATGTAGTTTTTTTAAATGCGACACCCTGTATATTTGTACCCTAATCCATTGCCAACGCTTTTCTTAACATAAGAGGTTATTATGAATTTCAGCCTAAAACAAAAAATAAAGAAGATATGAGCCTATTTAACTTATCTTGGCGGGCATAAAATGTAAAATAAAAACAAAACAAAACGAATCAATTGATTTATTTTTTGTTACAATTATTGGAAAAGCTTAAATTAAATGTTCGAATATACCTCCTCCTTGCTCAATACATTTTTGGGCACACTTAAGTACTTTTCTTGTTACCTTTAAAACCGTACGTCCATCTATGCTACGTATGATATAAGTTATCGCTATCCGAAGATCTTCGATATTATTGTAACGATTTTGGTAGACATCGTTTTTTTAAAAATACCCAGAAATAAAAATCCATTGGTGTAAAATCTGGAGAACGTGGAGGCCAACGAACTGGTCCCCTGGTAGCAATAATGCGATCATGGAAAAATCCATTTATCTTATTATTGACGTTTTGAGTATTGTGTGGAGGCGCCTTGCTGTAAAAACACTCTCTGGCGATCAGCTAAATTAAGGTCATCAAAAAACTCTTAAAATGGTTCGAAGAAAATTGAAGTAGCAATCGCTTGTAAAAGTGCCTTCGTAAAACACTGGTCCGAAGATTTTAGAGCCAAAAAGACCACACCATACATTTAAAGTAAAGCGTCTCTGTGGATTACACAGAACATTTCGCATTAGATTTTCATTAATCTAGTAATCCAATCTCGTATGGAATTTTCGCGATTTACTTCAAAATAAGCTAGTACATGTATTTCCGTTTCTTTATATATCACAATTTTTTTTTAACATACCTTTGGCAAAAACACTGCCATTCGATCTAAATTTTCTGTATAATTTCAGAAAATATTTGAAAAATCTGGAACACTGGAACTGTGGCAGGATCTGTAACGAACAAAATACACCCACGTACCACACAAAATAAAAAAAAAAATTAAAAAACACCGAACGCGTTTCAATAGCTACGCTATCATCATCAGCGGTCGACTAGTCTACTAGTCGACTGGCGAAACTTGGCCAAAAGTTGTAAAATGACCTAATAAGTCGATTTAGCGATATTAAAAAAAGTCGATTGCATAACATTCTATATATATATATATATATATATATATATATATATATATATATATATATATACAACGTGTCCCAGATAACATTTCCAGCATGGGGATCTCGCTTATTATAAAAGATACAGATTTGGTTAAATTAGATGAATTACTCCTAAGGATTAGTGAAATTATAGGACACTCTCCAATTTCCAAATTTTCATGTATTTTAAGACTTATGGCAAGAAAAAGAAAAATGTCAAATTTCTTTTTCTTGTAATATCTTTTTTGTTATATTAGACATATAAATTTTATTTGCGCTTTCTTAAGATATTTTTTATGCAGAATTTAAATATCAATTTGGATTTTTTTTTGCACTTTCTATTTTTTAGTTTCAACCCCTAAATTAAATTTTTCTTATGGAACGACAAGTCAGCTTTGAAATAATTGATCGTGTTTTTTTATCCTCTTTACAATGACATAGCACATGTACTATCTATTTTTAAAAACAACAAAGAAAATTTAAAAAATGTGGCCTTCAAAATAGTTCTAGCATCAATACTGTTAATAATATGAATAATCGTTAGTTGGAGTTCGATATTTGTATACAATTAATTTTTTTAATATCCCTACAAGTAAAAGCGCAAAGGGGTTATGTACGGATACCGAGGAGGCCAGCGAACAGGACCATTCGTAGCTAAACATCTATTACCAAAAATTTCTGAATGAGAAATAGACAATCACTTTTGAATCAAGCGTATTTGATGAAATTCAAAAATCGGCAAAATCTCCCTTAATTTTTACTGTAGGATAGAAATGCATATGACAACTTTTAATATAATTCTCTATCGACTGAAAATATTGTATACAGGGTATTCCAGTAGAAAAAAGTATGTTTTAGTCGATTTTTCGAGAATGCGATTTTCAATTGTTTTTGTTTTTCCACCATCGTAATCAGCGTAAAAATACACACTACTTTGCTAATTTAACAGACTTCGTAGCTCCATTAATAAGAAAGTTAGCAATAGTGCAGACTTAACTTTGAAAACCCTGTATATATATATATATATATATATATATATATATATATATATATATATATATAGGTTAGAAGGTAAAAACGACAAGATTTACTGGTTTTATTGTTTCGCATAGCATCCATAGATGATTTCGAAACAAAAATTGCTAAACATAATTAAGGAACGTACTTTGGTACTAAACTAAATAATGAATATAGCATATTTTGTATATTTCGTTTTTATTTAAATTTTATGCTATCCTGTGAGCAAAAAGTAAAATAGGCTCATATCTCCTTTACTTTTGGTTTCAGGCTCAAATTCATAAGCAATAGTGCACACTTGAATTTGATCACCCTGTATATTGGTTACGTGTGAGTGTTCAATTAACTCGTTAAGAGTTGACAGAAAAAATCTATTGTGCTTCAAATCAATAGTCTAAAATGAAGACTGAATTTTTTCCGCGCTTAATCCTATATTCGATATAATCGAAATATAATGGGGGTGGGTATGGAATTAATTCATTCGGAGTAGAATTATGGAAATTATTTATCACGTGTCTTAAGATCATTGTAAATGTGAAAATAAGATTAATGAATTTTTCATTTATACAGACTGTCTCTAAAAGGCCTGTACAAAATACTAGGACAAATTCCTGAGACTAAAAGATAGTTTCCGATAGTCAGTTATTGTTTTAAACTTTTTTTTTTAATATTTATCTTAATAAGATTTGCACGAAATTTGGTTCCTAAAGGTTTTCTATGATGATAAATCCAGATTTGCTCATAGTGTTGATGTATCTTCCAGAGCCCTTTGACTACATTTAAAGCTACATAACTTTTTCCTGTCTCGGTATATCAAATTTCTAGTCAGAAATTCTTACTCCCTGATATGTTTTATTCAAAAAAGGTATACCTTGTAGATGTCGCTTCGAGCAGCCGTTTCTGTGATAATCGAATTTAAATGTTTCAATGCGTACTAAAATTCATCAAGTGCTCCTTCACACTTCATCCAGGCTTAGGACTGATCCAAGAAGTGTGGGGCCTGTTTAAGGACCAACCGGCCAACAACTGAACTTTACAGAACAAGACAACATAAGAATATAAAAATTAACTGCCAAAGAACAAGAGGAATAGCATACAAAGTCAATAACGACCAAAACAGCAAACTTTTATTAAATTATTAAATTATAAATTGTTCAATTAAACTCTAAGTAAATGTTTTTATGTATACAAAGATAAATTTTACGGAGAAAATTGAACTGCACCCTATCCATCATCTCTGGATCTAACCGTAAAATGTTTACTGTTTTGTTAAAGTTCTGTTAACCGTATCGTTAGAAACGTTAAGTTCCAAACCAATATGTCTGGTGCACAGATTCGGATCTTCTTCAGCTCGTTTTAAAATTTCTTCCTCAACCTGTGCTATTCTAATAGTACGATTCTGTCCAGAATGAACCGTAGCAGGAGCACAACTACCGATTGCTCGAAGACGCCTTTCAATAGCGGCAAACGTTTGATGGTGTGGAACGCGTTTATTTCGAAATGTTTCTTGGTATACTCTCACCGATTCCCAACCATTTCCTTGGCATTAACCATAAACTAATATCATATCGGTCATTTCTGCGTTAGTGGTACGGCCATAGCGAAACATTGAAGAAGGAAATTAAAATTACAATTAAAATTCAGACTGAATTGTTTGACAATACTCTTTTGTAACTAATGACAATACTTGATAATGTTTAGTCGTTGCCAGAATGAATTTTAATACGCAATCAAATATTTAAATTCGATTATCACAGAAACGGCTGCTCAAAGCGACATCTATAATGTATACCTTTTTTGAAGAAAACATATCAGGGAATAAGAATTTCTAATTAGAAATTTGATATACCGAGGCAGCAAAAAGCTATGGAGCTTTAAATGTAGACAAAGGGCTGCTGGTGGCGCCCTCTGGAAGATACATCAAAACTATGATCAAATCTGGATTTATCATCATAGAAAACCTCTAGGTACCAAATTTCATGCAATCCTGTTATTATTAAGATAGATATTTAAAAAAGAATTAAAAAAAATAATAACTTTGACACCTTGTATTTCCGAAACTATCAACTTTTGGACAAAGGTAAATTGGGCTACAAGCTCATATTTTAGTCTCAAGACTTTGTCCTACTATTTTGTATAGACCTATTAGATACACCCTGCATAGGATAAAACTGCGCTAAAAAAGGAGAAAATACAATAATTTTTACATGAAATAATGGGAGACTACAGTAATGAATTATATTTTGTAAAAAATTTGCATACCATAACGTACATTTAACATTGTAATCACGCAGATGAGAGTCTGTATGTTTTTCTTGGTTGCCACTTTTGTAGAATAGAAATATCAGATAGTAGCGCTTACAGTTTTAAGTAATTAAATGCAATCACATTGAACTTATAGTAATTTATTAAGTAACTTTCGCTCACAAAAGTTATATTCAATGTATAATTACAGACAGTTGAAGGTCGATAATGATTGAAATTGTATAATTTTGCGAAATTAATAAAAGATTCCAGGCAGTTATATAAAATGTTTTATTACTGCCTCGACATAACGTTGGGTGAATTTCGCGATCTGAATTAAAATTTTTGAAGAGATTTCTTGATTGTCTCTAATCAACAACTTGTAACAATTTGTAACACTTGTAGTTAAAATTTGGTGTCATTGATACTATGATTTTCGCTTTATCCATAAGAAGTTTTCGGGTTTCTTCGCTAACGAAATAATTTTATAATAGAAAAAAATATTATAATAATTTTATAACAAGTTGATTTTATTTAAATAGGGTGCGAAAAATTCAATCTGTCCAAATCACGTGGCCATAACACTACAAATTTGTTTGCCCGACAGTATTCTTTATTAGTTGAAGCTTGATACCACCGCGAACATGTTCAAAAAAAATTTGCCGGTCCTTTCTTAAGGAATGGTTTCGTTTAAACTCGCCATAGCTTAAATGACGCAATTGAATCTCAATTACAGTTCCATGTTTATGAGATAAAATCTAATCATTTATGAGTGAATTTTTAAAGATTTTGTGACAGATTGAAAAAGTAAAAGATAATTTACATTATTATTTTTTTCAGTTCAGTTCAACAAATGAGTCAAAATTAAATACAAGTACTTGTTATTTTGTTGAACTTGAATTTTATTTAAGAGTAAGCGTGCATTTTTCAGAATTTTAACACATTCATACAACCCGCGACCCTCTTCGGCGTTTAGTCGGCAACCCGCTTATCTTAATAACCCTGTGCAACGTTTATTGCGAATTTAGTGCGTAACAGCGCAAAGCAAAAACTTTCTCACTACGTGTAATTTATTTATGTAGTGACGGAATTATTTTATAGAATAATAAACCGTTTCAAATTAAACATTTTGTAGTAGATTGAAAAAGAAAAAGTTCAACAAATAAAGTGCTAAATTAAATACAAGTACTCCTTATTTTATTGAACTGAGCTTTATTTAAGAGTTTTAAAGTAATTTTTCAGATTCTTCCTGCTTATCTTAATAAGCCTCCGCGACACCTATTGCGTTACAATGTGTTATCTGCAAGTCGATTATACGTTTTTGTTATAAATGTGGAAAACGAAAAATGATCTAGAGTCGCGAAACAAAAGGTTTATCACTAATTGTAATTTATTATCCAACACGATAAATGAGTGTGCAGGTATATGTGCCTGCACGAGTTGTGTGTGTGTGTGTGTGTGTGTGTGTGTGCGTGCGTGTATGCGTGCGTGCGTGCGTGTGTGTGTGTGGGTGCGTGCGTGCGCGTGTGTGTGCGTGTGTGCGAGCGCTGCGTAGGAGCACATCAGGTAAATGTCTAGCTTCATATGTTGTATATCGTGCTAGCCATATGTGGACTGAAAATGACTCTAAAGGTTACCAGTGTAAGGCAATCGGTACTGTGGTTTGATTCCTCCATTTTTTCAGATCGACTGCAAAATCAAGTGCTGCCGAGAAAGTTGCAAACGAATAAAGTTTTGTTACGCCACAATCTCATTTAAAGGTGCATGGATTGAATATTTACCGACAAAACCAGATAACCCTAATTTTTCCAAGCAGCGCGCGCTAGGTTCATCCACTTGATATGGCCATGGTCTGATCTTTAAAAATTGCTTGGAGGAAGGCGCTGTCTCATTGGAAACAATCCAGGCGGTATGCGTTGTACCAATGCTCAAAAGTAACATGTCTCATAACTCATTCAAAGGTCTAGCACCAACTATAGCTGACAACTTGAAATTGGGTTTCAAGAAAATGTGGCATAGTCCCATTTAATGTCGATGAATTTTTGAACCGCATACCATTAAAGCAAGCGTGCAATATAGATGACAATCTTTCCGTCCTCTTGCAAAATCTTGATGCTAGAAGAGTAGATTCCAGAAAAGTAATGAAGACCCGATGAATGAAACTAGATGTTCTAGTAGATACTACCGAAACTACTACTTCCTTAGTGTCTGTGAATGAATACTGCGATGCGTCGCTTCAACTGGGTTACCACGATAATTCTTCGGATGAGTTAGAGGAGATATTGTAAGAGTAAGGAGAGGATAAAAAACGAAACCATTTCCAAATTTATTAGAAAAGTAGCAAGTGTGCATCTAGGTATAAAGCAGCAGTATTTCCTGGTTAAATTGTAGCTTTTGTTGGAAAAATGAAGAACAATAAACGCAATGTACAGGGTGGCCAACTAAGAATGCGAGGTACTGTATCTGGGAAACTATCCATCGTAGAGGCTTGCGCAAAAAAAAGTTATTACTAAAACGGCCAATACAAAAACCTGGAAAATATTTTCAAGTTTCTGAAATGGCCGCTAGGGGGCGTAACTGCTATCTTGAATCTAAAAAAGTGATGTTTCTGTAAATTCTATTATATTAACCTAATAAAAAAATAACTGATCTTTAAAGTCGAGGATAATCTGAACTTTTTTGTTTGGCAGTTTTTGACGTATGTCTAAAAATAAAGTGGTGGGGGGGGGTATTCAAAGATTTCCTTAAATAACCCCCTGTATCTTCGAAACGGCTAAGCCGATTTTAACAAACTTGGGCGCGTTGAAATGAACTATTCTTGGGCTACAAATGTTATAATATTTGAAGTTTTATTAGTTTCACATGTCGGCGCTAGAGGGCTTTGTTCGACATTCCGACCGAAACGGTTAATTTTCGCAATTAAATTAAATGCATTGGTATGACTTTTTTTCATGAATAAGTAACTAAATGATGCTTAAACAAGCTCACGAAAACCGCATCTCGATATCTTGTTCCTAACCTAAAATATCGATCAAAGAAAACTTTATACGAAAATCCCTTAAATTTTTATTTTTTTTTAACTATATTTTTCTGGAATTGTTTCTATTATGTAAGTTGTGGCCCTAAAAAGGACCGATTTAAAGGAGGAAGGTTTTTAATGCCCCCGTAAATGCTCGAAATGCTGACCATCACGCTCTATGCATTGCTGAAGCCTCTCATGACTAGACAAAACTGCAGCTTCAATTTCGGCTCTCGGTATGTTACGTATTGCGTTACGAATCCGGTTTTTCATATCTTCTCTAGTAGTAGGTTGAGTCCGAAACACGATGTCCTTTAAGCGCCCCATAAATAAAAATCGAGGCTAGTTAAGTCTGGCGATCGCGGAGGCCATGGAAACGGACTTCCTCTTCCAATCCACCGCTGTTGAAATACTGCATTAATATGCTCTCGCACATTAATAGCAAAATGTGCTGGGCAACCATCCAACTGCAAAAACAATTTTTGCCTTGTTTCCAGAGGCACATCTTCCAACAACAACGGTAATTGATTGGCCAAAAAGTCCAGAAATACATTGCCATTTAAGGGTTGCTCGAAAAAATATGGCCCAACAATTCTGCCTCGCAGTATACCACACCATACATTTAAACTCCAACGTCCTTGGCGCTGAACTTCACTCAACCAATGGGGATTTTCTGCAGACCAATAATGCATATTGACTCTCCCGTCACTACTGAAGGTGGCTTCATCGGTCCAAAGAATTTGAAATAAAAATTCTCTATTTTCGCGTATCATGCCTAACATCCAATGGCAATAGTCTATATATTTTGAGGGCCATTAGAACTTACCTATGGTCCTTCAAAATATTTTGAACCGTTGTCCGTGATATGCCCAACTTAGTGGATAATGCTCTTGTGCTAACATGAGGATTTCCTTCAATATAGCCCAGTACACGGTTAATATTTTCTTGTGTTCTTCCAATTCTTTGCCGTTGAAACGTAGGCCGAAAACTACCATTGGCTCGTAAGCTCGCCACTAATCGGGGAAAAACTCTTACATCTCAAGGACGCCGATTTGGATATCGAGCCGCGTGAACTCTTTTAGCTACTGCGGCATTCTGAAGACATTCAAAATAAACCGCAAGCATATAAACAGCTTCATTATTCGTAAAACGCATTTTGAAAGCACAAAAATTTCTCAATGTAACGCGAAAGTATTGACACCTATTGACAATTTGAGGATTATGTATGTTGTGTTTAGGTATCTGTTTCCATTGCCTGCTTCTATTAATTGTATTTTTCGTATATATCCATAGTGAATATGCATTTAAACAAACAAAAAATAGGCCTTTTGTATAACTTTTAGCATTGCTTACTTGCCCGTAGTAATTTCAAAAAGGGTGATTTTATTCTGGTGAATAAATTTACAAACATTTAAAATTGTAATTTCTAGGTAACCTATTCAGAGACGAAATTGAAGCTGCAGTTTTGTCTAGTCATGAGAGGCTTCAGCAATGCATAGAGCGTGATGGTCAGCATTTCGAGCATTTACGGGGGCATTAAAAACCTTCCTCCTTTAAATCGGTCCTTTTTAGGGCCACAACTTACATAATAGAAACAATTCCAGAAAAATATAGTTAAAAAAAATAAAAAATTTAGTTTTCTTTAGCCGATATTTTAGGTTAGGAACAAGATATCGAGATGTGGTTTTCGCGACCTTGTTTAGGCATCATTTAGCTACTTGTTCATGAAAAAAAGTCATACCAATGCATTTAACTTTTTTGCGAAAATTAACCGTTTCTGTCGGAATGTCGAACAAAGCCCTCTAGCGACGACATGTGAAACTAACAAAACTTCAATTATATTAACATTTGTGGCCCAAGAAAAGCTCTTTTCAACGCACCCAAGTTTGTTAAAATCGGATTAACTGTTTCGAAGATACGGGGGGTGATATGAGGAAACCTTTGAATACCCCTCACCACTTTATTTTTATAGATACGTCAAAAAGTGCCAAACAAAAAACGTTCAGATTATCCTCGACTTCAAATATCAGTTATTTTTTTATTAGGTTAATATAGCAGAATTCACAGAAACATCACTTTTTTAGATTCAAGATTGCAGTTACGCCCCCTAGCGGTCATTTCAGAAAGATTAAAATATTTTTCATGTTTTTGTATTGGCTGTTTTAGTAATAACTTTTTTTTCCGCAAGCCTCTATGATGTATAGTTTCCCATATACAGTACCTCGCATTCTTAGTTGGCCACCCTGTACACATCATTAAACGTATGGAAATAGTTCGTAAAACGCGAGAGGAGACTTATAAATGAGATGACGTTTTGGGCCCTTTAAAAACGATTTTTTAAAGATCGTTTACGCACGCCAAAGACTGACATTGTAAATTTAATTCACGATAACAACATTTACCGTACAACTAGTTATCTCACCATAAGAGAATGCGAAGAGGTATACCCTGCGTTAATCTACCAAAAAGTGGTCGCCCACTCATATTGTCCGATAACAATGCAAATAGACTTATACGGAGCGTTAGAGACAGTATTGGCGTTTCAACTAGAAAATTAGCACGACGATTTGGTGTAGGGCGTATGACAATCTGCAGATAGATCAGTCGAGATAACCTCAAATTCAGGAAAAGAAAGAAATGTCCAAAATATTCATTTAGACCTGTAAAGGATCGCGAGATGCTGTCGAGCACTGAGACTGCATCATTTGTGGATAATAAAGTGATAATTATGGATGAAGGGAAATACGTCGCATTAACAAATGCAGAGATGGCGATGGGGCATTTGATACAGACTACATCAATAATGAATGTGAAATATAAGGCAAAGGCCAAATTCTTCGAAGTTCCTGAGTGGTGTGCGATTTTGTAGGACGGTGTGTCTTAATTTTACATTGACATGTGAGGGGTGAAACGGATACTGCCGAATTTTCTACAAGAAGATATCTACCAAAACTTTTGCGTTTCATCAACAATGGCACAATATCATTGTGCCAGAATGGCTCGAGATTGGTCGGAAGTTAACAACATACCTTTCGTTCCAAAGGACGATAACTAATGACCCGCAGGTCGGGGCCCCCGAGGAATTTTGTGCTCTACTTTCCACAAAAGTCTATGATGGTGGTTGGGAAGCTGCTGAAGAAGAACATCCCAAATGAAATAAAATGTGTCTATTATGGTAAAATATGTACAGAGACATGGTGTGAAGTAATCATTACTGATATACGACGTGCATATTGTGGCAAAAAAATTATACAAGAGATAATGACTATTTTCCTGTAATGTATTTTTGACAATGAATAATTACAATGATGAACATAAGTCTTCATCGTTGTAATATAAATGTGTAATTGTGTTGTTGGTTGCTATACACTTATAACGAACACTTGTATAATTTCTAAGAGAAAAGTGATAATTAATTAATTGTAAGAGAAAGTACCCGATAATCTTAAGGAATCTAATTTCCATTGTTTACTAATATTTATATTCTGAGAAAGCCATGTGACCAAAAAAACTTTTAACCGAAATTTGTTAATTACAATACGCACAATCAAAAATCTTCCTGATTATTTAAAACAATGATCCTATTAGGTAATTTATATTAATGCAACAAAATCGAATAATTTAATAAATTAGTAGTAATTGCTGTAGATGTAATCAACTGTAAAGAATTGGTCATGGTGTTAACCATAAATCAGCGTTAGGTACTATTAAAGTAAATATCGAAAAATGTAGAGACTAATCAATGTTAATAGAGGCGGGTGGATTTCAAAGATATGTATGTATAGATTGTTATCGTTAAACTCTCACTGACTATTGGAAATTCAAGGTAAATGTTACGCTTTCTGGTAACTAATTAATACGCTTCCTACAGAATGTAAGTACGTCTTTCTATGTATAATTTCAAATCAAATTTACTACCATTTTGCAGTTGATCGTTTTATCGTTTTTACGTGTACATTTTAAGTGGTAAGCAGACAGACAATACCCAAAGTATAAAATGAAATGCGTATTCGTATGGAATACATAATACAGAACGAAAGGTTAAACCTTGTGAGACACCGGATGTTCACCCACCATTTTTTTCAATCAAACTGCGGACACTATGGCGGGCCTTTCGTTTAAGGTGTAGCAGCTTAAAGTTTTATTTAAATAATTGCTTTGTCATAGATAGATTGATATATAGAATGTAGATTAGTTAGGGCGAGTGCTTTATTCAGTTATTCAATCGTATCCTAAATATTTATCACATTCTTTCAATAAAGTAGGTAATAATAACAAAAAGGGGAAGGAAGAAATATTATTGAGAAATTGACAGTATAGCCGTTTATTTCTTCATTTCACATTTCTGGTGTTTTACAGCATAATTAATTGCATTTCGGTATCATAATTCATTTACAATGATTAACAAACGTAATAGGGTATTCGTAGGTTAACTGGATCGTCAGAGACTATGTTTTAAGGTAATTGATCTAGGTTTAGAAGAAAGAGCCTTTGGGAGCTGATCCTATGAGTATCTTACTATAATTTTGAAAATTTGGTGACAGGGTAATGATGTAAGGCTAACTCATCTAAAATATTTTCACGTTCGTACCACTTCCGGTTATACCGGAAGTCGGTACTTAGCCGCTTATTTTAAATGGAACACCCCGTATATTAATACACTAGATACGAAATTTCAGTCGTTTAAAAAAAACATTTTTCTAAAAAAATTGACAGGTGCGGTCTTAGTAATAACTCGTTAATTGTTCGGTTCCTGTCAAACAATTTGAATAAAACTTTGAGGTGTTGTAGGCAAAGGTTTATTGCAACAGTCTGCAAAAAAATGACATTTGTATTTTTCATAAAAATAAAATTATGAATGTCTAAACTTGACTATCAAAAAATGCAAGTTACTCAACAAAATCAAATGGAAACCCCTATTTTTTATTACTCAGATCGATTTAACGTCAAAAATTAAGGTAAGTTTGTTTAAAACTTTATTTGCCTAAACGTAACAGTTTCATACTTATTATCAAAAAAGTCCCAATTTTAAAACTTAGATAAAAAATGAGCTACATACTTAAATCTAGTTTTCTTTGTTCGTGGTCATCATGTAAACCAAATAATTGAGAATTGAAATAAAGAAATATATTTGAATAAGTTACTGCAAAAAATTATAAAAATTGATAATTTTGTGATTCAAAAGTCATTTTTGCCAAATAAAAATTTTTTAAGTCATTTTTTTCAAATTCGATATACAACATAAGTGTAAAAATTTAATACTTTATGAGTAAATCGAAAAAAACTACTTTTTACTGCGGAGGTATTACACGATAAAGATGCTTATTTATTTTGTTTGTCTTTTGTAGTCAGTTTGTGTTTTTCTTGATGAAATGGCTCGACTTGAATATTCTAATATTTTATTATTTGAATGTAATTTTAATTCACGGAGAATGTCATAGAGTTGTAAAACGAACAGTAAGAACATTTATCGAACGCTATCCTGAGCGCCCCCGGCCATCAGCAGATACAATAAGACGTGTGGTTCAAAATTTGGAACAGTTTGGAACGTTTAAACACTCTGCGCCTCGCAAAAAAACTGCTATTGATAACGAACAGAATGAAGTTATAACTTTAGGATATTTCCGTGCCTATCCTTGTAATTCCATAAACGATGCGAAAACAGATATTGGCTTAACACCAACAACTATCAGAAGAATTCTTAAGAAACATAAGTTTAGACCCATACTGTTTACAATTAGTTCAACATTTGAAAGAAGCGGATTTCTTGAAACATATCGAATTTTGTGAAACAATTTTGCTCAAAATACAAGAAATTCCTAATTTTTTGACTAATACCATATGGATGGACGAATCTAAATTTACGAAAAATGGCATATTTAATCGCCGAAACTCGCATTACTGGAATAACGAAAATAGCAATCCAATTCGCGAATGCCATTTTAAGGAAATTTGGAATTTTAACGTATTTTGTGCTATTCGGAACAGCGAGATCATTGACGTGTATTTTTACAACGATTAAATCTAGAAATGGAAAATTTATGGTACCAACGCTGTTTCCATGAAACTTTATGAAATTTTCGAAGATCGTTGGTTTCCCAATAATAGTCCCTTTCCATGGCCACCTAGGTCACCTGATCTTACGCCAATGGATTTTTATCTTTGCGGTCGAATTAAAAATATTGTTTATGTTACACCACTAACGACTAAAGAAGATTGCATTGCAAGAGTGCAAAATGCGTTTAATTCTCTTTCCCCACAAAAAAATTCAAAGGGCTACAAATGAAGCCGTTATAAGACGGGTTCAACATTGTCTTGCGTCTAACGGGCAACATTTTGAACATTTATTGTAAATTAATTTACATTTGATCACGAGCAAGAAATACTAAATAAGCGACTTTATCGTGTAAGAATGCACTGATAAGTATGTAGTTACTACCTCCGCAGCAAAAAGTAGTTTTTTTCGATTTACTCATAAAGTATTAAATTTTTACACTTATGTTGTATATCGAATTTGAAAAAAATGACTTAGAAAATTTCTATTTGGCAAAAGTGACTTTTGAATCACAAAATTATCAATTTTTTAATTTTTGCAGTAACTTTTCAAATATTTTCTTTATTTCAATTCTCATTTATTTGGTTTCCATGGTGACCACGAACAAGGAATACTAGATTTAAGTATGTAGCTCATTTTTATCACAAATTTTAAAATTGGGACTTTTTTGATAATAAGTATGAAACTGTTACGTTTAGGCAAATAAAGTTTTAAACAAACCTACCTTAATTTTTGACGTTAAATCGATCTGAGTAATAAAAAATAGGGGTTTCCATTTGATTTTGTTGAGTAACTTGCATTTTTTGATAGTCAAGTTTAGACATTCATAATTTTATTTTTATGAAAAATACAAATGTCATTTTTTGCAGACTGTTGCAATAAACCTTTGCCTACAACACCTCAAAGTTTTATTCAAATTGTTTAACAGGAACAGAACAATTAACGAGTTATTACTAAGACCACATTTGTCAATTTAAAAAAAAAATTGATTTTCTTTTAAAACGACTGTAATTTCGTATCTAGTTTATTTAACAAACTTACTTTAAAATTCGACATAGAATCCAAAAGTGTATTAATGTACGGAGTGTTCCATTTAAAATAAGCGACTAAGTACCGACTTCCGGTATAACCGGAAGTGGTTCGAACATGAAAATATTTTAGATGAGTTAGCCCTAACATCATTACCCTGTCACCAAATTTTCAAAATTATAGTAAGTTTGGTTTAGCAGATACTCATAGGATCAGCTCCCAAAGGCAGACCCGGTATAAAAATATTATCACATATGTTACATCTGTGATATTATATACTGTTCGTAGGTATTCTTGGTGTTAGGACTTATTAGTTCCTGGTCCCATACGTACACAAATGAAAGATAGGTTCGTAAGAAAATGATAAAAACAACATAGGTATTCCAATATTCTTAGTGAATTAAGTCTAAAGCTTTCCCAACACTACGACGTCGATCTCTGATACGGACGAATTAACTCATTGGATGAAGACGTTCGATAATTACTTCTGGTTTCGAAGCCTTGAGATGCTACTAAACACCAATGGAAGAAAATTAAATCACAACTATTAATTAAATAGCGATCCTACAAACCGCCTCGATAACAAACCAGCCACTGGCAGAACAGCCTACGGACAAAACAGTATCTGATGAAATAGCTTCCACAAAACACCCATCTGTTTTTTCCTTATTACTGTAGGTAGCGGACCTAGACCATTTTTTTATTGTAATAAACATTTTAAAGTAGCAATTGTTGCCGCGAAAGAAAAGATAATTAATGTTTTTTTTAATATCTTGATAATAAGTCGTGGTTTGACAATGTTTTTCGGGATACTTTATTTTAGGTATTTTATGTAAGAAATATTTTAATGTATGAAACTGATGTTTCAGCATGGGTTGAAAATAAAAAGAAAAAGATATGTTAGGGGTAGAAAGGTGTCCGTTCGAAACTGCATTTACCGAAGAAGCGTAACGAATCATTGAACATTTTTATACGCACATTATTGGTGTAAAACGTCACTAGTTGAATAATTAATTACGTCGGAACATACCGCAAATCAAAAGGCATCTTTGTTTGGTACTAGGAAATTCGAGACCGATAAAGTTTGTTACGGACCAATGCATATTTTAAAAATTAATACTTCTTGTAATAATAAATATTGAAAATATTCCCACGTAATGTTTCTTGTTTTTTTATAACTTTTAAAAACAGGGTGGAATTTGGAGAGTAAAAAACGGCAGTTGCGGTTGGAGTTTTGATTCAGCCGGATCCATCTAATTGTTTAGTTACAAACCCTCACTGTAAACCGTTCTGGCTATAAATATCTGATCGTGTACATTTTAGTAAAACTAAAACCGCGAATTTGTTTTTTTTTCTTTTATTAAGTTAACTATTCGGGTTTTAATAAACGGGCATGTAAACAATAGATCTATAAATAATAATCATCGTTTTGTGTTTAAACGGCGTAAATTAAACAGTTAAAGATTGGTGATTGGTTAATTGAAGGATTATATTGAAATGTAAGTAGGTATTTTAATGTAATTTAAGCTCGCAGCAAACAATTCAACCTATTAAAATCATGGCCTTGAAAGAAATACCTATTTAATTAAGCATGCAAGCTCGTCAAGATAAAATGTGTTAAAATAAAACGACTTCGCGATTAGACAGTACCGCGCCCCTCTGCAATGGTACTATGACTGTTTATTAATATTTGTGTAGAGGTAGTAAGGCGTGGACAAACGTGGCACGATAGACCTTCATTAATTCGTTATAAACGAGACCGGTGTTTACAGACACGGGTCCAGGTGACCTTAAAACACGTCATACTACATCTTTACTGATGCTATTGTTTTGTATAGATCAATGTGTAAGCTCAGAAAGAGATATATAAAAGGAATCACTGATAAAATCGCTAAAAAATTTCCCAAACATGAATTTAGACCCGTTTTTAAACCTTACCTTACCTTACACCAACTTTTGAAGAATCCGAAAGACAAAATTTGTAATGAAAATCAAGGAGTATACGAATACCTTGCAACGGGTGCACAGAAGTTATATTGGACAAACAAATAGAAAATTACATGAGAGCTAATGAACACAAACTGCATCAAACAACAAAATCCTTCGTCATCTTTGTAATCATTATTTAGATACTGACACGAAATTAACACAAAACAATATTCGATTACTATCCTTTATATAATTTACACCTAACGGATTACTTAGAGAAGCCATTGAAATTGAGAAGACAATTTAAAAACGGAGTAGGATACCGCATATGGAAGTGCCAAATTACATTAACAAACGATAGAAGATTATGTTCATTGGCATATAACCAAATTCAACGAACCTTATCTAAATCAATTAGAACTGTTCAAAATTACCAATATATAAATTGCTTTTTCATAATTTACATTACTAAATACCATTCTTGAAAACATGCTGCAAACGTGAGATATCTGTATATTCCGAGCATCTAAACACAATTCAAATAATGTCATACTTATCTGCATAATCTAATGCAAACTTATCATCAACAATTATTATAATTGATATAGTTACTTTATATATTCATTATAAATTCCATTTTCAAAGCATACTGTAAGTCGAAGTGAATATTATAAATTTATTAATAAAAATTGTTGTAGTAATTGTTTTATTTCAATAATATATTGTGAAAACTAAGTAATTAAATATAATTATTATATATTATATATAATAAAATATTTTTCGAATATTGCTTATAATATTATGTGAAACTTATATTATTTAAATATTATAATTATAATTTAAATTATATTTTAATCCATCATTCAGGATAATTATCTGAGATTTACACGATATAATTTAAGATGGAATAAATAAAATATTGAAAATCAAAGATTTTTTTAAATATAAGATAGATTGCAAAGTTCTAAAATAATAATTTTATATAAATAAGTACAGTCAAGATTACCTATCTCTGTTATATATATATATATATATATATATATATATATATATATATATATATATATATATATATATATATATATATATATATATATATATATATATATATTGACTTTTAATCTAATCTAAATATTTGGATAATAGGGATACAACATTTAAAAAATAAACAAAACTAATTATAAATGCCGATACTGACATGTAAATCCGATATATATTTTTTACATTATATATGCAATTTACTATGTAGATATCAACGCGCAGGTATGTACAATTCGCGAAAGAGCGCGAAGTGATATAAAGTTTGTTACGTTAGTTTCACAAATTTGAATCAGAGCGAGAAAATCTCTCCTTTACTGGATTTGCGCAGGAACTGGACGATGCCTCCGTTGGGGTCTAGGACGATTGAGCGCCGCCGATTCAGAGCCGGGACGTTTCAGCGCCGGCTCATTTCAGCGCCAAGCACTTTGTGGGAAATTAAATATTTGTATATGTGGTTTAATTTGGAAAACATAGTTGATATTCTTAAATATTGGTAAATATTTGAAATACTTGCAGTGTTTTATTGATATTACATAATTTAATTGTTTTCTTGCGACATTTTAAAGAAATTGCCTCAAATGTAACTGGGGTTATAGATTAAAAAAACGAGTCATTAATAAAAGTTTTAGAAATACAATTTTGTAAATGCCTCACAAGTTTTCCTAAATTCATTAAAGTTACGGTTTACAACCGACAATATGATCAAAAACAGAATCGGATAAAAAAACGTATATTATACGGACGAAAAATGTTTTTCGCACTATGCACTACGTCCGGAAAACTACCTTTTCGCCCAAATATCTATTTTATAAAGCGTCATTTTTTGACAGAATCGGATAAGAAAATATTTTTCAAATTAAATCATATATACCAATATTTAATTTAGCATAAACTTCTTTGCGCTGAAATGGGCCGGCTCTGAAACGGGCCGGCTCTGAAGTGAGCCGGTGCTGAAACGGCCGGCATTGAAACGGCCGGCGTTGAAACGCCCCGGCGCTGAAATGGCGGCGCTGAATCGCCCCACTCCCCTTCCGTTTATAAAATCGCTATAATGCCAACTTTGGGACCTTATCTGTCCGCTCAAAAGTTTAATCTATTACTTGGACATTACGTACTATCTTAACTGAATGCCAACGAAAAAATACGATTATCCCCATAATAACAATATGTACCATAGGTTCATTGCGTGACTTGAAATCTAGCATATGTAACTTACTTCCAGTTGCATTGTAAAAATTTAAATTCTTCTTTACAAACTAATGCACCCATTACAATATGTTATTAAATTACTTTTGACGTTTGACAACATATAATATGCTGTATAACTTCTGAGTGGACTTTGGTTTGGAGGTATACTATACAGGTTACGCTAAAGTCGATCGCCTATTAGAGGTAGCTAGATAACGGAAATAAATATATTTCGGAAACTTTGGGTACTGCTAATTAAAAATTATTATTAATTTTATTAAATACATAAATAAAAAGTTTACCTCGAGTAGGATTTGAACCTACGACCTGTACTTTGCTAGAGTACCGCGCTAACCAACTGCGCCACCAAGGTTCAAGCCCCAATCGATGTAAATTTTGTCTTTATGTATGTAGAACTGATGTAATTCTAAATATAATGAGATTACAGTCAAATTACTTAAATTAATGGAATGTGAGCCTGCAATATCGCAAGGATTCACACATACCAAAGCAACTTGACTAATATTAAATTATGGCGCAGTTGGTTAGCGCGGTACTCTAGCAAAGTACAGGTCGTAGGTTCAAATCCTACTCGAGGTAAACTTTTTATTTATGTATTTAATAAAATTAATAATAATTTTTAATTACATATTTACCTTTGAACTTATTCGTTCATAACAAAAACTTATAATAATTTGGGTACTGCTATTTGATGCTGGGATCTAGCGTTTGAAAATATTTTTACCAACTTTGCAATTTCAAATGAAACACCCTATTTATTATTGGATTTTCAGATTCTACGTGTGATTCTGAGCATATTTGCATTAACATGTTCTATAGGTATCTCTTACTGTTTCTGACATGAATTAATTTGCCAAAAAATGCATTGTCAAAAAGTGTGAAATTTTTCTCGTCAGTACTGTCAGATAGCTGCAATGTTTACATCAGCTTCCTAAAACATAAGTGCTTTATAAATACTTGCGCACATTGATCTAATGTTGTACAGGGTGTGAAAAAAAGCGAGTTAAACTCCGACACAAAAAAAAATTGCAAAAGTCGATTTTGTTAAATGGAACACCCTGTATTTGCTATTGTGTATGAATTAAAGACTTAATTCCCTGCTCAATGATATAGCATGGTCCTATACCTATCTTCAACGGTTTTTGAATTATACGATATTTTAGGTGAAAACGGAAAAATACATTAATAATATAGTGGATCATGAATCAAATCTGTCCAACATTAATCATTGACCTAAAAAATAGTACATAGAAATTTGCCCTGTTAAATTGGGATATAATAGAACATAGTAGCTGATGAAATGTTCCTGTATTAAAAAAAAACAATTATACAATATCAAAGAAACCATGTGATTTATTGAGTACATTTGGAATTGTAATGACAAAAAATATAAAATTAGAATAATAAATATTTAACTTGTTTAAAACGTCCTCCCTCAGCTTTCAAACATTCAAGTATTTCCTTCTTTACATGATCGGTTGTTGCTGCTTGAATTTCAGAGCCACCCAAAGACAGCAACGCTTCTCTTGATCGAATTTGAAGGTCTTCTCTACTATTTATTGGCGTACTTTAAACCCGTTCCTTCATCGTAGCCCAAGGATAGAAATCCAAGGGAGTAAGATCTGGCGGTCTCGGAGGCCAACTCCATGGATCCAGACGCCGAATCCATCCGTCCTCAAAGATATGTGCAGGCTTTTAACTCACTTCATTGCTACAGTGAGCGGGTACACTATCTAATTGATACTTACCAACAATCTCGGAGCAACTCCAGAGATAATGCGTCAAGAAAGTCGGATACCGCCGTTCGTAATATTTCAAGTATTTCACAGAATTCAAATTCCCATCATAAAATTCAAATTTTATTTGGTCATTTATCATGAGGCAAAAGACGTTAAAATCAAATTTGCATTGAAAAACTTTCTTTTTGACAAAATACGGATTTTCTGAAGCCCAATAGTGTGAATATTTCTCCTATTAAATATGCCTTCTCTTTTGCTCAAAAAGTTTGGATCTTCCTGTACACGTGTTAGCATCATCTCACACTATTCCACACGCTTTATCGGATCATTAGGAGCGATTGCTTGAAGCATAATGAATTTATAATTATGCATTTCATGCTTATGCAAAATTCCTTCAATTGACTTGTATGATATTCCCAAGTCTTTCTCAGCAGAAAGGGGAAATGCAAAAAAATATGCCAAAACATTTACCTCATTTTCGTCTTTATCCGTAACTGGCTTAATATGAACTTCTGGCTTCTTTATGGCATCGTAATTAATGACATTTTTGTCTATCCTCCTAAACTTTTTCTCGTTCATTGGAACCGCATCTGGATAAAAATTATTGAATTTCCTGCATGTCCTTGATATTATTTTGTTAGACTGTCCATGAGAAAGCAAAATAAATTTAAGATTTGTTCATTTGTATAAGAACTCGCCATCAGAAACACTGTCAAACTATTTGAAGCATAGACAAACACAACCTTGTCAATTAATAGTGCATGACACAAGTGACAGATAATCATCGCTCACTATAAATAAATAGAAAATAGAGGGTGTTCCATTTAAAAAAATCGACTTTTGTAATTTGTTTTGTGTCTGAGTTTAACCCGCTTTTTTTCACACCCTGTATAACATTAGATGAATGTGCGTCAGTATTGTTTTAGGAAGCCGCAGTAAAAATCAATAAGAGATAGGACATGTTAAAGCAAATATGCTCCGAATCACACGTAGAATCCGAAAATCCAATAATAAATAGGGTGTTTCATTTGGAATTTCAAAGTTGGGTTCAGTATCACAGCGCACTGGTAAAAATAGTTTCAAATGTTAGATCCCAGCATCAAATAGCAGTACCCAAAGTTTCAGAAATATATTTCTTTCCGTAATCTAGCTACTTCTAATAGGCGATCGAATTTGGCGTAACCTGTATATTTCAAAATTTGGAGGAAATCGGTCAACGTATTTCGGAGCTTTGTATGCTCATACACACAGCGAACATCACGACCTCTATAAGTAGGTACCTCAAGCTAAGCTTTCACTACTTGATAATTGTAATTAAATGGGGAATAATTAGGTAATCATAAGTAAAGTTTTTAGTGAAAAAAAAATCTATGTTGTATACGTTTTTAACTTTTTTTAGACACCACTCGTGAGTATATCTTTCACCCGAGATTAATATGCCACTTTATCGTCTTGCACAATAATTAATACTTATCTTATACAGTGCGTTCAGAAGTAACGGAACAATTCATTATTTTCGAAATCGTTAATTTGTTAATTTGTGGTCAAAATCCTTGATTCCGGACTTTATGCTGTGTCACACATGTAGATGGCGCTGCGCACTTTCCGGATATGACGTCAAAGTTCATATTTTTAAATGGCAACCCTGTATGTTCTTCGCGGAAATCGATGCAACTCTTTCTCCTTAGTTCAAAAGTGCCCTATTTATTGGGGTTATTTGAAACAGTATGCGCGATGTTAATTATTAAATGTGGCATAATTCGAAAAGTGATGCTGTGTCAGTGTTGTCAATGTTTGTATTAAATTAAGAATCTGGGTACTAAACAATGCACAACATTTATTAAAATAAACATAAACTGAACGAAAACAAACATAAAATAAGACTTGAAAGGGTTTTTGTCTTCCGGTGATAAAAATACGTACTTCAAGTCTACCTGTAACGATACATAAATATGCGGTTGAAAATAAAAAATAAACTCGAGTTACCTAGTTGCTTGTTGATTTGACAAAAGCCTACATTTCAATCACACCAGTTTCGTTCTTGGCTAACATCGCACTACTTTTCGAATTATGCCACATTTAATAATTAATATCGCGCATACTGTTTCAAATAATCCCAATAAATAGGGCATTTTTGAACTCAGGAGAAAGAGTTGCATCGATTTCTGTGAAGAACCTACAGGGTTGCCATTCAAAAATATGAACTTGATGTCATATGCGGAAAGTGCAAAGCGCCATCTACATGTGCGACACAGCATAAAGTCCGAAATCAAAATAAAAAATCGACGTGTTGCAGGATTTTGACCACAAATTAACGATTTCGAAAATAATGAATATCGTTACTTTCTGAGCGCACTGTATACTTATACATTCGCATTTGTATTTTAAATACTTAAACAGCAGCATTATCAAATTGTTTGTTGTCATGTTAACTACTGATTTAATGTATAGCGAATGTTTGAGTGTATACTGTAAACTATACTATAAATACATTATTAGCACCACTACCATACAATAATATCATCAATTTAATTACCTACGCATAATTAGTGTTCCATTACTCTCTAGTCTTGTCAGAATACAAGTTGTGCGGCAGAGGATTTAAACCTTGCAGATGCTCTGAATAGGGAGCGATAATATATTTTTTTAATTGGTACCAAAATATTGGTATGTCATGTTCTTGTCTTAACAGCCTTCAATAAATTATATACAACGTATTTAAAGTTTAATGGTTGTGTTTTTAATATTTTTTATTATCTTTACAAAATTGATATGTTATTATTACATCCTCGGAACTTGTGGGTTTAACATACCTAATTATCGGTATGCAAATTATGCAGTTAAATACTTCTCCTCCTGTTTGGCTTGCTGGTAACTGTTAATGAAAATTCTGTATAAAGTCCGTATATATTGGAAACAATACAACAAAGCACAGTTTATTAAACGTTTTAAACGTTTTTAACGTATTAAAAGTACAAGTCGTTGCTGTATTTAAAATTGGCTATGTTTAAATTTACGTACGAGCATTTCGTGGAAAGTAGTAATAGTTTCACCAGACGGTTCTAAAAGTTCTAATTTATCTATTATTTAAGTACAAACATTTGTTGACAAGTATATCGTGTCTACAGTGTTTACTTTTGATTGTAAATTATTTTATGGTATAGTAGAAACGAGTATTAAAAATAGACAGTTTACTAAGTTAGAGATCTGTAGTTAACTACATAATATGTAAAAGAGGAAAATACGTGCTATCCTCCTTAGGACTAAATATTTTTAAGCAGTTCGTATTAAAGAATCAAAAATTGTTAGTATTTATAGTATTTTTGTGATTGTAATCATAATGAGGGCCAGGGATTTCAAAGTACCACCGTACTTGTATATTCACAGGGATATCTCTACAATAACTTTCATTACATTATCGTTCGAAATAAAAATATGGAAAAATGTATAATTTTTTTATTAAATTTACTTATATTTTTAGGAAATAAAGAAAGGAGATTAAAAAGGCGTGCCTCAAGGCTATTTTCAAAGACCACTTCCTTAATTGCATTTGTTATAATGTTAAAATATTACAATTCTAATTGAGCGATAACATTTATACCAATTTGATCGGCACACCCTCACAATCTAGACAATTATTACAATTAAACATTTAAGGAATGTATACATAAATCTACAAAATGATGATGTTAATTGGTACTTAAATTTTAATTTAAAGAACCATTCAGATTAAGCAATTTAGGCCTAAGATGAGCTTAAATGACTGCGCTGGTGATCTTGGATGACCATTGACCATTTCGATCTTCAATAACTATGGATGACCATATGACCTTGGCGATATATCCTTTTATGGATATTGTAGACTTTTGGGAAACATAACATTGATCAACTAGTCATTACGTTGACATGTGATTTCATATTTCCTAGATTATAATAATAAATATTACTAAAGCAGAAAACAGTGCATTTATGACATTTTTGTCTGTTTTAAATTTATAATTCATAAAATGATAATGACACGTTTCATCGTTAACATTCGTTCATACAGAGTGCTCTGCAAAGTTATATTTAAAACAATATAATAAGATGTAAGCTAGCATAGATTTAGTTATTTATCATTTCTCCCAATAATATAATACTCAGTAAGATTTTTAAATCATACTATAGCAAACTTGTTTTTTGCGTTTTTGTGGTACATTAATATTTCAAATATTTGTTAACCTATTCCGAGTTTTACCATAACTATTGAAATTACACAGCTTTTAAATATGACAGTTTCCCAAAAAAGATAAGTATTTTAATTATGAACGTTAGTCGTATTTTTCAAAGTTATTTGCGTTTTATGTTAACTTTAAAAATGGATAGTTTGCATGCATCGGATGCATTTTTCTGGTAAACCGTTGGTCCTAGCGACTTCAATAAGGTATACCTTGAAGCAGAAAATATGGGAAAACAAATTTTTCCAGTCGAAAATGCCATACAGTGTAAGGCGAAAAAGTTAGGACCGATTCAAACAAGATGGAAACATGTATGTGGCGCCCTCTATCAGTAATAAAAGAACTAAGGTCATACTTGAATTCTGCGTGATAAAAAGCCCCTGTATACAAAATTTCATCCGCTTATTACATCATTGTAAGAAGATATTAAGAAAAAAACAAAAAAATAATTAAACTTCAACACCTCTTTTAAACGAAGGCGTTGCGGACCTAAGTTCATAGGAACTTTTTTTCTTATTTTGGTGTCCTCTATCGCGTGGCACTATGGATGACACTTTTTTCTGTGTTACCCTGTATATATATATATATATATATATACTATATATATATACATATACATATATACAGGGTGAGTCAGTTTTTGTAGACAAACTTTAACAGGAGATAGAACACATGTTTCTAAAAGAAAAGTTCCTATAAACAGATGTCGTAGAAGGCTTCGTTTCCGAGATACATGGTGTTGAATATAATTTTTTTCTCAAATTTTCATTATAACTCATAAACGAATGCTTAGATTTTTTCATGTTGGGGGATAATGTCTATTAATTAAGGGCATAAAACAAGCGATAAGAATGTTCACAAACTTGCACAGTGGCGGAGTGGAGGGTGCTCAACCCTTTCATAAACAGAACTTCTACGCCAATGACTATTTTTAAAAAACTGTTATTTTCATTATCTACATACAGTTTAACAAAAATAATGTACCTTCTTCTGTTTCGAAATTCCTGTGCGTTTCCGAGTTATTTTGATTTTTAGTGTTTGATGTGGTACTAAGTTAAGTAATGTGCTTTATGTGAATAATTGAATATAAAGTTTTTAATAAAAAGATATAATAAAACATTTAGAGCCATTTTAGTACCTAACGATCGTTTCTTTAAAATTTCAAATACATTTTCATTTATGAATAGGTAGGTTATCGGTTTTTTAGTATCCATTGTTGTTATCCTCGTATAAAAAGAAATGCATAATTATTATTGTTATGCGGTCAATACTTTCTGTATAATTATGTATGTATCAATTTCGCCATAAACATGTATGTTGTTTTAAGTGAGATTCTAATAAGTTATAGACCGCTGCTCACTTGCTCTCATTAAAGAGCCGCCACTGTATCAAGCCAACTCAAATACAAGACTTTTGTAAATTGAAATCTGTTTAGTACACTAATTTTAACAATCCTTATTTATTATTGTAACAATACTTAATTAATAATTGTGAAATTAATAAGAATTCTTAGCAATCACGATTTATAAATAAATAACAATAACACTAGTATAATAAAATTAGACACTTTGTTCAAAATGTAAACCGTTCTTTTCAATACACATTTCACAGCGACGTACAATAGAACGTCTTAAGTTAACTAAATGATACACCCTTATTTCATTGCAACAAAATATGATACTCCTTGGGAAACAAGTAAGTATTAAATTTTATATTTTGAAACGACAGTTTGACTTTTTACAAACACTTGCTTCATCTTGAATAATTTCACTGTTATTAATTATTGTTTTTAAGTTCAAAAAGTTATTTCATTAGATTTGCCAGCTTTTAATTTGTGTAACATGCCGTTTAAATTTACAAATAGCGAACAAGCCGACATTCATTTTATTTATGGGTTCACAAATGGGAATTCAAGGTACGCAGCTAGGGAGTATCGGAGAAGATTTCCAAATAGACGACAATCATTCCGTTTTTGTGAGTATCCATCGTCGATTTGTTAACCAGGGTTGGAAAAATGTACATGGGGGCCGACAGAACAACCGTGGACGAGATAGAATTGGAGAGGGTATATTGCGTGAATTTAATAGGAACCCCACGACAAGTACTCGACGTACTGCTGTTGCTCTTGGTATTTTCCAAAGTAAAGTTTCCCGGGTTTTAAAACGGGATCACAGACGCCCATATCATTTGCAACCTGTTCATGATTTATGTCCAGGTGACGCCGAACGAAGACTTAATTATTGTAGATGGGTTCTTAACTCCATTCAAAATAATAGAGATTTCTTATCCAACATACTGTGGACTGATGAATCCTGTTTTACTCGTCGTGGTATCGTAAACTTTCACAATCTGCATATATGGGCATATGAAAACCCACATGCCATTCGACCAAGAAGATTTCAACATGAATTTAGTACAAATGTCAGGATTGGAATTTACGGCAACCACGTGTTTGGACCTTATTTCTTGCCACAACGTGTAAATTCAGAAAATTTCCTACAATTTTTAGAAGAAGAACATGTTAATATGTGGGAAGACATTCCTTTGAATTTAAGAGGACATTCTTGGCTTCAGCTTGATGGATGTCCGCCCCATTATGGCAGAAATGTAAGAAATTGGCTAAACAATAACTACCCGGGGAGGTGGATAGGTCGTGGAAGTCCAGTGGCGTGGCCTCCTAGATCCCCTGATTTAACGCCACTTGACTTTTTTGTATGGGGATTCATGAAGGAAAAAGTGTATACCACTCCGGTTAATACACTTGAAGAACTTCACAATCGCATCAGAGATGCTTGCAATGAAATAAGGGTGCATCATTTAATTAACTTAAGACGTTCTATTGTACGTCGCTGTGAAATGTGTATTGAAAAGAACGGTTTACATTTTGAACAAAGTGTCTAATTTTATTATACTAGTGTTATTGTTATTTATTTATAAATCGTTATTGCTAAGAATTCTTATTAATTTCACAATTATTAATTAAGTATTGTTACAATAATAAATAAGGATTGTTAAAATTAGTGTACTAAACAGATTTCAATTTACAAAAGTCTTGTATTTGAGTATGGCTTGATACAGTGGCGGCTCTTTAATGAGAGCAAGTGAGCAGCGGTCTATAACTTATTAGAATCTCACTTAAAACTACATACATGTTTATGGCGAAATTGATACATACATAATTATACAGAAAGTATTGACCGCATAACAATAATAATTATGCATTTCTTTTTATACGAGGATAATAACAATGGATACTAAAAAAAACCGATAACCTACCTATTTATAAATGAAAATGTATTTGAAATTTTAAAGAAACGATCGTTAGGTACTAAAATGGCTCTAAATGTTTTATTATATCTTTTTATTAAAAACTTTATATTCAATTATTCACATAAAGCACATTACTTAACTTAGTACCACATCAAACACTAAAAATCAAAATAACTCGGAAACGCACAGGAATTTCGAAACAGAAGAAGGTACATTATTTTTGTTAAACTGTATGTAGATAATGAAAATAACAGTTTTTTAAAAATAGTCATTGGCGTAGAAGTTCTGTTTATGAAAGGGGTTGAGCACCCCCTCCACTCCGCCACTGTGCAAGTTTGTGAACATTCTTATCGCTTGTTTTATGCCCCTTAATTAATAGACATTATCCCCCCAACATGAAAAAATCTAAGCATTCGTTTATGAGTTATAATGAAAATTTGAGAAAAAAAAATTATATTCAACACCCTGTATCTCGGAAACGAAGCCTTCTACGACATCTGTTTATAGGAACTTTTCTTTTTAGAAACATGTGTTCTATCTCCTGTTAAAGTTTGTCTACAAAAAACTGACTCACCCTTTATATATATATATATATATATATATATATATATATATATATATATATATATATATATACCAAAAAATGCACTCCTGCTTCAAGTGTATATTTTACACATAAATTGATAACGAAAAGTCAGATAAAATTTTTCTCTAAAATGTATGGCTACAAAGTGACAGGCCTTCAAAGTGGAATTTTGAAATACTATCCCCAATGAAAATTATTTCTTTGTTGACGAGGATTTTTCTGGTTTGATTCGATTGTCTATGAATGGACTGGAAGTATTGGTTTTCACATTGTTCCCGTATACTTTCGATTCCAACTTTTTTGTGTGTGGTTTTTCGGGTGTTTTGTAACTTTTTTGGGTTCGTTCTTCAATTTTCTGCAAATTTTGTCCTCTTGAAGTTGATAAAGTGAACGGTTTACGAGTTATTTGCAATTTCATCAATCACGGTCAATTAAATACTACCGCACCAAAATTTAGTTAAAGTGGACCGTGGACTAAAAGTCATAGTTGTCAAAGAGTTTATTCAGTTAAACAAAGTATTAATTAATAAACAAATTAGTTGATTAAATGTTCGAATTGTTCAACGTTGAGTGCTATGCATTTACGAAGTCTTTTCATGATTGACTGACGTATGTTGAAAAATAATTGCGGATCATCTCTTATTAAATTAGAGCAATCAAAAATTCGTTGCTGGAGATGTTAGACGTTTGTACGATTCAATGACCGCCTAGCAGTGAGTGCAATATGAGGAGGCACACCATCGTGCATGAAACACATCCGACCCCTAACATCCATATGGACATCTTCTAGTAACTCGGGTAAATCATTACCCAAAAAAATTGATGTATGAATTATCATTTAAAGGTTGTGGCAAAAAGAATGGACCAATTAAATTATTGCCAATAATACCAGCCCATACATTCACACTGAATTGCTGTTGATGATTGGTTTCAATGAAAACTCGTGGATTTTGATAATCGTAGTAATGATTGTTATGGAAGTTAAAAGTTCCGTTTCTGGCGTTACCTGCCTCATCAGTGAATAAGATAATCGATGGATAATTTCGGTCATTATTGAATTTTTCTAGAAACCAACGTGAACAGTTCACTCTTGCTTGAAAATCATTAATGGTCAAAGCTTGTATCTTTCGATAATGGAAAGGTCGCAAGAGTTCCGTTTTAATACTTCTACATATCGTGGACTGATTTGAATTATTTTCTCTTGCCAATTGACGAGAGCTTGTTGTGAGATCAGCGTCAATTGCTTCCAACGCTCTTTGTTGTAAAACTGGTGTTCTTGCAATTCGCCTCCTACGACTGTCAATTTTTGGCGGCTTCAAACAACCTATGAGAACCCGATATGAATAGAATTTTTATAAATTGATAATGTACCACTTTCACGAAGACGCCGGTCAATGTTGGCAAACGTCTTTTTATTCGATACATTATGTGCATATCTGCCGTTTCGGAGTTGGAATACCGATTATTATTCATTATGGATAAAGAAATTGTATGAAAACTGATCAAGAATCACAATATGACAACTAAGACTTTCAGTCCACTGCCCACTTACTAAATTTTGGTGCGGTACTATTTAACTGACCGCGATTGATGAAATTGCAAATAACTCGTAAACCGTTCACTTTATCAACTTCAACAAAGAAATAATTTTTGATATTCCTAAAGGTTTTCGAGTTATTTGCGAAAAAAATTAGAGCAAAATTTTATCTGACTTTTCGTCCTCAATTTATGTGTAGAATATACACTTGAAGCAGGGGTACGTTTTTTAGGTTCACGTTGTATAACACCTAAGTAGACATTACACTGATTATAATCCATATTAAGGAGATTGTTTACCGAACACCGCCAACAACACTTAGCATCTTAGAAAACCGTATACGAGCGGCATTTGCTAGCATTACCCCCGACATGCTTAGGAATGTCGTAGAAAACAACGTTTTTCGTGTTAGGAAATGTCAAGAGGTGGAAGGGCAGCACTTTGAAAATTTAATTGGTGGTTAAAAGGTCCAAAATTTATAATCTAATACCTATTGTTAATGTTATATTATTGTTAATGTTATTAATTTTTTTAAATTATTTTTAATACTGTTTAAAATTATTACACTCTGTTTGTTTTAAAATAAATTTTGTTCAATCGTTGACTGAAAAAATTGGGGAAATACGCAAAGCAATGCATTAAAATTGTGCTGCTTTAAAAACAACTCTCAGACGCGACCATAATGTGTCTGTCCTTTTCTTTCTTTTTTGCTACGGCAAAAATAAAGTTTAGAACGTTCTAGTAAAAAAGTTAACAAAGGTAAAAGTGAGTTTGCATTTTTCTGGAAGTGAGTTAAGTATGTAGAATGATTTTAAGATGGTCATGGCACTCTGGATGAGAAAATAAGATTCAATTTTAAAATTACATTTGGAAAAAATGGATTTAAATATTACGCAATCGGCCGTAAAATGACTTCCAGAATCCGAAAAACCAAAAATATACAGGGGGTGTCACTTAAAACTCAAAAGTTAAGGTCATGTCCGGTGAAACCGGAAGTCGGAAATGCTTGTCAAACATTCCTAAAAATGACGTTTGGTTAGAGTAACAACCCTGCCAAGTTTCATTTAAATCGAAAGATAAATAAAAAAATGGCAGCCGGAAAGTGATATCATGGGCATCCGGTATATTTAGATTGATTCAGTGCCTAAAAAATCCCTTAATTTTGTACTAAATTTATTAATATTTAAAACTTTAAGTTCATTGGGCAATTTATTATAAGGCTTGACAGAGTTGTAAATGAAAGTGCTCTTATATCAAACAGTTTTATTGCGATGAATAGAAAACATATATTGATTCTTGTTACTTTTGAGTGCGCATTAGTTCTTAACTTACATTTTTGAATATTTGTAGTAATGTATTTTGAGTTAAGTAAAGGATGAACAAAATTACCTAGATGAATCAAGCGACGTGTGTCTATGTTAAACCACTTAATATCATTGAGCTTATGGGTTATGTCTTTAAAGGGTTTAATTTCAAATTAAATTTACCCGACACTTCTTTAATATTTCGTAATTCATTATTAAAAATCTCTAGAGCTAGATGGGCATTTCGTTCTTCAAAACTAAAATAAAGTTGCACATCATACACGTTGTACTTTACAATTCATAATAGAATTAATAACTTCAGAAGTGTAAATAATGAAAAGGGGACCAAGCACCGAGCCTTGAGGTACCCCTGAAATAATATTCAAACTAGAAGAAAATCGGTCGTTAATTTTAATCTGTTGATTTAAATATGATCTCACAAGAGATTCAGCATTTAAACTAAAACCAAAATATTTAAGACATTAGTTTATGGTTAATAGTATCTAATGCTTATGGTGCTTTCTTTTTTTTTGTATAGTAAATCAGGCTCACATCAGTTCATGTACTTAACTAAACCTTATTATGATTTGTTTTTTAATGAAGTTTTCAACTCGTTTAGAACTTTGCACCGATATTATAATGTGATTAAATTTTGTGAAATTTGCTTTTTGGTTATCACATTTTTCATTGTGGGACTTCATCCTTAGAATATGTATTGCACAGGTATGGATAATACTTATTTACGCCCAAGGTCAAACTTTGAAATTACACTATACTTATCCCGACCTCTTTCGTACCTACATACATTCGTCGTGCACACCTAAAGCGAATCTCTTCCTAATCTGTTTCTTTATTTTAATAATAATATGGTTTAAATAGGTAACTAGTATCAATTTAACTGTCATGTAGTATAGCAATCAAATCAACACGTAGGCATATAAAGTAAAATTGACAACACCCTGGAAGGGAGTGCAGTCAAAATGAAGAAGGAAAACATTGATTTGATTTGATGAATGGAAGGAAACCAACTAAATAAGTTAGAAATCACCAAGGAGAGATTATCGTAAAAATAAATCCAGTGTACTCATAATCTAGCGCTAGTAATCGTGATCTGACGCTATTAACAGTTAAGCTTGAGAAATCCTATATGACCGGGAGACAAACTCACAATAACGGAGCCTTTTTCGGGGTCTTTGCCCCCTCGGGTTCTCTCCCAAACCATCCCTGCATAACCTGTCGGGTGCAGGTATTTTTCGCGAAAGTAACAGACGATTTGGTCTATAGAGGCGGTGGGCGGGGTTACAGCCGGAATCCTCGTGCCACAACGTTCCTACACTCAGTACCCATCCAGCTACTTTGCTCTGTGGCGTGTTAAAATGTGTCTTGCAATAGAAAGTCCCGCCACTTGTAATTAGGTTTTTGTTGGCAAAATCTACAAACAAATTGAAAACAAGCGTCGGCGAAAACTTAGCGAAAAGGTTTTGTTTTTTTCACGATAACGCTCGTCCATCTAATCGTACACGACAGCTTTTAGTTGGTTTTGGATGGAAGGTGTTTGATCATCCACCATACAGCCCGGATTTAGCGCCGAGCAAATACCACCTATTCTCAGCAATGAAGACGTGGCACAACGCTTTGATACTGACGCTGAACTGCATGCCGGTATAAACCAGTGGTTAAAAGCGCAGATGGCAGATTTGTACAAACAGTATTGACAAGCATGTACCAAGGTATAAACAAGTGTCTTAAATGGAATGACGATTATGTAGAAAAATACCTTATGAGCACCTAGCTGTAATATATATATATATATATATATATATATATATATCATCTGTTCATTTGAAAAGGACCCACCCTTAATATTTCAGAAATGCGCCGTGTTAGAAAAGTTAACTTTTAATTTGAGGGAAACACTTTTTGACGCTAATGTCATAAATGTCAGATTCGCCCCCTCCCTACTGTAGATAACCCTTAAATTTTTTCAAATGACTTTAGGTATAAAGTTATACCTCATTTAAAAGATCTTGTAAACCTCTATTCAATCATATGTTTTCACCTTTGATACCAGCCTTCCATTGTTATTTAATCGTTGTTTAAAATGGAGTCTCTTAAACTTTTCAGATGCTCCTGTATTATGCTATGACAGAAAGACGTCTTGAAACAGATTAATTTTTAATTTGAGTGGGTACTTTCTGGCACTCATGTCATAAACTCAGGTTCGCCTTCTCCTTTCTAAAAACACCACTAGAGTTTTTTCGCATGACTTGGTAGAATGTGATACCTCTTTTAATACGTAATGGATGTATAAGTTTTTTGGATCTCCCTGTATTAGTTTAAACCAATAATTACGATTAAAACAGTCATAGTGACAGTTACAAAAACAGTATTCAGTTTTGTGGTCGTTATTAGTAAATTGTGGATCTTTCATACATAGATATCGTGGTTATAACAGTTATGAAAAATAATGGTTTATACATTAGTTGAAAGGACCAAATTATTATTATTATTATTATTATTATATATATATATATATATATATATATATATATATACATATATATATATATATATATATATATATATATATACATAAATCATATAAAAGGGTCTCTTGACTTTGTTTTCAGTAATTAAAGAGGACAGATTCTTTCATATCGTATAGGCCTGAGCAAAGACTACTTTGAGATTTCTGGATTAACAGGACACTTGATAAGTGTTGCGGCCGGTGGATCTTTCCTCAAAAAATAAATTTTATCCGGACAGTATTACGTTCAACCTTTAAATGTTTGAAGCTGAGGACTTACTCTACGTAAATCTACACAGACCGGCGGTTGACATAAATTGGGTATGTTCGGCTGGGTTATACAGGTTAGCACAATATTCGGGAATACTTTAAACGTATTGAGCGGCGGCAGTTATTTACGCAGTAATAAATACGACGAATTTATTATGTTGATAAAAATTTTATCAGGTGTTGATACCTTCAGGAGAGATTATTTTACATTTTTACGGAGGTCGTTCCAGTCTCCATCTTCCAGTTTTCTACTATCCATCGCCTCACCAATGTCGTTCCTCCACGACCTACATTGCCTTCCCCTTTTCCGGGTTCCCAGTGGGCTCCAATCCGAATTTTCTTTATCCATCTATGGTCACTGCTTCTTCTTATACGTCCATACCATTTTAACTTTTTCTCCGCTATGGTGTTTATTTCGTCTTTTTCTATTCCCATTCTATTTCTTATCTCTTCGTTAGGTATTCGGTCCATTCGTGTTACTCTGCAGCATCTTCTCCAATACTCCATTTTCTGCCGCGTTCTAGGTTCATTTCCAGTCCTGCATTCGTGTATTCTTCTATTAATTTTCTTAGCATATAACCTAGGTCCTCCCCATCTTGCGCGAAACTCAGGGTGTATAGATAGTCTTCTCCCACTGGGACTCCCATTCCTTAGCACTTCTGTTTCCATATCTTCAATGCTTCTTCGCACTGGGTCGTATACCTTTTCTAAATCGATAAATGCTAGGTCAATTTCTTTATTTTTGGCAAGTTTTTTTCTATTTCTCTGATATATATATATATATATATATATATATATATATATATATATATATATATATATATATATATATATGTAGGCAGCGGACCGAGAAAATTTGTTTGCAATAAACATCAAATAGCAATTGTTACCGCGAAAGAAAAGAATTAATTTTTTTTAATATCTTGATAATAACTGGTGATTTGATAATGTTTTTAGGGGGCTATTTTATTTTAATAATTTAATAATAATTAATTACGTCAGAGCATACCGTAAATCAAAAGACATCGGTACTAAGAAATTCGAGGCCGGTAAGGTTTTTTACGGACGAATGCATATTTTAAAATTAATACTTTTTAGTTATATATATATATATATATATATATATATATATATATATATATATATATATATATATATATATATATATATATATATATATATATATATATATATATATATATGAAAATATTCCACGTAATATTTCTTGTTTTTTTAGTAACTTTTAAAAACGGGGGTGAATTGGGACGGTAATAACGCAGTAGCGGTTGGAGTTATGATTCAGCCTGATCGATCTGATTGTTTAATTATAAACCCTCACTGTAAACCGTATAAATATTTGATCGTGTGCATTTTAGCAAAACTAAAACCGCGAATTGGGTTTTTTCTTTTACTAAACTAAATATTCGGGTTTTAATAAGCGTGCGTGTAAACAATATATCTACAAATAATCGTTATCGTCTTGGGTTTACGCGGTGTATCTTAAACCGTTAAATATCGGCAAATAAACGGTTAATTGAAGGATTATAATATTCAAAAGTAAGTGGGCACTTTAACGTAAATTAAACCTAGCAGCAAACAATTCAACAAGCCTACGTAAGCTATTAAAAAATCAAACATTGCCTTGCAAAAAGTATCTATTTGATTACGCGGGCAGGCTCATTAAGTTGAAATCTGTTAAAATAAAAGGAGTCCGCTTCAGACAGTACAGCGTCCCCTCCCTCAGTGCTAATATGACTTGGCATTGTTGACCGTTTATTAATATTTGTGTAGAGGTAGTAAGGAGTGGGCAACCGTGGCACGATACATCACTGATAAATTGTTATAAACAATACCGGCGTTTACAAACACGAGTCCAGATGACCTTGAAACCACCTCACATTCCATCTTTACTGTTCTTATTTTATTATATAGATGAATGTGTAAGCTGAGAAAGGGATGTTGTATTTTCTAATACAATCACTCAAGCTTGAGTACCGGTCACTTTGTTATGATTTATTTGCACCTTACCCTTGTAAGGCTTTATTTTAATGAGTTTTTTGTGTGTTTGATTGAGTCTGTCTATTTATAATTGTTTGTCTACCAACTATTTTTTCTTTATATGTAATTTATTGTAATTGTACGTATGTATTTTGTGCTTTCATTATTCACTATACAATTGTGTAGCTGTAAATTCCTTGCCTACTTGTTTTGTTCTTGTCTAAGTGTAGTGAAACTGCATTGCAGTTACCTTGTTTTACCTGTGTAATTGTACTGTTTTCTTATATTTTATATGTACCGTAATCTGCTTTATTAGTTTCTTATTCGCTTATATACTTAAAGACCGGCATGATTTGTTGTATAGGGCCACATGTTTGGTATTACCATTTTTATTCTGATTTACTTATGACATAATTGTGGGTGTGATTACACAGTTTTTTTATTGTGTTTAGGTGTAGCTAAACTATTTTTTATTTTTTTGTTCCTTAATGTTATAATTTAGTACGCATTTTAATCTGATCTAATGATGTTTTGTTGTATACCGAACCCTTTTATTGTTTTTTTTGTGTTATTGGATCGTTAATGTACTTTTGCAATAACTTGTTTATGGATAAATTGGGTTTTCTTGGTGGTTCTTTCCCAACCAAGTAAATTAACGGGTTGAACCATCATTGCGCAAAGCACGTTAATTCTAATGTGTATAGTTTCATTGCTTACCTGTCCCGCATGATGCAACACTTAGCTTCATCAAATACTACCTCATTCACTAACATGGCGTAACTTACCACTAGACGGCTAATTCTTTTGACCCGATTTGAGGTTTTCCAGTATTTAAGTATCCGATTTATAAATAAATTCTAATGTTTTATAATTATTGCCAGGAAAGTCAATGTAAGGCAAGCAATTAATTTGAGTAATAGTAGCATTTTTGTCAGTAAAGTCAAGATGCATATCGACTGTTTTGTTCTTAAATTGGCATTAATGCGAATAAGTTCAAATTGCACTTTTTAAGATATGGGACATTACTATATATATATATATATATATATATATATATATATATATATATATATATATATATATATAGGGTGTCTAGAATCTACCCACGTTCTATGGCTATCTCTGTTATTATAAGAGATACAGAGTCGGTTAAATAAGCAAAGTTGGGCAGAATTACATGATAGTTCAAATACCGATAAGAAAATTCAACATTGGTGCCAACTTTCTAAGATATCAGAAAATAACTAAAAATCGTCCAAATTTTCAATCGGCTATATCTTGTTTAATATTGAAAATACGAAAAAGTTATAAGAGAGACTTTTGATAGCTATTTTTACGCAAAATGGGAAAATGCGAATAAAAAATGTATGGACTCATTCGATGGCTTATGTTTTCAGATTTCAAAAATGTATAGCTTTGTATGTTTAATATTATTAGTTAACTTACAATTTTCAAAAAAAAGGGTAATTATAGTATTTACTAAACAAACGCAATGTTTGCCGTGATGTGCCGTGACAATTAAAAACAAAACTCTGCATTGATTGACTGTCAAATAGTAGATATTGAATTATTTGTAGCAACCAGTTGTAGTTCGTACTTAAATAGTGAATATTAATTTATTAATGGCTTATTCTTCTGAAGAAAGAAATGATATGCTTTTTTGCTATTACGTGTCTAATAGAGATGCTAATGCTGCTTCGGAATTATATCTTCAAACTTATATGGAAAGAAGACAACCCGATGTGAAATTATTTGCCAAACTCGAATCGCTTCCAAAGATGAAGTCCATGTTGTTTTGAAACAAAATAATTTTAAGCCATATAATTTTCATATAGGAAATACATTGTATGTTGAAGATTATCAGAAAAGATTACGTTTTGCTACATGGTTGATTAATGAAAGTCGAGCAAACAATCGATTCTCGAAAACCATTCTTTTTACCGATGAAGCAAAATTTACAAACAACGGCATCTTTAATAGAAAAAATCATAGCCAATGGTCCCAAGAAAATCCTCATATTACTGTTGAAAGGAGAGATCAATATGCTTTTTCAGTAAAAGTTTGCTGCGGTATTATTGGTACCAAAATCCTTGGCCCGTTTTTTTATGAATACAATTTAAATTACGAAAGATATCTAACTTTTTTACGAAACGAATTTGAAGAAATTTTGGACGACCTTCCGTTGAACGTAATTCAAAATTGGAATTATTTTCAACAGGACGGGGCACCAGCAGACAATGGCTTAACCCCCCTGGACTTTTTCTTGTGGGGTGCAATTAAAGACAAAGTGTACCGAGTAAAACCTGGTAATTTAGACGTATAAAATGTATGTTTGGGTTGTAGCTCGAAAAATAATTACTACAAAAAATTGTTATTCGCATTTTCCCATTTTGCGTAAAAATACCTATCAAGCGTCTCTTTTATAACTTTCGTATTTTGAATATTAAAAAAGATATAGGCGATTGAAGATTTGGACGATTTTTAGTTATTTTCAGATATCTTAGAAAGTTGGCAACAATGTTAAATTTTCTTATCGGTATATGAATTATCATGTAATTCTGCCCAACTTTGCTAATTTAACCGACTCTGTATCTCTTATAATAACAAAGATAGCCATAGAACGTGGGTAGATTCTAGACACACTGATATATATATATATATATATATATATATATATATATATATATATATATATATATATCTACACAAGATCTACCTGCTCGGCCTTCTCCAATTTCCCCCGAAAATTGTCTTCTATTTTGTTTTTAGTTATTTTGCCATATACTCGTCCTATGATGATGATAAAGATAGATGTTATATATGCATCCGTCCATTCGTCTGGTAATTTCTCTCCATTTGCCGCTCTCTGGAATATGTATTTTAGTATCCGGTGTAATTTTTCTGGTCCGTACTTAATCAGTTCATTTCTTCATTACTTATTTCTATCTGTCTATCTTCTTCATTTTGAACTTTCTCTACATCGCTTTCTTGGAACCGCTGTGTATTTTTCGTTAGTAGTGTTTTGTAATATTCTTTCCACTGTTTTTCTGGTATATATTTTATATGTGCTTGTTCTTTTGTATTCGTTCATAACGCTCTAATTGTCTTCCAGGATTCTGTACTTCGTGTTCCGCCTACATATTGTTCAATATTCTCACACGTTTTTTCTCCCATCTTTCATTTTTTTCCTTATTTATCATTCACTTCGTTTCTCTGTTTTTGTGTCTATATCTCTGTAAGTCGTCATCTAATTTTGTGTTTAGCCATTTTTCATATAGGACGTTTTTCTCCTTTATCATCTCGTTGGTGTTTTCAATAATCCTACTTCTATAGTATTTGTCTTGCTTTTCCTGTTCTCCTAAGGATTCTAAGACTGCTTGTTTGGTGGACTTTTTTACTTGGCCATATTGTTCTTGAATGTTAGTGTAGTCAAATTCTGTAAGTATTTCATCTAGCCTTCTTTTGTATATCTCTCTTATTGACTAGTCTTGTAGCAGATGAATTTTTTAATTTTTTCTCTCTTTTAGTTCCTTTAGGCGTTTCTTTTTCTCGTTCTCTTTTTCTCCTTCTTTTCCTGTTTGTCTTTTGTTTTTATTTTTTCCTTGCACCATGGGAATTGCATATTACCTTCTAACAGTGTATGGTGTGTTCCACATTCGGCCCCTCTTACGTAAGATATTTGGAAAAAATGTGTAAAACAAATCCGTGAAATTATGCACCTAGACCACAATATTAATGACAATCTCTCTAAATTTATAGGTAACAAATAAAGCTGTTCTTATATTCATATAAATAATGTTTAATGAAAATCACGTTGTATGTAGTTAATTTACATTAAGATATTATAATAATATGCAGGAATTTGGTAACATTAATGTTAATCTGGATGCTAATTCGTTGACGCGTTAAATATGCATTGTATTTAGATTTTAATAACAATGACCTACTGAAAGTTACTATTATAAATAACGCGATCAAAAAACGTCCACAATTCTTTTGAGACATAGATAAAATAAACGCATCACCAACGCAAAAAAAAATGGAGTATTATTTAAATGTGTGCATATCGATTTGGAAACTATGACCAAGATAAAAAACGTCGAATAGTGCAATCTAATATAGGATGGTTGTAAGTTACAAATATCCTTTTAGATGCACTTAACAGCATGGCTGTGCAAATTAAAGCATTAAAATAGGGAAAATAGAATTTTAAATTTATTCTAGGTCACATTATGAAAACGAACACAAAATTGTGTACCAAAATTGCACTTCACAACCATTTTTCACTCATTTACGGAAAAATCATTGTTGAGTTTGTCAACAGTAAACACTACTATTTCGTACACCAACAAACCAAAACACAAATAAACCTATCTAAAGCAAAGCATTTACAAACATACACTGCTAACACTTCCTGGATGTATGAATGTTTTGAAATACTGCTAATATCTTAAGTAAATTACAGCAGGGATGGATGTCAGTATCGGGAAGACGGGAGACTTCCCGGCGCGCTTGCAGGCGCTGGTCCATCTACGCGCCCAACTAAACCCTCCAAAACCGGCGGCGGCGGATGTAGTCGATTAACTTATATGGTTAGCTGGAAAGACGAATATTTTTGTTTACGCACTAATGGGTTTGAAAAGGGTTGTGTGATTTAGTCATTTTATGAACATACATATACAAGGGTAAAGTGGATACTTCTCGGCCTGGCACAGAGATGGCGCTCCAATCAGGAAAAATGTATGTTTCCTGCCTGGATGCACATCTTGCACAAAGAATTGGGGATGCGAAAGCTCTGCGCAAGATGGGTACCACATTTGCTGATCATTTGCCGATTAAAAGCAAATGCGCAAACGATTTTCGCAGCAATCTTTGGGCCGATTCAATAAGGATCCAACCGATTTTGTCCACGAGACAGCAGTCCAAGCAGTGGCTGGAAGCCGGTGGTTCAGCGCCAAAGAAAGCGAAATCGATAACATTTGCCGGAAAGGTCATGGCCAGCGTTTTTTTGGGATGCGAAGGGGTCCTGTTAACCAATTACCTTGTAAAAGGCAGAACAACTTCAGGCAAATATTACCCCAACTTTGTTGACCAGCCAAAATTCACGAGAAGAGGCCTAACTTGAAGAAGAAAATAACCTTCTTGCACCAGGATACTTGGTGCATCTTCAGAGATTTCAGCCGCTGTAACTGGCCACTATTTTCACACGGTCCAGACTCTCACTTCCAGGAAGGAATACTGGTGTTGGAGAAACGCTGGACCAAGTGTGTTGAAGTCAAGGGAGATTACGTCGAAAAATAAAATAATTTTCTAACTGAAAGTCGCAGTCTTTCATTGTCACTTTTCACCTTACCTTCGTAGTACGAATGCTCATAGCAAATGTTCACGCGCCGATATAACAGCTTATTAAGACCTTTGTGTTAAACTGACATACCGCACTTTCACCTTTTTCCATCACTTACTTCCACCCACACTCTTTTCACCTCTTTACCTGGAAACATTGTTAGCATGTAAACAATATAGTCTACGCCTATGAAGGGTCCATTAGTAATAATAATATTAATAATAGCATATAGGTTATCAATCCAACAACGATATATTCAGACGTTTTTAAACCAACTTACAGAAAGAAAAAAAACTATAGAACTTAATTTGTGCTATTACTAACAATTAATCGAAATGGTAAAGATCGTAATATCCACATACGCTCTTATTAACTAAATATTACTACTAGTTTATCTTTATTTGCTTATTTTACAATATTGCAAAGTATTCTAGTTTTTTTTCTATTTCTACTATATACATCACGCTGTCTCTCTTTCCCTTCTGTCTCCTTTCCCATTATCTGTTTTCTCCTTTTTCAATTTTCTAATATAATCCTCCCTTAACTCCCTACACTCTTTTATCATGTCTCATATTCTCCATCCCTTCCCCCTACAATTTCTTTCTTCCCCAATACGTGTTTCCCAGCTCTTCATTACTGCATCTGAACTTCGCTATTATTCTTTTCGTAGCTTTTTTCCCTCCTTTCAGATATTCTGGTATACTTTCTCCTTTAATCCTTTTATACTTTACGTTGTATTTTGCTTCTTTTATTTTTTCCCATCTTTCTTGCTTTTGCACATCCCTGTCTCTTCTTATTTATATATAATATAATATTCTTCTCTGATATCTTGACCGTATTTCACTCTCCCTTCCTTTATCTCTTCTCAGCATGCCTATAATATTTTACATTCCCTTCTTCCTCTCATTTCTTCCTCAAACTTTATCTTCTTCCCGTCTCTACTCTAATTTTGTTCTGCACTTCTGTTATAATGTATCCCGGTGTTTTCGCTTATCCAGCCCCAATACCCATCTCCAATATTTTTCTTGTAGCACTTTCACCTCTTTTGGATTCTTCCACTCCTCACACTTCTAGCACCACACTTAATTATTAATTTATCAAATGGCAGCTTCTTTTTCCCTAAGTCCATTCCAAACAACCTTTCCTCCACACTTCACACTTGTCCTATTAATTTATTTCCTTTTCTCACTCTTTCCTTTATATATTCTCCATCGCTATTGTCCTGTCTCATCGCACATCGCAGGTATGTGAATTCCTTCACATGCTGTACTTCATCCTCCCTGCATTTCAACTCTTCCACTTTCTTTTTCTTTGTGTTTACTTCCAGTTCCTTTCTTTTCATATACCTTTCCAACGTCTTCATCTTCATTTCTTTTTCCTCCTTGGCTACCAACACTAAATCGTCCGCGTATGCCAGCGGCCACACCTTCAGTTTCTCTACCACCAGCCCTCCTATATGCTGGCCAGTTAATCTACCCTCTAGATCCCCTGGATATACCGAGAATAGGCTTGGGCTCAATGGACATCGCTGCATGAATCCCATCCTTGTGACGAATTCGTCGCTCATCTCACCATTCACTCTCACCTTACTCCTCGTTTTCGCATAGATTTCTTTCATCCTTTCTACCAGTCTTCCGTTTATCTTTTTTTCTCAGGTATTACCGTAGCTTTTCCCTGTTCACTATGTTGAAGGCTGCTATGTTATCTATTGCTCTGCTTCCCTTCTTGAACACCGCCTGTCCACCTGGAAACCGTTTCTTTCCCTCTGTCTCCTTCAATAGCATTTCTTCTAACACTGTAGCATATATCTGTATGCCGTGTTTAATATTGTCACTCCCTTGTAATTTTTCACTTCTTTTCGGTCCCCTTTTTCGTATACCGGACATATTACACCTTCTCTCCATCTCCCCGGTAAGCCTTCCCTTTTCCATATTTTGTTAAGTATTTACGTCATCCTTTTTGCTACCTTTTTCCCTCCACATATCCTTTCCTCGCCTTGTATCCTGTTTTCTCTCGCCGCTTTACCTTTTTCATTTTGCGTATTGCCTCCTTTACTTTCTCTTCCTTTAGTTCTTCGTCTGCTTGGTATGCTTCTTTTCCTTGTCTTCCTTCTTCTTTCTGTCTCTCTTCCTCCTCCATCAAATTCCTTTTCCCATTCCTTTATGTGTATCCCCGTTTGTGTCCCTCCTTTCTTCCCTTCTTTTCTTAAAATGTCCATACCTCTTCTTATGTTGTTATATCTTTAATCTGTTCCTCTTGTTTCTTTTGTTTTCCTCCATTTTCTTCTCGCATGTATTCTTTATTTTCTTACTGCATTGTTTATATTCTTCCTTCTCTGCCTTCCTTTTCCCATCGCTCCCATTCCATTTCCTCCATCCATGTCTCTTATAATCCCTCCACGTCCTGCTCCCTAATGAACTCCCAAAATTCTTGGGCTTTAATTCTCGCCACATCCCTGAACAGTACCTTTGTTCTTTTGTCTCTTCCTGTTCTCTTTCCCTTCTTTCCTTTATTTCCTTATCTTGTTCTTTTCCTTCTCCATTGCACATTTTTCCGTTTCTTTGCCGTTTCGTCTCCGTTTTCCCTCCCCTTCTTCTATTAGTTTTTGCCCTTTGATTGCCCTCTTCTCTCCCTTTTCTCTGCTTAACTTCCTTATCCTCTCTTTCTGTAAATATCTTTCTCCATCTATCTCCATTTTCCTGTATCCGACCCAGACTTCTTTTCCCTCCGCTCTTCTTTCCGCTGCCCTGTTCATTATTTCTCTTTGTATTCTCCTTTCTTCCCGTGTTAGATCGTGGTGCATGTATATTCTTGTATTACTTATTATCCTCTTCTCCCTCATTATTTTTAATTCTCCTCCATCTCTCCATTTGCACCACCACTATTTCGTTTTCTTATCTCTATTTATCATCGTCACTTTTTAAATTCCATTTTAAGTTTAATTTATTTTCGATTATCCTTGCTTCTCCACCCCTTTACTACTATATTATTTTCTCCTCTCCTCCTCGCCCGCCTTTGTTCTAGTCTTTCTATTCTCCTATCAGTTCTTCCTTTTCTTTCTGCCACATTCTTTCCCGCTTTCTCATTTCTTCCTTCATTGTCTTACTTCTATTCCTTATTCCCACCGTGTTGCATCATTACTTTTATTAATTCTTTAACTTCCTCTATTTCTTTTCTACTGTAGTTACTACACTTTTCTCTATCTCATTTTTAAACCCGTTACTTTGGCACTACACCTTAATTAGTAATGGTATCAATATTGTTTACCACTAAATAAATTGAAATTCATAAATGTCCAACTAAAGTAGTTTTTTAATAAACTTTACTTATTTCAGTTACAAACCATTTTGACGGGACCAGTCCTGTGAATTACCAATATCTTGCGGAATTAATAAACAGTCGTGTATCAAACATATGTATTTATATACATTTAGATCATCAGCCAGCAGTACCATTTCAGATGAACATATAACAGGTTGAATGTCATCCACATAGGACAAGCACTATAGCTTTAAGCAGAAAATTCTTTATATTTACAAACTGATTTCAAATGCCAAAAGAGACCTCAAAATTGGATTTCACTTTTCAAGTAATTTGGCAATTAATTCGAAAAATTAATATGTTAACTTTGGACAAGATGTATCATCACGTTAAAACATATTTCGAGTTTGATGGAGGTCGAACGACATTATTTATAATTTTGAAATCAATGGGTTACAAACACAAACGTGTCAGTGGACAGAAAATTTTAAGTGCAATGAAACACGTTGTTGTAGTCAAAAGTAAATTCTTGAGAAAATTTCCGCAGTTGAAAAGTTCAGGCCAGATTTGTGTATCTAGACGAAACGTGGATTAATCAAAATGGTTCTAATGTCTATCGTTGGATGCACGATTCTGACATCAAAAGTAATCCATCCAAAACTAAAAGTGAAGGTAAAAGGTATTTTACACGCGGGGTGCAATTTAGGTTTTTTTGGAAAACTGCGACTATTTACTCGATTCGGGAAACAAAGATCGGGATTATTATAAAACTATGAATGGGGACCGGTTTCAAAATTGGGGGAATAAACAGCTGATTCCTGCGCTGTCCAAACTATCCGGAAATGGTGTGGTGGTTATTGACAACGCACCATATCATTCGGACAAGCCACCCTCATTTTCTAGAAAGCGCAGCGGATTTCCTGAACAGGTTAAATTAAATGAAAACGTATTGATGTTTTGGTTGCATATTGACTTTGCGACCGAAGAATTAGGTTTGGATATAAACATACATCTGCATCATGTTTAATAGCCAAGCAAAGAAGGAGAAAAATTCAGTAGTTGTTACGACAGCAAATATTCATATTGGATTACTTATGAAATAGCACTCTGGATTTCCTACATATTTCTCCCTTGTTCTTTATTCTGGAAGAGTGAAGAAAGGAGAAGGCGTTCTTATTAGTTTTTACGTAGGTTTGGTTAACAAAACATATCATTGTATTAGATAAGACACGATGTTGTTATTTATGGTCATTGTAAAGAATGTACAATTTCCGTTTTATGTAGGTAATAGACGTTCAAGGTCTGAAGACTTTTTTTAATAGGTCACTCGAGATACAACGATGTGAAGGTTTGAATAATATGAAGTTTAATAATACGGAAAAGGAAATTAGAACACTTTCTGTGGGTGTAACATATGGAGTCTCGAAAATATAAGATCTTTTTGTTTCAAGAAAGTAAAAATTTAAAAAAATTATGTTATCTCTAAAACGGCTACACCTGGATTCAGGGAACAAAGGTGACTTATTTTTTCAGTAAAATTCAAAATTGCATTAAAATGCAGAGAACACCTCTATACCTTTTGGAAGAAAAATATTGTATTTAGAATTATAAAAGGTTTTATATATCAATTTGTATAAGTATCTATTTAAACTGGAAAAATCTGGAACACTCGAACTGTGGCAGGATCTGTAACAAACAAAATATACCCATGTACCATACAAAATTAAAAACATCGAACGCGTTTCAATAGCTACGCTATCATCCTCAGCTTCCTAACTTCGGTTTCTTCATTAAATTTTTTTGCGTCTTTTGGTTTTTGAAAGACCCGTATTGCTTTAAATTAGTTTCAGTTTACCAAATAATCTTTTAGCAGGTTGCCTTCTTTGCATATACCTCTGTAAATACATTTCCGACGCTGCATTTTCATCACGATTAGAAATATAGTAGCAAAATAGCATATCGTTCTTTTCTTCACAGGAATACTCTTATTACTTATTTTTAGAAAATCACCTTATTTAAATTTTAATTTAATTAAAATAAACATAAATAAAAATGCAAGTGTCAAATTTGTTTTGTTTTATTTCATTACAAGGCGCTCTATTTTTTAAAACTGATATTTGATTTTAACTTTACAGTTTTATTAAATTACAAGAAAACTGTGTGGTAAGTGGGTATACTTTGTTTGTTACCTATTTAGAGTGCATTAGTTTCAATAATGTGAGCTTTTTAAAATATCTATTTCAAAGAAATTCTAATATACTAATAACGGCTACATTTAGGTGTGGGTCACCTTTAGAAATGTTGAATTATTTTTTAGGAGCAATCGAAAATTGTTCCAATAAGAAAAACAGAACTTTGATGTGCCACATAGATTTAGAACACTCTGTAGTTATTCGGTACTTCCTTTAAAATAGAGAAACTCTCTTCAAATTGGTCAACCAGATAACTACGTATTTTTAAAAGCATTCATAAATCTCGAACGTAATTACTTATTTCCACTGCCGAACGGAAGGTGAATTCTTTAATTTTACCGTACTTAGATTGACCTGAATCAAAATGAGCCAGCGAGTTCTGCTTAGTAAGTGTCCAGCAATCACTTACAAATTAAGTTATCTGTCAACACCAACACCATGAACTTCGTTATGTAAGTTTGACTAAAAATGTAATACAATTTTTCCGCGCATAGACTTGATAGTTTTGACACTATTTTAAATCAAAATGGTGCCTGGATTGACTTACCTACTTTCACTATTTGTTTACGTCAACTATTATCATTTTAATCGAAATAAAGCCGAGAGCCCCGATTAGGAAATTTCATTAAAACATAATACACGTTTTCTGAACGTACCACGCGGCGCGCGTGCTTGCGTGCGTGCGTGTGTTAACGCGCGTGCGTGCATGCATGTCTATCCGTGTCCGTCTGTGCTCGTTCGTGTAGGTCTGTGTCTGTCTAGTTCTACCTGCGTCTGCCTGTGTCTGTAACTTCTTGGGCCTGTCTGTGTCTGTCTGTATCTGCCTGGGTCTGTCTGTGTCTGTATGTGTCCGTCTGTATCTGGCTTTGACTGTCTGTCTGTGTCTATCTTTGTCTGTCTATGTTTGTCTGTGTAGATTTGAATCGTTTTAGAATAATACCGTACGTTAATCTAGAAACACCAGTTGTATCTTCAATCTGCCGGAACCTGTTCAGTAACAACTTAAAATATTTATTTTCTTCAGTTCTAAAAGCTTTAATTTTTGCGCAAACCCAAACCTTAATCGGTCCATCGAGCTTTTAACCGATCCACACTGCGACCAGCCTGGGCCTTCTTTCTATTCATTTCTTTTGAGAACTTACCCATACTGTCGTTCTAGAAGTAACTGGTATTAGTCCATTCATGTTAAGGCAGTTTGTACAGATGCAGATAGTCCGTAAAAAATTGTGTTTTATTAGAATATTCCATTTAATTTTAATTAAGAAAACTTTTGGTTTCGTTGCAGTTGTTAGAGTGTAAACGTTAAAGTAGTCAAGTGCTGGGGAAAATCAAAGATAAATGAATTCGACTCAAGTGCGAAAACAATCCTTTTCAGGACTAAGCATGATGACGAAAGCAGAGTCCGCATCAGAAACGTCACGTTACAAAATCAAAGTGTAGAAAGAGGCCGATCAACTCAAGTAATATGAAACCAAAGTTACAAAACACTTATAATACAGAATTAACTTTTTAAATGTGGTTTTACACATTCGTTGTATTATATTTAGTTAAAATTCTCTGAGCCTATTTTTGTTAAACTACACATTTTCGCCTTTTTCACACTATGCGAGACAATTTCCATATATAAATATAACTATAGAATAAGGTCTGGTTTGAGATGGTTAAAGATTCACGTAGTATTATTTAGAGAGAAAAAACATTGATTTTGTGTGAATTTCAAAACAAATGAAAAAAAAACAAAAAATATGTTTGGCGTGTACGAGGATCCCATCAGGAAATGGTAGGACTTTTACCAATACAGGTTTTCTTCGTACTACCATAAAACTATGAAAATTTCAGCTCGGTAAATTATCGTGTATACTGCCTTACGAACATCTACACATTTTTGAATTTCAGTTTTCTGGTACATGGGTATATGTTGTGTGTTAGTGTCCAGTCACCATTCCAATGTTTTAGATTTTGAAATATGAATTTTTAAAAGCAGAGAACCTAAAACTTGAAAAAATTTAGGGGGGCAATTGTATTTTCAAACTTACCAATATAGTTCGTATTTGATATATGAAAATAACTGGGATATTAAATTTGCTAGAAAATGCACGATTTTCATTTTCACCCCATGTGTTTGTTATGGAGTAAATGTTCCCAAATCTGAAATGCATGGAATGACATACTTACATCACTGTTCCAAATTTCAAACTGGGAAAATTAAAAAGTAGTAATTTATATTAGTTTATTGGAAATTGGTCTATAAATAGGATATAGTGTCGATTATGTCCCAAACGCAGTGCCAAGTACCTCCTTCTTCATAATACTTCTTATACACCCTGTATTCATTTTGATCTTGGACACATTTTTATTACAATCAATTTCAGTTTGGATCAATACTTAATTAGGTTTGACGTAATTTCAGTAGCTAGGTTAAATCGTTTATTAACAGACCCTATTAATGCAAGATTTGCGACGAAAAAGATAATTTAATTCCACATAACTTTTCTATACAAAGTATTTTAATATGAAGCCCAAATGCATTAAAAATTAATTAAATAGGATTGAAAATGCTTATACTGTATTATCGATATTTTTATAGAAGCGGGCGGTTTTGGAATTTCTTTTAAGTTAGCATCTACATAGATGTCTATTAACCTTTATGTAACATGAATGTCGATCTGACATAGATATTGTTTCGGTTTTTAGAATGTTGCTTATTTTCGTTAAACTCATAACATCCGTGTTTTTTGGTCGGGGGTTAAAAAATTTTCTTGAATTACAAGTGAAAACACTCTCGATTACGTCACTTTTCAAACAAAAAAATTAAATCAAAATCGGTTCATCTATTTGGGAGCTACGATGCCATTGACAGACGCACAGATGTACAGATACACACGTTAAACTTATAACATCCCTCTTTTTTGTCGGGGGTTAACACATGTTCTTGAATTATAACTAAGAACAGTCTCGATTAAGTCACTTTTCAAACAAAAACGTAAATCAAAATCGGTTCATTCGTTTGAGAGCTACGATGCCACAGACTGGCACACGTTAAACTTATAACATCCCTCTTTTTTCGTCGAGGGAATGACGAGTTGTACCGGAAAGCAAGTCGTAAATATTATTTTATTTTACTTTCCAAAATATTACTTTCAAAAGGACAGAAATATGTGTATGGTTTTAAAGTAGTGTCACTATCTGCTAGTCTATACAGGGTGTCCCGTAAATATTGCAACAAACGTCAGGAGGCGGAAGTATACCTCTAAATATGAAAAAAGTTCCCATAAGCGTACCCTTGAAGATGTGTCGTTTATTAGATACAGGTCGTTAAAGAAACAATTTTTTTTTCGTTTTTGCCCGTAACTTCTAAGATATTAAAGGTACATAAATCATATTCGGTTGACTTATAACATATAAGGAATGACGTCTTGTGCAGCGTATGAGGTAATTTTTAAATATATCAGAGGCGTAGATCTGCCCCCATTTGAAGTATTACCCTGTAACTTCTACGTCACTGGGATAAAATAAATTTCAGTGGCAGTTTTTGAATATTCATTTTGCTTAATGCATAAATTAGCTCGACGAATCATAGATCGGTGCACTCTTCGAAGCCAGGGTTATCTCTAATTTCATATTTCATATGCCAATGTCCCCATAAAAAGAAGTCAAGAGGATTGAGATCTGGAGACCGAGCAGGCCAAGCCACAAAACCTCCTCTACCAATCCATCGGTTTGGAAAGAATTGGTCCAAATGGACCCGAACATTACTATAAAAATGAGCAGATGTCCCATCAAGTTGAAACCACGTATTGTGGCGAACGTTTAAAGGTAAATTGTCAAAGTATTCAGGTAAAGTTGTTCTTAGAGAATGCAAATAATAATCACCATTTAGTCTTGGAGGAAACAAATTTGGCCCTAGTATGGTATTGTCGATAATACCACCCCAAATATTAATGGAAAAATTGTATAGATCTTTTCTTAAAGCAATAGCGTGGGGATTTTCATAATCCCAAATGTGGCAGTTGCGACTATTGAAATAATCATCTTTGGTAAAACATGCCTCATCTGTAAACAAAATGTTTCGAAGAAAATCAGATTCATTTCGATTAAACTGAATATACCAATTGGAAAAATCCAGACGATGAGGATAATCTGCTGGAGTCATTGCTTGAACCTTCTGTATGTGATATGGGTAAAGTAATTCCTCATTCACAGCTCTCCAGATAGTTGATTTGCTAGCATTCACGAAATTAGTCAATACACGAATGCTAGTATCAGACAGATTATTAATTCGGTTCAAAATTGCATCTTCACCACAGTGCGAATTGTTCTTGCACGACCAGCACCACCAGGACGTTTCAACGAACCATATTCTCTTAATTGACGATGAATTCTTTCAAACGTTGAATGGTATGGAGGTTGACGATTAGGAAACCGTAAATGAATTGTATATCGGCTATCAAAACTATACATGTTTATTTGAAAAGTCTTTTAAAGAATGACAGTATTTTTGAAATTCGCATCTAAAATATTGTGAATTCTACTTACCTACTAGATTATTAATTTGCAACTGATAAATGCCTGGAACATGATATGTATCTTCTCATAATATTACAATTTTTCCGAAAACTACTTACTTTAGAGCTTTACACAAGGTAAACATTTTTCGTTAAAAGACTTTAGATATTCAAAAACTGCCACTGAAATTCATTTTATGCCAGTGCCGTAGAAGTTACAGGGTTAAATATTTCAAATGACCCCTATGTCTACGCCTCTGACATATCAAAAAACTACCTCATACGTTGCACAACGTGTGTTATAACTCAACCGAATCTCATTTAAGTATCTTTAATATTGCAGGAGTTACGGGCAAAAAACGAAAAAATTTTTTTTTCTTTCAGGGCACATATCTAATAAACGACGCATCTTCAAGAGTACGTTTATGGGAAACTTTTTTCATATTCAGAAGTATATTTTCACCTCCTGACGTGTGTTACAATATTTGCGGGACACCCTCTATACGCCATATTACAAGCGAAAGTTTTACACAATGATCAAACCAACTAAACACAATTTTAGAAATGCGATCGATAATTTAGCTAATCCAGAGAAAGGCATAAAACTTGATTTGATTAGGTAAGTTACTAAAGGTATCTATTAAAAAATTTAAATATGCGAGGTATTCCACGGTATTCCATTAAAATGATGATAATATACAATTTGAAAATGCAAGCATCTGTATGTCGTGAGCATAACATTTTAATTGTTTGTTATTCTAGACAAAACGATTTATTCTGGGTTTCCTTTTTGTCTGTTAATAACTTTAGGCCTTGCAATATCCAATATCAAAATTCAGCAAAAAAATGTACAGAGACTATATTTTGATAGGCCACTTTTTTAATTATTTATTTATGCTCCAATTAAGTTTCGCATAAAAAAAATATGTTGTTTCTTTTTTATCAGACAGATGCCATCGTCACCGAACCTCTACAATAAATATTTAAAAATCAATGTATGTCTTACACTCGGTTTTTACACAATTTAATTATCTTTAGTTATCCGTCTCTGCAATACACCCTGTGTACCCATAGATGAAAGTGTCGGACAGTTAAATCATTTATTCATCAGATTTACGGCTATATCTCAGAGGGTGTTAAACGCAATAATACAAACAGAAGTTCCGCTTCATAGTGTTTCTTTTTTAGAATCTCCCTGTGACAATTAGATTCATGAAAAGAATTCTTTAATAATTCACAGACAGGGCCATACCGCACACGCTTTAGGCGAGGAAGAAAGAAATTTGCTGTTATTTAATGTCATAAACTATAGTAAATCCTCAGCCTTTGTCTATGTTTAGCAACTATAAACAGTTTGAAAATTATTAACTAAAGTTGATTCAATAATACTTATGCGTAATTACAATTAAATTATATTTTGTTCTAAAAATTATTATTAATTTTATTAAATACATACATAAAAAGTTATATTTTTTTTCTGTTTTTCAATCTAGGTAATTAGCCGAATTTGATTGAAATGACCTAACTTTTTATGATTGGTGGGGAAACTCCCCTACCTACATTCCCCTTATTTATGTCCACCGACTTAATATTATATCATTAAGAGCTTACAAGGCGGAGAGGGAAGGGGTAAGTACATTGAAGGTTTATTTAGTACCGATAATTGATGTACTACTGAAGAGCAGTTTTTAGTGTAGTATACATATACAGTATCGTATTACACGTATATGCGGCATGGGGCCTTCTGGCTTCGAGAAAGCATTTGAAAAGAACAATAATTTCATTAATACACTATAAAGTAAATAATTCTAGTTAATATCGTACTCATGCTCATCCAATCATTATCCTTTTCATTTTGAAATTACCCTGTAAATACCTATTGCGTTATAACGTAAGCTGTTCAGTTGTAGTTGTATAATGGAACTGCTAATACGGACGTGCAACGCATAGCTTTATTTGGGTAGTTATAATTATTATAGCTTATAAATGACCTTTATGTTATCATGGGGCCCAGGGGCTAGCTACATAGCTCTCCCTTATTGCAACGCTTTTAGTATTGCTAAATGAACTCGCCAGTAATAATTATAGTTCTTTATTCATGAGAATTAACTATAAATTCCATACAACACGAAAATTGAATGAAGTATTTATGGTCTAATGCTTAGATTGCAAAATATGGTGAATATCACGTTTATAATTCTATCAACGGTCTACAAAGAATTAACCTACTTTTAGATCAAGTTTGTTTTAAGATATATTGCAAGTGTAATCTCGTAGTGTAAACCGATCTTTAAATCCTGTATGTAATTGTCAGCAGGACCGTACGACAAATCCATTCGACATGAGCACCGACGTTGGATAGTGTATAGCCACCTTAACGTTAATTGTTACAGTTCAAAATCGAACAACGATAATTTACTGATTCATAAAGAACTCGAGTAATAAAGATCGTGATTTTTATCGTAGGCAGATTTAAATATTTTTATAAAAGAATTGTTCATGTATTTGTTTATAGAGTTGAAAATATGGTTTAAGGATTTTTAGTACATTTCCTCAGCAGATTATATTTACATATGTGATTTCTTAATCAAATTCATTTCAAATGCCTTTGTAAAGTATTATCTTGTTTATGCAGATTTAAAATCTAGAAAAATAAAGTGATAAGAGAACTAGGCTTGCATAAAGCTAAGAAATTGGTACAATTTCCAGTATGTTACATCAATCCGTAAGTTATTTATCAATTTTTGATGCATGTCTAATGGAATAGCTGGATTATATCAAGATAAATAAGAAAAACTAATCTAGACACTACAAGAGGTTCAAAAGGGCTTTTGTCTTATACAATAATTGCGACAAATATCAAACTAAAGAATCCGTTAAGACTTACCTTTATCTAGAATGAATAGCAAGGGTACTTAAATGCAATTATTTTACACTTTAACATTAATCCATTAAAATAGTTTTTGTAATGCATACACACAAAATGTTTAATAAGCAAGCAATAATAATTGCATGTAAACAGCGTGTAAATTAAAATTGCGCATTCGATACACACGCAAAAGCACTAACAGGAGAATTTCTTTCCCGAGAACTTGCTCTCAGACAGTGCACCGACGAGTTACTATGTCTCGCTTCTTTGTACTTACATAAATACAATTAAATTCCACATGATGTGAAAGTATGGTGGTGGCAACCAAGCTATTAGTTCTTACCGTTTACACATTATTTCCGTCTATCTTCTATCTCTATTAAACATCTCAATAATTTCATGAATATGTAACGAAACGTTGTTAAACTACCACTCCTTAACCTTTAAATATAAAACCGTAGAAGTACCGTCGGTACTATTTCTTTCCTATTATTTCAAAACATGCAATTAAAAGAATATTTATCAAAACGACAAAGATAGCGGTATTAAACCGATTGATCGATTAAATCTATAATGTACGCCACTGCAACTGTTTTTTTATGATTGAATAGTAATTGGTTGACGAAAGAAGAACCTGCGCGACGCGCACCTTTATTAGCATTATTTGTGCTTGAATGCTATTGTTAAAAACCACGTGTATTTGTGTGTGACTAAAAATTAGCATTTACTTTTAAATTATAAATTAAAACAACGTGTTCCACAACAGGTAAATAAATACATATATCAGTAATATGTTTACCAAGGTAATTTTAAGCTTAAAAATTACTATTTCAATTATTATAATAAATAAATTATAAATAACGTTTTGAATAATTTGTTTCTGTTGAATATTCGAAATTCTTAATAATTTCGTGCGCCTGTGTGTTAGGCCACACACATGGTATATCTGTTTGTTTTAAACTAAAGTAGTTCAAGTAACATTTCTTAATTTACTTTAACCTTACTTTTTGTAGAACGTTGTAATTTGATGCAAATGTAATTATTTACTAATTCTTTCATTAAATATGTATGATATGCAATTAATTATAAATATGAAATGTATTTCAGACGTATCAGTCTTTTGCTTATGTCTTAGTGATTATGTTCTTTTTATAACTCTTATGAAATCTTGATTTATATCACTAAAAGGATGGCTGGGTAATAAAAGAATTCGTTGGTAAGAACTCTGTATTTAATAGTATACAAATTGCAGATTCTTGCAGGTGGTTAGAAAACTGAGTTCTTTTGGAATTCAAAGATGCGTTAATAGGTAGGGCGATAATCTATTTAATATTTGTTATTATGTCTATTGTGTATGATAGGTTCATATATAATTGCATCTATGAATTGTTAATTCCAGCATAGCTTAGGTAAAATTGTATTGGTTTCATAAGTACATATTTAAGTGAATGAATTGGTTTTTGCATTGTATTCACTATTGTAATTTAATAATTTTAAAGTATGTAAATATTGTCTTGAATAACGGAAATGTCAATTTCTCAATAAGATTCCATATCAACATGATGTTGGGCCAAATTGTTTGGAAAATAGTACTTATTGAGTTAAACGATGGTGACATGTTTGACTTGTCACTCAGCACATGTTTTTACCAAAATTACAATACAAATTTTTAGCACTTGCATGCCCCGGATGTACCTAATACATAAAACACAGTTCAGGCATTTATTTATGTTGTGGAGCAATAGATAGATATTCAATGAAACTCATCGTTCAGGTGTCATAAATGGAAATTTTAATTACATGTACCTAAAATATGTTTAAATAGTTAGATCCTTTTTAACTTATTTTATAATCACTTTTAATTGCAATAATAGCTTAATGATTTAGTAATTATCTATTCAGTTGAGATGATTTAAATAAAAACAATTTTTCCCCTAACTTTAAGGGTGTGTAACTTGGAGGGAAAATGGTTTTGAACAAAAATTTATATGAAAGACTCCCCCCCCGCCTTAATTTTTGCTGAAAAATCACGCTGTAAAATATTTCGTATCAATTTAGAAACACCCTACAAAATAATGGCAAGTTTCATTAGAGTTTACCCCACCCAGGGAAATGTTTAATCATGAATTTCTCAAACAAGTATTTATACTGGAACGCATTAATTAATTAAAGTATACGTTCTTTTTTTAAAAATTAACTGTCTTATTCAGGGCGTTCAATAATTAAGATTAAATAATTACAGGTTAAATAGGACACCCTGTATTTTGTCACCGATAAATGTAAAATTTGATTGTCTTTCGAACTGTATTAGGTTTTCCTATATCTAACTCGTTAGATTTTCATGAAAAATGCAAATTTTCCAAATGTAGGCTGATTTTTCACTGAACTCAATATTCACATAGTAACCTATGGTGGTTAGGTGTTAGTCCACAGCACTACAACGGCCAACCCGAGGTTGATAGACATTAAAAAATAGTCAGAATAAGTGAGGACCGTTTGACTGTAAACACTGACCTATCCTGTTTTGAAAATTTCCAGCAACATTGGATAACATTTCTGTACTTGCATTTCGGAGGATTCCTTGATGCTTTCCTTTGTGTGTGTGTTGTCGGAACTGAGGTATAAACAATTCCCTTAACGTATCCTCACAGAAAAAATTCGGCGCAGTCAACTCTTGCAGGCCACTCCGTAAGTCTACTTTTTCCTGTCCACCGATTTTGAAAATTAACATTTCAGAATTATCGGTTCCCGGCTGAAATGTGGCGGAGCTACTTCCATTTGAAGCCACATTATTTTCCTTATCTCTAACTGAATATCTTCTAATACAATTGGAAACTGATTAATAAAAAATACAGACGCGTTATCTCATTTAAAATTTCCTCGACAAAATAAGAACAAATTACATAGCGATTCATTGTCCGCTCCTTACATTTACAGATCATATGTGCTGATTATTTAGTATTTTAAACTGGTGTCTGTTACTTTATCTAACGCCCATGTACAAAATTCAACTGTTCTATTAAAATCGTTTTCGGAGAGTTCTTGATGGAGACTACCGAACCTTTTTCTGTTTCAAATTAGAGATCCACATTTTTTTGTTTATTAAACAAGGTCAGCATATACCCAAAAAAAAACATTAGGAAAAGCGGAAAATGTGGTGAGACATATTGTACCAATGGTATTTATCGGTGGGACAATAATTCCCATTGGCAATGAAATAATTATAGTGCAAATATTTCGTTTTTATTTGTCTAACACTGGAATGGAAAAATAAGAAAACTAGGAATAATAGGATGCAAAGCAGTCTTTGCACAGCGCAATATTACATGATGAACAAATATATCTTGTTCTTTTATCTTTCTTGTCCAGAGAACATTTTGAGCAACGGCGTCTTCCTGTACCTGCTACTGGTATATGATCGCCTATATTTAGTAATAGTTTAGCCCTTTTTGATCGAGGACTACTGGGACCACTAATTTTTCTGGTTACTTTGGCCGTTTGCCTGCCAGTCAAAACAAGTTGTTCCACTAGGTTGGGCAGGAATCTTATGAATGAAATTTTTTTATTGGTTGCGATTTGGTGAACTATATGGGCATTTACACATCCGCCATAGAAGTTTTGTAAACTGTTTTCCACCATTTGGATGATCTGTCAAAATCGTAGACTTGGACCTTTTGGTCAAACAAATCTACTCCACCCATTATATTATTGTACGCAGCAATAGCGGATGGGCACTGTAAGTCCTTTTTCTGGCCATCTTTTTGTTTACGTTTCACAAGCCGATTTTCTTGTTTCAATTTCCAGAAAATTTAGGAACTCATTCAACAGTCTTATCTTAGTAAAAAAATTATCGAAAGCACTTGGCACATTAGCATTTTGAAAACTTTCACAGGAGAACGACTCGTTCTGGTAAAGTGTTATCTTGGTAAGCTTTTGCTATATCCTTGCCAGCATAAATATTTAAATCAAATATTACCGTTCTAAGAGTCAGCACCGCTGCTAAATTGTTATGCCTCGCTGTATAGGCTTTAGATGCATATATTGTTTTAGAACAGAAGCCCCCTTGAATTTGGCCATTGACTCATCAGTGGATTGGTAATATCCTTCAGTAACTGCCCTTTGAAAAGTATACTTGAAACAATGGATTATCTCCTCAACGTAATATAACTTGCTAGCTTCCGCTGGTTTATCTGGATGATTGAAATACAATTTGGATATTAAAATCTAAAATTTATTCTTGGACATGTAGTTCTTCACAAATGCATTTCCCATTGACTCGCTTTGAGACCAATAGTCACTCAGACTGGGAACATGATTGTAGCTCATAACAAACATCAATCCTACTAATACCATTATTTCACCTGCATCTGTCAGAGGAATATTTTGGTTTTTCACTCTGTTGTATATAATTAGCCTCTCATTTGTGCATTCAGCAATAAAAATAAACAAGACTTTGGGGAAACATAAGCTTGAATGAAGTTACTGGTATACGGAGTTCCAGATTAGAGTGCTTTGGTATCGAGCGTTTTGGAACAAAATTTGTAGAGAGATTAGTGGCTCTAATCCAAATAATTGGATGTGGATTATCAGATTACGTACCTGGTTTCACAACTGATGGTTCAGAATCTTTTAGCGGCTCTTCTGAATCAATCGTATCCCCTGCATTTTCTTCAGATGACCTTTCAACAGCCGATCATCTTCTTGCGGCTCATATTTCGATTCCGATGAAGAAAAATCTATGTCATTCTTGTCAGAGTCTTCACCATCACTCATCTCCATCAGCTCCTGCAGCTCTTTATCCGAAAGTCGCCTTTTTCTGTTACAATATTTAACCTTCACTACCAATGGGACATATTATACCACTAAAAAATACAACTGGTAATATATATCCCAGAAATTTTACAAGAATAAAGTAATCTTACCCTGTCAATATACTTTTATCACTATGTAAATGAATATGACAACAAAATAATATAAATAGTAATCATAAAAACAGAAAACAGCCGTAATAAACAGATAAAAATACTAGAAATCGCAAACGAATGTCACACACGAGTAGACACCGACCAGCTGAACAACAAATGATAACTAAAACATGGCGCAATGTTGCCACTTTTTCATTTTGCAGTGTAGGTAATAACTTATACTACCACTGGGACAAGCGTTAATGTAAATATAATGTATTATTCTCCCACTAGATTTGTTTAAAGTTGTTTTGGGATGTATTGTCCCTTTGGTAGTCTAAGGGATAAGTATCCTAGAAACACTGGTCTGGCTAATATTGTTATTTTTGGTGATGGCTTTGTCCTACATGAGGATTTTGGACTGTTGAAGCAATCACGGCAAACTGATTATCTTCATTTTCTGTAACGGGATTTTTTTATAGAGGTGTTGTTTAACTGAGCAATCCCAGTTTATTTAAATTGAATTAACAATCTTTAGAAAGTTGCATTATTTGGGAAATCTGAACCAAGATATTTTGGAAACATTCTTTAAGAATAAATATGCCAATTCCTTCTTCTTTGGGGTAAAGCTTCATTTTGAATTATCAAAAAGAGGAAAAACCCACGAAAAGTTCTAACTTATTAAGTGGCAAGTTCTAAAGGACTTATCAAACTGACATGAATATTGTGTTCAGTAACAAATCAGTCTGTATTTTGAAAATTGGCATTTTTTCTAAAAATGTGAAAAGATAGGTAGTAATACCTAATTACAGTTCAAAAGAAAATCATATTTTACATGTATCAGTGACATAAAATACAGGGTCTCCTGTTGAAATTAAACAAGTTATTATTGCATGTCAAAACCCCTAATTATTCAATCTTAATTTTTAAACGCCTTGTATAAGCCAGTTACTTTTTAATAAATAGAACGTATATTTTAATTAATTAACAAAAATAAAACACTTGAGAAATTCATCATTAAACGTTTTCGTGCATTATCACAAAACACAAAATCGAAAACCTTAACGGTTAGGTGGGGTCTATTGTAATGAAACTTATCATTACTTTGCTTGTGAAAGCCAAAAGTCAAAAAATATACAGGGTGTTCTATTTGAAAACCATAGCTTTGATATGCTCCAGACCTTTAGGACACCATGTACATTATGAAATTAATTTTAAAGAGTAGGGAGAGTATTTTTTTAGGCATAACTCATTCTCTGTTTACTATAAGTGAAGTTTTTTTTATGGGTAGAAATTGTGGAACATTTGCGATGCAGTTTTGGTAAGAATAAATATAAAATTATACCAAGTAAATTTTTTATTGCCCTTTTTAAAAAACATGACAACTGTTTCACTGTGGACCAACTATGGTACACAATGAAACGTCGAATAGTTTACAGTGAAACATAGTTAAAAGTTTATACAGGGACGAAAGCATAATAAAATATTAAAAATTAAAAAGATATATTTCTTAAAAACAATATTAAAGTTAAAAAAAAGGTTTAAAAAAAGTAGATTAATTATCTCACGTCAAGTGAGCCAAAGGAAATGGAAAATTTCAAATAGTTCGACATCCTTTTCGTGTTTCGTCTGGCTTCGGGCTGAGGCAAAACACTTCTGATGTCACGTATATTCACAACAGAAACATCGGGTACAGTTGGAAATAGGAAGCTGAAATCTCCAAATTTTTTTGTCTTGCGTAAGAAATATGTTTCATATTCATCACCTCCCAATTCATCCAGTACCTTTCCGATGTAATAAATGTTCCCATTGAATCTAACAAGAACGAAGTCTTCTTTCCTGGGCGTTTTATTTTCAAAGTGGTCATCAACATCAAATGACTCATCATGATGTTGTACTTTCTTTACTGTTTTGGCCTTTTTGTATTTCTTTTCTACCACATTTAATTCTGATATTGTGAAATATGCTTTCTGTTTTCTTTTTCCAGAAGAGCTTCTTTCTCGGATGTGTCGGTTATTATTGTACTTCGTTTCTTTTCCCTTGGCTGTCTGTTACTCTTCTTTCGACTGTGCGCCTTAGGGAATCCTTTATATTCTTGTGGTGAGATAAATTTTTCCTTCAAAATACTAGTAACGGCAACGTTTCCAGTTGAGAGGGCAAAATTCTTCTCAGGTGTTCCTTGCTCACCATAATAGAGTGCATTCTGTTGCGATGGACTTGGCTCATCAACTGGATTATTGTTGTTTAATACTGACTGTGCTGGTGAGCCACAGAAACCAACTTCATTAACATCTTATTTTGAAGAGCTGGGAACTACGTCAGTTTCTACAAGAGGTCTATCAGTAACAGCCGAGCTAAGGAAATCACTGTCTGTGAAAATGAATTTACTCAAAGGGTAGATTCCACACTTTCTAAACCCTTTCTAAACATATTTGATGCTGTTAATGCCCTTGTGAGAGCTTCAGATACACATTCACTGACATCATAAATCGATAGAGGAACACCCGGATGTCTAATCATCCAAGATTGACAGGCGGAATTATAGTAACTCTTGAAAGGAGCAAATACTGACACATCAAGGAGTTGAGTTTTATTACTAGTATGTGGAGGAAGTGTTAGTATGTGCATCCCAGCATTTCTTGCTTTATCCACAACTTCAATGCTAATATGGCTCTCGTGGTTGTCAAAGATTAATAAAGTAGGCCTCTCTTTACAACTTCCTGTATGTTTAATAAAATGATCCGTAGCAAGGGGAAACAATTCAGCATTCATCCAGCCCGAAGAATTAGCTAAACCAAGGGTTTCTCCTGAAAAACCACCCTTCAGCATACGTTCTTTAAATTTTTTTCGGGGGAAGACCATGACTGGTGGAATATAGGTGCCCAAAGCGGAGACAATAACACATGTTGTAACCAGCTGCCCCCTTTCTCCACTTGTACAGCTGTTAACCTGTTTAACCCCATTCCTGGTACAATTTTCTTAGGAGCATGTACGGTAGTCGTACTAGTTTCGTCTAAATTGAAAATGCGGGAACCATCTGTCAGTTCTGGGATTCGATTGAAAAGTTCCTCTAATTTGGTAAAAACTGTGCCGGTTAAAGGAGGTTAATGTTGAGAGACTACACTGTTCAGGTTGGCGAATACTAAGATTGCCTCTTCTTTTTAAAAATCCTCTAAGTCAATCTGACCCTACTGCCTCATTTTGTTCCCATGATTCTGGAAACCGTTTCTTGTTTATTACTGCACATTCGTATGCCAGGTGTCTTACTTTGGCGGTAGTCAACCCATGGGCGATTTGGATATATGTCTGGATATAGTCAGCTAATGCAGATTCCTCATTTTCTGTAAAAACTCGGTTTACATCATAATGAGGTTCCATACGAACGTCGATATCGGGATTTAGCGGTTACTTTAACAGTCATATCTTCTTTAGATGCATACCCTATTTTTCTTGGTATTGGCTTCCTTGCCATCTGCAAAAAATTTATGCAGAGCCTGTACTTGTGGTATACAGTGAAACGGTTCGAGGCTTTTGTTGGTACACAGTGAAACGTTTTCACTGTGTACTTTGCCACGGTGTTTCAGAGTGTACTTCTAACGAATTTTGCAAACAGTTTTACCGAAACTTAATAACACATTATTTAAAAGAAGTAACTTGTAGGTTAGGTTAACAAATGATCCAGGCAGCCGATAAAATATTAAAACAATGATTTAGTAAGAAGATGCATTTTAAATATGTATCTAGAAAACAAATTACCTTAAAATTGCCACTGGTTCTCACTACAACTTATACCCGCAGTTTTAATGGAAGACATCAACCAGCTACTGAAAGCTGTTGCTCGGGTGACTGTTACCAACCTACCAAAACTGCAATACGGCGGCGTATTTAAAAATTAAATTGATTGTTTCACTGTGAACGCTGTTTCACTGTGGCCCACTCTCCCCTACTTTTAACAGCACTTAACCATCCTCAAAAAAATGTTTTATTTAAATATAGGTGTAATATTCCGTGTCGTACACCATGAATAACCTTGTATTTGTATTTTGTTTCATTGCTACACTGGTGATTTAATTTGTGATGTAAATGTTATTTATGAAAACTTTTAACAATGTGTGTGCGTGCGTGCGTCCGTCCGTTTCTGAAGCATATGTCGTTCCGTATATTCTTGAACCCATCAGAAATACCGAGTTTATCCTCATGTTTAGATTACATTTTTGCTTTTTGTGACCCACACAACCCCACTATCAATGGTATACTCTAAATGTCTCTTATTTAAATAACGTGTATCCTCACTGAAACCAGTCTGAACCATTTCTACATTTCATACAAAGCCGAACATTAATATTCAAAAATAGGTATTTATACTAACAAACTTTAGCCCGAGCGTTGTGGCCGATTCTACGATCAATTTGTAGTGTTGTATTTCACATGTGCATAATCCATAACAAAGTACAAAGTAAAATTTGCTAAGTAAAGCTATTTGGTTAAAATACTTACTTACTTTTTGGGTTGTTTATGGTGAATATTTTTATTTATGTTATACAAATCTAACGTTTAGACTTGTATAAAATAAATCGACCATAAAAACATGTTTAGTAATGGTGAAAGTTTACATTTTCAGATATTTGGCTTGCTCTAGAAACATATAATGTATAATTAATTGTTGTTATTCTGAAATAGTCCTTAACTTAAACATTCAAAAATTGTGCTAGTCAATCTTGGATAAGTTGTACGGTTACATTGGATGCGTACTCTGACGACCAATGAATCGGACATAAACGGACGAGTTTGGTCGTACGACTTGGTGGTTAGATTGCTCGCGTTTAATTGCGACTAGTTTCAGCTCAGAGAATATGACCATTTTTTACCTCTTTTGATGTTAGAAAATACAAGAGCAACATGAGTGAACGACATATAGAAAAGTAGAGAAGGAAATGGCGAGTTTCACCTGTTATTTGACAAGTTGCTACGCCAACCACTGAAATTTGTGAATATTTTCGTTGTTACCGGAAACAATTTAATTATATTCTGTCTCAAATTTCCAAAAGACTTGAGAAACAGTCGAATTTTCAAAAGTGTGTTCAACCTGCAGAGAAATTGGCTGTAACGTTAAGGTAAGGTATTATAGATATTTGTTTATTTAAGTAAGTTATAGTTTTCCAAAAATACAAACATTTAGAAAAAAAAATTCTTCTTTATAAACTAAAACTAAAAGTGCATTATTGAAAATTATTTAAGTATATTTATGGCATGGCTTGAAGGGCCTGCTTCGTCTTCTGTCGCATAGGAACTTTGAGGTGATGGTGTTGGCATTGGCAAATAGGTTGGGTATTTGTCCTGATAATTTTTCTGAACGGGTTCAGCACTTCTTGTCCAGACAGACTGGGAACATTGTTGTGCCAAAAGAATTTGCTGTATTTTACAGTGAACTAATAATTTTCTTTCTTCAGGGATATTTCTCATATGAGGCAGCAGACTCATACAAAAATGGAAATCACTGTCTTCTTCCTTTAACTTTTCTTTCAATTTTTCTCTATATGCTTTTCTTTTTCTATGACTATCAGTTTCTCGTATACAGAAGATTTCATTTTTTCCCCTATGATGACTCATTATCTAAATTGTCATTTTTTACGAGATGTACCTGTCGTGGTTATAATTGCACTATTTGCAGCTTTTTCTGTGGTCCTAGTCTTCGGCGTAGTGTATAGAGAGTTTTCATTACTTATTTCTTGATCTGAATGTAATTCAGAAACATCATTTTTGTCATCATCCGAGACAGTCAAGGTATTTTTATCGTGAATATTTTCTTGGGTATTAAGTGGTGGAATATATCCTTCTCCACACAAGCTGTCTTTTGGGAACAACATTATGTTGAAATACAGCCACTTAGATGCCACCTTACTCCACCAGGATTACCAGATCTGCCTTTACTTATTTACGCTAAGTCTTTTCTGAAATTATGTATTAATCCCATCTTGATTTGAGTACTTCACCTAAAATTCAAGAAGAAAATGGTCAGAGATGTTTTAACAAGTTAAGGCGTATGCCTTTTCCAACAGAAGACATGTTTCGATCAATTTCAAAGGTCTTTCAGAATAAATGGAATTTCTCATTGTTGGATGTATAGATGGCAAACATATTCGAATAAGATGTCTCTCAAATTCTGGATAAATGTACTACAACTACAAACAGTATTTCTCTGTAGTACTTCAAGCAGTTGCAGATGTAAATTACAGATTTATCTGTGTGGACGTTGGTGCTTTTGGAAAACAAAGCGATGAGGGTTTTTTTACACAGCTCCCTATATGATCATCTTCAAAATGAGTCATTAAATATTCCAGAACATAAAGCACTTCCACAAAGTAATTTAGTACTTCCACATGTCCTTCTTGGTGATGAAGCGTATCTTCTTAAAACCTACTCGATGAAACCCTATTCCAAAAGAGATTTGCAGAAGAAGAAGAAGAGGTTTTTAACTACGGACAATCACGAGTGAGAAGAATGGTAGAATGTTCTTTTGGGATATTAACCTCCAAATGGACAGTATTGAAAAAGGATATGAAAATTCGTCCGGATGAAGTTGATATAATAGTAAAATGTACTTGTATTCTTCATAACGTTATCATAGATTGGAAAGGGATAAAGGAATCAAATCTCACACAAACAAAGACAACGGCAGGGATACGCAAATTAAATAAATTCAGAATTAACAACAGAGAAAATCAAAAAGCATATGATATTAGAAACGCATTTAAAACTTATTTTAATAGTGAGATAGGATCCTTTCCATTTCAGTATAACGGGTTACAACTAAAAATCCGGACAAATTTCTAACAAGCCGATTATATCATCAAAATTAGTAGGCGTTCTAATTTTCTGTTAATATAATCTAGTAAGCGGGACACTTCTGACATGTCAGATGGGAAACAATTCGGCAAGATTACTTGTCGAAAATGGCATCTAAAAAGGTTGTGCGTTCGCGTGTTGTTCAACTTTATGAAAACAATGTTAGTCGCGGAAAAAGTTACACCGTGAACCATTTTATGACTGAAGGGATCTCAAAATCAAACAATTTATGGTATATTACAATCAAGACGGATCAATCGGAGACCAGGATCTGGACGCAAACCAACGGTAATGACCACACAGAATAAAAAAACGCTTAAGAACTGCTTTTTCCAACAAAGATAACATCAGCCAGAATGATGTAGCAAGGAAATTTAGCTGTATTCAACAGTATTTTTCCAAAACATTCAAAAAGCTTAAAATTAACGTCAAAAAGAAACAACGGTCTCCAGATTACAAACCAGCGCAAATTCTCATTTTAAAAGCCAACTGTCGATGGATGTATAGAAATTACCGGGGAAAAAGTGTAATTTTGGATGACGAAAGTTATTTTTCCTTAAGTTTTAAACCTCAAATGTCAGGGAACGATATGTTCTACACTGATAGCTTATCAGACACACCGGCCAATATAAAGTATAAAATAAAAAAGAAATTTGAACCGAACGTAATGCTCTACATTGTAGTTTCGGAAAAAGGTATATCGGAGCCGTATTTCAAGCCATCAGGTATGGTTATCAATCAAAAAATTTATCAAACTTGCTGTTTAGAGAATATATTGTTACCCTTTGTTGCCAAATACCATAATAATAACGATTTTGCATTTTGGCCTGACAAAGCTTCCAGTTATGTTAAAACCACACATTAATTTCTCCGCCAGAAAAACATACCCTTTGTACCAAAGGAAAGAAATCCCACCAACTTACCACAGTGTCGTCCAATTGAAGATTTTTTGGCGAACTTAGTGCTAAGATTTACCGTAATGGATGGAAGAAAATATTAAACAGCTTACTCGACGCATTAAAAAATGTCTGAAATAAATTGACACTAGTGGCGTCCAACGCAATTTTTCGAAATTACGAAAAGTTGCACACCATGGCCCCTATTCCGAAATCCACTAGTGTTTTTTGTTGTGAGAGATACTCATTTATTATTAGTAATAGTATATTACATACCGAGGCGGAAAGTGTTCCATTCCTGTCGAGAGCAGTATAGTTCACCGAGAGGCGAGGTGCACTAGTTCTTGAGACAGGAGAATGGTACTTTTCCCGAGGTTTGAATACGATTTTATTTACAATTAAAGAACAAGCAACATTATACAGATCAAAAAAGTTTTGGAACACATCCATCACATCTTCTCGTTTAATATTGAAGGTCGTGACAATCCGACTTTACTTTAATGAGAAGCCATTATGCTTACCATTTTTCCATTGGTTTTGTCGTTACTTGTTATCAATAATTCACTTATTAAATATGCTTATTAAAGAAAACGTGTTGTTTTGTTTCCACCCATTGCTTGCGTTGTTTTGTTTCCACCCATTGCTTGCGTTCACACACCATCTACGGGCATGAAAAAAATGGTTGTATTCTCTTGACCCTTTATTAAAATGGCAAGTTGTCAATTTGACATTCATAGTTTAAATCGATCCAACCCCATAGGTTGGAAAGTGGTCCATCACTGACCACTTCATCTTATTACTGTCTCCTTTTTTTGTTATTACTGACCGCTTAAAGTAAACCCGTAGAATCATTCACTTTTCAACCTTTAAAGGGTTAGAAAAGCGGTATGTTACAAACTAATTGTGAATAAAATTATTGTCCGGATTTTTCATTCATATTCATATTTAAATGCTTACAATACCCATATTGTAAGTACGTACCTATGTAAATAGTATACTTTTTTGGGGACTATGCTCTATCTGGTTGTTTACCTCGTCTGTTTCCACAACAGTAAGTTTTGTTTACTATTTGCTAAGAATAAGTACGACAGTAAGTGTTTTAGCGTACTAGAACGGTAAGTAAATTTATTCAATTTTAAGTAATATCAATGTTTATAATTTACCTATTAACATAAATATTGAAAGTACAATTATTACAATTTCCAATTGTCACCGGAAGCTTATTTTGGAAAACATATGCCGATGAAAAAATTTCAGTACCATCTACTGGAACCTCGTGCGACTCTTGTGGATGAGTTTCCTTGTCGCTACAACTAAGTGGCATCAATGAATTTAAAGTATTGTTTAAATTAGCATTGTTGAAATTTTCACAAATTAAATTTTCATTGTTTTTTTTTACACGTTGAGGTTGTTGGTTGAAAAACCTCTTTATTTTTGTCACTGCAGAGAATTTTTTTCCCAAATTACTATCTTCAATGTAGCCTTCAGCTGTACTAGAAGACTTCCACCCTCGGTGCCTTTTCAGTCCAAGAATATCTTCACCTCTGTTGGCTAATAATGTTGCAGAACTTGGACGAAATGAGAGACCCGTGTATTCCAATAACCTGATTAGTGCATTTCCCATTTCGATCATTTAAAAAGAAATGAAATGATTTTGAATTTTTTGGACGCAGATTTTTATATTTATAATATATGTCCAAATAGTTAACTTTATGTGCAATTGTAATAACAACAAATGATCGCTGAATATTTGTCTTCGTTTGGGGTATTTTTGCAATGATAAATCCATCACGTTTCTCAAAGTGTTCTATTTTTATATTATATAACTCTTCTCGTCTACATGCACCAGCTATTCCTAATATCATTCCTACCTACAAAAAATATAATTTACTAATACATCTTTAATAAGTAATCTACTACCTTGTGTGCAAGAATTTTTCGTCTGCAGCTTCAAGTAAAGTTTTCTTCAGTAAAAACATTGCCCTTTTTTGGTCGATGTCCTACATAATTTTTCTTTAAGAAAGCAATTAATGTAAAAAAAACTTTGAAATATCAATGGAATCGTGAAGAAAAATAGTCGATTTTAACATCGAGTATTCAGTCCACAGACTTCCTGGAGCTTGTAGTTTTTCATTTCTTCTGACAAAGTACGCCAAGAGAGATTTTTCACAAATACTGATACTTTTCTGAGGGGGCACCAACCTTTTGTATGTTTTTTCGTAGCGTTCCCTAGATTTTTCAGGAATGATAGCCGTACGTCCAACTATCCAACCTTCTTCAACTTTATCAATTTCATTTTCAGATTCACTTAAAATAGTCATTCTAGTTTTCAATGTTATTTTCACAAAAAAAAACTATAATGGCTGCAGCTATTTAATAGTATATTAAAGTATAAGTGGATAAAAAGGTCTTTAAAACACGCGCGCGCCGGAGTGCTCGAAATAGAGTAAGTGTTTTAAAGACCAGTTATCCACGAATACTTGACGCTATTTTTTTTTATTGGTGCACCTTGAAATCATAAATACTACAAAAAATGGAAATAAGAACTAAGAATGTAAAGTATGTAAATAAAAATTAATATATCTAACAATACTAACTGTACTTTCTATTTTCATTTATAAAATTAAAACTGTTAAATAATGTTTAAATAAAGGTTTTGAATTTGTTAGTAATGTTTTATTTGACGTTACAAGGTACTCCTGTCAGATCAATAATCAAAGAATTGTCATTTAGACTTCACGTTTCTTGAGTTGTTGATGTTGCCATGGTACCTTTAAAAAACGCGCGTTTTCGAAAGTTCGATTTAAACACGCTAAGGCGTGCTTTAAATAGGTAAATGGGACACCAATAAAAAAAACTGTTATAGCAACGAAAGACAAATTTTTACATTAAGACAATATAAAGAGACTAATATACATATGTACATATCGTTATTTGTTAAGTACATATTTAAATGTTATTAATAAATTTAGTCGCGCTGAAAACGTCATAAGCATCTCGAACATTAAGGACTACTGATCTCAAACAATAATTGGAGTCGTCGCTTCGCTCCTCCTCCAAACAATTGTCTTCGATCGGTAAAATGTCCTTACCGTTCTAGATACCTAATATACTATTATTTGTGTCCATCTATTAAATTAAAAACGATGCAGATATTACTGTTTTCGTTCATTTCCTTTTCCAGGGATATCCACTTCTTATGAGCCTTATCTCGATTGTGCTAATCTTTATTTGTTTGGTCCCATAGTTCATTTCTTTCAAAACTCCCAAAATCAATTTTTCTATATCTATTTTTATGGAAATCAAAATAAGTAATACGTATTTAGTCACAGGTGGCCGGAAAAACAAACAAGTTTCATTTTAAATATCTGGTGTGGAACACCACACGATCTTCTCACCTACAAATTTGAAATAAGTGAAATAATTTTCATACTTTTTTAAGATAATTATGCAACCTCGTTTATAATAAGTTAATAAATATGCAACATTGTTAAAACAGATATATATATATATATATATATATATATATATATAATCTATGTCAAACGGACGTTTAAAGCTTCAGGTTAATATACATCCAGACGCTAACTTAAAAAAATATGTTGGTACACCTACAAGGGAATATATTGTTATTTAGGGGATATATTCATAATTGTCATGCGACGTAAGTTTAAACAAAGTGGAAATTAAAAGAAATGAAATAATTTTAATTTCAATTTTTTTAGGGAAACTATGCAACCTCTTTTTTATACGTTCATAACGAAAACAGACAATATTGTAAAAACAAACAATAATCGATGTCAGCATGACGTTTAAAATTTCATGTCATATAGAGATTAATAGACATAAATACATATTAACGTAAAACAAAATTCCAAAGCCGCCCGCTTCTAACCGGTGTGAAGATAGCGGACAATTTCTAGCACACAAAATGCCGATCTTACACGAGCATCAACCGTAAGCCATCCTAAATATCTTTATACATGCCCTCATCTTACTGATCCGTTACACTGCAATAAAAATATTCTTAATCTAATTAATTTTAAAACAAAAACGTTTGGTAACAATAAATATAACTGTAAAAAGGATATACAAAGAAATAAATACTCCATTTCATTGCAAAAAGCATGCAAGGGTTAGAAACGCGTTTTCAACGTGTGATGGCCCTATACAAACATGTTAAAAGTACGTTAAAACGCATATAAAAAAAAACAAATACTCAATTTCCTTGCAAGGGAGATGAAAGGGTTAGAAACGAATTTCTAACATGTAACGATTCTACACCAAAATTGAACTTTTTCTTATATCAAGGCCGCGAGAGATCAAATTTTATTTAGTATATTCTAAAAGTACATTAAAGAACGCATAAAAAAATAAGTACCCAATTTCCTTGCAAAGGGGATGAAAGGGTTAGAAACGCATTTCAAGCGTGTGACGATTCTATACCAAAATTTAATTTAACCTTTTTTTTTTTGTCAAGGCCACGAGAGATCAAATTTTATTTAGTACATTCTAAAAGTACGTTAAAAAACACATAAAAAATAAGTACCTAATTTCCTTGAAAAGGGGATGAAAGGATTAGAAACGCATTTCAACCGTATGACGATTCTATACCAAAATTGAATTTTAACTTTTTTGAGTATGATGGCCGCGAGAGATCAAGTTATCCACGAGATAATAGTTATAAGTAATTACATTTTTTTAAATTACTTGTATCTAGCAAACCAGTTTAAATAATTCCTTTTATAGTGAGATAAATCCTTAGCTGTAGTTATGGCGTCCACCCCTTGGTGGGGTATTATAGCGTCCACCAGGACCGCTTGAAATATATAGGTTGTCATTCATGAATATTACATATTTTGGACTTTCGAATGCAATGGTCAATTTAGTTTGCACAGATTCTCTGAAATTTTTCATGCAAATTGCGATACATGTGAATTCATTTATTGGATTCCAGAAAAGTATATCCTTTATTCAAAACCCTCCTTACGTGGAGCCCCCTGAATACATATTTTTGTCGTGCGGGCAATATGACACCCGACGATGTTGCCGGTTTTCATTCGTAGTGAATTAAATTTGCACCGAATCTTGTAATGTACTAATAAAAACGGTCGTTTAGTGACTATTAATTAAATTCCTGCGTCTATTTGTTTGTTTGCTTATGCCTGAGTGAAAAGTTCTGAGAAGGAAGACCGCATGATCAAAAATACAACATTAAGGGACATAGAATTTTAGTTATAAGAGAAGTCTGAGAAGAACTGATGAGCGAAAGCAAGGCTAATTCGAGTAACATAAGCTTTCCCTACTTAACAATACTCAATATAGGAATAAATTAAATCATTGCCAGGGTTCATGATTTTTCCGTCATACTGACGAGTCCCATTAAGGAAAAAACCCTGTTTCTGAAAGAGCGTTGGTTGTGATTGCGGTAGTGTATTTTTCAGCTTGTATGAAGATATAACTGGTAAGGTAGAACTAAGGTAGGTAATTAATAGAATGAGAAATTTATACTGTATCGTTGACTATTTGCCGATGATCAAGTAATATTGGCAGAAGATGGGGACGACATAGACTATTTGTCCAGAAACCTACTTGAGGAATATGAAAAGTGGGCCCTAGAAATCAACTACGACAAGGCAAGACGCATGGTTTTGTTTTTTTCTATTAACAATTATTTCGTTAATTTAAAGTACAGGATTATTACTTCAACATTGTGTGGTCACTGATTGAATGTACATATTCGTACTAATATGAATTGCTACATTACTCGTGCGCGCGCTGGTGTAGTTATCTATTTGTTACCTGTGTTTTGTTACTTATTTTCTATTTTCTATTGTTAAAGTTTAGTTGTTTGTAATTTTTTAAATAACCTCACCTCAAAACAATTTGATAGGTATTGTTAACCCTGCACTCAATGTCAACTGAAAGATTTAAAGCAAAAAGCAAATTCTGAGGAATTTTCTTTAAAGGGACTATTTTATAAAGGCCATTTTGGATTAAGTAAATTGGCAAGTAAATGTTAGGGTCTTCTTGTTTTTGAAGTAGTAGGTAATGACTTTTCTTGTTTTCCTTACTGCATTTAGGAAAGATGGTTTAATAAAACATTTTGAAAAGGATTTTCACAAAATTGTAACTTTTCTAAAAAGAAGTTAAGGATGTCGATTAAGAGATCACTGGCCGCGCTTAGTACTGACGTGAAAGTGAGTATAGGTACAGGGTGTCGGGGAAAATGTGGGAAATCTCTCAGATTCAAATAGAACATAAAAAATAAGATGACATGTTTCTATACAATTTTTACTACAGGTCCTCCCTACGGAGATATGTTCCCCTGCGTTTTTTAATTTTTTTTTTATTAAAATGACTTTCGTATCGCACTTTGTTGTCTGAAGAAAAATAGAAAATATTATTTTTTCCCTAAAAACGTTCATTTGATTGACAATAAACAAGAGAACATTTTTTTTAGTCAGGTTCGAACTACCCAGATTTATTTTTTTAAATATTTTATCTTACAGGGTGTTAATAATATAAACATGTAAAGCTTAGCCCACCACTGGTAAAAAACCTAAATATCTTTCAAGGTCACTTACTAGTGTCCATCACATTACGTTTTGCTATATTTTCCCGGACACTGTTTACCTACCTACTCATTTTTATTAATATATTTAATAGGTTTTGTTAGATGAAGACTTTGTTATGACATAAATTCAGCCGTGTTCTGAAAGAAACTTCGTTTCCTGAAAATTTTAATTTTTTGCAGATAGACGAGATGTAATCCTGCTATTGGCACTATTTTTTACATTGTAATAATTTTGTTTTATTTCGAAATATAATAGTATATTCTGTAACAGAGTAACAGACTGTATTTTCTCCACGACAAGAAAATATGAATCATTAACAATTAAACTAAATCTGAACAAAAAACAAAACAAGTTTTGAGATTAATATTTTAATTTCTTTACAACGAAGGTATGAATAACTAACAAATAAATGAAATCTCAACAAAACAAATCATTATACTATATGAACAGACAAGTTACTTAATTATTACTTACTAATATTAGTTTGTTTTCTTTTCTTGTTGGGAATACTTTTCGTATTCTTTTCTCGATTTTTGAGGCAGGAGGTTCGCGCTTATGTTATTTGCATAATTCGTAATTTCAGGTGGAGTACTATCGAATTCCGTATCTAATGGTTCACTCATTATTTTAATTAAATCACATAAAACAAATAAATTAAAATTTGTCAGGATAATTATCCGTCAGATTTGCAACTGACACTGACAGTTTTCAAATCCTTGGCAATCTACGTCGTTTGGACCGATTACGGAATATTCATACCGTATCTAGATATGGAATGAAAATACATGCAAAACGCATAAGAGCAAGTATTTCAGAAAAGAAGGTTTGTATTCTATTATTAAAAACGATTTTGTAATTATTACGTTCCGTATTGGTCGCGGAGAAAGTTTATTAAGTAACAATGTTCTAATATTTGTCAGAGTTCATACAAAAAACTTTGTTGAAGAAATGTAACATTATATTACCATCAAACTAAAATATTCATTAAAGCAATGATCAAATGGTCATTTTAATGAATTCATCCGTTACATTTATATATAATGTTCGCTTCTTCAACGTTTTAATTATTATTATAAAAGTTTTAGATCATTAATTCAATACATTTGTTTACATCATAGTAATCATTGATACTGGATCTTCTACACTGCTTTAATGGACCATCGTTCACCAACCTATGTTGTACATTTTTACTTCATTATGATGAATACGTTCACTGGCTCAAAAATAATAATAAAATTTTTTGTTTCAACGTACTTCTTTATATCTGCGTACTTATCCTTACAGTGTACTATTGCTAACCTAAAATATCCCACGAATTTAAAAAGTGTTTAGTATTAAAGTATGATACTTGTCGAACATTAGCGTGTTTAGGTGAACCTGTCGAAATATTGCAATATGCATACGTAAAGATAAGCAATAGAAAATTAATTAAAAAAAATACGGAAAAGTTTTACGTGGTTCTGAGCAAATGTATTTTGTTGATAAAAACGCCTTCGTAAGCACGTTCAATCTATTTAAAGAAATTACTACAACGGAATAAGTTTGAATCCCGATGAGATGTTGTCAATACATCGGTCGCTACATCAACCGCGATTTGACAAAAAAAAATACATTTAAGATATACTCGCGCCTGTAGCGCACAGGTCTGATAGAGGGTACCGGTCGAACTAAATTATACAAAATCCCTACAATTTGCCCTACATGGCGTCCGGCTAAAATGATTACAAAACAAATATTTGTGACCGTAGAACAGGATTACCTGGACAAACAGAATGGCGTCCATAGGTCGCATGTAATGGCAGAAAGACGCTAACGGACGCCATATAGCTGACAAACTATATGTATATATATATATATCTCGCCTACGCGCACACGCGCACACGCACACACGCACACATGCACACACACTCACGCACGACATCCAGACATGATGGGCGATCTTGACGAAATTTGGCCAAAACTTGTAAAATGAGCTAATAAGTCTATTTCGCGATAGTGAAAAAAAAAGTGGTTTGCGTACACGCGCATGCACTGACGATTCTATTCCGCATTGAGTTAACCGGTTCAATCTGTCGGCCGGTGTTTGTTTCAGTTGTCCGACTACGTACGAGTACGTCCGACTCTATGGTCGTCGGAGTACGCATTCAATGTGACCGCACGCTTACTTTACAGCTATTGTGCGCCTACTTTACTTTCTGAAAAATTTTGTGCTGTATTTTATATCAACAACCAAAGGCCAACAATAATATTCACCTAAAGCTTGGTCGGCCATATTTGAAGCAGATAGAAGACATGATTGGAAATTTTTGAAATTGGAAATAAATCTCACCCTCCTTTAAATGTGTGTTGTTGCAGACGAAAAGTTTTGTCGGTGCAATCCCCATTTTTTTTATAATTGACGTTGCACAAAACAATGTACCATGCCACGGCGGACAAATAAAAACTATTTTTAATTGACGGGGCAATAAAATAATGATAGTTTAATTGTTCATTGTACAAACATCTATTACACATTTAAATATTTAAGACAAAATAAATGCAAGTTTAGGAAAAATAAATAACTTAAAAAATAGGTGGTTATTTATATTTCTCACTGAAAAGAGTGTCTTTTAAAACATGTTTTGTTTTAAGGAATAGTTTTTTTTTAACTCATAATGAGTAACTAATACCAGACAACGTAACGTTGCGCAATTGTGCAGCTAGAAGGGACAAGGCTTAGGATCGCAAGTCCACCTATTGGGAAAAATTGTTCACTCACCTCGCTTCACTCCCTAGAAATCCAAAAGGGATAAAAACACATATTAACATAGTTAAGAGCACTAATGTTTTAAAACAATATAATTCCATAATTTATTTTGTACAATTATTTATTTCTCTACACGTTTCAATACATATATCATTATCGAAACAAAATCAGTTTGCTACTATCCTTGCCACCAAGCAATAAACCTGCGTCATCACTTACAATAGTACGAGTTAATATTAAAAAACGGATTCAAATTATTTCCCTAATAATTTATTTTAATTTAATTACTTTTTTTCGAGATGGCGGTAAGGCAGTCACAGGTTTTCATAATTCTGATTATAATTTATAAACATTGTTTATTGTAAAATTTATACCGTTAAAGAAAAACAACGTTTACTTTATGAAAATCTAAGAAAATTGTTCATCACAATTAACGTATTATTTGCCACGGTGAGCAGTAAATAGAGCTCTAGCAGATATTTATATTTTATTATAATGGTTTTTGTAGATGAGTACATAATTATATTCAACAGAACACTGTGAAGAGAGACAGTGTATAATTGTATATAATTCTCCCACATTTACATTATGCTGGTAGCGTAGTGGTGACACGACCTGACTAGCATTCGGGAGGTAATTGGTTCGATTCCCGTTACCGTCTACCTTGTATGAGGTTTTTGCAGGGGGTTTTCCTCATACACATGTAGCAGCATGGTCACTGCATATATGCACACCATGTGCGGCTGCTTAGGCGCATGCTGGGGTAGTATTTCCCCCTAAGAACCCTAACTCCGTTCCTTCCGATCCTATCCTGACCACACTCATCCTTAATCCCACAATGCATATATACGTAATGTATGTATGTATGCTGGGAATCCATGATTGTGGCTGAAGGAGCTCGGAAAGCTCGAGCAGGCCGCCCTCCCCCATGGGGAGGGAATGAAATACGTGGCCTTTTCCTTTCCATTATGCTGGCGCATAATTCTGTATTTGGCAAATAAATGTGATATAAGCAGACTGTAAATGTTGCAAAACCTTGAAATGCGAGTGATACTTCTTATTCTTTCTTCATCCCTTTATACCTTTACGGTGTCGGGTGCGAGTGATACTAAAGTGCAATAAATATACAAGCATCGAAACCATGCTAATATCGTTAAATTGGATCAAAACCTAAAGAGTTTCGCGAAATGAAGGCTCTTGTATTTATCCAGAAAATTAAATGTGGTTTAATACCGCAATGTTTTGATGAAATAGTCAAGATTTTGATCAGGTGCACGAGTATGATACTAGGAATAAACAAAATTTTATACTGCATTATACAAAATGTAAAAAAGTCAGAATTCATTATTTTTTAAGGTATTAAAAAATATAATACGTTACCAAATGATATGAAAAGTAGTACAAATGTATATGTATATATATATATATATATATATATATATATATATATATATATATATATATATATATATATATATATATATATATATATATATATATATATATATATATTGTAGATAAGAGATTGTATAGCAATTTTTTTAGCTAAATAAAGTTTATATTATTATACCGTATGTCCCGTTTCGAGACGCACCATATGAATTTCCCATGTTAAATTTTCAATTGCATATTCCTTTTTTTTTATGATTGTGGACCTGAACAGGCTAAATTTGGTCTATCGTGCTAAAGCACTCAGGAACACTTAGGAGGATGGATAGAGGGATAATGAATTCCCAATAGATGCCTATGAACTACCTCAAATTTTTTGACATCATAAGTGAGAGGAAATCAGGAACTAGGGAGATCATTCCAGAATTTAGAAGCCGTGTATAAGTTTTAGAGAAAAATTTTATTAACAAGAATTGTTCAGTATTTCGACCAATTTTGTAAAAAAATCCCAATTTGCTGTAAAAAAAAGGCATTTACTAGTTTCATATTTTCAATTTTACATCTAAATTAAAAGAAAACTAGTATAAACTATAATATATAAACTTTTTCATTTAATAAATTTACATTATTAGCTAAACAAAACCTAATCTATCATAGAAATTTCTATTTACATTTCAATAGTTCGGATGAATATTGTTACAAATATCAATTATTTATTGCTTTAAATCGTCTGAGTTGATAATATCAAAATTATTGATTTTATTTATTATGAACAGCCTCGCACCAAGAAATGTAAATCACACTGGATTGAACCTGTACTTAGTTTCATATTTTCAATTTTAGCATCTAAATTAAAATCTAATTATTATGGAAACGTAAAATTTTCAAATAAATTGTTTTATTGAGCTAAACAATTATGGGCTGCACTATCATGTTGAAACCAAATTTCTATCTTACATCTTGCAATAGTTCGCGGACTGAATATTCTCTACAAATATCAATCATTTTTGCAGTAAATGTAAATACAACTCTGAAGTTTAGATAATCCGTCAATAAACATAGGTCCTACAATTTTATTTTTCATGAAATGCCTGTCCAAACATTCACATGGATCTGAGGGTACTGGGTTTCCTTCGAAGGCCAATAATATTCTTAGTCTATCTCAATCCACTTATGTTCGGAAACGTAAAATTTAAATGTTCTGATTTGCTACTACGTGCACCATGTACACTGGGCATCGGTAAATCATGTTGAAGTACGGCAAATTTCATCGTTCATCTGCAATTGGCGACTACTTTTCTGCAATTTAATTTTGCAGTAAATGTAAATACAACTTCTAGAATATTAGGATCTACCGTCTAATAATATCATAGGTGTTCCTGACAATTTATAAGGTTTTCAAAATGCCTGTCCAAACGTTTTAATATCTGGTGTACAGAGGTATTTACCGAATAATAATATTCCGATTAGATATCTCAATGTCGATGAATACTTGCTCTTGTTCTCCATTTGCTATCTACGCCAAATGTACACTCATCGGTAAAACATGTGAAGTACGGGAAAACGTTGATTTTGGTGGCACTTTTCCATTAAAGTTTCACAAAATACACTTCTAGAATATGGATCTACCGCTAATAATATCTGGTGTTCCTGACCTTTATAAGGTTTATATTTGTAACGTTTTAATATGCGGTGTACAGAGGATTTACCGATAGTGCTTTCCGAAGATATTTGCCTAATACTTGCTCTTGGCTCCATTTCTATCTTCGCCAAAACATTGGTCTCTGAAATTTCATTGCATTGTCTTTTGTGCCTCTTAACATTATCGGAATTTACACAACCATATTATTCGAAATTATTTACAATTCTGGAGATTGTTGTATGGTGTGGTGAAGGTCTATTTGCATTCGGTTTTTGTTTTTGTTTATGGAAATGTATTTGTAAATTTAATTTAGATAATTTAACTTAGTTTTCTCCTTTTAATTTAGATGTAAAATTGAAAATATGAAAATAAATTTTAGTTTTTTGATGACGTGTGATTTTTTGTTTAAATGCGATAACTAGTTAATGCCTTTTTTTTAAACAAATTGGGATTTTTTTTACAAAATTGGACAAAACATGTTGAGACCGAAATACTGAACAATTTTTGTTAATAAAATTTTTCTCTAAAACTTATAATAGAGATAGGATATGCAATTGAAAATTTAACATGGGAAATTCATATGGTGCGTCTCGAAACGGGACATACGGTATACAGTGTACTGGGTATTTTTTTACAACATAAATAAATGTTAAGCAGTAGAACATTAAAAGAACACTTAAATTCTCTCCATAGTGAATAATGTACAAAATGGTAGTGTCGACATGTTTTTGTTGCCCTGGAGATATGTCAAATTAGAAATAAATCTCTAAGTGTGGTATATTTCATTTTTAAGCTTATTTTTTTAATACTAGATATCTTTGTGTTATGAAGTCGTAACTTTATTTCATGTGACACAGAACTACAAAGTATGTGTTTTAGTTGATTTTAGAACAGCTACCATTGTAATAGCTCTTATTAAGTAGTAATTGAAACAAACCATACATGAAGACCTATATTATGCCACATAAATAATTAAAATGAAATTTAATGCCTTGACATATTTAAGTGTAAGTTATTTAAAGTTCATTATATGCACAGAATAATTATGTTACAAAAATTAACACATCCTTTTCAATTACCTAAACTGTTATGTCGTAACAGTCAACTTAAAGTACCGTAGAGTTGGGTGACTTGACTGCTATTTTGACTTGAATTCAATAATATCTGCCATACCCATAAATTTATCATAAAACAAGAAATATGGCGTTATGCCACTTTTTGCAAAGAATAGAACCTGTATAAAAGATTTTTGTAAAACTCAAAAAAAATGTACAAAAAAAAATAAAAACCCTGTTTTTCAAGTCACCCTACCTGTTGGGTGACTTGAAAATGTAGGCAAAAATCAGTGTAAATGACAAGTAAAACTGTTCTGACTTGACATCAAGTTTAACCTTTTAAAAAAGTATGTTTCCATTGTACAGGGTGAAAACAATGTTTGAGACCATTTAGTTCAAAAAAGAAACGTTTATTCTGACAAGATACAAAAATAATTTAAAAATCAAGGTGTTCTCAAAAAGTTAACATCATAATAATACTTAAACCTAAATTAACAATATTTTTACAAATGTAGTTAACATATTTGTTTATAAAACATTGTCATCTACCAAATCTGTCAAAAATTTGAAACGTTCTCGGCGAAGGAGCTGCCAGACGACCTCATTTCTGTGCACCATCAATTCGTCTATTACGTCAGGATATAAAAAAATGTTTATTTTGTACCCACAGTTTTTCGTAGGAATTTTACTTGAAGGTACTCTTCATCAATGACTTGGCAGATTTCTCTATTTTACAAGCCGTTTCTCTGTATGAAATTTCACAAGAACAAACTCTCCACATTGAAATGAGTGTCGTTCCACAGGTTCTTCATTTTGCTTGTTGTCTTGATTTCGCATTTGTAAATTATCCTCGGGCTCAATATCACTGGACTCTTCTGCGTCGGTCTCGTCTTCAAGCTCTATATCATCTATCTCACTTTCAGAAGAAAGTTCGGATTTTTTTTAACAATTTTGTTTTGCTCAGATTCTTGTACTGCCACCGTTGTCTCGTCTATTTTTTCTGCTTCTAAATCTTTTACAGAGATGCTCTCCCCTGGAGTAACATTTAGTTTCTTCCGTCTGCCGGACTTACTGGGTTTTACATTTCTCGTTGTTTCAAACATATCTTTTAACACATTGGCAATTTCCTCAACTGGCCTGTGTTGAGAAGGGATTCGTTGAGTAGACCAGGGAATCGATTTTCCTTATGGGGCCAGGTTGTGTTTGCTTCCATTTAGTTAAAACAGACCTCCATTTACCCTTGGTCTGAAATAGCAAACATCTAGCGGTTGCGTTAGGTACTATTGTGAAGCAAGAGAACAAAGCGAATATTATTGTTTTGGCACTCCTGTATGACAGTGATGCTAATGTGGCTGGCTAAATTGTCACCGATCAACACCTTCGGTCCTTCAAGTTTTTTAAAATAAGGGAGTACAATACATTTAAACCAGTCTTCGAATAGGTGTAGATCAAACCATCCAGATTTGCTGCGATTGTACCGGGCGTTTTCGGAACCATTTTCTGTAGCATGTAGACCACAGCTGATCTGCCTTATATACAATATAAGGCGGCGACATAACTCCTGATCCACTAACGGAAAATATCACACTCGTTGAAGATTTTGTGTGGTCCATAATTTTTTCGGCATGTTTAGCTGTGCGTCGAACAACAACTTTGGTTCGTCCAGGGTCATTGGTAAAACATGTCTCGTCATAATTGACGATATTTTCGTCAGGAATCTCTTTTAAAGTAACAGCCAACTTATCAAAATATTCACTTAAAATGTCAATAGAAACGCGTAGTACCAACTATTATCCGGTCTGTTATTGGTAAAAGCACCTAATCTTCGTCCTTGTCTGTTTAAATAATTTCGAACCAGATCTTTAATATTGTCTTTATCTAAGGGAAATCCCCACTCTGCAGCAAATAAAACAGCATCTTTTAGAACCACTTCCTCGTCCGTTGTCAATGAAGTCTGACCCCCATAAGTTTTCATATTTTTATTTTTAAGTAATGTCGATTTTGATATCCCGGTATCACTTGAAGCCTCCGCCAATGTCCATCTACCAGTGCGTATATTTGTTAAGGCTTCTTCTAATTCATCTAAAATCGTGGTATGTTCGCTTTCGTAACACCCTCTTATACTTATTTGGCATTTTGTCAAGTCACCCAAAATCTGCAACAAAAATTGTAAAAAAGTATTACTTAACCTCAAAAAATAAAATCAACAGACCTGGGGTTCAGAACTCGTTGAGAAGACAATAAACTATTGTAAAAAAAATATTACATGTAATTTGCTTATATGGATACCTGAGGATGACCTTAAGTATATTGCATATCAAAAACCGTGGTTTTCTTACCTATTATTCAGTATTTTTTAGGAGTCAGATAAAACACCTGTTTACAACTTTTAGCTTCTGAAAACATTACTACATCATTGTGAAATACTTCAGAAATTTTTCTGAAGTTTGGGCGTTTACCTAAAATATGGCAACAGTAGTTCCAAAAATAAATGTCACACTGTGTCAAACTCACCCCTACGATTTCAAGTCATCCAACTCTACGGTACCACAATTTTAGTCACTATCCGTATCAGAAAGTTCAGAATAGTTACTCACATTAATCACCATCTCATCAACTGTAATGTCTAACTTCACGGTTGTACCACTGCTTTTTAATATTTTCTGTATGCTGCAATCAATTAGACCAAACGGTTTGTTACATTGTTGTAATGCTTCGTTCCAAATTGTAATAACATTTTCGTCTTTATAGCCATATCTTGCTAAAGGGGATACATTCCCTATAAATCATGTGGTGCAACCTGCATCAATAACAATAAAGCGTTTACCATCATAGCCCTGAGGTTTCTGTACACTCTTTACGTCGTCATCTTCCCATGACTTAGCGGGATTTCCTGTTGAGTAGATCCATGTTCATCCATATATACTATTTGTCTTCGACTAGGTGAATTGATCTCTTGAACGTATCGCTTGAAAAAATGAGTTCGCACCTGTGCTGTATTCTTTTTCAATAAAGCTCTACGATTAGTCTTTTTTCAACTTAAATCCTAATGTGTTTAATGCACGAGTTAAACTTCTAACACTTAATAAAACATGACTATCCTGGAGTTCAGCATTTACAACTCCTACTGTAACATGATTTTCTGTAAATAAAAGCATTTCACATGTGGGAATATGTGTACGTTAGATTGTACTCACTTGGTGCAATTGTACTATGTATTGCTAATGCACATTTTGGATGTTTCTGGCAGACAGTTCGATTTGTTTTTTTTTCGAGGTCGTTTTTAACCTGGACTGGATAAAATTGGGTTCGATCTACTGCGAGATATTATTCACTGTGGCCACAGATATACGCAGAGAATTTGCCGCACGCTGTAATTTTGCGATTACAATAGTGAAATAAAAAAAATATATATTACCTACCTCTTGAATGCAAGATAGGGATATTAAGGGACGGACTATTTTCCCTTCAAAATAGTCCAATAACTTTAATACAAACTGCTACGCTTGTGTATGCAAAGTTTCGCCTTTTGCAGTCATTACTGCTACAATGTTTCGCACGCAAAGTAAGTTATTTGAAATCATAAAGGTAAAGCCACAAAGAGAAAAGTTTTTAAAAGAACTATTGTGAAAATGCGTAGATAATAAATGATGAAAATGTATGAAAAGTGGAAAAAGGCAGTGTAATGAGTAAACGGAGCCAGGGAGGGCTATGTGCTAAAATTATGTCGGTCAAATTAGAATAAAAATGTATATTAAGTAGTACCAAGGAGTATTTTATTTCTCTTTTCATTGCATAAAACTATTCAATGACATATGTCGCTTAGCATAGTAACATACTTGAAGTGCATTTGGCACTTCAAGTATGTTACTATGCTTTTTTTAAAGATGCTTTCGTATGAGATGGCAGTATATACAATTTGGATTGCTAGGTTCATAAACTTATGACGCAGGGCGAGAATAGGTAATAAGAGTAATGAAGCCGTAAATCTTCCATGTCTTAATCGAATTGTTATTTAACATTTCGGTAGTAGAATGAGGACAACTTTGCATAGCTACAAAGGACCTCCAGCTGGCCCAAAACTCGGTGCATACGCAGGCGTCTGAATTTGTGGGGTTTCGTGCAAACGCCGAAGGGTGTCGGTTATTATCGCCGGACACTTTCGTTTTGAATGTCATCTTTGCTTTTGTCGGTCATTTTGAAATCAAAATAATTAAATCAATTTTTAAACACAAAAGTTTACCTCGAGTAGGATTTGAATCTACTACATGTACTTTGACCAGATGAATGAATCAAATCAATTAATCAGGTCAATTAACCAAGATCAATTAATCAAGTCAACTTGATCAACACGCCAACCATTCCTGGTGGTCATTTTTTGTGTAAGTGGCTTTGGTAATCAATTAACTAAATCAGTTAAATAAAAAAAATAATAATAATAACAAATTTGGTGTCTGGGAAACCAAAGTGGTTTTCTTTATTAAATATCGTCATTACATAACATAGTAATTATAGAACTGTTTTTCTAAGCGAATATTAAATCAGTTGTTTCGCCTATTGGTCCTAAAGTGTCCATTGAAACATCTTTACTCTTCACTCATTCATTAAACTGTGTACGCCGACCCACAGACTTGAAAAAACTTATGGAGACGCTTAGGTAGCACACTTTTAAAATCTAGCATCTCTACCACCACACTTTCTCCGCACTTTGTTGATGTGATGTCCAAATTGTCTCCTTTTAGATTTAAAGTATGTTTATGCACTTAGAGCTGATAAATCCATAGCTGTAATTATAATATAATGTAATCAAATCAAAACGGTCACCCATATTTTATTAGTTACGTCAATCTCTGGAGCCGTCTGGTGTTGCGTTTATTCACATTCATCTTTTGAAAGTACTTAAGGGTTTTCCTCAATCATGAATATAAAGTAATTATTTTCTGGATTTCCTCAGTTATGTAACCAACAATAACATCATTTCATTATGCCTGCTTGGAATAGCCCCTAATTAATTAATTACGTAAAAGATAAGCCGTGTGTGAAATGCCAATGTGATGTTTTAACTCTTGTAATTCGATCGAATTTTATAAAAACCTGTGTAGTATCTTAATCAAATTCCTAAACACATTTTTAATTTCGATTCAATTTTTAAATCGTCAAGTAATATAGAAATAAATTTCAGATGTTGCCTGTAGTAAAAACAATTTAAAATTTTTGATTAATTGAATCCAAATATTGGTAAGGAGCATGTTAAAACGTATAAAATGAGAATGATCAGATTACTCGATCTGAACGTTTTAAAGTTATTAAGACGGATACCATTTTTTAAATTTATTACAACCTTTGTTCCGATAAATATACGAATAACAAAAACCTTTACTGTGCGTGTTCTAGCTGTCAATGTCTACATCTTGCTTCAATATCTTCTAGATGCAAATACTTGATGAAAGTTTAAGAATTATGTTGATTTTGAAAACAGCTTCTACCAACATCTTATATATAGAAATATGATTTTAAAATTCAATTCTAAAGTGTTAGTTTGATTTAACTTTCAGGCGGCAAAAACCAACTTTCAATTCAAAAATACTGTTTTGATTCAGATTACAGCTTACTAAACAGTTTTTTAATTACAATTCAAGTTTTAAATCGCCAAGTAGTATAGAATTAAAGTTAAGATGTTTATCTGAAACCACCTTCTATCAAAGAATATTGGTTATAGAGACAAGATTTAAAACTCAACCTTAAGATATTGATTTGATCGTATTTAAATGAAAAACATAAACCCAGTTTTGATATTAAAAGGTCCACAGCTAATGGGTAGAATCAAGCTAAAGCTAAAGTTATATCTTTAGATATTAGCTAAGGTATTTTAAATATAGAATTATAATTTATAAAAAAGAAATTGTAGAATTATATTGTATTTAAAACATTAGTGCTATTAACTTATATCTTGTTTGGAAGCTTTTTGAAAGTTTGTTTCCATGGGACCTCAGCTTACAAAATGTTGCTAATTGTTTTTAAATGGTGGAATGGTCTGTTGAGAACCTTGTAGCCCGAATGTCTTTTCGCGTGAAAATAATACCGAAATATTAAATTACAGCCGATTACGTCATGGAAGATTTACGAGTCCATTACTCCTGTTCCCTGTCAGAGGTAGACTCTATTATCAATGCGACAGAGAAGCGAAATTTGCTACTTCACGTTTTAAACCGCTGCCATTTTAAATATATACAACTAAATTTTAGAGTTGGGATATTATTGAAAAAAACATTCAAAGATCTTTAACGGTTTAACGGTGTGGTTTATGTTCTTTTTCTGATCTCCCGCCTTAGTCGACGTGTTTTTGAACGTTTCAATTTTATTTGGTATTATATTTAAGATGAAGGATCTATAACCTCCTGATCTCCACCCTAAACGTTCTAAAAAAAATAGTCGCATTTCAAAAGTGGAGGTATTATAAAAAAAAATGAAAACGAAAAAAGAAACAAGTTGTCACCGGTCCCAATTTCATTTTGAGATTTTTGGGCTGGATTTTGTCTTTGCTGAGGAGTTGAAACAATGGTAAATAGTTCATCCTCTGTATATCGTGATAGACATATTTAAGAGTATTTAAATGTTACCTAGCCATGAGACGATATTGGAGTTGGCGGTTTTCAAACTGACACCATGTACATTTTCTGGCACGCTGCCGACATGCCTGTCGCCATTTTTATACGTCTCATGCACGTTACAGCGTGGGTCCAGTTTTTATAAAAACCCTAAGCAGTAAAAGCTATAAACCTATCATGTTTATCAGAGGAACTATTGATTCTTGTGGGTATGAAATATTAACTTTAAGTCAACAGTGTTTGACTAATAGTAAATGAAACATGCAAATGGGGTTTGTTAAGTTTGACCTGAATTTTTGTTTCTGAACTAGTCAAATCACCGTTTTCTTTATCCTTGCAAATCCTGAACCTATAATCTTGATATAAAGACCGCATTTTGGGATACAGGGCCGAGATTTAAATATCTACAGTACATTATACATTATATATTATTCAACTGCAACAGTCATGTATTTACATTTCCTCCACAGGGAGACGAACTGCTTACGCTTACATGGTTCCTTCAACCAAAATGGTGGATTCCGTACATACAAACATTTGATCTGAATACGCTTGGGGGGAGGGGTAAGTAAGTAAGTCAGTTCACCTGATATGGCATTATTTCGTATTTAACTTACCGGAAGCTTTAATCCTAAATTAAATTGTTACAAAAACGCGTATCAGCATTATGAAAACGTAAACTTTCACCATTATTACACATAATTAAAATACTTAGCGTTTAGGTTTTTTAAATGGTGTATTTTTATATTTATATTTTACATAAATGTATACGTTTCGATAACAATTCTGTTACCGTCCTCAGAAGTGGTAATATCTTTAATAAAAATATGAACTTTCGATACGATTTAACGTCACAGCAATGTGTGGAAAAATTAAAGTTGTTTAGTGATGAAGCGCCGTCCATGATTTTATCAAATACACTTTCAACATACAGTGAGATACAGTCATCCTTGGGCATTGCGGCGAAACAAATACATACCAATTTGAAACAACATTTAAATGTCGGGAAGTTTTGTAGTCGGTGAATTCCTCACAATCTGACAGAATGTCAAAAAAAGCACGTGTCAAGTGGTGCAAGGAAATGCTTAAAAAATTTGAGCATGGCCGTTCAAATTCTGTGTTACATTGTAACAGGTGACGAAACAGCAATCATCTGTATGGGTGTTCCAAAATGAACCTAAACCAACAAAAGTGGTGCGATTGCGAAGCATTTTAAAGAAAATGATTGCGTTTTTTTTTTCGGAAAAACCGTTCATGTTGCATTGGAGGATCGAAGAACAGTTACTGCTGATTGGTATACTTCAATTTGTCTTCTCCAGGTGATCGGTGAAATTGGAAAAAAACAATATAAATTTGCGAATTATTCTGCATCATGACAATGCAAGTGCGCACACAAACTACAGACCAGTCAAAATATCAAATTAATGACTCATTGCTCATATTAGCCTGATCTGAAGAGGCCGCTGAAGGTTTTAAAGTACCTGTTTTGGAGGAACCTCGCTGAGAGTGGTAAAAATGTTTTACCGAATGCAAAAGTGATCTTAAGGGAGAATATTTTGAAAAAAAATATTTTTTTTACCTAATATGTGTATTTTTTAAATTTTCCACGAATTTTAGCAGTGACCCCCGCACCAAAACTTCCACATTTGTTAGTTTAATGTTGTTGGACATCATTTTGTCTATTGAAAATCTTTGGGATTCAATTTCGTTGAGGAAAAATTTGAACATACTGTTGAAATTGACAAATACTAAATTTTGTCAATTATTTGTTACAGCCCATTGTCATTAAGGAATGGTGACATTGTTATAGAGGGTAAACATCCAATTTAACTACTTTATGTTATTGCACTTGAACACAATTACTAATCATTCTTAGACCTATTTTGTTTATGATATGACTGATGACTATATGTTGTTTGTGTAAATGACATATACTATGATTTTAGCTCATAGGGCGTTTTTTTGATACGGAAATATTCTTGTTAATCATAATAGAAAAGAGTAATTGTGTAAGAGAGAAACATTTGCTTAAGTTGACCTGGTGTACTTTATCCCTTGTTTTCTTTTCATCCATAGTTATATCATTATCTTGTATACAAGTTTAAATTAGACTTAATACATGCTGTTTAAGATGTATGAAAATAGTTATTTATGTAGCAAGTGTAAAAGGTGTAAGTTCGACAACACGTCGAGTGCAATGGACACTTCTTTCTCGAGATGAATAAAATATTTTTTCTACTTTCATACAAAAAGATAAAATAATGGTTTTATTACGCGGTCATAAGTGCCGGTAAATAAAAAATATCATTGTTAGCGAGTTTTGCTGGATATTAAATACAAAAATGCTCCATTTGACAGTACACTGATCTTCATGGTTACTGTCATTCATATTTTCAATATTTCTCACTATAAGCTATACAACCATGTTTACAACTGCATTCAAATTGATAAACCAGAATAACTTTTAATGAGTAGCTAATACATGTTTTTGTTATCCGTATTCGATTTCCGGTAAAAAGAAATACGATAATATAGCGATAGAGCGTACATGAAACAACATTCGTACACTCTATCACAACAAAACGTAATTTTTTTTTGTAAACGTTTTAAATGAAATGAAAATTTTGAATGCTTGAAATTTAACTGTAATGGTTTATTAAGTAGCTATACAATGACGTAATTACTTTCTACCTAACTAAATAATATCACGAAATAAAAACATATAATAATAACCTAAAACATGTATCCTATGTACAAATGAAGTTTAGTTCTCTTGTCAATCCATATTTTATTAACGTTCCTATATTTGGAGTTGCACATTTTAATTCAGTTTAGTACGTATGCTTAGCAACAAGATTTTTATTGCACAAGTGCAGTAAACAATAATAATTTACACTTAAAATGATGCAGTGTTCGTTTTTTGAATAAACGTAGAACAAATACCTTAGCCCAGTTCATTAGTCATAAGTGTGTTTGATCCAGCAACCATAAAAAAAAACGATACACGGTAAATACGAACATTAATTTTTATTGAAAAAAAAACCGCTGCAAATTGTCACTACTTCCACATCTAAATATCGTTTTTTTTGTAAATAACTCGAAAACGATTAACTTTACAAAAAAAAAAATACAAGAATTCTTTTCGGTCAGAAATTTGATTTTCTATCTAATAACAAAATTTCAAAAAAAAATCGTGTGGACGGATTCCAAAATCGAGTTTTTTTGGAAACATATTGAAAATGACAAAATTTTCGAAAAAATTGCAAAAACACATTTTGTCAGAAATTTTATTTCCTATCTAATGGTATTTTCACTGTTTGAATATGTTAAGTAGTTTCGCAGATAGTTAAGAATAAAACTGTTTTTTAAAGTGACGGTTTTTTGATAATATCTTGTAAACCATTTAATGTACGGAAAAATTATAGGGACAAAAAATACTCACAATTATATTACTAATCACATACCCCCATTTTTACCCTTTTCCCCATACCCTACTGACCCAATCAGTCGCTTTTGGTAGTTGACATCTATATGTGTACCAAATTTCAAGTTGATATCTTAAGTCCTTCGAAAGTTATGGAGTACACACACACACAAACAAGATTTGTTGCTCACAATTTTGTTCACTTTGGGACGTTTTCGAACATTTTAAAGCGATTGAGCAAATAAAAATTTGTTTTGCTGAAATTTTGTTTTTGGGCGTTTTCGAACATTTTAAAGCGATTGAGCAAATAAAAATGTTTGAAAATTTTTTTAGCGATACAGTCTTTCCATCCATTGGATGTGGTAGTAATTATAAAAATAAGTACTAAGCAACAATAAAAACATGATTCACAAAATAAACCAGCAGTAGAACAATCAATCAACAAAATAATAAACGGTAATTATAATTATTAATTATTTTGATTGATATATGTAGAATAGCTGTTTTATTTGTAAATTAATCTTTAAAGTAGAAGGAAATATTATTCAGCTGATAATTAATTGCTTTTTGAATTAAAATAAAAAAATTACTTTCTTTCTCAAGTTGAATTAATATGGCCAATTAAGAAGCACTGAAAAAAATCCATTTACAGTTTCTGAAAACTTTCATAAAATAAATGTGTAGGCAAGTAGTGTTACTCAGTGAAGTTCTTTGAAATATTATTATAAGTTTTGTTATGAACGAATAAGTTCAATGGTAAATATGTAATTAAAAATTATTATTAATTTTATAATTTATATACATAAATAAAAAGTTTCCCTCGAGTAGGATTTGAACCTACAACTTGTACTCTTGCAAAGTACAGTTAAAAGTAATAATTATTTAAAACATAATAAAATAGTAAAATTAATTAAGAGTAATTAATATTTACTCAATACCTTCGCTAAGGAAGGTAATTGTGTGAATATAATTGATATTACTTTGTTGTTTGATTCAATGTTAATTTTTAAAATTGTAAAGTGTGTTTTTGTCAGTTCTTAATGGGCAATTGGTTCCCGCTAGAATTTCATGGCAATTAGATTTGATAAAGACTACCTGGTAGTTTTTTTTTAATTAGCTGTTTAATATTTTTTTTTCACAATAATGAGTAACAATGAAGAACAAAATTTATCATCAAAACGATAAATGGTAATTATTTCGACGCGAAATCCATACTTAAATTTGGGAACTAATTATCGAAATAATTTAATGTAACTTAAAACCAAAGGCTTTGGTTTTAAGTTACATTAAATTATTTCATATGGTAATTATATTAATTAAATTTTGTTTAATCAAAGTAAGGATATCACTCAAAAAAGTCAGCCAACTCGAAAAACTTTCCCGCCTTCAATTCTTTAAACCAGTTCAATAAAAAACGAGTAAATGAAAAGTAAAACAACATATACACATGTTTATTGAATTAAAAAGAAAAGATTACCTCATAATAGATTCGAACCAGTATCATACGGATATAATCGGTTTATTACATTTATCTTGAAACCACTGATCTAGTAAATACGAGTTAAGCTTCTTCCATGATTGGTATTAAATGGCAACTGAAAGGTCTGTAATAAAGTTATTATAATATCAATATTACTTGTTAAATCTGTTTAAAGTGAATTCCAAATTAACAAATTGTACACTTTCGTAACGTTTATCGGTTTTACGCAGTTTTTCTTAGATCACCCTAAAATTTAAAGTAATTTATTTGGTCCATAACACCATCACCATCATCACACAAAGCACCCCACATACACGCACGCACGTACACACACGCGCACATGCGCACTCTCACTCACATACTCTCACTCACTCACTCAATCTCTCACGCACAGTCAGTCACACACCATTGTAGAAGACAGTATCACCAAAAAGTGGATGTGTGGTGTGCCGTTTCATATCGTTTTGGAATTCTTATACCTTTCTTGATAGAGGGACGGTTGAATCTTGAATCAGAGTGAGTATTTACAGCTACTTGACAGATTCAGGGAAGAATATGTACATGACTTGCCGTTGATAGAAAGACAAGCAATTTATTTCCAGCAAGACGGGTGCCGTGCACATTCGTCAGCAAGCGTAGCTGCATGGATAAATTTGATGTTTCGAGAAAAGTGGATAGCTAGAAATGGTTCGATTGTGTGACCTCCAAGGGCGTCCGACCTGATGATATTAAATTTTTTTTATGGTGTCGCCTCAAACAACTAGTTTACTCTCAACCAATACCCAACAATAGAGAAATACTAAAAGAAAGGATAAGATACGGAGTACACCAAATACACATCGAGGAAATTCCGAACAGTTTCGAAGAATTCAGACATCGCATAGAAAGCTGTGCAGAAAGTGGTGGCGGTTATGTTGAATAAATAATTTATTGTAGCTCAATGTTATTATTACTTTTCGTAAGTAAAGTTTGTTGTAAATACTATTTGTTTCGTTAAATGTTGTTCAAATAGAATTAAAAAAAATACAATTTATTTTGTTTAATCTAAAAAATAGCGGTTTAATCAAAGTAGGTAGATCTTTCTAAAATTTTGTATAAGGCCATTATTACTGATTATGAACATTTTTCGTATTAAAATTTTGTCGTTTCATGAACAAAAAGGGTACTTTACCTTAAAAGAAAATAATTTTCGCTTCACTGTCAAGGCCGACGTGTTTTTCAGAAACTGAAAATATTCTTAAAATTCCTTTCAAACCAAGCAGGGCTTAATGCCACAGTTTTAAAATAAAATTCAAAAATTTTTAATCTATCAGACCTCTTGTAACATCAATCCTGGGACACGCTGTATACACAAGCATACTTTACCAAAAGATATAATGGAGATAATCAAATCTGTGTATAAGGATTTAACAAAAGAAGATTTATTAAAACGGTGTTTGCATGGGAAGAAGCAGAATCCTAACGAAAACTTCAATAGCTGCATATCACAAAGATTACCAAAAACAGTGTTTGTTGGTCAAAAACTTTCAACTTGGTGTAACAGATGCTGTTATTTGTTTTAATGAAGGTTGCGTTGGCAAAGCAAATGTCTTAGAGAGGCTACTGATTAAACCAAGAAAATTCATGATCAACTAATTAAAAATTATTGCCCGTGACAGGATATTAAAAGCATAATTTTTTGAAGAATCCAAAAATTGAATAATATACAGGGTCTTGCGTTTAAAATAGAAAGTTGTATTGGCCACTGTTACATGACACACCCTGTATAAAAAGTTTTTGTTGAAAAAATGCTCAACTAAAAATACCAATCGACGGGTGCGAGCGTTTTTTCGAACATGCCCCCATTTATTTATTACCGAATTTATTCTATTTGGCTGATACACACTGTATAGTGCATCACACTTAAATTAATAAATCCATTAAAACAAAAACTTATCTAAGTTCTTTCAAAATTAATAATTGTTTGAAGTTTGAGTCATAATGTAAATCGTTAAGTTAAACTTTTTAAAGTTGAATGTAGAAATCCAGAAACTTAACGTAAACAAATCAGATTTTCATACTTAAACTTGCTTCATAAAGTTAATTAAAATCCATCTAATAAATGTTAATACTTAATGGTGTTTCGTTACGTCTAGCTAAGGGCAAGTCCCGAAATAATTTTTATAGCTTTACAAATGCATGTCAGAATATTAACGCTTATATAAAATATATGAATCTAAATTGCTATTGAAAATTAAATGCAATCCTTACCTTAACCATAAATTATAGGTAATAAAAGTACCTAACACATATGGGTGTCTAAACCTCCGAAATATATGATTTTATTAATATTTCAGATACATAATTTTAATTCATTATTACCGTGTTTTAATTGCATTAAGTAACCCTTTCTCCACTTTTCTCTTTCAGCCCAATAAATATAAAATTCCGTGAGTAATTAATAGAATCACGCTACCGAAAATGTTCTATTTATTACAATTGGTGGCAGTGAACCCCCTAATTTTTTCTTTTATAAATTAAAATTTCATTAACTTTGGTATGATTAAAATAATACAACAATTTCATTTCAACATAAATTTATATGATTAAACTTTTCTACAATTAAATGCTACATTAATATGTTTATTTCACATGCAATCAGTACCATTATATGTGGATAAACATTTCTTACATTACAGGAACGTTATGAAAAATATTTGAACAAAAGTTTTATAAATATTTCACAAAAAATATTTAAAAAAAGCATATAAGGTCAAGTACCATTTATTGACACTTGACAATTTTTTGACAGCATTATTTCTAACCGCAATATTAAAAACAACAATTCATTAATTTGAATTTACCGCGTCAATAATCCAATAATTTGGAAAATTTTTTTCTTAACCGCTTTGGTTAATCAGTTAATAAAGTTCAATAAATATAATTAAATTTGTTAATACCTAAGGTAATACTATTTTTACACCTAAAATTTGTTGATGTTTTAAATCAAAACGAGTTTAGAAATGAGGTTAAAATTTACATTTAAATTTAGGATACTTTAAAATGAACCAGTAATTGGTTTGTTTATTAATTTAATTTGAACCTGTCTAATTAAATTGTGGTTTTAATATTGTTCTTATCAGGAAAGTTGCCAATATTATTTTACTTGTAAATTTGTTTAAAGGTATAATTAAATTGACACTTCAACATTTACTTACAAGTTTTTTAAACCAAGTTTATTTTAATTTTTTAATTCTCAAAAACAATATCACTAAAATATGCAAAGGCTTGAAGAGTCAACACGAACGCAACAACATTAACCACACTCTACTAAATAGGCCAAACGCCTTAATTCCCCATCTGCACCATATTACCAAAGGGATTTGTTGCCGTGATAAAATAATTATGGACCTTCAAAAGAAGAGTTAAACAAAGCAAAACATTTTGAAACAATACAAGGATAAATGTACATTATTTAACGGACAGAAAAACAAGAATTGTCACATTGAAAGTGTTAACGATGAGGTAAATGGTTTTGAAAAAAGAATTTGAATGCAGATTGTTTCATTCAAGCCCCACTGATATTTAATTAAGGTTCCTTCTCAAAATGGTATTTAAAAAAACAAAAAGATTATTAAGCGGGATAGAAAGAAACCAACATATCAAAATGCATCAAAGGATCCCATCGTATCTTCATATGAGTCTTCCCGGATATATTATTAGCATGTCCGATGAATGGCAATTAAATTCCGAAAACGTTTGTTTGACTTCTCAAATAATTACAAACAATCAATCCATGGTTTTAAGAAAAAGATTCAAAACCTGATAATTTTAAGTGGTTGGATGTGACATCTCTTTATGCTCATTATCCAACTTCTGTGTTGAAAAGGAATTGAACGATGATTTATCCCACTACATTCTTTATAATTCTTTCCTTCCAGTATTTAACAAAAAATTTGATTAAAAAAATTACAAAGAGATTCAAACTTGCATTCATTAACAAATTGTGGATCTTAATAACTGCTATCTGAAGGCCTCGAATATTCCGGCTTTCAAATTTTCCGTGCTAATCCGGAAATGTTCTGTATCAAGTAGAAAACAGAGTCCATCCATTTAAACCTTCACAAATTGCTTCATAAGCCCCAACTTGATATGCAAGGGTGGAAATATGATTTTTCTCTCGCAACCAAAGGTTCGTTGTTTACGTTTTGCTTTCCTTGAATCATAACATTTCTTAAAGGCCAATTTTGGTTAACCCAGTGCTGATCCTTAGCTCTGCTGTCCCAAAGACATAAAAAACAAGGATATTTTATATCCAGGTTATTTTCCTCAGAGTAAAAAGGCAGCAGCTCCCGATCTCTTTTACGATAAAATGTAATATTGGTATCTAGCTGAAGTAGATACTTCTCATTTAATCTGGAGGCGAGTAATTCAGAAGCCTCCTTTGAAAGGTTCAGGTCTCTAATGAGATCGTTCAGTACTTGTGGACTGAAACGTTGGCGACTTCCTAAATTCGCTTCGAAATCACTATCGTTTTCTGATTCTATACATTGCACTTCATCAAAGTTTGATGATTCTATATCTTCCGGGAGCCTAGGCAGACTGTTGAATGATGGAATGGGTATTTCATCACTATGCGGTACAGGCCTCTTAGCTGAGTCTAGATCAGGATATTTCCATTTCTGTCTATTGTTCCGATTGATGCCTTTGATATTTACGAGACAAAAATAGCTGTCATCGTGATGGTTTCTTGATTCCTCAAACCATTGGTACTCCAAACTTTAGGCACGTTTCTTATCCGATTGTCCACTGACGCAAATGTTCAACTCATGTTTTACATACGAAATGTGGCGCCCAAGATTTATCCTGGTCTCCCAAGTGAACGCCAAAATAGGCCAGATAACTTCTTTTCACAAACTCAGAAATAGGTTTTCTACTTTCTTGAAAAGTGTACTCGCCGCATACATAGCAAAAAACGTCTGGATGATTCGCACAGCTACGTCTGCATTTGGATGCCATGATTTTAATTAAATGTTTTAACACTAAAGAATACCAAATGATACCACAACTTTACCTATGTAAATTAAATAGGAAACTGTACCACGTACAGCAGAGATACGAGGTAATATAGCCGGGTATTAATTAGTTTTTGAGGGGGTAGCTATAAGAATGTTGGATTTTACGCTAATGAATAAATACCAAGTAACTGGTTAATTAGATTCTAATGTCTTTATATAAACTGTTTCTAGTAAAGCAGAGATATATACGAGGTAATATGATTAGTTTTTGATAGGAGTATTGGAAAGTTGGGTTTTACACTAATGAATAATTAATACCAAATAACTCAAACTAGCTAATTAGACTCTAATGATCTAGGTATGAAATTTCACTTTTGTCCTCCAAAGATGTCATAATTTCATTATTTTTTGCGTTTTATCAGAACTAAGATCAATTAGCCCGTATCTCAAAAACTAGAGCTGCCACAAAAAAAAGCCAGGTATTTTTGGAATCAGCACATCAAAAATATCCAAAATCAGTTCTTAGTTTTCCGGCACCAAGAAAAAAAAATTATTTTGTTGGTTGGGCTGTGTTCTAGATATATGTTATTATTAAATTTGTTGTAAATACTATTTGTTTCGTTAAATGTTCTTCAAATAGAATTTAAAAAAATACGATTTATCTTGTTTAATCTAAAAAATAGGGGTTTAATCAAAGTAGGTAGGTCTTTCTGAAATTTTGTATAAGGCCATTATTACTGATTATGAACATTTTTTCGTAGTAAAATTTTGCCGTTTCATGAACAAAAAGGGTACTTTACCTTAAAAGAAAATAATTTTCGCTTCACTGTCAAGGCCGACGTGTTTTTCAAAAACTGAAAATATTCTTAAAATTCCTTTCAAACCAAGCAGGGCTTAATCCCACAGTTTTAAAATAAAATTCAAAAATTTTTAATCTATCAGACCTCTTGTAACATCAATCCTGGGACACGCTGTATACACAAGCATACTTTACCAAAAGATATAATGGAGATAATCAAATCTGTGTATAAGGATTTAACAAAAGAAGATTTATTAAAACGGTGTTTGCATGGGAAGAAGCAGAATCCTAACGAAAACTTCAATAGCTGCATATCACAAAGATTACCAAAAACAGTGTTTGTTGGCCAAAAAAGTATTCAACTTGGTGTAAGAGATGCTGTTATTTGTTTTAATGAACGTTGTATTAGCAAAGCAAATGTCTTAGAGAGGCTACTGATTAAACCAAGAAAATTCATGATCAACTATAAAAATTATTGCCCGTGACAGGATATTAAAAGCATAATTTTTTGAAGAATCCAAAAATTGAATAATATACAGGGTCTTGCGTTTAAAATAGAAAGTTGTATTGGCCACTGTTACATGACACACCCTGTATAAAAAGTTTTTGTTGAAAAAATGCTCAACTAAAAATACCAATCGACGTGTGCGAGCGTTTTTTCGAACATGCCCCCATTTATTTATTACCGAATTTATTCTATTTGGCTGATACACACTGTATAGTGCATCATACTTAAATTAATAAATCCATTAAAACAAAAACTAAGTTCTTTAAAATTAAGAATTGTTTGAACTGGTGGATTTATACCCAAACTCTACACATCTTTTGCAACCGCTCGACTTCGCAGTATTTAGACCACTCAAACTCGCATATAAAAATAAAGTTCAAAAATGGAGGATTGAAAATTTTGGCAATAAACTTCAAAAACAACATTTTGCAGCAGTTTTCAAAAAGCCCTTAATCATATAAATGCTGCAACAGTTAGAAATCGGTTTCGGGTTTGGTTTATGTCCCTTCGATGTTGACAGTGTCCACTTTCAAAAATATCATAAACAAACATCCTATCTGTACAACCAAAAAGTTTCAAATACCACAAAGGGACTCATTAAAGGGTCTAGAGGAAAGAATGGGCGCAGTTAAACTAACGATTATACGATGAAAGCTTGTCAATTATAAAAGAAAATGTACACCAAGAAAATCGAACCAAGAAAATTGAGAATACACAAATTGAAAACCAGCAAAAAGAAGAAAATAATATGAAAACCCTGAAAAAATGCAGAAAGAAATATAGTTGGCGATATTACAATAGAGTTAAGGCCAGAATCTGTCAACCAAGAACTTTAAAGTTATTTCTGAGTATGATGCCTTACAAAAGAAAAACAAGTTGGACAAGACAACACGCATTACGCCATTCCGAGTACGTCAGGTGATCAACTGTTGTAACATTCCTACGCTGTTAAATTTTGGCTGGAAGTAAAACCTTCCACACGGAAGCGAAAACAAAATAAAAACTCCATCCGTTATTACATCAGGGCTTGAGAAGCTACCATACAAAAAAGAAAATGAGAAGAAACGTAAACTAGAAGAAAAGGAAGAAAGGATTGCACGTAGAAAAGAAAAAAATGGAAAAGAATAACAAAAACAAAACCAAACTTGACAGCTCAGAAGAAGAGAAAAACGGATAGAAAGTGGGTATAGTTCAGATGACGTGGATCTGTTTGAAAATTATTCAGATTACTGTGAATTAGCAAATACTAACAATATATCTGTTGGAATTATATTTTGGCCAAGTTTTCAGGCAGAAAACGAAACATGTCAACTCTCAGATACGTTTGTGTTGTCCAAAAATTTCTTCAAACGAGGATATTGAACGAAGATAAAACCACTTTTATTTTCAATGAGAATGATGTATCTTACATAAACACAAACTGCATTTATGGCATATTGTCAATACCAGAAATTATAGGCATGAAGACAGGCAAAAGTATGTTTTTATTACCTGTTAATATTGCTGAAGCTTGAAACCAAAAGTAATTAAAGTATCTATGTCAGTAGAATGTTACCTAATTAGGTTAGGTTAAGTATAAGTAACATACCATAAATATAATATACATAATAAGTCAATTGTTGTTCATAAGTTAAGTTGTCAATAAATGATGTAATCGACTATCTATAAATGGTTTTAGTCAAAAACAGTATGTCAATAATTGGCTTTTCTAATATTCTTTTCTTTGTAAAAATTTTAGTTTTGATTTGAAATAAATACTGTTTTCTCTCAAGAAATGTGTAAAGGAACACTTAATGTAATTTTTGTTTCAAGCAAAAACTTTAAATTTATTAAAAATAGAAATACAAGCCATAACAACTACAATTTTCTACTAAAATTGTTAATAATTGGTCATTTACCTTAAATAGATAGAATAAACAAATAACTAGCTCTAATTTGTAATCGGAATTCTAAATTAAATACTTTTTCTTTTCTTGAATAAATGAAAGCAAGTCGCGTAGGTAACAATCTAATTTAAGTTAAATACGAAGTACGATGCTTTTGAATAGATTTTTGTCGGTTTGCATATTAATAATAAACGCAAATAATAATAATCAAAACAGTAGAAGTTTTGTAATGTGTGAAATGGTTTTTCAATATATAAAAAGGCGCTTAAATAATATCTAAGCATGCTATAGCATAGAATTTCTACGAAAAAATTCGGTTCCTTTAGACTTATGCCAGACGACCGTTGAAGCTCATAAAATCGAATACCTGGTAGTGTTTTCAAATTTAAAAGCTAATCCAATTTTATTTGTAGTTAATTGACCTAAAAGTAGGTAATTAAAGTCGGAGGGCTAACAGGGTCATTATCGTTATTTATTATTACCCTTCAATTAAATAAAACCAAGTAAAAAAATAAAAAGTTAAGTTTCACGACAGTAATAAACAGATTTGATTTGTTTAAAATGGCAATAATATGCAAGTTGGAACCTAAATAATAAGCCAAAGTAAACAATTTATTTCAATCTAAATGCAGTCAACAGCTACGAAACTAATCATAAACACTATACAACTTATGCACGGTTTCTTTAATTAGATTAGGTTAATGAATATCCTGCTTTGTTTTCAGAAAATTTACTTTATTCAGCAATCGTACAAAAAAAAATTTTTCTTGAATGATGCAATGTAAACTAATTAATGTTTCCTTTTCAGCTCTAATATTCTACAACTTCATGGATGGAAGGCATGTATACCCCATGCCGCCAGGTGCAATACCACCACCTTTATCATGGGCTCCTTAATATTGGTGCTCCAATTTTCTGAGTTCGGTAAGGGCTCCCTGTTACTTTCTCCTTTATTCCTTATGTACTCTCCAACACGCACCTACCAAGCGTGACGTTTTAACGGTTAAACCCTCAGTAGACGCTATACCCCTGGTGAGTAGGCTAGACGCCCCACATCGATTCGTCGATCCGTCCCAAGGATTCTGGGGGACAAAATTCGCCAAAATCAAGACTAAGAAGAGCAAGATCTGCCAGGAATAAAATTCGGATACCCGAGAGGGCAGGGCTCAAACGACCACGGTCATCGAAAGTACCGACATCCGGATTCATTACTGAAACATACGTGGTATCAGGTCGAATCTTGATGCTGTTAACCAACACCTTGAACAAGTGCAACCGGACATTCTGCTTCTATCAGAAGCACTGATTCGCCTGACCTGCAATTTCCCAGATACAACCTCCACTCTAACTTTCGCCTTAAAGGCGGAGTATGTGCGTATACCAAGGACAACGTAGGTTGTAAGAGGATGTCCACTTTGGAAAACAACAAATTTGACGCGATTTGGTTCAAACATTCTGGGCCCCAATTTGTGAAATTCTACTGTTGTTTGTATAGGTCTCCCAATGATAACAACTTCCAAGATCTTTTTGATTACCTTAGTCTGAAAATAGACTACCTCTTATCACAGTTTCCATCTTGCGATATTTCAATTTTGGGAGATTTTAATGCCCACAACTCCAATTGGCTTCAATTTTCATCTACTACTAATCCCGCAGGTCATAGTGCAGAAGCATTTGCTGTATCCTGTGATCTCACAAATCATTTCCGAATCAACCAGAATCCCTGACAACCTAACCATACTCCACATCTCCTGGACCTATTCCTTACAACTAACCCACTTGTCTATAAAACAAGAGTCCTTTCCCCACTTGGTCAATCAGACCACTGCCTAATCGAAATAACTTCCTCTGTACCCAATCCCACTGTTATCGAAAACAGATAGAACTATGTGGTGTTTTAAATCAGCTAACTAGAGCGAACTGCGAGATTTTTTTGCAACCTTCACCTGGCGTGAGTATTGCTTTAAATGGTCCTCCTCTTCAAACATTGCTCTTTCAATAACTGAAGTTATCCTGATGGGTTTGGAGTTATATATTCCCAAAAAACATCGTGTAGGTCATTCCCGTTCCCAGCCCCGGTTTAATAGGGCTTGCACTGATGCATTATCGCAAAAGCATAAACTCTATACCAAATGGAAATCAAATAAATCTATCGAAAATCACGCCAACTATATTGCCGCAAGGAATAGTTGCAAAAGCATCATCACCAAGGCCAAAATGATGAAGAGCGTAAATGCAAAGAATTAGTCTCATGTCGTTAATTTTGGTCATTAGCTAAAGTCATCAGTAACAACTTTAGTACATCTTCCTTTCCTCCCATGACGTCTCGCACGTAGCTGTAGTAGCTGATCCTGCTGAAAAATCCAACCTCTTTGTCGATTACTGTACCACACCCAAATTTACCCCATGCGCTATTAAACCAATCCACTTTCGTTACATGCTCCTGGAATCAATTATCAATAAACTTGACTCAAACAAGGCGACTGGCCGTGACGGTATTCCAGCTATCGTCCTTAAAAAATGCTACCCCGATCTAGTACCTGTATAGTCCAAACTCTTTTCGATCTCCATGTCATCTGTAGAGTTTCCTTCATCGTGGAAGTTGGCAAATGTCCAACATATTCCTAAAAAGGGCCACAAAACCGATCCCTCAAACTATCAACCAATAGCTATCACTTCCATTCTGTCGAAAATCATGGAGAAAGCCATCAACCACCAACTACTTTCGTTCCTCGAGTCCAATAAACTCTTAAACGACTACCAGAGAGTCGTTCAACGGGTAATCTTCTTTCATATGTCACCCTACTTTGGAATAACACATTAAAGAGGTCCGGTGAGACAGTCGTACTAGTTTTCCTCCAAACTTTGTCGTAAGTAAATTTAAGGTAGATATTCATAAACATTTCCCAGCAGCCTAACAATATCCCTAAACCCTCCCAGTGTTCCTGGGTGCTTTTGCACTTTAAGCAAATCTTAGCCTGTTCGGGAATAATATAAGTAAAAAAAACATAACGTTATTTCCATTTAATTAAAATGGAAACAAATACACATCAACTGGAGACGTGTTTAATGGAAGAAACGTTATTGAATACTTTTGTAAAATTGAAATTAGGAGTAGATTAGATAACTGGGACAAAAACCAACTTTATACTATATTCTGCATTAAATCTGACATGGAAATCTAGGATGAGTGGTAGCACTGTCACAATGACAAAAGTTACTACCGTTGACTTGAAAATTGTAGGTTATATTTTTAAAGTGAAACTAATGCAGCGCTGCAACATAGTTTTTCACGCTATTTAGACTTTGTTTTCACGAAAATCGTTGAATCTCGAGTGACCTATTTAAAAAATAGTGAATTTTAATCTTCACACCTTGAATGTTTATTTACTTTGGTAATAATTGACACCATCGTGTCTTATCTAATACGATAAGATGTTTTATTTACTAAATCTACGTAGAAACCTGAAGAATGCCTTCTTTTGTCACTCTTCCAAAATAAAAAGAAATATGCAGGAAATCCAGAGCACAATTTCATAAGTAATCTAATGTGAAGACTTGGTTACGTCATAAAATTTACCTACTGCATTTTTCTCTTTCTTTTCTTGGCTATTAAACATGATGTAGAGGTATGTTTATATTCAAACTTAGTTCTTCGGTCGCAAAGTAAATAAGTAACCAGAACATCAATATGAATCCATTTAATTTAACCTATCTAGGAAATCGACAGCGCTTTTTCATAAGTAATCCAATGTGAAGATTTGCAAATTTCGTGATGAAATTTGCTGCGTCGTTCTTTTCTTAACTGTTACGTACACATGAAAGTTAGTAACCAGAAATGTATCAATTTGTCGTACGTAAATGGAATTGACCACAAAGTGCTGCTTTCATTTCCACTCACAAGATCTAACGCAAACCAAATATTTAAATTTATTTTTACCAAAATGTTGATGTCAAACAGTGGGGTTCTTATTACAACGGCGTTGTATCACCAATAAAATCTGAATCCATGTCACTATCTGAATCTGAATCCGATTCTCCTCAAGCCATACTTTCTGCACCCTATCTTTTGATGGAGGTTTAGAACTTATTTGCTAATTGTAATAATGTTTATCTACTATCAACATGTAATGCCAAGTTTTACGACATTTAATGACATATCGTAATGTCTTACTTTACCGCGCTAGTGCGGAAACTCCTGCCATAATCCCTTGCATTATTATCTAATTTCATAATATACTATTTACGGTAGAATAGAATTTTTACGGAACTCAATTCATAACCGACTTTATAAGAAAAATTTATTTATTAACTAACATATTTATCAAAAATAGAGCAAGTTAGAACCCCCAATTAGAACTAATAATATTTTGGAATCTGAAAATTAATATTAATTGTGCAATTTTCGTTTCAATTAACTTGCAGTGGAGACATTTCTTCATGACGTATGGTTACGGCTAAGGCATTATTATTGACATTCGAATTTGTGTTGCAGACATTTCCTCCTGATGGTACAGTTTTTGAAGAGGACTCTTTTTCTTGCTGTTTTGTAACTACTTCCACAAAACTTTTGCCGCCTTGAATCATGTGTACAATTTTGTTTTTGCCAGCAAGAAAGTCTTGAACATATCAGAATTCTTCATATTTTCATCACACATTTTTACTTTATTGACTGATCGCAAATTGTAAAACAAACATCCCTAGCGTCCTTAGCAACCCCGCTCACCACGATAATTATCCATTTTTGCTTGATGTAGGTTTGAACAAATGCATTTTTGGTTCTTCTTAATTTTGAGTGAATTTCAGTATGAAATAAAGTACGTTACGTTATTCGTCTGGTATCCGGATATTACGTACTCATTACGCAAACAAATTCTGACTCGCCATCGCCTCGTCCGAATTAATTACTTATTCGTCCATAACATCCGTTATACCGGACTCATAACGTAAATAACTTTTACAAAATGGCGACTATCCGCCATTTTCAATGATTACGTCACTGAATACCATCAAAAAACGTTGTATATGTGCCTTAGTTCGGTTTACCAAAAATGTTATTAATTTAGACTAGCACTGTATAACCAAAGACCAAATTGTTGTAGAAGACAATTGAATCAAAGATTTTTATAATAATTACATTCCGAATTTAGAAGCTAGATATAATTTTACAAATAATTCCAATTTCAGACAAAATTTTAACATAAATACGTCTCCAATAAAACAAAACAATTTTTTGATGCAAACTTCAAATATCGACAAGAATCAATGTCGATAAATTAGATACTTTTAAAATTCAATGTACAGCATAAGACAAACGCTACGCAATAAAAATTTAGATCAGTTCAGGATAAAGAAGTCTCAATTTTGTATCAAATTATACAATTTATACCACTAAAGAATTAAATTGCCCTTCATAAAATTAACAAACTTAACGACTTTCTTCAATTTTAATTTTTTACTTAAATAATCAAGTTAAACGGTTTCTCTTTTAAAACGTTGATTCAATACAAATAATTGAAAACAAACATAAATTATTTTAGAAGGTCATAATTTAAAAGCACTAACGTTTTAAATACAATATAATTCCAAATTCCTTTTTGAGTTATTTATGTCTACGTTTTAATACAGTATAACAGTACAATAATTTTAAATATATTTAGGAGTGACATCTAATTAGAAAGACAAAACTTGATTGATAAATAATTAATTAAAATAAATTATAGGTTGCATCATTAATCAACTTTCAGTACCAATTCTATATAAATGTTTAAATGTATAAATTAATTCCAAAATTGCATCCTATTTTAAACTCTTAAAATAATAGTTCAAATGTTGGTTGTAAAGTTCATAACATTCTTCAACAATTTTGTTTCAATTATATCAGTGCTGTAGCTAAACCTTATATTTTATATATATATATATATATATATATAATATATAGTATGGTACAGTCATTCACGAAATACGGAGAATTCTACGAGCTAAAATAATTAGCATTTTCAAGAATCTTATTCATCGTAATAGTGTTTGCAAGTTACCGCTATTCAACGCATTTTTATGTTGCGATTCATCTAAATTATCTTCCAAAATTTCAAGAATTAACGGAACAAATTGCGTTTTGTAACATCTGATATTCTTCATCGGATAAGTATCATTGATAAAATTCAGGTCCAACTATGTGGTTCAATTTGTCCTAACAAACATTTACTTTGTCGGAATTCAGTAGTTTTTGCGAACATTTCCAAATTTTATGGTAAAAATAAACATTTACGAAGATTAAACAATGTTATGACAATTGTATCAACGTCCTAAAACAGTTATTTAACATGCCAACTCGGTTAATTAATCGAATGGAATATTTGATATTTTTAACACTTTAATAGCGATTTCTGACTAAACGGTTGCATTTATCGGCTTGAATAAAGAGCATATAATTTTTCTAATATTGTTTCTCTTTATAATAATGTTCATATTTTGCGATGTTTGGCAAGAGAAAAAGTTATCAACAAAACAAATTTTGAGTTTTAGATAAAGTGCCTTCTAACGGCGCATAATGGAACTTTTATTACTGCTCCAATAGAACTTGATCTAATTAGTAAGTATGTCAAATGAGAGACTAATCGCCTTGAACTGCAGAAGTTATTTAAAAGAAAATTTTAAAAATCGGTCTTTGACAAGCCGTAACTTGCAAACCAATGACAATCCGAAAAAATTTCCTTACAAACTGCTATTATTTTATTAGAATTTAGTCTGATGGACAATTATATATATATATATATATATATATATATATATTATATATATATATATATATATATATATATATATATATATATATATATATATATTGTCCATCAGAAAAAGATTATATGATGAATAGGTAATTTTAATACCTTTCAAACGAGATGTCACTTGCCATAAGGTACTATTTAAAATTATTGGTCACTGTGGCCCTGTGACGTCATATATGACTATTACGTCACTTGTCATGACTAGTTGAGAAGCTTATATCCGTTTATATTCACCTCCAAATTTCATTAGTATAAGTAAAACCGTTCAAAAGATACAAGGGGAGTACTTTGACTAGCACTATATATATATATATATATATATATATATATATATATATATATATATATATATCAATGAATGTTTGATTTATTTAATACTAATAAAAAATAAGTTGTTAAAAAAACAATTAATGTTGTCAAATGAATAAGTTTCGTTTTTGTATTTGTAAGTTATAATAAACTTTACTTCATATATTCGACTCTTTCTTCTCTCCGTAAGGATTAGAAGTGTGAAAAATAGTCGGGAAAGTTAATGTTCGAACTGTTCGGAGATGTGAATGTACGTCAAAATAAATTGAGGTTTCGGTAAAGTGAAACGGGACGGGACATTTTGAAGCTCTGAAATAGTATCGAGGAACTAAAGGTTTATGATAATGGAAACAGTTTTGAACTGTGTGAAGCTAGAAGGAGGGGCTAATTGGAATATGTGGAAATTCCATTTAGGAATTCTATTAAAAAGCAATGATATTTATGGAACCCAGGTAATACCAAACGAGACTAAAGCAAAAAAAGAGTGGATAAACAAAGCTGAAAAGCGCAATGTATCATCACAACGAGATTAACTGAAAAGGTAATGCTACCTGAATGAAACTTCACAATGTAGTCGAACAAAAATCAGGGGCTAGCTTGCATGTGATACAGCAAAAATTTTTTTGTTTTAAATTTGAAGGTTTTGATATGTGTTGGTATTTGTCAAAAATTCAAGAAATGCAACATTCAATAAAGCGAATGGGAGGTGAAATATCAGATAAGTTAGTAATTACGAAAATATTAATATCATTACCAGAAAAGTACAAACATTTTGTGTCAGCGTGGGAATCATCTCCAGACGATAAACAAAACATTGAAAATTTAATAGCTCGGTTGATAGTAGAAGAAGAGAGAATCAAAAATGGGGAATCTGAAAATAGTGTAGCGTTGGTGGTGAAGAGGAACTTTAAGTGTTTCAGTTGTAATAAAGAAGCTCATTTAAAAAGAGATTAAATAAAAAGGAAAAGGAGATTATTGTGTGTTATAATTGTAAGAAACCAGGACATTTGAAAAGAAATTATAGATTTTTTAAGCAGAGAAAAGTTAACTAGGGAAAATAATACATTTGTAGTAAATGGTTTTCAAAATATAAATAATAATGAATGGTTAGTAGACAGCGGAGCTAGTGAGCATATGTGCAATGATAAGAAGTTTTTTCATGAATTTACTACACAAGCAGAAGAAAAGGCTGTAATAATAGGTAACGGCGCCAAAGTCAAAATATTGGGACATGGAAAGATTATATTATTAGTTTTCAATGGAAAGAAGACTGAAGTAGTCAGAGGAGTATGATACAAGTCTTATGTGTATTGAAGAAGAACCAAAAGATATTCTCAAGTGATGAATAGACCAGACAGGAAATGTTCCTTGAAGCAATAAACAAAGAATTAATGGTGTTAGAAGAAACAATACTTGGAAGGAAGTTGAGGAAGTAGCAAGTGGAAAGGAAATTATATCGAGCAAATGGGTATTCCAAGTTAAAGTAAATGAATAAGGAAATGGAACATACAACGACAGTTGGTCGCAAGAGGATTTGAACAAAAAGGATAAGAAGAGTTAGAATTATATGCACCAGTTGCAAAGTTACCAACGGTGAGAATTTTTATAGCAGTAGCAACAAAGAAGAAATTACCAATTTATCAAAGTGATGTTGTAGAAGCATTTCTTTAAGGAGACATCTAGAAGTGTATATGAAACTACCAGAAGGATCAACAGGTGAAACAAATTAGTTAAGTTAAATAAATCATCATACAGGTCAAAAAATCACCGAAATGTTGGAATGAAAAGTTCAATTCAGTTTTAGAATCTAAAAATTTTGTTAGATCACATTATGATTACTGTTTGTACACTAAATTTAATAATGGAAAATGTATTTGTATATTGTTATATGTAAGTGATCTATTAATTTTTGGAGATTCAAGTGAAATAACTGAGATAAAAGATATTTTAAAAGGAAAGTTTAAAATGAAAGACTTAGGTTTAGTATCAAAGTTTTTAGGCATTAACTTCCAACAAAATTTAGACACAGGTGAGATAATAATTAGTCAAAGAAGTTATCTTGAGAATATATTGGACTGTAAACCAGTAAGCATCACGCCTGTGAATAAAAATCTAAATTTTAAAGAATTAGAAATTGTTGATAATGATAACAAAAAGATGAAAAATTATGTAGAAAATTGATTGGCCAATTAATATATGTAGTGTCAGGGTCAAGGCCAGATCTTTGCGTTTCTGTGTCAATTTTGAGCAAGTATCAGAATAGATTGTTATATATAACTTTAAAGAGAATACTGTGATACGTAAAAGGTATATTAAATTATGAGTTGCATTTTAACTGTCATTCAGATAAAATTAAAGGCTATGTAGATGCAGATTGGGGAGAAGATAACATAGATAGAAAATCAACTACAGGTTTTGTTTTTAAAGTTTTTGATTGTCATGTGATTTGGTGTTCTAAGAAACAAAACTGTGTTACTTTATCATCAATGGAGGCTGAATATGTAGTACTCAGTATGGCTGCTAGCAAAGCATGTTGGTTAAGAGGTATATTATCTGATTTTAAGTTAGACATAGATAACAAAATCGAAATCTAGCAACTATTAAAATAGCAAATAGTACTGAGAGTCATCACAGATTAAAACATTTGGATATTAAGTACCTATCATTTTAAAAGAGACAAGATAAATGAAAATATTATAAATTTGAAATATGTTGAATGCTGAAGATCAAGTGCCTGATATGTTTACGAAGCCACTGAATAAAGATGTATTTTGTAGATTAAGATATAGATGTAAAGTTGTAAGAATACCTAAATCAAAGTTTCATTGAAAGGGAGTGTTGAATATATATCAATGAATGTTTGATTTATTTAATACTAATAAAAAATAGGTTGTTAAAAAAACAATTAATGTTGTCAGTTGAATAAGTTTCGTTTTTGTATTTGTGAGTTATAATAAACTTTAGTTCATATATTCAACTCTTTCTTCTTTTCCGTGCAACAAATTACTTACTTTTAAATGTTTGGCATAATTTGATTTGTCCGGGTGTTTATATTTGTAACATCTAATGTATTCTTTGTATCTAATATCAAAACTCCTAAGTATTTGTCCAATATAAACAGAATCACAGAATGTGCAGTTTGATTTATAAATACCCGACTTCACAATGTCGTTAGTTGAATCTCTTCCATTAAATAAACATTTAAGAACATTAGTATTAGTTTTGAAAGCTATTTTGTACTTCTTGTTCTTTTGTGAGCTATCTTTTGATATGAAATTGATATGTATTTATTTTCTGTTGGTAAAAGTTTTTGATAGGTAATTTGCACTCTTGATTTTTAACTAAAGTGTCGATTGTATTAAAAATGTGACCGTTTGCTTGTGCAATTTGTTTTGTAATTGATATTTCTTTATTGAAATTTATTTCGTTTAATGGTAATGACATTGCTCTATGTACCAAGGATCTGTATATAGCTAACTTATGTGTTTTATGGTGACATGAATCGTTAAAATATTTTGTTTAAATATAATGTATCGCATACTCAAGTTCAATTTAAGTTACAATTGGACATTCAAAATTGTAATATGAGTTTTAAAGTGAAGTGTAAATTGTGTCTATTAAAATTAAAGTTAATATTCGTTTTGAAATCATAAAGGTAACGAATCTTCACTGGACACTTATGGCTTATTTTAGTTTGAAGGGAAAATTATAGATAAATCGATAAAATTTAGTTTAAAATTAACAAAAATTGTGAAGAAGTGAAGCGAATTAAGTAGCAATTGAAAGTTCATGTTTTGATAAATTAGGATTGCACATTTCTTTTGCACATAACCGTTGCGCCGATTTGAATTTAGCAAAATTAATTTTAATGAGGTTACATTTTAAGGTGCGACCGGCAAATTTTCATATAAAATTAATCAGAAATTGATGTAATCGATTTTTATCGTGAAAAATACGTAATTTAGATGTATTAGGATGTTAATTATTCAAAATGTTTGTATATTATGCGCAGTAAGAAAATAAAATTTTAGTGAAATTAGTCAGGACCGTCTTATAAATGTTTTTACGAATTTTCATTAGTCAAATAGGGGTGGAAGGTTGTAAATAGAAGTACCAAAATTGAGGTAAGGGCTCTTAATTGAGCCCGTGTACGAGACAGTTGCGGATATATGTAAATTTTTAATGTTAACAAGGGTTGTTGATCATTGAAAGCGGCCATGTTTTAAAAAAGTCGTCAATTAAATTTCGCGCTAATTATAAATAAGATCACTTTAATTTATTAGAAAAAGCTAAGTGTCAAAGTCAGATAACAGGAAACTGACTTATAGTTGTAAAAATTGTGTTGACGCAATTATTTTAAAATTTGTTAGATTAAAGGTTCAATAAATAATGTGTATAGTGCACAAATGAACAAACCTATATTGACAAAGGATTGTTCTATACTCACTTCCTTTGAGTAAAATACAAATAAATTGCTTTATAATTCCAATATAAAGGTAATGAAGAATTGATCTTATACTTGTATTTACTGTTTAACTTAAATTGATATAAGTGAATTGTACCTTAGAATTTATTGTCCCAGCGTACTGTAAATTTAAGAAGACACTACCACGATATCAAGTGGAAAAGAAACCAATAGATTAACTCAATCATGGTAGAGAATTGAGCTTTTCATTGTAACTAAATTGATGGTGGCATGGATAGATTTTTCAGTGCCTCAATTGTTTTAATTTAAAAAGTTCAAAGGCATGTTAGTTATTGTTCCTAAGTAAAGGGGATGTATAACATCAGAGCATAGTACTGGTTCAGATTAATAAGTTACAGTAAATTAATATTTATAACCAAGGATCAGTTATTCACTTTATGTGATAAATAAACGTGCGGGCTAAAAAACAACTTAAAGTAACCGATAGCTTCAGTGACTTTATTTGAATTCTGACTGCATTAACAGTAATATTTTATTTCTGCATTAGGTGTACAATTTTGAATATTAATAACGAGTACACATTTAGACTAATAAGTTACAATGTAACGTCGAGATAGTTGATTCATAGTTGAGTTAGACCCACATTGAAAAGAACGAATATTAAATTGCAATTCCGATCATAACCTAGTATCAATACTCGTTATCGGAGATAAGTTAGAATCATTGTAGTTTGTTAAAATATTATTTATATTGAAAGTAAATTATAAACTAGATGATTGACATATAATAAGGGGCTATCCGAGGCATATAATTATTACAATTATATAATTAATTGTATATTCAAATTAAATTTTAAGACGAACGATTACAAACTGGCGAACCAAATATGGGGAAAAGAATTAATTAAACATAAGTCTTACATTTTAAGACGAACCATTACAAATTGTCGTCCTACCCGTGAGGTTACTTTGCAAATTGGCACCGAATGTGGGGCTCGAGTAGCTTTATAATTCAGTGATACATTACAGGACATAAACCGTTTGGAATTCTAATGTCTGTATGGTTAAGTTTTCTGAATGTGGAGAACTCAAACTTGTTCTGTGTATTAATGTTACTCTGTATTACAAGTGTTTGTAACTGTGGTTTCATGTTAGTTGAGCTGATCGGCCTATTTCCACAGTTTTTGCTTTTATAGCGCGACATTTTGGAAGCTTCCGTCATCAAGCTTAGTCCTGAGGACTGTTTTCGTACTGGAGTCGAATTCATGTGCTATGAGGACGAGAATACAACTCCCCGGAAACTCAATGAAGCCACATACATCACACTAGCAGAAAATCCAATAAGCCAAACTAGTGTGGAAATGAAACCCATGTGTATTCCAATAATGCGCGAAGAGCAAGCGCAAAACAACTGCGCAATAGGTTATGGCGGGAGAGAGACCAGTGAGGCGAGAGACGCGAGGGACGACGAAGGAGACCAGAGAGCCGAGCACGATCAACTTCTATTACAGAAAACATTCGCTAGTTTAAAAATACACCACTATATGGCATCACCAATAAACAAATCTGCTTTTAAAAATAAATGTAATCTGATTAGTGGAGTTTTTATCGGGTATGTTCGGATATGCTCGGCTACATTCGGGAGACGGACCAGTAGAGAGGTGGGGTCGCGGAAATGGCCTCCTTTGAAAGCCTCGCGTCTCAAAATTTTACCTATGAGGTATCTTATCGCATCTTCGAAAAATATCCGAAAATACACCGATTATAGAACCTGCAGTTTTCAGCTTCAGAGCTCCTGCCCACGCCGTCTTGCTAAATACATCGATAACCGTCAGTATATAAGTATATCCGTCATTATATTTACTTAGATTTCTCATATCGCAAACAAGATCCGCCTGCCATAACTCAAAAATGATACTCGCAATGTACCAGTTTCGAGTAAATTTGTTCACTACAGGTTTATGCATAATGTACGCTTCTTATTTCTGTAACCACGCTCTAATATCTTCCCTATGGGCATGTTTATAAATTTAATCTCCTTTTTGACAGGGATATTTCGACAGGCAGAACTTATATGTAAAACTATCTTATGTGATAGTATGACAACCCCTTATGGGTAAAAACTCGAAAATTAAAAAATAGTATTCTAATAAGCGGCCAGCATACTTAACTTGATTATTATAGAAGCTAACACCCTTTTTGACAGAGGAATTTCTGATAAGACAGACAGGCAGACTTTGTATGTAAAATAATATGGAGGCGAAATGTAGCTTAAAGAAGAAGACACAGACATTTCGTTGCATACATCAATGATCTTTACACCTTACCTCTCTCACGCTGATTGTATTTTCCCATGTACCTGCCCTTTCGCATTAACTATAGCCTCGTTAGTTAGTGTGATTCTTACCTATATGATGTATTATTTTTAAAAATATATTTCCAAACGCTAGGTTTTCCTTCAATTTTTGTTAATAATAATCTTGTTTCTAGAATGGGCGTTCGAACCTGTTTTATAAATCTAAAACCTTTTTTTGACAAAGTTATTTCTTATAAGACAGGTATTGTATGTAAAATAGAAGTTTAATTTCATGTTTATTAGGGGCACTCTGTCATCATGTTGACATAAATATTAGATAAAAATCTGCGATCGCCAGTATATTTACTTTTTATCGTGCTTATCTATTAATGTCAAAACCGATACTTGTTTTCTAGAATGTAAACATCGAAAATTGATGATGAGTGTCGCTGTGTTTACCTTTTTTATATCAAAAAAATGATCCCATTGTTTTCTTTCTCTATTTACTAAACTTAGCATATGTTTGAATCGTATATTAACCATAACAATTATAAATTTTGATGTATATGATATTGGTTAATTAGGTACTTAATTACTCGTTTTATTTTAAAGTAATTTTTGTATAAACAACATAAATCAGTTGAAGGCTGTTTTATAATTCAAGGTAAAATTTGCATGTACACAATATTAAAAATTGTTTCAAGGTGAAAATAATTTTAAATGTATGTTTTAATTTTTCAACTTTGACAAAATTGTTTACATCTTTAACAATTTTAATAGATTTTACTACTGACGAAGATAACTGTAAGTGTTATCGAAACGTTTAGATTGTATAATTTAAAATACACCATTAAAAAAACCAAAAAATATAAGTATTTTATTAAATGTATGTTGTAGATAAAAATTTGTTTTATATAAATTCCTATATGTAAGGTTGCTCTAACGAGCCTGCGAAAGGGAAACGTAAATAGAGAATTACAATAAGCGTGAGAGGGTAATTTGCTATATATATATATATATATATATATATATATATATATATATATATTTAAGTTATACACTCTAAAAAATTACTTTATATTAATGACGTAGAAACCGATAACCAGTTTTATATCAACCATTCATAAGTAAAAACACAGACAGAGGGTTTAGTGAGGCTACGTATACGCTATATAAAATACTTCAATATACAGTTCTCCAACACATAGTTATTATTAGAACAACCGAAAGAAAACACATCTGAAGGTATATATTATTTTAATATATATATATATATATATATATATATATATATATATATATATATATATATTGTGTGTGTGTGTGTGTATGTGTATATATACTTAACTTGATATTACTCATAAAAATACTATTACAGGTTTTAGTGTATTATTACTCTTATAGGATGAATAGACTCGATCTCAGTTCTTTTGTTTAGTTAGTTAATTAGATAAAGGTATGAGTGTTACGCAATTTTTTTATTTAATAACATTATGTGGGTACGTATTTGTGGGTTTAAACTTTGTAGTTATTAATTCGCATATAATAAACCATTAAAGTCTTTTATCTTTTATTTCCGTGTATATCAATTTGGTATTTTTAGCAAGCTGTAAGTTAAACCAAATCAGTATTTTGAACTGTAAGCTGATTTTCGCAAGCTGTAAGTTATAATTTGATTTATTGAGATTGATTGATTTATTTATTGAGAATGATCTGATTGATTGATTGATTTGATTTGATCGAGCATGATTTGTTTGAAATTGATTTGCTTAATTGATTTTGATTAATCGATTTGTTTGTTTGTTTGAGGAGTGAGAGAGAGAGAGAGAGAGAGAGAGAGAGAGAGAGAGAGAGAGGGAGAGAGAGAGACATGTGCATGATTAACCTTTGTTAAAGAAAACATTCGCTAGTTTAAAAATATACCACTAGATGGCGCCACAAACAAACCCTAATTAGTCCTAGAATTATACCGTTAGGTGGCGCCACATTTATTACAGAAAATATTCATTAGTCCATACAGAACTAGATGGCTACAGAAACAAATTCAAATTTCGCGCGAAGGGGGCCACGGCAGGAGGGCGCAAACCCTAACACAAGTTCCTATACCTGTCTTACAGGGTAGCGTTAGGGCCCCCTTATTGGAATACTATTTACTGTTATGGGGGCCACGACAAGAGGGTGCAGACCCTAACACAAGTTCTTATACCTGTCTTAGAAGTTAGCATTACGGCCCCTTATTCAATTTCAAATTTCCTGCGGAGGTCCTGGCCTTGGCTAGCCCAAGGCCACGCACGAGGTCAACCCCAAGGTCGAATCCGAGGTCAGATTCGAGGTCAAAAATACGTCCCCCGCGTGTGCGCCTGGGTCAAAAGTGGAAGTGGGAGTGGCCTGTGACGTCCCAAAAAAATGGGACGGGAGGGTGTCTGCTTACTACTAAAGAGCTTAAATGTTTATTTAACGCCAAAGATTCAACTAACGACATTATGAAGTCGGGTATTTATAAATTGAACTGCATATTCTGCAATTCTGTTTATATTGAACAAACGCTTAGGAACTTTGATATTCAATACAAAGAACACATTAGATGTTACAAATATAAACACACAGACAAATAAAAGTAATGCCAAAAATTTAAAAGTAAATAATCACCTTATGACTTCACAAAACAACATTAAATTTTTACATTTTTGTAATAAAAAAGACAAATTAGCTATTTTGGAAGCATTCGAATTTTATAAACATAAACAGAAAGTACCTTTAGTGTACGAACAGGTTGATCTAATAGGATTCCCCTTTAACAGATATTTTAAATATAGAGTTATGATTTACATCAAGTTTTCTGTTTTATGTTAATGATTTTTATCATAACTACTTGTTTGTTATTTTACTTATATATTTTCTTTTGTTAATGAAACATGTTGGATTGAAATGCGTAGAGAAATAAACAATTATAAAAAAAAATGGGGAATTATATTGCATTTAAAACATTAGTGCTATTAAATATAGAATTCCACGAAGTAAGATTAAAGAATATAAACATAATTTAATAGTTTTTGAAAGCCCAAATTAAAGTGAAGGAATTTTTCCAAACAATTTTCATTTTTAATATATCCAGACAATATTGCAGCCGATACCGACGGAATTTTAGGATGATACTTAATCGTTGAATTAGGAATTATTATAGACCTTAAAAATAAATTAGCATACGTAGGTTATAACACATTAAAAGTGTTTAGTAGAACGGATAACTGTAATACCAGAGAACATTAATACAATCAAACTTAACTAATGAAAAACAAATCAATTAATACCTCGTTATAATAATATCGTAAATAAACCGAATTTAATTAATGACACGATCATAGAAAAATTAAATATTAGTGAAATGAACGAAAATGACTTAGAAAATTTACACGAGGGAGCGAAGGCCCAAGACCAAGTTCCGTAGTGCTATAACTATCTTACGAAGCCCCGAGAACAAGCTCTACAGCTGTTACGAGACTGAATCGGGTCCCCATCACTAACAAAAGGACCCGGCAATGGGGCGAAGGCTCTAGAGCAAGTTACGGGGTCCTATTGCTGTCTTACGAGATAGAATCGGGTCCCCCATTATTTCAAATTTCGAGTTTTCCGCCATAACAATTACAGGGACCTACATCTACTTTTAAAAATATACCACTATGTGGCGACACAATCAACATCCGTTACAGAAAGCATTCATTAGTTCTAACAGTACACCACTATATGGCAACACAAACAAAACCAACCACTCCGAATGCAGCACCTTAAATTTAGGAACCTTCTTTATCGACAGAATACAAAAACCTTCTTTGCTGACAATTGGTTCGCGTATTGGCTAGAATACAAAAACCTTATGCCAACACAATATTGTATTTTTATATTTCTCGAAATGTGAAGAATTTAAAAAGAATCGCTAAAGAGGATTATCGAGGGGGGCAACTTTTTAACAAAAAAATTTGTTTGGCCCCTTTTATCCTTCCGCCCTCGGGAGTTACCTCCTTCAAAATCTCAAAAGGTAAGAGGTATCGAGCGATAGCTCATTTGAAAGGTCCTTTGATTCCTTTATTTTGGCGTTTTTTTTTGCTCTATTGAAGGTATCCCTTAAGTCCTAAATTCTTAATATCTTTGTTAAGAAGAAAACGGCAAAAAATATTTGTTCAACAAACAGTAACACTTCAAGTAAGGAAAGACGCATTTTTAATTTATCAGATACGGTTTATTAATATCCATTAATATACAGTAAAATAAATTTGAATGTCTTTATTTGGTCCTTTAGGTCTAAATTGTCTTAGTACCTACGTCAAGGAAATAATTGCTATGGAGTCCATTGTTGGAGCAATTATTATTGTTTCTATGACAGTTTTCTTCCCACAATTGCATTTTAGTGTGTATTTTTTTATATTTTTAAACATCCTTTCAAATATGCTTCAAACACACATTTCGCTAAGTAACAAAGTGTAATACTTTCTTTAGTGGGTCGTTTCTACATTACTCAACGAAAACTAACTACCATGGGGTACAAAATTACTCCGGCTGGTACTTTGTGATTTGCCTAAAATATGACAACATTGCAAATGTATAAGTTGCCATTGGTTCGTTCGTTCACTTTCCATGTATTTGTTCAACGCGACTCCTAGCGCCAACGTGTGTGCTCTTTAGCGTGGTGCGGCCAGCAGTAAAGTATTTATTTATCATCGGCAGTTATAGGATTTATTTATTATACAGTAGAGTAAATCCTGTGACGATATAATTTTTTTATTTATTTAGATAATGGAAAAGAAACGAAAGCATCCCGTCGATCCCCGAAATTTGACCGAAGAAGAAATTAACCTGTATTACAGCTGTTTGCTTCATTAACAGTTGTAAAAACCCATTTAAAAAGAATGGAAAGTAATAATTACTTATATAACACAGAGTTAAGACGTCAACCTGTGTAATAATACATTTAAAAAAATCTTTATCGGCATTATTGTTAGCAATATCAGGTAAAAAACATATATTAAAAATAATAGGCTTACCTTTAGAAGTTTTTCCTTCAACGCCACCATATGTTAAACTGAAATTTTTTATACAACGTGTCTCACTAAAATACGCTTTGTGAATGGCTGGATATATACACCCGCTTACATACCGAAAATTAAACTATTTTAGAAAGTAATACAGAAAAACCTGAATGCGTATTTAACAATCATGTTGTACTTACAAAAAAAATTACATCCAAAACACAAATATTTAAAAAATTTTGCTCACGCGGAAATTACTTTTAAATAATTGAATCTTCAGAGGTTACATAAAAACTATTGTATACTCAACTACGCGCGCGCGCGCGCACGCACGCACGCACGCACGCACACGTGCACACGCGCACACGCGCGTTCTCAGTGGAGAAAACTTCTGAAAGATGTGCAAAAGACAGAAAATGTCTAAAAATTTGCGGATAATGCAGTGCCTTTGTCTGTAGCGAACATTCGAGCAGTATTGTTGTTTGCAAAAATGTAAAACATAAGTACACTTTTTCTCGTGTTCTTTGTGTTGTTTGTTTAAAATAAATCATTCTTCTACCTTTTCATTATGTTATATATCAACAATACACATACATTTAAGTTGTCGTTCATTTAAATTTTAATATACGTGTTAACTATTGCATGGGGGTACAAAATTACCCCTCTCGGTACGATGTTTTTATATTATGTTGGTGTTACAAAGGTTAATAAACATAAAAAATGCATTAAGAATTTGGGTATTATGGGATAACTTCCTTACTTTTCTCGCAAACGAATGGATCGATTTCAAAAAAATAAACAAAATAAAGGAACCAAAAGGACCTTTCACTTCAACTATCACTCGATACCTCTTACTATGTATGGCTTTGAAGGGGGTACTCCTGGGGGCGGCTGTAAGGGAGCGAAGCAATTTTTGGTTAATCAGTTGTCCACCACGATAATCCTTTTATGTATCTCAGCAATTTAAAAAAAAAACCTTCACATTTCGAGAAATCCGAGGTGGGAAGTTTTGTCAGTAGATAAGATTTTAATTTTTCGAATGTTCTAATTTTTATATAGTTATAAATCTTGTATATATAAATCGAAAAGCCACTTAGAAAAACAGCCAACTGCCAGAATAAAAAGAGCAGCAATAGAACACATAAAAAGAAAAATAACGCATAAATAAAAATAAGAGACTAAATAATATGTATTAGATGCCCATGTTGCCAACCCTACTGCATTTAAATAAATATATTGAAACCAACACGGACATTCGACAGTGTGAACAACAATCATTGAAATATTAAAAAAGTTAAAAACACACACTCCTCAGAAGAAATACCAATATCACTCCTAAAACACCAACAGAAACCTTACAAAAATCAACCTCCTTAGGCAAAATCTAGTCCCGTTTACAACCACATTAGTCACAATCATCATTAAATAATTAAACTGCTAAACATTCATAAAAAATTATTCAACGCCATTCATTAACATGTTCTACTTCATTTATCACCACATCAACCAGTTCAACTTTGACCTTCAGCTCAAACCAGTGAAACCAAAAACAACTGTGCGCGAAACCTAGGTCCTTTTATCGAAAAAAATAAGTGTTTTCTAAAGAACTATATAGTGTAAAGAACTGTGTAAAATAAACAAACTGTAGAAAGAAATGAATCCGGACAGTTGGAGAATTTCATAGCATTTAAGATACAGCTCAAAATTTTTTAGGAGCAAAAGAATTTTATAATTAACAAAATATTCTTTTTCAATATTGTTACGGTACAAACTGGCAGTAAAACGAGATAACAGATAAACTTGGCTTTTGCTCGACTAGTCAGTGGCTGGGATGGATTTGGTGTATTAAATTTTGCGCACAATAGGGTAGTTTATCATAGAAGAGTTCAAATAGGGGTTGAAACGACATAAAAACCGGAAAATGGCGCCAGAGTATTTGAAATGTCACGATAGAGGTTGAAATGCCTAATTACGTCAGTTCACAGCTTGTTCGAAATACTCAAATAACTTGCTTACCTAAACGTAATCTTCGCAGGTGGCACTGGGATCAGCAGATCTTGCCAACCTGAAAGGCTTCAAAAAATATTTGCACGCGTAACTAAAAAATTGCGCTCCGCAAAAATCAATCACTAATTTGATAAAAAAAAGAATAATCTATAGTTACGTTACGTTACTCAAAAATTCAATTCTTGAAGTAATTTCACGTCAACAACAAAAAAAAAACACTTTAATTCTGTACACAACCACTTGAAATTAAATTCCTCAAATCGCAATTAATTATGCTCAAGTCATAAAAAAATAATGCAGTAATTCATCGGCCTCTAAATGTTACGTTATAATTAAATAATCACTTGAAAAACTTTCGCCGTAATTGATTTACTCAAACTAAACACAAAATATTGACGTTAATGCAATGAGCTAATCAAAAAATAAATAAAAATAAGCACTAGATACGCGAGTTATCAGGTGCTGTGTAATAATAGGTTCACATTGAAAAAACACAAGTGCAAGAACCTAACATTAAATATATAATACACATAATTAATACAAAACATCTAGTAGTCAACACAGTTGTTAAATTAATTGCTTGTTATGCGAGTTATATTACCTGGATTACTATATAGGTGGTGAGACTAGTTACTTCACATTGACCTCTATTAAAATTTACTACAGAACTGATATGAATGTCCAAAAGAATAAATGGTTATTTTTCTATAAATAAATAATTAAATTGCGTGCTGAAAACGTAGTCATCACACACAATTTCAATGTAATTCATTAGCTTAAACAAGAATTAAAAAAACACCTTTAAATAAATTTGGATAATGAAAATACGGGTGGATACGCTTGTATTGAAATTTAAACCATAAAAATATACAAACGTATTCAACCGTGTGTACAGTCGCATATCAAAAATAATAAAATTGCACACCATAAATTTAGTAGCATATGTCAGGCACCACAATAAGAAAACAAACACAGAAATGTTACCTTACATGTAGGATGTCCTTTTCTTACACAGTCGCCTGGGATGGACCTAGGGGAGCCCTAGGCGGCCTCGGCTATATGGTTGATGTTGACCCGACACTCGAAGTATAATTCAGCTCGTTACTCGCGTTTTGACGAAATTTTAATTGGTTGTACACTCACTGATCGTTGTATTATCACGTTGTCATTTAACTTTACTTTACTGTGGCCTGGTTATGATTAGTACTTATTAATCTTCGTTAACTATACACAAGCTGGTTTATTTACAGCACGTTACTTATTATCTTTACTCTAATAATGTACATGTTCTGAATGATTCTTAATATTTTTAAATTACGAAAAGCTGTTTTTATTTACACGAGATTATTTGATTAACGGCGAACTGTGTACTTTACATTTGAAACTTTGGAACGAAGGTTGATTTTTCCGCAAAAGCGAAAACCTCTCCAGAAAACGGCGAAAGCACTAGGTAAATTCAAACACTAAACGCCTTTCTGGATTCCTACAGGTCCCTACACCAACTACACGTAACGATAAACTGATCTCGTGAAGGTTGAACAATTATATGATCCGTTAATTGGGCTCTGAGGGGATGAGAACTGTGCTACGAAAGTTCCTTCGACACGGACCTTGGTCAACGTCATTCCGCGGTATTCGCTATGTCACTGTAACGAAAAACTAAACACTTCCACGCTTGAATAATTTCATGTGGTTTTTTAAACCCCTTCCATTTAATAAGCCAATTAAAGGAAAGTACTCACATTTTCTTAGTACGCGCATCGACGAATTTGACCTCGAACTCCGTCGGGAGAAATTGCATCGCCAACAAAACATATCTCTTCGCGAAACCTTATCTAAGTAATTGATGTATGGTAAATTTTGTTTGTTGAACTTATTACTTAAATTGATGATGGTTTGTTACTGTGCAGTAACGTAATAATCCAATTATATTAAAGTATCAAACGTTACAACGCAGTAATACCTAATGAGAGTCCACGTTACTTCATCGTAAGGGTACTTTACCCTTGATAGGTATTATATAATACTTCCTCTTCCTAATTGAAATGTGTGTTTAGTTTCTCAGATTAACGATTACATGGTCGCTCTACTAATTCGCAATATTTTTGTTTCAGTACCAAAATGCCTCATATAATTAGCGGTATAAGTATTGCAAAAGAAATTAATGATAATCTACGTAATAATATCGATGAATGGTTGAAAACAAGCAAACGTAAACCATCACTGGTCGCGATTTTGGTAGGAGATGACCCAGCTAGTGTGAAATATGTAGAAAAAAAAATGGAGGCAGCTAAATATGTTGGTAAGAATAATATTGCAATTAATTCTTAATCTTATTTATTTTGGTAGGAATTGAGAGTAAAATTGAAGCATTACCAAGTACAATTTCGGAAACCGATTTGATCTCTAAAATAAATGAATTAAATAATAATTCTGCCATTGATGGTATTTTGGTACAACTTCCTGTCCCAAATCACATTTCAGAGCGGAATGTATGCAATGCTGTGGATCCTGTTAAAGATGTAGATGGTTTTCATTTTAGTAATGCTGGGAAGTTATTCTTAAATATGAAGACATTTGTTCCATGCACTGTTTTAGCAGTAATCGAGATATTAAAAAAGTTGGTTACTTGATTTATTGTATTGCACATTTACAATTTTTGTTTAGAACAGGAATTGAGACTTTTGGTAAAAATGTTGTCATATGTGGTAGATCAAAGCATATTGGTTTACCACTTTCAATACTTTTGCATTCAGATGCCAGAAATGAATTGCCAGGGTTAGAAGCTACTGTTACAATGTGTCATCGAAATACTCCACCTGAACAACTGCAGGTTTTTACTAAAACGGCAGATATTGTCATAACTGCAACTGGTAAGTGTTTCACTGCAATTAAAAACTTGAATATATGTTTTACTTTTAGGAGTTGTTCATTTAATCAAAAGTGATATGATAAAAAAAGGTTCATGTATTATTGATATTGGTATGAATCGAGTAAAAACACCAGAGGGTAAAGTAAAATTAATAGGTGATGTTGACTTTGAGAGTAAGTTATATGTTTTCATCTGCATTAAATCATTTGAGTTTGTTTAGATGTTAAGGATGTCGCCGAGTACATAACTCCAGTTCCTGGTGGTGTGGGTCCCGTAACCGTGGCCATGCTTATGAAAAATACGTTTAAAGCCGCAAAAATTCATTGTAGTTGACTATAAAACAATGTAATAATGGGATAAGGTATTTTGACCCATTCAAAATAAGTGATTTTTATTAATGTGTTACCCTAGTATTATATAAGTATTATGCCAGTCAGCATTTTATTTTAAACTCAAAATTTGTTTTTTCTGTATTACTGACAATATACCTTAAATCAAATTGATTGTAAGATTGTTTTAGCTCTAAACCCGAAAATTAAAAATAAATGGTGATGAAAAAATGATTGCATTGTACTGTCTGTCTCAATTTCGTTGTTTTAGTTGTTTTTTAAAGGTATCGTTATTATCAAAGATAGAAGTTTGCAGTTTTTACATGCGTGTACTACTTTGTTGGCCTAGATTTCATGGCAAAATCGAAAATTTAGTAACTTCTTTTGTTTTCGAATTATAACCAAACGTCGATATTTCTTCACTTTTTCAAGGTCTTATACCTCGCTTATTACAATTATACTGATGTATTTCGTCAATAGTACTTATATATTGCAAAGTGCCTAATTCAGTGGCGTGCTTAATTTTTCTAGGGGGTACGGTTTTTGAGTAATAATATAAACTTGCATTTTCTTTAATGGGATTCATAGTTGGCTTGGTAACCATCAGTTGCAGTTCTTTCTTAGCTTTTCAAAAATATAAATATAGACATTCCTGAAAAACATCTTTCAAATATTTTTTTTCAACCAGATGGTGCCCCAGCCCATAATGCTTTGGCAGTGAGGAATTACTTAGAAAACTGTTTTCCAAATCGTTGGACTGCAACATTCGGTTCGGTGTTATGGCCGCCACGATCTCCAGATCTGTCAATACTAGATTTCTTCCTATTGGGTTTTCCGAAAAACATAATTTACCGAACCGAATGTTGCAATCCACCGATTTTGGAAACAGTTTTCTAAGTAATTCCTCACTGTCTAAGCATTATGGGCAGGGGCACCGTCCTGTTTAAAAAATATTTGGAAGACGTTTTTCAGAAATGTCTATATTTATATATTTGAAAATGCTCAGAAAGAACTGCAGCCTGATGGTTGCTGAGCCAACTATGATTCCCATTTAAATTATTATTATACTCAAAAACCCTAGAAGAATTCTAAGCACGCCACTGAATTCGGCACTTCGCAATATATAAGTATCGTTAACGAAATATACCAGTATTATAGTATTAAGCGAGGTGTAAGACCTTGAAAAAGTGTAGAAATATCGACGTTTGGCTATAAGTCGAAAACAAAAGAAGATAAATTTTCGATTTTGCCATGAAATCTGTTACAATAAAAGGTTTTTATTTTATTGAAAGTGGAAGCGCGAGAGTGGGAACGATATTCTTTACGAGAGCAGAGTAATGAAAAACGTGGTGGTGTGGATGTTTTGTTCTAACGATGTTGACGAAAAGTTAAACTGTTCATGCATCGACAAATTATAAAGTAACGGTTGTACTTTGATGAACAATGTATAGTAATTTAAGTAGCATGGTGCATTTTTATATTTTGGTAAGCTATTTAATGGCTATTTAATATTAATGTACGAAACTAAATAAAGACATTCTAAGACGACGCGTATTAATTTTGCTCAATAACAACCTTTAATCTTTGATAATAATAAAGATATCTTTAAAAACAACGAAATAGAGACACACTGTACATAGAGTTGCCATTCGTCTCGATGTAGCGGGGACAGTCACCGTTATTGAGCTCTTTGTCCAGACGTCCGGACAAAAGATAAATGTCCCGATTGAAACTATGCCGGAGGTAAAGCTGATGTAAAGCACCACGACTAATCACACAAAAGGTTTGCTGTTGCATCGACATCATCGCACATATACGGTTTTATGACTAACACCTTCCCTGCCAGAGGTATATTTGCTAATTTTGACTATCAAGTCGTATTTTTATGAAATTTTTTCACACAGACCAATTTTGCTGTTGAGTAAAGTACGGCAAAACTAAAGGACTTCTAGCGAGAATTTTGAATAATAGCACCTCTAACCTTCAAAAATATTATATTTCTCTCTCGGTCCTATAGACCGAGGCGGCGCAGATCAATCTCGGCTTCGGTTTGCGACCTTCTGTCTGGGTAACGCGGTCTGTGTTAACCTGTCTTAACGTGTTAAGCCGAATGGCGTTTAAATGTTTTCTCGCGTCCACGTCCACAAGTTAGTCTGTTCGCACTGTTCATTGTGTTTGCATATTGTTGGTGCTTGTGTTCACTAGTTAGTTCTGTTGTAGTAAGTTTGTTTAGATTACTGTTTGCATATCGAGAGCACAATATCTTATCAAAGCAAAAACCACTAACTAAAGCTCAGTTGGAAGGTATCGTTACAAATATAGACCTGTCTACAGAAGAATCGGGTTTTGACTCGCATAAAGTTGAATTTTTCGTATTTTGTGATATAAATACAGCTTTTTTGTATACAATTGTATAAAGGATGCTGATTTTGAAAATGATGCTTGTAGTTCCGATTCTGAATGCGAAGAAGAAATAAAAAGCAATCTTGCGTCCAATTGGAAATTTGCCGCCAACGTTGCACGCTGAAGGAGAGTTAGTCTATAAGCATGTAGGTGAATATTCAAATTTCAACCCATGACAGAGGATGAAATTACATTTTTACTCAAGGTCACCTGGATACAAACCGGAATCATCATATTACGATTTTATTTCTAGAAATTTGAAAATAGAACGTGTTCAAGGTCGCTAGCCAAGAAACAAACCAGAGGTTGATGAATTTAAAAATAGAACCACTTTCTGGAAATGAAGTTGTATAAAAATTTTCAGAAATGCATGACTCATCGATCTCTTCAAGGTTATCTAAAATTAGAACCAGCACAAGGCCGTTGACTTAGACCTCTTCAAGGTCGCCTCCTAGACGGATAGTTAGTCGATTTTTAGAATCTGAAATTAGAATCGGTTCCCGTAAACAAGGGGGGTTGTTGATCTAGTCCAAAGTTGTTTGACCTCTTCGAGGTCACCTGGAGCGAAACTGGATGTGGGGGTTTATTGCCCCTTAAAGTGGGCTAATATCATTTTCTGAGGAAAACTATTTTAATAGCTTTTACAACTAACTTTTTCTAACAACCTGCGTGCTTCTAAAAGTATTGCGTATAAAACTACTGTTTTATTATTACTGAATGCGCTGAAAACTGTTATTGTACAGAAATTGCTTTACGTGTAATTATTATTATTGTAAAAAGTGCAACCTAATTGGATAACAATAAAAGGGCAAATCGGAATTAGAAATTTTTTTTGTATAAATTGTAGTGTGCAAAATGGAATCAAATTCTTATATGAGTACTCATGTTGTCGAATTAATCAGAAAAGCGATGAAGCTAATTAATGGTAAATATAATAACAATAATGCCTTTATTCATTGAAATATTTGCAATTATAAAATTTTACATTTATGGAGCGAGGTACAGTTGAGAGGAGCAAATTTTTCGCTTCTGCTCTTTCACCTAAATCCCAAAACAAAACACCTGTATGGCAAATAAAACTAAAAATATCGAAAGAAACCACTAAATTAACGACATACATGTGCAGCAAAGTTAGATCAACCCGGAACTAATTATGGAAACCTAACGGGGTCTACTCCAGGTCTAAGATTTTTTGAACATGCCATTTAAAACTCGTTAACGAATAAGTTTTAATTTCCTGAGGTAACGCGTTGTAAAGATTAATGATTTGATAAGTGAAAAACCTTTTAAACGCAGCTGTTTTATGTTGACGTGGCGTAAGCAGACCTTTATAACGTAGATTCAAGTTGTGTACATCAGCGCGTTGTTTTCGTTTTATGCCAAATATTAGTCTCAAACATGAATTTTGTAATGTCTGAATTTTGTTAACATCAAGAAACTTCTAATTTGAATCATAAAGAACATCATAAAAATTCATTTTACAGAGCTCAAAAGTTTGGCAAAGAAGAGCTTTTGTGGTCTGATTTAAGACAAAACGATTGCTTAGATTAACTTGAGAGCAGTATACGCGCTCCGTATGCATTGAAATATGTGTGCTGTGAATCTTAATTTAGAATCATAATTAACACCCAAGTTTCTAACCATTTCAGATGGAGAAATTTTTTGATCGCCCTATTTCGATAACAACTTCATTAATATTAATCTTATCCTTACTAAAATACAAAAACGCCAACTTTTCAGCATTTGCAGTCACGGAATGTTCTACTGAAATCTTAGATATTATTTCTAATTCGTTATTAATTAGATTTACGGCAGATGTAAGAGATCTGTGATCAAATGAGTAATACAAACTGCATGTCATCGGCATAAATATGACAGGAAACATGTTTAATCATTTCTGAAAAACGTGATACATAGATTATATAAAGAAGAGGGCCCAAGATTGAGCCCTAAGGAACTCCTCTATTTAATGTTTTAAATTCGGAACATTTTTCGTACGACACTTATCAGTTTGTTGATTATTAGTCATATAACTTGATATAACCGCAGTGTCACCAAAACCTACAAAGTGAAGCATAGCAAATAAAATGTCATGGTTTAGTGCAGGTATATTTGCACATTACTAGTTTAGAAATGTATTAGTAATAAGTTACATGACGATGATGCTAAGAATGAAAATATTGCTTAAGCTAGAAAGTATTATTAAGTAGTTATCAATAAAACAAAAACAATCAGGCACGTTTTAAAAAGAAATGGGGGTAATCCACAAAATTGAACTTCGCAAACTACAGATTCTTGTTTAATTTGTAGGATATTTTATTGTTAATTTAAATATCAAAGAACCTCTAACATTTTCAAGTCATAGATATATGCTTGTCGATAAAATTAATTCAATGTTTCAAGGCAGTCCATGTTGAAAGTGAACACGGTTTTGGCCGCCCATTTAGTACCTACATCCTCATAGCTTAGAAATCGAATTAAAGATATTTGCAACCAAAACCAAATTATTGATGTTGGTACAGTTTTGTAGCAATATATCAAAACGAATGTCTATAATAACAGACAAATTGTAGTAACTTTCAGAAAAGGATTTAAAAGTTAACATTAACAGGCACGCTCCTCTAAAAGGTGGAATGCACATTAAAGTACCTATTTTCACAGCAGTCAAAAAAAGTTCTGTTTAATGTTAAAAATAATGATGCTTATAGTTTTCTATGGGCCGTTGTATCAGCTTTATATCCAGCCAAACTGCATACAGATCGAACTTCTAGCTATCCTTACTTCAGTGAGGTATTAAATTATGATTTAAATGAGTTCTCCATTAAAATAGCGGATATCAAAAAATTTGATATCTCAATAAATGTGTAAGGTGGCTATTTTCATTATAATTCGGTTTTTGATTAATAGTTGAACGAAGGTATAATAGAGGAAGTTACTAGTAAAGACTGTTAATAAGTTGAACAGTACAACCAAAATTAGACCAGTATTTCATGCTTCTCTCCTTCTTTGAATGCTTATCTTGGAAATGTCCCAAATCTTATTGAACAGATTCCAAAGATATTTTTCAACATTACACTTAAGAAATTAGGTTTCATAGCAGATATTAGAAAGGAATTTTTACAGGTTGCTTTGGGATAACTATAGATAGTGACTTTTTAAGCCTTTTATGGAAAGATTGTAAGGGAAATATGAAAGTTTACAAGCATTGTATAGAGTATTTGGTGTTTCTAGTACCCCATTTTTATTAGGAGCCGTTATACAATATCATCTGAAAAAAATTTTAGACTGTCCGAAGGAAGGGATGAATTCATTCTCAGAGCGCATAATTGAATGGCTTCGTGCTAGTTTTTTACAAGTGTTGAAAATCAGTTATATTCAAACAAATGTGTACAACAATCTAAGGCAATTATGCTTGATGGAAAATTTGACTTTAGGGGGTGGAAGTAGTGACGAAAATAAATTATGTCACGTGCTTGGTATGATTTGAAACAAAAAAATTAATTCTTTATCAATTTCGCTTGAGAACCTAAAATATATTAGTCTAGAAAAGGTTACTAAGAGTTTTGTTGTCGGTTGCTCAGAAAGTTTTTGACTCAATAGGTTATACAAGTCCTGTATTATTGTATCTTAAGCTGTTTCCAAAAATTTATGGAAAACAATTAGGATGGGACAAGGAGATTGATAATGATGTGAAATATAATTTCGTGAAGTGGGTTTAAGACTTTATTAATCAAATATTCCAAGGTATTTTGCGAATAATTTCAATAATACATGGAAGCACGTGGGTTTGAATACTTTTTGTAACGCATCACGTGTGGCTTATGGTGCAATTTCATTTGTGAGAATTGAGACGAGTGAAGTTGAACTGATATAAGTAAAGAGTAGGATATCACCTCTTAAAAGAAATTACTATTCCTTGTTTAGAATGAATGGCCGTAACTATAGGTTCCAGATTAGCAATGTTTCTATGGATCCCATTGACTTGATACCTAGAGGTTGTAGTAGTGAAAAACTGTTGTACTCTAGAAGGTGGGAGAGTCGGAACTTGCTTCGTAATAAATATGAATACCAACCTAAAATTCATGAGGAAATGGAAATAACTGTTTCAGCATTATACAGTTAAAGATAATTTTTTTAAAGTATTAACGCGTGTAGTCAGTAAGTTAGTAAGAATGGTAGCTATGATACAGCGATGTATACTTAATTGTAAAATTCATGTCAATACATTAGTAAGTGTTTTGCCTAATGCTGAAATATTGGTGTTGAGAAGATTCCACTACATTTTCACACATCCGATACTGCTTCCCATAAAAATTCCAGTAATTGCTATAACAGACTGTAAGAGCACGTATGTTGGGGTTCAAGGTATGTTAGGGATAATTAGAGAAAGATTTTGGATTTTGAAGGCTTGTAGTATTAACTCAGTTATTGCTAAATGTATTAGATGCAAAAGATTTTCTTCTACAAGTCTAAGTATGGTTCCAGCTGCACCTCCTGTAAATCCTGTTCGAGATGCTGAAGTTTTTGGTGTTGACCCAGCTCCTATGTTATCTTAAGCTTGGAAAAAAGGTATGATAGGATTATTTACTTGTGCAATATATAGAGATGTACATTTAGAGTTGTTATCGTCGCTATCAACTGGAGTATTTATTCAAGGTCTTCGTTGGTTTATTGCTAGAAGGGAAGACCTCATACTATTTATAATGATAATGGTTCGAATTTTACGGAACCAGTAATGCTTTTAATAAATTGGATTGGGAAGAACTTTTAGTACATAGTTCAGAACAATAAATTGTTTGGAAATTTAACCCACCAGCTGTTGCATGGTGGGTGAGATTAAAGTTACTTAAAGAACTTTTATTTAGAGTTTTAGGGAACACATGTTTAAACTATGAGGAAATGGTTACAGAATTGTGTGTATAAATTTAGAGCCATTAAGGCCAATCATGTTTATAAAATATTACGGAAATTGCAGTCCTTGATTGTGATAAGATAGATGGGTTTACTTGAACGTGACGATATAAGTATCGTAAACAATTGAGTGGACAAGATTCTGAATAGAATACCAAGGAATAAGAAAACAAATACAAGGCAACTAAATGTTGGGTAAATTGTTTTTGTTGAAAGTGATTCTCCATTAGCCTCTGGTTTGTATTATAAAACTCCTGCCTGTAATGACAACAATGTTCGACTTGTTTGTCTTTGTACATAATCAGGTGAACCAATACACATTTCCCTCTGGAGATAAAGTTAGATAACAATGACAATGTAAAAGATCAAACGTGGGATTTGCCTAATAATTTTAATAAAGAGAAAGAACAAATTTCTTCCAGTAGCCAGATTCAACATGTGAATCTTTAAGATTTTGATGTTGATGATAAGACTCACTATGGTCGAATCAGAGTAAAACCTAAGAGATAAGGTCTAATGTAGTATTATAATTGAGTAATGTAATTTTGTTGCAATTGTGTGAATCTTTTTTCAAGAATTGCAAGGTGGGAGAATGTTACGTTTCCATAGTTCTTAGTATACATTAAAAAAAATGTAAGGTTGTAGTAAAAGTTATGTAAAAAAATATATAGTTAAGTTTTGAATTTTCAGCTTTTTGTAAATTTTAAAAATAATTTAGGAAAAGTTAATTGACTTACAGCGTAATCATTACTCAATGGCGTAATGTTATCTGAAATATATAAGGTTTTTATATAGTGTTCCCTTGCATGTCATAAATTATTTATATTGCCATTTCATACCTTAATACTAGAACTACTTAGAACAGTCTAGTTTGAGGAATTTATGTAATATATATTAGATAGCATGTGTTAGATGTGTGTGGGGAGTATTCCTGCAATTGTTGCTATGATCTGATCCAAGACTAGCGTACATTTCTATAAGGGCACAATGTAGATAATTGAAAATGAAGGTTTATACACCAATTAATCAAGATGGACGTACTACTAGCATTAATAGAATTACGCTTCAGAATTTCACCTCTTCATCTTCCCTCAGTTCGTTAGCTATAACGTAAAATACTCAGAGCATTTGTGAGTTAAATGAAACAATAGTCTTTGGAAAGCTTTGCCCACATTAAATCCAATATTAAAATTACAATAGGAACTTTGTATGGTTGTGAAACTTGAGGTAAATACTATTATTTAAGATATTAGTTTGAAAAAACACAGTGACAATTAACATTTTATTGTGCTGGTAGTAAATAGATGCTGTCATGAGAACCACTATTACGAATACAATTAGAACTTTAAAGTAAAAGTTCATTAGGCATTTGTTCGCCATTAAGAGCAGCAATTATATTCTGTGCTGTGAGTAAAGCCATCGCTTTTCTTGCTTCAATAGATGCACTTCCTATGTGAGGTAGAACTACACAATTTTTAAGAGTAAACAATTCGCTATTAAGAGGTAAAGGTTCTGGTGTTGTTACATCCAGACCAGCTGCCCATATTATTTTATTCTTCAAAGCCTGTATTAAATCTTCTTGTTGAACAATACCACCACGACTTGTATTTATAAAAACAGCACTAGGTTTCATTTTTTTAAAACTGTATTTATTAAACACTTCTTTTGTTTCAGAAGTTAAAGCACAAGTGGCAATTACAAAATCACTTTTACTTAATAACTCATCAAAAGTAACAAAAACTGCACCTAAATCATTTTGTTTTGGGCTACGACCTGTGTACAATAATTCCTTAATATTAAACGCTTTTAGATGTTTAGCCACCTCTTGTCCAATACGTCCAAACCCCACAATACCAACAGTAGCACCATTTAAACTTGGGCCACAAAGCCAAAACGGTGACCATGATTTCCAACCACCATTTCGAGCTTCCTCATTAGCTTCTAATAAACGTCTACTAGTTGCTAATAATAAAGCAACTGTTAATTCAGCAGTAGCAGCAGTTAAAACATCAGGTGTATACCCAACTTTAATGTTACGACTTTTAATCTCTTTCAGATCTAAATGATCATAACCTACAGACATTGTAGCAATCACTTTTAATTGTGGGCCTGCTTGTTTAAGCACCTCAGCATCGATTCTATCAGTTAACAAACAAAATAAAGCATCTTTACCCTGTATGTTACTTAAAAGGTCTGTTCTTTCTACTGGTTCCGTTTCTGTCCATTTAGTAACATTGCAGCTGTGTAAAATAAAACAAGCAAATAAAATAAAATATACATGAAATACATACAATTTTTCCAAAAGTTCTGTTGCTTCACGTCCAATTTCACGGGTTACATAGACCGATGGTTTAGTCATAATTGTAGAATGAGGTGCTTTGTGTGTGATGTGTATAATACAGGTAGAATATGTTAATTTTCCAACTGTATTAATAAATTTAAGGGTATTCATGGAACTTTTTTAAAATGGGCTTAATAGTGTGTTAACACAGGCTCATTTAATAACATCATTACAGAAAAATTAAATTTGCGGATGCGCATTTAACTATGGTGTCAGGTGTCTTTGCACTTTGCACTTTTTCAGTAGAAGCATAGAAGGTCCTAGGTTACATATTCTGTGGTAGAACTGTAGAAGTATATGAATAAGGAGGCGGCAAATAGAAGATGGTATGCCGTGTTTTGAAGACGGCATGTTTGTAGTTAGATTTAAAAAATGGAAATAAAACGTAAAACTAAAATGTAGATTTGAATTTCCTAGGTTATCCTAGATTTTAGTTTGGTAGTGACTAGGAACCGCCGCAACGGGATTTTTAAGGTAAACTTATGCTTCCGCCGCGGCGGATCTTTGAGGTAAACCTAAAATAAATCTTATTGATCGGCCGCATTTCTTCTTTCTTGGGTAGGGAAGTGGGAGTGTGTCACCCCATCCCTATATATCAATCCAGCTACATACGGTTTACCTTAAAAATCCGCCGCGGCGGTTCCATATCCACTACCTCAATATCCAGCCGGGTCCGTAGTTTGTGTTGTGGTAGTTTTTCCAAAAAAAATAACAAAGTTAGTTCTACGCTTAAAAAAATCGGTAAGTACTTTTGTAATACGTTATAAATTTAGTAGTTAGATAAGTGTTTAATCCACACGGTTTCAACTTCGTTATTATCATATTTACTTCCAAAGCGTAAATTTTCTATTACATTTAGTGAATAATTTTACGTAGTACACCAGTAGTTGACATTGCTTAAAAAATGGTAAGTTGTTTAACATACGTTATTAAATTTATTTGATTAATGTTTAGGATCCAAACGGTTTCAAATTCCTTAGATAAAAGTATATTTGACACTTCCAAAGCGAAATAAATATTATAACAGAATCATGCACAATATTACAAAAGGGAATCAAGAACTGTTGCAGCGAGGCAGCGAAAAATAAAAAGATACTTGAATCCTGCTCAAATTTTATCAAGTAAAGTGGGCATGTGTCCATGGCAGAAGGAAATTCAAGGGGAAAACTAATGGCACTCGCCGAACAAAGTAATGTTTCCTATTAATTACAAACGTCTTAAGTTACGTAATTAATTATTTTTTATATATTTCAGAACTTTAAAACATGAGGATCCATGTCAAGCACAAATCAGAATCAAAATCTCCTCTGATGGAAATAAATTTACGGTAGCCACAGTGGAAAATAAACACAATCATATGGTTTACAAAGTGAGTATAAATAATTAATTGATATATGTATATATTATATATTTCAGAATTGCCGAATTACCACAACAAAGAAAATTGCCCGTTGAAGTAAGAGAAGAGAAACAAATTATTGGAAACGAAAGTCAACAGGCATGTATTACGAGAAGAATTGGAACGAAAGCTAAATAAAAGGATTACATTAAAATATTTAGCAAATTTCCATCACGAAAACAAGAGTCGATATAACAGCAATATAAGAGAAGCTTGTGAAAAAATTAATTCTAAATTTGGTTAGTCCGTTGACTGAACGAATGGTGAAGACTCGCCGAACCCATGTTAAAAATCGTAGACAATGCTGGATCCGAGATATAGGAGTCGACACCGTATATTTGGATCCGAGATTTCAGTTCATTGTTGGCAGTTGTAATGTTAACGTCATATTCGTGTATATTTGTGCCGATAAAATGAATACTACCCGAACCATATTTGTGTGTTCAACAACTGTTTTAAAAGTAATGGAGTTTATAAAAACATTAGTTTCTTTAAATTTCCTTTAAAAACTGTGAAAGAGTTGAGTAGTGGAAAAAATTGTGGAAATATCAAAATAGCGCTTATGGACGTTAATGACCTTAAAAATAAACTAATTTGTGAAAAACACTTTAATCTGGATGATATTATTAAAAACAATAAACGTAAGTTGTTAAGAAAAAATGCAGTCCCTAATATATTTACAAAAAACGTGAAAACGATGACATTGTTAAAGCCAAGCAGCGGCCCTCAGCCCATTAAAACATACGTAAGGAAACGCTCTGTAGTACTGATGAAAGATTTAACAAACGATTTAAATAAATTACGTTTACTTAAACATCTACCAAGAGTTACAATTACTAATTCTAGCACGGATAGTTCACCTTCAAAATTAAGTGATCAAATTTTAGAAAATTTTAGAAATGGAATCTCCTAAGCATTATTTAAAGAAAGTGTAAAATATTGTCAAGTAAGTTAAACCAACAGAGAAAAATACAAAGCCAAATTCTAAACGATAGATTACAGAAAAGAATTGTTTCAGTGTAGGTGCGTGCTTAATACTTTATTAATAGGTAAAGCTCATATTTAAGAGTATTCGAATATGCAGTTATTTCATAAGAAAGGCACCAAGTGGACAAACGCGAAAAACAATTAAGTCTCTCTTTATACTACAAATCTCCATCAGCTTATAAATTTATGTTGTATAATCTTAAACTGATATTAGAACAATTCAATCTTGGTTAAAAGTTATCAATTTAAGAACCGGATGTAACAACAGTTTAACCAAAAGCTTTACTTAAAAGCAAAACTATGGAGGAGAGAGAGAAAATGTGTGGTGCTTTTGATGAGATTTCGTTGAAACGACAATTGAGTTCAACAAATCTGAAGATTTTGTCAAGGCTACCATGATTTGGCGTCTTTGGGTAGAAATAGTAAATTAGCAAATACTGCGTTAGTGTTTTATATTTGTGGTGCTACATAATTGAGAATACCTTTTGTTATTTTGTTTCTGGGACCTGTCAACAGCAATTCATTACAACAACTTATTAAACTTGTTGTTAAGAAATTGGCACAATTGACATTTAAACCAATGGCTTTAGTATGCGATCAAGGATCGAATAATCATGCATACAATTTACTAAACGCCACTAAAGAACATCCCGTGATAGATATTGATGGACAAACATTATTTACTTTATTCGACTGCCCCACTTACTAAAAAGTTTGAGGAATAATTTCATGAATAGAAGACTTGATTTGTTGTTAACAATAAACCTATCACATGGACCGATATAACAAGAACCTATGAGATCGATCAACGGAGTTGTACTACTAGGACCATGGTTAAAATAACTTCAAATCACCTTCCCACAAATTTTCAGAAGATGAGGGTTAAGTACGTGGCACAAATTTTTTCTCACACCGTTTCTGCAGCAATTAAAACAGCTACATCAACTAAAGAATTGATTAGTTCCACATCTTTAGATACTGCAGAGTTTATCAAACTATTAATAACATTTTGATGCACTGAATAGTAGGGTTTTGGGATCCTAACATATAGGCGTCCGTTGTCCATTTACGATAGTAGAACGGAAAAGATATTGCAAGATGGATTACAGTTTTTAAAAGCATAGAAGTGTTCAAGAAGTGACGAACAAGAAACGGAACAACATCTACTGCTTAGACGGATTTTTGTGGACAATAAAGTCAGTTCTTTTATTGTGAGTCATCTTCAAGATATAAATATAAATTATTTGATAACTGGTTTTAAATCAGGATCAACTAGAAAATTTTTTTTCGTTATTAGGAACAGAGGAGGGTATAATCCTACACAGTTCAGCAGTGCCACATAGCAATTCAACAAAATATTAACATAAGGCTACAAATGGCTGTAGATAGTGGCAATTGTGAAATTGATGATAAAAATGACATTTTGAATACAGCGATAGAACAACTTGAGGTTTGAATTCGTTATATCAACAGTTCAAAGCACTTCTTGGTGTTTCAATTATTGCTGGTGATAATGATAACAATGAAGACTTCAAGAGTCAAAAGGAGATCCATTTTATGAAGGTGGTAAAAACGGACGATGTTGCCGTAAGTACCTTAGAATCTTGTTCAAATATATATGTGGCGGATTATTTGGCATATAGTGTTCAAAAAAGTTCAATTGTGAAATTTGTGCTAATGCCCTCACTAAAAGTGAGAATGACTTCATAAACAAAAATGAATCATTCTTAATGTACAAAGATTATTTCAGTGGACATACAATACAATTTTTAAAGAGACCTTCGGATGAATTTGCTAATATTACATCATGTCTTTTACAGACGTTTAATAAATCGTTTGATATTCATAAGTGCAGCATGAATGTAAGCAAAAATATAGAGACTGATTTAAAAACGATGTTACAACAGTGCTCCAATTGGTTTTCGTCAGATACTCCTGTGCTATGTATACCTCATCAGCAATATGTTTTAAATTTATTTATAAAAATGAAGGTACATAGAACCTAAAATGGGAATCGGAAAAGTATGTAAAAATAAGTAAGGCAGCATCCACTAGTGTCAAGCCACATCGAAAAGTCAGAATTTTATCATAAAGATAACTACCTCATCGTTACCAAAAAGTTTTGCCATATAAGGTTTTGTTTAAGTAATGTGTTAATAAATTAGTATGATTAGCGTTGACTGATAAGTTTGAAATTATTTAATTTTTACATATTAACATAAAAAAAATGTTTTATCTACTATCAACATGTAATGTTAAGTTTTACGACATTTAGTGACACATCGTAATGCCTTACTTTACCGCACTAGTGTAGAACTGTCACTTACCGCACGATTGCAGTAAAGTAAAAGTGGAAATATAATTATTACTAAAATGAAATCTAACAAAATTTATTAAATTATTTATTATAATTATTAATAATGAAATCCTTGTAATTGTCTTTCTTAGCTCATTTTCAAAACTGTCTATAGAAATAATATTGACATTCTGAATTTGATTAAAACTTTAGATGACAATTATATAATATGCCTGCTTGGATAATATCATAATTAATACACTTTGCGGATTGAATTACTTATTTCTCTATATAATTGAATTGAATCTGTTGATAGTAGATAATATGTTGCAGGGTATAAAAAAATCGATGTTTTTTAAATAAAATCAACACTTGATTTTTTTGATTTAAATTGATTTTTTTTATTTAAATCGATCTTTTCATTTACATTGACTTTTTTATGTTTAAATAGATTTTTTAATGCAATATCATAAAATTAATCATAGGTGATGAAATAGATGATTTAATTAACTGCTTAACAAATAAAAAGGGAAGTAAAAGCTTACAATTCCAAAGGTAAAGTAAAATTAAATTAGAAATTTCAACGTGATTGTAGAAAAAATATATTTTTGCTTTTAAATTTATTAAATAACCAAAAGAAGAGGTGCCCTTCCCTATTTGGTATATTTGGATTGTATTACATAATTACATTATTTATTTTCTTTCTCTTTATATCTGGGTAGCAAAGAAATATTGAAATGCATGCGTGTAATCTCATTTTAACTAAAAATTGTAATTCTTTATTCTTTTACCCTTCGGAACAGCACGTCTATGCGTAAAATTTGTTTAGTTCGCATCAATTTTTATATATTTATTCCTATGAGCATTATTTTTCAAGTTTCAAATTACATACCTTTAACTAAAAAAAAATGTTATATCAGTCACGATATCTAAACTAAACGAATTTGTTACCGAATCTTATTAGAATTCTTTCCAAGCATTACTTTAACCGGTCTTATCTTTAGTTTGCGTTGCAAACAACCGTGTCGCTACTATTCAAGGGTGAAGTTTGTTGGCAGCGGGGTGCAGGGAGCCACAAAAGTGAGATAGTAATACGGTACGCTTTTTAACATGCTCTTGCGAGTCTTTACCACATTCGTTCAGTCAACGGTTAGTCTCTTTCATGGATTTATTAATAAATGAAAAAGTATTTAAAGGAATGATCTTTTGCACACAGGCAATGAAGTCAGCAATGCTGGCCTATCCAGAATTTCTCTGTATCGATGGCACGTATAAGTTGCTCAATATAAGAGCTACAGTTTATTTAGTATTAGTTGAAAATGGCTATGATGAAAGCGTTATAGTTGCCATCTGCATTCTAGTTAACGAAAATAAAGAAAGCATTATGTGGTTCCTTGAAAATTTCAAAAAGGAAAATCGGCAGTGGACGAAAACAAAGACAATAGTGACCGACAAAGACATAATCGAAAGGCACGCAATCACTGCCATGAAAATTTTTCAAACCAAAATTACATGTGAAAAATTTAAAATTGTGTCTTCAGAAAAAAAAACCATTCTTGAGTATTTGCAAAAAATGGTGTACACTAGAAATGATACCAATTTTTTTAATAATTGGATGAAATGAAAAATAATATTTCGGAACGGGTATTCGAGTATTAGATACCAACTGGTTCCAAATTAAAGATCAATGGTATCTAGGGGCTCAAAAAAATAATTTCTTAAACACAACAAACAATCGAATTGAATGTATAAGCTCTTGTGGAGTTTTTAGAGAAACTATTTAACATCTTAAATGCTCTCAAAAATGAACAAAATACTAGGCTGGCCAATGCATTAAATAAAAGGCCTACAACTTTGTTCCAATCTGATAGCACAGAATATAAATATCAGCAATTATTAACTCTGTATGCCTTGCAAAATGTTGCAACAACTTAACTATCATAAAATAACGATTACTCCAGAGGATGGAATTTTGTTATGTTGTAATTCGACAAAAGCAACTCATGATTTTTGTTATCTCCCATGTAAGCATATTTTTGCTGTAAGGCATTACATTCATGAAGATTTATTTGATGAAAGCTTAATACCTCGGTAATGGATTATGTCGTATTTGCTTGAAAATAATGATCTAGGTGTATCAAAGAATAGTGCCGTAGATAGAAATTAAGGTGCAACAGTAAATACGGTCAAACTCACTTAAGATGAGCACGGATAAAACGAGATTCTGGATATAACTAGCGTTGCGTAGGTAAAGTGATTGAAATTGTATTGGTTGACGTAGTAATTGTTCTCGCTTATTACGTTCACGTTTCACGGTAAAGACGAGTAAATTTCACATTTTGTAGTAGTTTTTATATACATACTAAAAGCCCTTTCAAGTAAATATTTGTTAAGAATTTTTGGGATTTCCGTAATTACGTTTCACAGATAAGACGGACACATTTTAAAAGACTTAAAATAGATTACCTACTGCTTAGAATTCGCTTATGCCTTCCGGCTTGCCAATTGTACACATTGTACCTGTTTTACAAATGAATGCAAGGTAATTTCTGGTCAATTGATACTTTTGCAGCAAGACGTGAGGTTGAAAAATGGCTTCAATAAAACGCAAAACATTGTGGAAAAACAGAAAAACTACACTTGCTGCATTCGGAAACAATTTAACTCACGTGAAAAAATTAAAAAAGTGTACTAGAGATGATATTGATAAAGCGCTAATTGTGTGGTTTAAAAACCAAAGAAGTGCCGGTTTACCCATTAATGGGCCCATTTTAAAAGCGCAGGCTGAGAAGTTCGCGGAACAATTAAATTATACAGACTTTAAGTGTAATAATGGGTGGATTGATCGTTTTAAAACCGCAATAACATTGTGTATGGAAAAATAAATGGTGAAACGAAATCAGTGGACACTAACATTACAGGTGAGTGGTTAAAAAGTGTTTGGCCGGAATTACGACGAAAATTTAAAGATGAAAACATCTACAACGCCGACGAAGCCGGATTATTTTTCAATTTAACGCCAGATACCACTTTAAAATTTAAAAATGAAAAATGTATTGGTGGAAAAATGTTGAAAAATCGTCTTACTGTTTTAATTTGCGCTAATATGACGGGAAGTGACAAAAAAAATTTGTTGGTAATCGGAAAATCACGAAATCCTCGCTGTTTTAAAAATGTTAAGTGCCTACCAGTTGACTACACCTCTAACAAGAAAGCTTGGATGACATCTACAATTTTGAAGAGGAAATTAGAAAATGGATGATAAATTACGACGTAACAGTCGAAAGATTTTATTATTGGTTGATAATTGCCCAGCGCATCCTGAATTGCAAAATTTAACCAACATTTATTCCGATTAAAATTGTTGTCGCGATAGCAAAAGTTAATTACTAAAAGTTATTATATAATAATTGTTATTGAGAATGGTTGGTTTTGTAAGAAATTTGTGTAGGGTTTTAACTGAGGGCGGCCCCAACCAGATGTTTAAGTTGCAGGTGGAGGCTAAATTGCCTTTATCGAAGGGCAAGACAAATCACTAAATATGTTTATAAAAGCGTTTTGAAAATAAAAATGTCAGTATTATACAAAAAATTACACCGCGGTCAAAGCATAAGTTGTTCAGGGATTGAAATGTGATATTTGAAATACAGGATTTCTACGGTTGATTGCACATGTTAATTAGAAATAATGTTTCTTTGTATAATTAAAGTCAAAAGCGTTCACACGAAATAGTTTTATTGCTTTTGTTAGTTGATATAGAAAATAGGGGGTGAGGGAATAAAAACGTTTTGTTGGACTTAGATATGGGAGTTTGATTAGAATTTTCAAAGCGTGCGGGAGTAGATTTGAGATCGATTCGGTGTTTGTTTAATGAGATCTTCTTTTCGTTGTTTTGTGTTAATCGATAAATCTGAGTATTTAAACATTTGTGCTGGTGAAAGCTTAAAAGGATAACCTACATGGATAATGTAAGTAAAAGAAAGATTTTACGGTTTGTGAAATTACACAGAAAAAGTCATTCTACCTACTCATTTAAATTGTTCAAGCCAAACTGAAACCCGGACCTGCAAAACTGTTGTGTTCATTGAAATTACGCAAGCATAGCGAAGCACGTTCTCTTTTCTCTCTTTATGTGTTCTATTTTGTGTATTGATAATTCCAACCTGTATTTATAATGATAAAACCACAAACGATCATAGGTATAAAGTCAGAAGCTGGCCATGATCTAACTATATATTTATATATATATATATATATATATATATATATATATATATATATATATTTATCCAAATGTCCCTCTTGTTACCGTTATATGCCTATATGTCTATATTTTTGTGTTTTGTTTTATGCCTAAGAGGAATTGAGAGCGTTATTATCTTGCATTTGTAATAATACGTACTAATCATGTGGGTGAATCGGTGTTGCAGGACTTTATGTCAGAGGTTTATACTTTGAATGGTTTTCTGTGTAATCCATTATATCATTCATTGTTACTGTACATGTGTATCATTTGTTGTGCTCGTATCCACAAATTTGTATGTAACGTACTTGCCCTCTCATTTGTGTCTACTTAAATAATCTGTAACCTGTTTAATTTTCTGTTGTTATTTTTTTATGTAGGTTGAATTTGTAATATGTATTACTAGAGTGCTTAATGTATTTTGTTGTTAATAACCGCCTGATTGGTTAAACAAAAGGGCCACATGATCGGGATGACACTTTTCCTTTTCTTTTTTAGATTGATTGACGATCTTATTGTGGATACGATCACACTGTTTATATTTATTGCCTTTATGTGAGTTATTGAAATTGCCTTGAATTTTATTTTGGTGATATTTAAATGTTGTAAGGTACGCCTTTTTAACTTGATTTAATGATGTCCTTTGTTTTTTGTGTTCTGTTTATGTCCGGTTGTCCCACACCCTGTATAATGCTTTATATGTAATTATTTAACTAAAATCAGACAGGAATTGGTTCCAAAAGGATCCCCTGTTTGTTATTTATTACTTGTTTATTTTGCTTTAATTTGAATACCATTTATAGACCTGATTTTATGTTTATTTGTGACTAAACGTCGTTTTAGGCAATGTGATAGATTTTGTACGCCTTTAATACCGATAGAGTAGTGTTGATACATATTTAATCCTTTGATTGTTTTGATTACTTGTGTTATCTGATCTTTGTTTTCTTTGTGTGATTATTATCGGAATAAAGGGAGTTTTCTTGGTGATTCTTTTCTCCCGATGTAAATAGGATGACGAGCGAATCACCAGGTAGCGCACTCGTTCATCTCAATTACAGTTTGTTTCATTTAATTACCTGCCACCTTATGCAACAAATTAACCTTATCCGACCCTATCTCCTGCACATACACAACGTAGGTTATTTGCCACTAGACGATCACTGTTTTTTTATCAGGTTAGAATTTTGCGAGTTCTAGATCAGATTTGTAAATCAACTCTGATTATTTAATCACGGCCAGTAAGGAGATTTAAGCTATTAATTGGAGTAAGCCTAACATTAGCCGACGTAGCATCATTCGCAGTGACATCAATTTAAGCAATTAATCATAGCATCTTATCAGTCAAATTAAGATGCATCCTTTAGCTATTGTTTTGTCTCTGAATTTGCATTAGTGCGAACAAGTACAAATTACACGTTTTCATAATAGGGTACGTCTGGGTTACGACAAACATCACCCTTATTTTTTACCACCAAACACGTCTATCCTTCAACCCATGGACCAAGGAATTATCAGGAGTTTTAAAAATGTCTACCGTCGCTTATTAGTGTTACATAGATAGAATGGAAAATAAACTGGATCTTAAAATAAGCGTGTTAGATGCAATTCGCCTAATGAGTGATGCGTGGAATAATGTGACCCCCACAACAATTCAGAACTGTTACAAAAAAGCTGGTTTTGTTTCTGCTGTAAATGAAAGTTTCGAAGAAGAAGACGATCTTCCTTTATCTACTTGATTAGAAAGTAGAGACATCAATAATTTTCTAAATTGCGCGTCCTTAGATGACTACGTAGATATTGATGCCGATGTGATTACTTCAGGTTTAAAAACTGACGAAGAAATTATACAAGGTATTACAGAACGAGAAGCTGAAAGTGATGAAGGTGATGTAGACAGTAATGAGTGTGATAAACCCATGGCTGTTACACTCGCTAACGCAGGCGACGCATTGATATTATTGACACGGCTTTTTTAAGAAAACGGTAGTAGTGAGCAAATTTTTAAATCTATAAGTGTTTTAAGAGGTAGTCTCAATGATGTTAAATTTAAACCAAAACATCAGCTAAATTTTTAATAACTCTCCTAATGCTTAAGAGAGAATTCCGCTTTTTGATGCAAAATAATGTATTTTTATGCGTAATAAACAATATTTTAAAAAATGTAGTATCCGCTTTAATTTTTAGAGTTTCTCGGATATAACGTTTAACGGATATAACGAGCAAAAATTAGCAGTCCCAGAGATCTCGTTTTAACCGAGTTTCACTGTACATTAATAAATGTTGTAGAAATATATATCAAAGAGAAATCTAAACGGGTATTAAGTGAACAAGAAAAATATTGAATATTATTTACTAGATGTAAGCTTGCAGCATCATTAGGTGTAGAAGCTCAGGGTGGATGTTTTACCAATGTTATCAATTTGTTTGATGACATTATCAAAATGCTGCAACATATTTATAATTTTCAATTTACGTATAGTGGCGAAAAACCTGAGATTCAATCAATGGATTCTGAAATTGATGATAGGAGAAATCAAATAGATAATCATGTTGAAGTTAATTATAATAATGAAATAATGGATTTCGAAATTAATGGCGACAGCCGGGTACAAGATCAAATGGTAGATACTTGTACTGAAATCAATGATGAAGTAATAGCAACAGACCTAAATAAAGTAATGTAAAGTTTTCAGGCAAAATTAAAAGGGTGACCCAAAGGCCGCGACTTACCAGTAATTGGTTTGCCAAAAAAAAAGAAACAATACAAGAAAATATTTCGAAAATAAACCAGTTTCTGAAAAACAACAAATAATTTTCAGTTGGCTGGTGAAAAATTCTGCAACTGATACAGTTGGAGTAGCAGACTTAAATCCTTTAGAAGATGGAGATATACGAATTTTAGAAGTGAATTTGTTACTGATTAAAAAACTGTTACCAGCTGAGGTATTTGAAAAGGTAAAGCTTTTAAATTATCTATTTCTATGTATTTTAAATGTCACCTTTAGTAACTGTTTCAAGGTTGTTTAACCTTTATGTGACTGAGAGGGTACCTGGATACCCTTTTCATTTTTAAACCGTTGTAACACTTTTATTTTAAAACTTTTTGCTTTGAAACTTCGTGACATCTCATACGGACTTGTTTACTTTATTTTGCCAAAATGTTTTTTTGTTTTCTATATTTTTATGAATAAAAATCCCTTTAACTTTTTTAACCCTTAGGTGACAGCCAGGGTACCCTTAAGTAAAAGTTGGAATAAATTAGAGTTAGACTAAAAAGAACTTTTTTATATTCATATAGAGATAAAATCTACTCATAAAATTACATCAGATAACATAAAATAAGTATAATAAAATATGTGTTGTAATTTATTCAGCTTCTCTATTGCAATTTCCGCATAGAACTTTGTCGACAGAATGCTCATTATAAACGGATTTTGAACACTGATTGCAACTTTTCCTTGTTTCCCGTCTTTTTTTTGAGCTCTCTTGACAAAAATAACAAGAGCTGACTACTTTATGACGTCCTGAAGTATCACGCTAGATGGGATTTTCTGACAGAACTTCAGGTTTTTCAAAAAGTTGTCGTCCCAAAACCATTTCTACTGAACTTCTCGTAAAATGATTGGCCATAACTCTTGGTAATTTGCATCTGATATGAATGGCAGGCATACATAAATCGCTAGCTAGGCCTTTGAGAAATAATCTGAGTTTATCAGTAGATTTTATGCCTGGGTTGTTTTCCTTGTCAATTACATAAGGAGCTAAACCGCTAATATCTATCATATTGTAAAAAAATGCCAAAGACCAACGATTGGTTCTCCGCTGTACTGTATATTCTGACAGCATTTTGTACATTGTATCTACCCCACCTTTAGTCTGGTTGTAATATTTTATAATTTCAGGTCTCGCGGTTTCCGTGTTTTCTACTTCACCTGTTACATGCATAGAAGACAGTAGAATTATTGCCTTCTTTTTCTTTGGCACATATGAGCAAAGCGTTGCATCTTTGTTATAAACAAAATTAGTGAAATTGATTGGCCTTTCTTTAGATGCTTGCATTTTGGCATGCAAAAATGACTTATTTTCTCTGACAGTACCTACTAGAGTTAGGTTCCACGAAGCCAAAGTTTTTGCAAGTTGCAACGTAGTAAAAAAATTGTCAGTTGTCACGTTTCTTCCTGATCCTTTATATTTAGAAACTAGATCAAGGACTGGACGACGTTCTCCCACATTTGTTTGTCCTTCTCTTTCAGGTGGCTTTCCTGTGTAGAGCTGACCTTTTAAGGGGTATGCAGTTTTTGAATCGCAAGCCAAAAATACTTTAATACCGTATTTCGCATGTTTTGAAGGGATATATTGTGTAAATTTAGTGTGTCCTCTGTAGGGAAAAAGTTGCTCGTCTACTGTTATGCATTCATTAGGCTGATAGTTTTTTTGCAGGTTTTTGTTTAGCATTTCCCATATATCCCGAATTGGGGCAGCTTTATCCGTTTTAGCACGTTCACCCCGAGTATGCTGATTATCAAAACGGATAAAACGTAACAACAATTTAAATCGATCGCGTGACATTACAGCATGTATAACAGGCAATGACTCCAATTTCCACATTTCAGATACGTGCTCTCTGTTTGACTTATGTACGCCTGCTGCGATCAGTATTCCAAAAAAAGCATCCAGCTCATCCTCGGTAAATGGATGGAATACTTTTGATGGCGGCCTATGTCCAACTGGAGCTGTTTCTAATATCTTTTTGTTATAGTTTTCAACAACCTGTCTTCCTTTTCGATTAGTCTCTCTTAAAATTATAGAACATATTTCATCACTAATAAATAATCTGCACAACTGTTTTGGAGTGAGGGAAGAAGTAAATGTAGGAGCTCCAAATCTACCTCTTAAAATATTTCGCCGCAGAGTTTCTGTTTGTGATGTTCTTTGGGGAGTATCACTCCATTCTGAACCATCTTTGCATTTTGTAGTTACAGGAACGTCTGTAGGCTGTATTAATTCTTCAATGTCGCTTTCATTGTAATCGCTTTCTGCTTCAACTACCAAATCCATTTCAACATCAGATGCTTCCAAGTCTTGGTCGTCAGGATTAGAAACGTATTCGTCTTCATCAGATGGCTCAAAGGGCTCTTCGGGATCTTCATCTGACATATACGCTAGCTGCCTAAGCTCTTCTGATGTCAGCCTGAAATATCAATTTTTTATCTAATATATAAAATTCTCGTGTCGCGGTGTTTGTTACCAAACTCCTCCGAAACGGCTCGACCGATTTTTAAGAAATTTTGTGTGTATATCGGGTTGGTCTGAGAATCGGTCAACGTCTATTTTTCATACCCCTAAATGTTAAGGGTGGTCCAACCCAAATTTTTTTTTATTTTTTGGACAAAATTTTTTGTTTCTATTTTTTTATGATTCAGCATTGAAAAATACATACAACCCTAAATTTTCACCCTTCTACGATCAACCCCTGTTTTTGAATCGCAAAAAATATTTCCTAGAAATAATGTATATGGCAAAACAACGTTTGCCGGGTCAGCTAGTAACTTTATATGTTTCTTTTATTTACCTGTACCCTACTCGTATGAAAGTGATTTTTACTAACTCGTGTGATTTTCTCACTCGGCTTTCGTCTCTTATGTCAACATTCACGCTCGCTAAAAAAATCTATTGTATTGAAATATTATTTAAACCCACATAAATATTTCACGGTAATTACTCAGAACTTATTATAGTGAAATATAATTTACCTAGTTCGTCTCCATTTTGGTTTTGAAGCACTTGTACTTGGCCCAGCCTCTTTATCACACATTTTACTATAGGTATGCACGTGTTACTAGTTCAACGCTTTAATCACAACTGATGCTATAAACCATAGAGCCTTGCCAATAATTCGTTTTTGCGAGTTTATTCTTGTTTAACGCACGATTTTAGTGGATGGGTACACGGGTACCCCGCCCGTCATGTAACGATGTTTTTTTATCCAGTCACATAAAGGTTAAAATACCTATAATTAATCTGTATTAAAAATTAATATAAATAAATTATAGTTATTATTTTATTAAGTTTTGTTAATAGCTGTTCATTCAAATAATTTAATTGTATCAATAAAGATAATTATTGTTGTTAAATTATAAGTTTTTGTATGAAGGAATAAGTTCAAAGGTAAATATGTAATTAAACATTAATCATTTTATTAAATACATAAATAAAAAGTTTACCTCAAGTGCTCTATCAAAGTACAGGTCATAGGTTCAAATCCTACTGAGGTAAACTAATAAAATTATTAATAATGTTTAATTATTGTTGTTTATTCATATATTCTGTCGTTAATTTATCTTGCCAAAAAACACTCGAGCTTTTCTTTTAAAGATAAATTTATTTTGAACTCAAAATTTTTCTATCAGTAATTTTGTTCGAAAAACTGACATTTGGCAAAATCGTGAGACCGAAGTTTTTCTCATAAAATTACTGATAAAATAAAAGCTCTTGTGTTTTTACTGTTGAATAAAGGCCTGATTTATAAAATCTCGTTGACTGAGTTTGGTCAAGCGACGCTCATTTTAAAATTTAATTTTGATCAAATATTTAATATAATTTCATTAAACTGGTCCTATGGAATTTTATACACGGATGATTCTGTAACACAAAAAATTTCAATCTTCGTTTTTTAAAATATGTGTTTCTGAAGATTGCACAGAGAAATAATAGTGCAAAAAAAGTTTTTTTTTTAATTTCAACATTTTGAAAGACTAATTGGGTTCATTTATCAATTAACGACAAAAATTTTGAGTACTTAATAAAATTTTGCATTTATATATGTTTAATTTAGTTACCTTGGCATTTTGGTAAAAATTATAATAGATATTATAATATCTGAAAAGTTTGATCATAAGTCTATGCCATGATTTCATAGTCATCATAATTAAAACCTAAAACTCTTTATTTATTATTTATTTTCACTTGACCGCAACGACACTAAACTGATAAATTAGCTCCCATACGGGACTTGTGGAATGAATGGGTTCTAATTCTGCCTAAGCTCTATAATGTTCACGAAAATGTAACAGTAGATGAGCAACTGGTACCTGTTAGACAGTACCTCTCCAGAGAGAGGTCAAGGTAAAATAGTTGTGCTAGATCTTACTTATGGTCTAAAAGGTCACAATGTAACGTGCGACAATTTTTTACCTCGTAGAATCTGGGTTTGATGCAATTGAAAAGAAAAATAATCATGCTTGACACTATTCGCAAAAATAAGCCTCAATTGCCAGCCACATTAGTCTACAACAGGAAAGAAGTTCTTTCTTCAAAATTTTACTTTATCAAGGACACGTCTATAGTTTACTTTATTTCGAAATGGAATAAAAATGTTACGCTTATGAGCATCATGCACCACAATAACGGAGTGTGTAACCAAGATAATAAAAAGCCGTTTATGATTTTAGATTACAACAAAACTAAAGGTGCTGTAGACAAGTTAATAATAACATACACATTCAGATGGCAAACTAAAAGATGGCCAATGACTTAACTTTTACAATATCATGGACGTTTCAGCTTTCAACGCTTATATTCTGTGGTGCGAAGTAACTCTAACCTGGAATGCTGGAAAACTTACAAAACGGAGACTATTTCTTGAAGAACTGGGTAATTCCTTGATCACTCCATTATTGCAAAAAAGAAAACGTATTCCTCGAAGTATTCCTGCAGCTGAAATGGTTATAAAGGCACGTTCTTCAACCAGTACTGCCGAAGTAAGGGAACAACCAACCATAACCAAGCGTAAAAGATGTAATTTTTGTCCCACTTCAAATGATAAAACTAATATGGTATGTTGTAATTGCTCAAAATTCCTATGTATAAAGCTCATGTATATTACTACTGTCAAGACTGTAACAAATAAATGTATATACCTAACTACTACGTTTTTCAGATGTTCTTTACATAGAGCAAACGCCAAATACGAAGACACCTGCGCAGAAACCGAACATTGCATTAAAAAGAAATGGAATAATGATGAGTGAGAAGTAGATATTATGTTCCGCCCTCAAAATGTAGTGTTGTTTATTGTTTTCTAACCTCATCTTTCGTGCACGTTTTTATCAATTTAAACAGTTTTTTTCAAAACTACTTCCGTTTCAGCACCTTTTATTTACAAGTAGGTTGTATTTGTAATCCACAGTAATATGTATTAATATAATATATTGATTTAGTTCGTTGTTTATAATGGGTGATGCGAGTACATCTTCTGATAGTACATCAAACATTCCAGCAAAGAAGCGGCGTGTCTTATCGCAAGATGCCTGCGAAATTATTTGGAATGTTTATCAGTTTCATAAAAATATGAATGAAGGTATGTCATTATTGTACGATTAACATCTGTCAGCTTTTTCACGATTCTGTACAGTTCTTGATATCGTTGTGAAAGCAACTGGAGTATCTAAAAGTACCGTCGTTAGAATTATCAGAGAAGGGAAGTGAAATTCAACGTGGTGAAATAGAATCGTTTAAGACTTCTAATAAAAGAATGAAACCGCACCAAGATCATCTGTCGATAATTGTGGGGAACAAGTCATTCGACGCATTGTACACAATTTTCATGTCACGGAGAAACGACGACCAACCGTCAATGCTATCTATAATATTATTAAAGATGACGAATCCATTGGTTTCTCTGGGAAGGAAACGTCTTTAAGAAGATTAATAAATAAAATAGGTTTTAAATGGACGAAAACCGTTGACAATCGTAAATGTTTAATGGAACGATACGATATACGATCTTTACGTTGTGGTTATATACGAGCAATAACAAAGAATCGAAGAGCAGGTCGACCCATTGTGTATACAGATGAAACATATACATTCATATACATGCATCGCATACAACGCCACTTTCCTGGGTAGATGATTCCAACGAAGGTTTAAAATGTCCAATCGGTAAAGGTCAACGTCTTATAATAGTACATGCTGGTGGTGAAATCGGATTTATCAATAATGCCCTCTTAGTTTTTAAATCGGGCTCAAAAACAGGTGATTATCACGACGATGTGAACTTTATTAATTATAAACGATGGATTGAGCACCAGTTATTACCGAATTTGCTCGAAAAGTCAGTTATTGTTTTGGATAATGCAAGTTATCACAACACGTTAGCAGTTAAACATCCAACTTTTAGCAGTAAAAAAAATGGAAATGATAACTTGGTTACAAGAACGAGGGATCGTACATGATGAATTCCAAACAAAAGTGGAGCTGTATGATTTAATAGAATGTAATAAACCGAGCTACACGGAATATTCAATTGATGTTATATTTGCGAAACATGGTCACTCTGTATGTCGACTACCTCCATACCACCTGAATTGAATTGAAAAGCAAATTAAAGGATGATATAATTGAAGAGCGATTGGTAATCCCGTATTTTATCAGTACCTAAAAAATCAGGCATGAATAAAGAGAAGAAATGGAGATTAGTTGTAGATTAAAAAAAAATATATGATAAATTGCAAGACGATACATTTTCTTTACCAAATATTAATGTTTTATTCATTTAGGTTTAACTCAGTGTTATTATCAAATGGATAATACCAGAAAGTAGAAATTATACAGCATACACAACGGGGACGGCTAAATACAGAATGAAAAGGTTTCCCATGGGATTAAAAACAAGTCCAAGTGTATTTTCAAGATTAATCATAATGGGTGTGACAGAGCGTAAATATGAAAAGTGTGTTATTTATTTGGATGATTTAAATGTGTTCGGGCGAAACTTAGATGAACATAATAAAAATTTAATGGACGGTTTTGATAGGTTACGAAAGGTTAATTTAAAACTTAATACGTTAAAGTGTGAATTTCTTAAAAAAGACATTCCATATTTAGGTGATATAATTTTAGCAGACGGGATTTCACAGATCCAGAAAAAACTAAAGTAATAAAAATTATTCACAATCAATGTAGACGAAGTAAAACTATATTTTGCTTTCGCTAATTATTACCGGAAGTTTGTACCGAATTTTGCGGAATTATCAGGGTTTTAAATAACTTATGTAGATATAATGTGAATGGACAACCGAATGTGACTCATCTTTTAAAACACTAAAAGAGATACTAATGCAACCATCACTTTTCCAATATCCAAATTTTTCAGAACATAATAAATTTAAATTGCTTCAGGATTAGGTACGGTTTTATCTAACGGAGACGGCAGACCAGTAGCATATGCTAGTATAGGCTTAAATAAAGCAGAGATAAACTATTCTACAACTGAGAAAGAATTATTAGCTATAGTTTAGGAAATTAGACATTTTCGACTATATTTATTTGGGCGACATTTTAAAATTTATACAGATCATAAACCATTATTATATTTATTTAACATGAAAGATGCGTCGAGTAGACTATTAAAATGTCGTTTGTGTTTAGAAGAGTATGAAGATGTATGTTAGTATCCACGATAACTCCAGAGCGAAAACACCTACGTACTTAAAATTTTGTATTTAAGCTTGTTTCCTTTTTGCTTGAGCAGAAATCCAGTGGCGGAGATGGGAGTATATTAGAAGTAGTTTTTCGTTCTTATCAAATATTTGTAAAACAGCTACATATTTCTAAGATATAAAAATACCTAGATATAGACCTTAAACATATCTTATTTATGTTCTATGAAATTTTTGGTGATACGACGCGTTATTTAACGGCAAAAAATTCCTAAGGTAGAATTTAAGTGTTCAAATATTTTCATTATCTGAATAACGATTAATTTTATAAGAAAAGGTATAGACATATTTTTTAAAGAAAATTTAATTTTACATAGCTTTTGTTTATGAAGTTTCCTAATATAACGCAAGGTAAGTCTAGAAATTAATCAAATATGAACGAAAATTGTTAAGTTGTATTATAGATATCTTATAGATACGGATGGCTTTGGAATTTTTTTTAAGTTAACATGTATTTATGTCTTAATCTCTATCTGACATGAAGTTTTAAACGTTATTCTGACAGATTTTTTTTTTTTTGTTTTTACAATGTTACTGGTTTCGTTATGAACGTATAAAAACAGGTTGCATTAGTCACCCTAAAAAAATTATTTCATTTCTTTTAATTTTTTAAGTTAGAATCTAGATTTCTATTAACCTCTGTCAGAAGTTTTAAACGTCTGTTTGTCATAGATTATTGTTTTTGTCTTTAAAATGTTGCATATTTTCGTAATAAACTTATTATAAAAAAGGCTGCATAATTATCCTAAAAAGAAGGTTATTAAAATTATTTCATTTCTTTTAATTTCAATTTTGTAGGTTGGGAGTTCGTGTGGTGTTCCAGATCAGGTATTTATAGATATAAATATAGGTAGAGTAGTTTTCGAATTATTATTAGATTAGATTGACTGAATTGAATGTATTAATAAATGAATAGTAAGTACTAAATAATAATCAGTGCTATAATAACATGGAATATATATGTTTTGCCGACGGCGGTGGTGAAAGGTACGTAATAATGAATAAAGTAAGGACCATTTCACAGTTGCTGCCATTGATGAAACCTTTAAGGAACTTTTAAAAGCTTTGAGAAAGTGAGAAATGTCAGAACCTCGGAGAAACGGACCGAAAGTAGCCGTTGACCTTGGAATGAGTGTTTCTGTGAAAGATTTTGAAATGTCAACGGATCTAAAGTAGATTAATCGAAGTACATCTGGTAGAATCACTAGCATTGCTACTACCAATAACCGTAAATACGGTACTTCTAAAAAGACAAGTATTAGATCTGCCCATCAATCTCTTACAGACGAAGATTCTATTTTATTCAAGATAGTAATCTAGGACTCGTTTTCTGTACCACTTCTGAAAAACTTGATTATTTTCCAGGTAACTTCCACGAAACAAATATTTGTTTACCGTTTGGTGATTTTTCAATTGTGATAGATTTCGTAAAATCAAAACAGATGTAGAGACTGTGCATTTTATTGGTCATTTAGCTTCAACGACGATGGTTAGGTTGATTTGTTCTACCAAAGGGAATATAAAAGGTGGTTCCTCCTGTTGACGCCTCGATTTCCTCTTGTCGTCCAAAAAAAAAAATTAGCTGGAATAAATGATCTTATTGAGTTCACCTTTTACTAAATGGAGGAGGTGTAAACTATTAAATTTCTTCTGATTTTGTTTTGAACAAACGAGCTATTAGTACAGGTACTTATACAGTACGCTGGTGACAGATTAAATGTCTGTCTGAGGTATCTGTCACATTGAGAGGCCGGTACGTTTGGATTGGTTGAGCTGGAAACAAGACAGGCACGTCACCCATTTGAATAGTATTACCCTACACGGACCTTATCGACAAACACTACAGTAATTATATTAATTAAATTTCTCAAGATTGCTAATTGTTTCTAATGACCTCTCCTTGGGTTTAAACGATACAGCATGCTTTTAAATTTTTTTCTTAATTACATATTAGTAAAAGATCGTATATTGAAGAGGACTACAAGACCCATAAACCAAAGTATGTTTCAATTAGATACCTTTGATAATACTGACACACATAAATGTTTAAAGACCATAACTGTTTTTATCACCTTATTTCCAGAACATTAAAAAGAAGTAATGAATTACCACTATACAATACGCTGTGGAATATATAAGCAATACATATTACGTGTTCCCAAACGTTACACAGCAAAGAAAGAATATGTTTTTTGCAAATCTGTTGGCACAAAATTAATATTCGTAAGAAAACAGTCCCTTTGGGCATGACTCCAGCCAGACTGATATATGAAGTTTGTCTTAAGTACCTATTTATTTTTCACTATACAGGGTGTATATAAATTGGTGCATTTCCTACACGTGGCGTTATGCTTTGGACAATTCTGAGACGAAAAAGTATTTACAAAAATGTCGGATCTGCTTTCATTTTTTCAAAAATGAATGGCAACGCTGACATTAATGTGAACACTTTCAACCTGTGGCAATTTATCAACAAAATACTTGAAGCCATATGGATAAAGTTAGATTCAAATAAAGATGGATATGACTCATCGATGTAAAACTCTATAATAAAATTACATATTTTTATCTCTCTCTTTCTCTCTCTCTCTCTCAACTACATGTATTAGAGATGGTCATAAAAACATAAATCTGCTGTGCAATTCATATTAGCGCACTAACGTGTGTCGCGATTAAGAAGAAGCATCTGTCACTCCCGCCATTTTTTAAATTATTGTTTATGCGTTTTCGCTTTACGTTTTATAAAAAAACTATCTACAACTTGTACAGTAAATTATCGGTAATTTGGTAACATTTTTACATAATTTATATGAACTTTACAAAATTTTAGGTATGCTACATAATAAGCACCTTAAATCTCAAGCGCAGATCGCAGTTATGAACGTGGTTAACACGTTCAGTACTAATGACACAGCGTGTGTGTCATCGGAGTTTCTCGGCGGAAGTCGATGACACATTTGTTGTGCCACGGACGTGATTCAATAGCAAGCATTAGTACGTCGTCAGCGTTCACCCGATGTTGCTGTATATTTACCGGCCTGTTAAGAACGTTATAGCGTATAGGTTTACTGTTGCGGTTTTCAGTTCTGTGAATTTGCGGTTTTGTTATGGATCCATAAATTCCGGGGGCTTCTAAGCCCAAAAGAATTTGTTCTGAGAAGGACAAACGTGCTTTCCGGACAAAATTAACCTAAGCAGAGGTGCAGGCTATTGCTGAAAATATAGGAAACATTTCCGATGAAAACAGTTGTGCGGAATCAGAAGATTCGTGGCAAGCAGCAGAAAATGAAGATTCTGAGAGTTCTGAGGAAGATGAAGTAAATGTTCCTAGTGATGTAGAAATTAGTGTAAATGATATAAATACAAGTGACGCTGAGTCTAGTGATGATAATTGTGGCTACCAATTATTCGTTTGGAACGTGACAATCAAGGGACACTCGTTCAATTTGAATCTGTTATGCAGATATGCAGTACATTATTGTGTAAAATATGATACTTGGAAGAACTACTTTTAGCGCACGTCTGAAGCATGTGGGATTAGTATAAATATAGTTAGTGCTATAAACAAAGGGTTACAGAAGCCCAAAAAGTAAATAAAGCTCCACAGTCACCAGCTAAGCGCAGAAAACCTACGAAATCTAAATCCACCGAAGTTGATGAGTATGTGATGTAAAGAGAAAAATCTATGAAATGCATTCAAAATGCAAGACATGTCTAGTACTATACCTGTTTTCGTCTACTTTCGACATCAATTGCAAAAATAGGAGCTGAAATTTCAAACTTTGCTGACCTCGTGTGAAGAAACGGAAGCGGTCCGACATTTTTGTAAATAAATTTTCGTCCCAGAATTGTCCGAAGAATAACGACGAGTAAAAAATGCACCAATTTATACACACCCTGTATACATATACTATGTTGCAGCTTATTTTACATTAGAGCAGGCCATGTAAATCTAGGGAGAGCGTGGTAACACTGTTAACAAAAAGTTACTATCGTAGTTGGGCTTTTGTAAATTGTAGGTTATATTTTGAAAGTGAAACTAATGAAGCGTTGGAACATAGTTTTTCACGCTATTTAGACTTTGTTTACACGAAAATCGATTGTCGAGTGATCTATTAAAAAAAAACTAAATTTTTGTCTTCAGACCATGAACAGGAAACAGTACATTGGTCATAAATGACAACACCGTGTCTTAGCTAATACAGTGAGATGTTTTGCTAACCAAATCTACCTAAAAACTAATAAGAATGCCTTCTCCTTTCGTCACTCTTCCAAAATAAAAAACAGGGGAGAAATATGCAGGAAATCGAGAGTGCTTTCGTGTTACAGTTTACTTACTGCAAGTAAATAACCACAAATGTATCAATTTAAGTCGTAGCTAAATGGAAATGACCACAAGATGGCTGCTTTCGCATCCACGGACAATACCTGACGAAAACCAAATATTTAAATGCATTTTTACTCAAATTTTGATGTTTCTTCCAATCATTTGACATAACCCTTTCCGCGTGTGAACAAAAATTTCGCCACATTGTAGGAGGACATTTGGATAAAGCCTCAAGCCATAATTTCTGAACCCTATCTTTCGATGGAGGTTCAGAACTTATTTGCTTATTGTACGTCATATCCAAGCTTAATGAAAATATCAACTACATAATTTTTTCCCTGTAGACCTAAAACATTTAATTTTGTTCCACAGTTGCTTTTTTGTTATTTTGCCCTCAACTTCGACCCCGTGCGTAACCAAGCACTCCTGCAGCTGACCTTTCATGAAAACACGGTGCAGCTTTTTATAATATCGCTTCTAGCACGCCCTCTTCTCCTGTAGGTAGCTCAATTCTATAATAAATTCAATTGCCTGCCTCACTTACAGCGGTCAAAGAACAACGATATGTCTACTACTCATGAGCTCGTTAATAGTATTGGTTTTGGCATTTGCATGATAAAACTTGACGTCATATTACTAGGAAAATGCGTCATAGAACTATTAGTCAACAAAGTGAGATAAAACTTCATTATTGTGTATCGATCACTTGTGAAGCTAACATCCTACTATTAAACTTGTGTGTGTGTATATATATATATATATATATATATATATATATATATTGAACTGTATAATTAAATTATAATGATATTGTTAATGGTAATTGTAATTAATATCTGAAATGGGGATAGAGTTCAATAGCTTTATCGCTTATTGTTGGCAAACAAAATAAACATAATTTAACCTTTGATGTAATTTTGATTGCGTTTAAATGTAATCGTGAAATCATGAAAAATTTTACTTTTAATATAAAAATGTTCTTTGTGAAATAAATTGCAAATTATAATAATTGGATGGTATATGAAACAGACCTTAGTCGAACCTGCATAATAACGCATGCGTAGCGTCCTAACTGAATTAAAATGCAGCCTGTCAAAATTGTCAATAAAAGATCTTAAATATGTAAGTTCACTTTTGTTTTGTTTAAAATTAAAATTGAAAACTTCATTTACCTTACAGATATTTATATCATGTTGTCGCACAAACATTTACACATATAATCAATAAAAACATAATTACAGGAAATCAAACGAATAATCAAAACGATTTATGGGTTATGATAATAAAATTTCACTCACATGTGTATCTGCATATTCCCAAAGATGTTTTCATTTGGCTGATTCCATATTAATATCATGGGTAGACTTCTTCCCATGTGTAGTCGATGATACTGCTCTGTTGTTCATAACGGTGCTGCATAGATTTCCATACTTCATCCAATTCCTAATTGTTGATGAACGACTTTTCTTTGGTAATTGTAATGTTACGTAAAATTGCTTATATAGTTTCAATTAAGCACTGTGTTTTAAATCGTATATTATTTATATGTTGTTTTAGATGTTTACAAAATTTTTCGATTTTAAAATTATATTTTATGTTCATATAAATTTTAATTAATTTCACTTTTGTTTTAGATCCCGTTATGGAATTTAGCTTGTTAATAACTATGCGTCGCTTCAAAAAAATAAACATCAAATTCAGAGAACTGAATAATTTTATTAACATAAAAAAAATAAAAACACATCAACCGAAATTTGAACACGTAATCGAATCGAATCAAATTTATTATAATCGACAATTATATCGGTAACCTAACTTTTAAATTTAATCGTAGGTTAAAAACAATTGTTACTGAGGTCTCGACTCTTCACTGATCGCGTTTCAAAAATCCGATAATATTAACGTAACTTAAAACTTACATGTTAGCACCATCACTATTAACACTTTTACTTGTTAGTCAAAAAAATTAAAAATAATAAGAGAGCGAGAAATCAGGAGCAATTCCTTTTATACTTTTCTGTTAGCTACCAAAATTTCAACTTTTTCTGTACCATACACACAAAGTATCCAAGCATCTGATTGGTCTAAACAAAATTGTAAACTTAACTAAAATATAAATTATGCTATAACTTTCTTAAAATAAGTGGGATTTACTTTTTGAAAACAGATTCGGAATCAGGGCAAAATTCTGCATAAAACGATACCTCACAAGCCCTAGTTTGCTTTAACTCTGTGCAATTTGACAAATTATAATCTAATTTTACTTATATCTAATAAACTCTATATTTTACACCTAAACTAATTACATATTCGTAATCTACACGAAAAACTGTATCAGAACACATTTATTTCAAATCATTCTTTATGAAAACAAGGGAAACCTTCTATTAATTACTCTTATAATTTATTTTAAGCTTAAGTTATCCTACAAAAACTATAAATTTGCAAAATCCTTAAAATTAATACTTAACCTAATTTATTACAATTTTACTCATAACTTGCGTCTACAACTTCCAAATTACTTGAAATGTTATTTTATGATGTTGTTATAACTGTTTTTAACATCAATACTTTTTACTTTCACTGTATAGCCTAAAACTTTGTCAATTTAGAAATTAAATATCCCAATGTAGAAATGTTCATGTTCTAATTAATGTTTATAATGCACTACCACTTCTCCTGCACTTTTTGTACGGTTTGTCTATGAATTAAAACTAAACCGTGTCCGTATCATAACCCTTTCTTAAAGTTTATATATTTCCTGCATTGTAACTAACTCGATACATGTTCTACATATTGTTATTAACCTACTTCATGTGATAATTATCTGTAAAGTTTCTAAATTGCTTAAATACTTTGGATAAATTGTAAATTTACTGAAATATGTTCTACGAACTTAATCGTACTCACAAATATCAATCCTTTTGACCTTCCTCACATGCTCCTTATATAGCTCATTGCTTTTTATGAATAAACAAACTTGTGCAAATTCCACCAAGCCGGTTTCGTTGAATCAAAACCATTTTCTCTCACTGGTCTATTACTTTACTTATTAAAACGCAGTGTAAACATTCTCCAGTCTATTTAAATTTGCCCACTATAATATATATATATATATATATATATATATATATATATATATATATGCGTATTCTATTTATCATTCCCTATAAATGGAATATTTTTTACATATTTGTGTTGAAAAATTGTTCTGCTCTGAAAGAAAGAAACGCTGAAAATAATATTTTTAAAAAAGGGCGCCACCTTTTTGTGATTATCTCAACAGTTCAACATTTTCAAAGATATAACAAAAAATAGCACACCAAGACGTTATTTTTTTATTGAAAATTGAAAATCAAATACTTTGCATTTGAGCAGCATTATTAGTGTTTAAACCTTTTTTATTGATTCAAATAAATCTTTAATAAAACAATCCATTTTCCATAATTTAAATAAAAAAGTACTTGAACGTATTTTACTTTACATTGTAATTAACAAAAAAATAGTGAACATTATTGAACATACTTCAGTAATTGTCAAAATGTCGATCATCTTTTCGATTCTTTCCGTCAAAGACCCTGTGATATTCTGCAATACCTGAAAGTAACTTTTCTAATGCTTTCTGTATTCCATCCATTATACAGTCCTTATTGTAAAGAAAGACGCCCCTGGACGTTAGCCCCAGTAGTCTAGCTGGATAACTAGCTGATCCCTCTCTACCAACAATTTATACAATTTTCATTTTGTTTTTGAAGTATTCTAATAGAGCTATTACAGAATGAAAATCGACCATAAGGGATTCTAAGAATCTATCGTCATTTAGACGATAAATAATATAGTTCAATTAAGTACATGCACTGTTCCTTCTCAGATATACAAGCTATGCTAAGAACTTTGTATTTGAATTCCGTGGGAATTGCCGGTAAGAAAGAAGTGGCTAATATGTCTATTTACAGATCCCTTTCTGTTAAACATAGATTCAGCGAGACGAACGTTTCGGTCAGCCTTTTTCTTGTAAGTTTGATCAACCGTTCCTTTAGTTATTCAAATTTTCTTAAATTCTAAATGATCACTGGTGTATTAAGCGGGACTCAAAAAATATTTTATAGTCAGCTGTCTACTGCAGCATTGGTCAAGATTTTGAAGGAGTAAAAGAAGGGGTGGAAACTTATTGGAGTAAAGTGGCTATAGTGTCAGTATCGTTACTCACACAAGTACCTTTAGTGTTCATTATGAAAATGTTGACACTATCTTTGGAACTATTATTTCTTGTATGAAGCTTGATTACCTTCACAGGCAACTTATACTTCATCCAGTCTCAGCCGTTAGTCAAACCAAGAGTGCTTACGTGCTTGGAGAATCTCCGAAATCAGAACGCTTCTTAAACTTCTTTCTGGGGAAAAGGTAGTAGGATCTTCATTTATAATGCAGCAGTAGCCATTGAGGTCCCCGCTCATCACTTGTGCATTTCCTGACTCGTTTCATACACTTTTGCGCAGCCACTTCCTTTGGCCTATGGGCAGTAGTGGTTGAAGTTTCATCAAAATCAATTTTTTAAAGCGGTTTAATACTTTTTTCCAGAGTATTGAAAAATGAGATCACACTATGCGGATTAAACAGTGTATCCCTAGATAGACTACATGCTTCAGGTTTCCATACGCTTACTGAAATTTCATACACTTCATAAACCCTCGAATCTAACCTATTCCAGCTTTCTGTTCTTTTTTCAAGACATGTTAAGTTGAGCTGCAAAAATTGGCGACTCCTTTGCAATAACATGTGTTATATGAAAAAGGAATTCATTTCGGTACAGTAATAAATTCACAATAATTAATGAAATTCATTTATTTATTTTACTCTAGATTAATTTATTGCAACATGAGGTTTACTATCAGTTGTTACTGTTTCATTTACAGGTACAATTTTATTTTTATGTTTTTTAAAAATAAAGAAAATTTTGATTTTATTATTTGTTGAAGTTGTGTTGATTTTCTTTTGTTTATTTTTTACTTGAGGTTGAATAACTTTTTCATTTGTGATAGCAAACATATATTTAGATATAGTGGTTTCTCTAAAAGCTTTTCTAAATTTTTCATTAGTCAAACCATATATCACTGGATTTATAGCAGCATTTAAAAAAATTAGATATCTTGACATAAACCATAAAACGTAGTAAGCGCCTTCGATCTAAAAAAAAAAGATTAATTAATTACTGTGGTACATTAAGTGAATCTTGTAGTGAAAAGCTTTTAATTGAAATAAAATTGCACTAGCAATGGGCAATTAATAATCATATTTGAGTGTAAATCTGTAATGTACGGGCTTTATTTATTATTTACCCATTTTAATTATTTACTCTTTGGGCATCTTAAGGGATTTTTATGAATTTTCTTAATAAATTGATAGCCTCGTTATGATACTCTTTTTGCTCAATGGTTCAGTAGGTGAGTATAGCTGTGTGAAGCTGTCCCCCCAAGTTGCATATTTCGTATTTAATTAACGGCATTCGATTGACCATTTATTGGCCACAAATGACCACCAACAACTTTCATTGACTACCCTCTGTTAAAAAGTTATTGCAAATATAAGATTGGGGGGCAACTTCACACTTGCCGCCCGAAATCGAAAATAGCCAATTTTTATTACTCTATCTGATTGACCATGATTGACGATGAATTTGATTTGTTTGACCACCCTTCAAAAAAAAACTAAAATATGCTTTATATTCATTATACAGCATGGTCAATCCTCGAATATGCTTTTTGACGATTGACCACCCTTCATTTCCTATCAATAATCATCCAGAAGGACAATTAGTGGATTTTGTTTAATAATGTACTATTTCGAATTTTGACACATGGTCAATCCTCGAATATGCATTTTGGGACATGACCAATCCTCGTATTTGCTTTTTGAAGAGTGAACATCTTTTATTTCCTATGTATAAACAATAAAAATTGCATTTTGTTTAATAATAATGTACTGTTTCGAATATTGAGACATAGTCAATCCTTGAATATGCTTTTTGAGAATTCACCATCTTTTATTTCCTATGAATATTCATCCAGAAGAACACGTAGTGCATTTTGAGTAATAATGTATTATTTCGAATTTTAAGACACGGCCAATCCTCGAATATGCTTTTTGAGACATGGTCAATCCTCGAATATGCTTTCTGAGGATTGACCATCTTTTACTTCCTATGAATATTCATCCAGAAGAACACGTAGTGTATTTTGATTAATAATGTATTATTTGGAATTTTGAGACATGGCCAATCCTCGAATATGCATTTTGAGACATGTCCAATCCTGGAATATGCTTTTTGAGGATTGTCCATCTTTCTTTTATTTCCTTTGTATGCAGAACAAGTAGTGCATTTTGAATAATAATGTATTATGTCGAATTTTAAGACATGGTCAATCCTAGAATGTAAGGTAAATGAGTTTTAATTCAGAAATGAAAATCACTAAATATAATTAATACATTTGATTTTAAACCGTAACGAAACAAAGCTTTTCCAATTTTTTGTATTAAGATCAGTAAGTAATTTAAGTAAATAGTGTTACGTCCCAGTTGCCCAAGACGCAAAATAACCCCAAGTTGCTCACGAGAGCATGCCCGATACCAGGTATCGGGTACCGCTTGCAACTCGAAATGACAGTAATGGGATTCCATATTATGGGAGAAAACAACGAACGACCTCTCAAATTCCGAACACAAACACCCAACAGTTAGAAGTCATATGTCGGAAATTCTACGTGTTCTTCTGAATGAATATTCATAGGAAATAAAAGATGGTCAATTCTCAAAAAGCATATTCGAGGAATGACCACGTCTGGAAAATCATATTCAAGGATTGACCATCTCTGAAAAGGCATATTTGAGGATTGACCATACCTCAATATTCGAAATAGTACATTATTAAAATAAATTCAATTTTTAGTCTTCTGGATGACTATACATAGGTAATAAAAGATGGTCAATCCTCAAAAAGCATATTCGAGGATTTACCAAGTCTCAAAATGCATATTCGAGGACTGATCATTTCTCAAAATGGATATTCGATGATTGACCATGTCTCAAAATTCGAAATAATACATTATTATTCAAAATGCACTACTTGTTCTTCCGGATGATTATACATAGGAAATAAAAGATGGTCAATTCTCAAAATGCACATTCAAGGACTGATTATTTCTCAAAATGGATATTCGATGATTGATCATGTCTCAAAATTCGAAATAATACATTATTAATCAAAATGTACTACGTGTTCTTCTGGATGATTATTCATAGGAAATGAAAGGTGGTCAATCATATTCGAGGATTGACCATGTCTCAAAAATCATATTCGAGGATTGACCATCTCTGAAAAAGCATATTTGAGGAGTAATCAAAATGCACTACTTGTTGTTCTGGCTGATTATTCATAAGAAATAAAACATGGTCAATCCTCAAAAAGCATATTCTAGGATTGACCATGTCTTAAAATTCGAAATAATACATTATTATTCAAAATGCACTACTTGTTCTTCCGGATGATTATACATAGGAAATAAAAGATAGTCAATCCTCAAAATGCAAATTCAAGGACTGATCATTTCTCAAAATGGATATTCGATGTTTGACCATGTCTCAAAGTTCGAAATAATACATTTTTAATCAAAATACACTACGTGTTCTTCTGGATGAATATTCATAGGAAATAAAATATGATCAATTCTAAAAAATCATATTAGAGGATTGACCATCTCTGAAAAAGCATATTGGAGGATTGACCATGTCTCAATATTCGAAATAGTAACATTATTATTAAACAAAATTCAATTTTTATAAAAGATGGTCAATCTTCAAAAAGTATATACGAGGATTGGTCATGTCCCAAAATGCTTATTTGAGGATTGACATTGTCTCAAAAATCATATTCGGGTAAAGACAATGTCTTAAAATAGGAAATAATACATTATTAATCAAAATGCACTACTTGTTCTTCTGGCTGATAATTCATAAGAAATAAAACATGGTCAATCCTCAAAAAACATATTATAGGATTGACCATGTCTTAGAATTCGAAATAATACATTATTATTCAAAATGTATTACTTGTTCTTCCGGATGATTGTACATAGGAGATTAAAGATGGTCAATCCTCAAAAAGCATTTTCGAGGATTGACCATACCTTATAATGAATATAAAAGTATATTTTAGTTTTTTTTTTAAGGGTGTTCAAACAAATCGAATTCATGGTGAATCATGTTTAAACGATGGTTAATCAGATAGAGTAATAAAAATTGGTGATTTTCGATTTCGTGGGGCAAGTGTGAAGTTGACTCCGCAATCTTATTTTTGTAATAATTTTTTAACAGAGGGTGGTCAATGAAAGTTGTTGGTGGTCATTTGTGGTCAATCGAATGCCATTAATTAATTACGAAATATGCAACTTGGGGGGCCAGCTTCACAACAGCTGGTGAATATAATGTAACAATCGATAAAGTACAATGATTTTATTGTACAAACTAAAATCTTTGTTCATACGACGTATAAACGAAGGGTTACGATGATTTAATCTAATTTTTCTTTTATTAAACAACATTAAACAAAACCTATCTACTGAGTGATTACTTAAAAAAAACATTTAAAGATTGATAATACCCCCTTTGGTAAAAATCAAGTACATAAAAAGCAATATATTCATCTAGTTGCAATATTGCTTCATTAATCGATCAAATGATTAAAAAATAACGCTTACACACACTCAATTATTCACGCACGCATGCACACGCGCTCACACACACACACACACACACACACACACACACAAACACAAACACACACAAACACACACAAAAACACACAAACACACACAAACACACACACTCACACACACACACACACACAACACACACAAACACACAAACACACACACACGCACGCACGCCTACACACACACACACACACACACACACACACACACACACACACACACACACAGACACAGACACAGACACAGACACAGACACAGACACAGACACAGCACAGACACAGACACAGACACAGACACAGACCCAGACCCAGACCCAGACACAGGCACAGGCACAGACACAGACACAGGCACAGACACAGACAGACACAGACACAGACACAGACACAGACACAGACACAGACACAGACACGGACACATACACGGACACACACACACGCACACACACACACACACACACACACACACGGACACACGGACACAGCGGACACACGGACACACGGACACGGACACACGGACACACGGACACACGGACACGGACACGGCACACGGACACACAGCACACGGACACACGGACACACGGACACACGGACACACGGACCACACACACACACACACACACACACACACACACACGCACACACACACACACACACACGCACACACAGACTGCGTTGGATTTCTTTGAGATAGATATAGTTATGGTTCCGTTGGATCTCATGGATGCCTGGTCAGAATACCTGTAGTAATACGTTTAAACAGCCGCGGGTCCGTTCAACTCTCTTCCGTCCAATACTTTTTTGTTTATTTGCACATATCTTTGATTATGTAATCAAAGGTCCCCATTCATGATTGAAGGACGATACTTTGCCTTTTTCATTAATATTGTTCTCACTTAAACAACGGCAACGTTGCAAAAATTTAGGAAACGCTTCGAAACCATTCAATTGATAACTAGTAGTGACCGGTTTGCTATTTTTTGTGTACAGTTCAGCTTAAATTCTTCAAAATCGGTACGATAACAACGTGCTACAGTGTTAAATCAAGTTTAAAAATCTACATTCACGCCGTATGGTAAGCTTTTTATAATTTAGTCATTGGTATTGGTAGATGAGAACTTGAATGTTGCTCTCCACTTGTCGCAGTCATGTAATTGTTTTCCATTTGGTCAGAAACGGTCGCCATTTTTGTTATACATGGAATAATAAATCCGTTCCCATCTAGTTTCTCAAATCTCTCCCGGGACGGTTTTACGTTCCTCATAATGTATTTTTGTTTGGGATATATTTTGGTTTCTTCTGATCGTTTATGACTGGTATTTATGTTAGTATGATAACTTATGAACCTTTTGGCAACATGTTAGTAAATTAACACCTGCATCTTTCCAGATGCCACCTCGTAAAAGATGGAATGCTGATGCCATGATTAAATCTATCGCTGCAGTAAGAGACAGCGAGATGGGATATAACACAGCTGCAAAGGCTTATGGTGTTCCAAGGTCTACTCTGAAAGATTATGTAAAATCTAATCTCCCACCTGCGGATTGTGTGAAATCAAAATTTGGAAGGAAACCGGTTTTTTCCGCTTTGCTCGAGAAGCGTCTTGTTAAATACTGTTTGGATATGGAGCAGCATTACTATGAAATGACTATTTCTGATCTACGACAATTAGCTTACCAGTTAGCTATTAGAAACCTGATTTCGCATTCTTTCTCTAGAAAAGCAAAGGTTGCTGGCAAAAAGTGGGTTAGATCATGTTTTAACCGCCACCCACAACTATCCCTTAGACGACCATAGAACCTGTCGATGGCCAGAGGCAAAGGATTCACAAAACAAAATGTGGACAAGTATTTCTCTATACTGACCGAACTTGAAAAAAATAAGCTTTGACCCGTCAAAAAAATTCAATGTAGATGAAACCGGAATATCTGTGGTACAGCACAAGGCTACCAGAGTAATTAGCTGCAAGGGAAAAAAGCAAGTTCAAAAACTGTTATCTGCATCTATGTCAGCTGCAGGTCAGTACATTCCTCCTTTACTAATATTCCCGTAGAAAAGATGGCAGGTAGAACTGCTTGACGGAGCTCCATCAGGATCGATAGGGGCATGTTGCGATTCAGGTTGGTCCATTATTTCTAAAGTGGTTGGAACATTTCATTTTGACTGTTAAGCCTTCAAAAGAGAGCCCTGTGGTGCTCACTCTTGATGGACGTTATTCCCACACTAGGACCCTAAAGGTTATTGACCGCGCGAGAGAAACAGGAGTATCCATAGTTTGCCTTCCCCCTCACTCAACAGACAAACTACAGCCTTTGGACGTAGCCTATATGTTTCCTTTGAAGACACGTTATGCACAGGGTATAGAGCATTGGATGGCCTCTAATCCAAACAGAATTGTGAGGAAACTACAAGTAGCTAGTTTTTTGGACGCAGCGTATGTTCGTGCTTCAACTCTCGAAACTGCCGTCAATGGATTTAGGGAAACAGGAATTTATCCTTTTGATCCAGATGTCTTTAATGAGAACCTTACCCTCGTATTCGTAAGCTGCTTTATATCACAGTCAGTATTGTTGATCGTGATTATAATTATGTATGTCTAAAAAACCCAAAGCTTCTATGCTATATATGAACTAATATTATTTTCCTTTTGAAGTTTTCCTGTAACCGATACATTTTTGTTCAGGTATATATTATAAAAAGTCCAATTAACAAACAAAATATTCACTTTGATAAAAAAAATAACTTACTTGATTTTTGGGTGTCGTAGATTCTGCAAGGCTGCAATTTATGAGATAATTTCGGTAGAATATGAAAGCAGTTAATGGAAATCTACAAAGTATGAAAGTTGCTATAACAATGAACATCATTTTAGCTACCTTCTTTTTGTAATGAACGTTCATTGACTTCACTTTTCTTAAAACCACTTCTTCATATTGTTTTAACTGAAAAATCAAAATATTTTACACATAAGTACATGAAATTTCTAATACTAGTAATTTAGTGTAATAGCACTAGGTGTAAGTGGATCTGAAACTATTAACAATTACCAGAAGTTCACAAAAACAACAAAGTATTGTTGTTACTAATTGTTACATTTTTTCAGGTCAACCGCTATGACCGACGGTTGTTTAAAGTGGATTTAATTCTCTGTTGAAACGTTCCTTAGGTTAAAATATCCATAAGACCACTATTAAATTGATCAAACCTCATACTCCTGTTGATCGGTTCGGTCTTGGTTTGAACTGCTCCTCAGGGGTAGAACACGGGCACCATCCCCTCCACTTGTTTTATATCACAAGCCCGCTGGGGGACGTTCCCCTCCACTTTTTATATGACCACGTGGGGATCTAATTTTTTTCACCTGAGAATAAAAAGATTTAATCTGTTATTAATTAGGTCCCGTTTTTATCAAAGGAGATTGCATAACTATTATTACATTTCTTTTAATCCCATCTACAGATTGTAATCTAATTCATCTATGCGTTGGGGGTTGTATTCTAATAAGGGGCCGTAGTCTTGTAAGACGGGAACCTGTTCGCGGGCTTCTTAATATGTATTTATTATTTTTAAACAGTTATACAACTTCATTATGAATGGAAAGTAGCAATCAGTCGTCGACATGGCGTTAATTAATGTGTTTACAAATATTTTCAAAATTTGCTGCTGCAGCAAACACTATAGTCTAAACATTAGATGAAATAATAATAATAATCATTTCTACCCTGACGCAATAGCGCTTTTTATATGCCCACGGGGATCGTATTTTGGTCTATTTTATAAAGCTAATAAACAACTGGATTGTTTTTGATATTAAAAGCTAATCAAGATAAAGATAACATATACAATTGATTTTTAAATACGCTGTTAAATTATATATGTATATATATATATATATATATATATATATATATATATATATATGATAATAAACAGTTGATGGGTATTGCGTAATTAGTTAATTAACTTGTTATTATACAAAAGTGAATGTACGATTTCGCAATTGGACGTAAACAATAATAATGAACACCGTACACATTTACGTACATATATCGGGCTTTTAGCTATCACATGCCAGGTTAGTTAGAGAGATGCAATGCAATTGCGAAGCTGTTACAATTAAATTAAATTACTAACCAACTTAGAATAAAATGTCTATCAAACTCTTCGTGTAAAGCGTCAACAGCCAAAACCAAATATATATTTGCGCAAACAGGTTATTTAATATTGTCATGTATGCAGCGAATTGCCTGTGTCCTCTTCTTTAAGATAGATTTCGCCTCTATATTATTTTACATGCATAAAAGTTCTGTCTCATCAGAAAAACCTCTGTAAAAAAAAACTGTTTTAGATTTTATAAACAGGGCCGCTTTTAGAGCACTATTTTAAAAATTTCCGGTTTTAGCGACAATGGGATTATCATACCATCACATAAGTCTATTTTACATACAAACTCTGCCTTAGCAAAAATACCCCTCTGTCAAAAAGGAACTTAGATTTATAAACAGCCCCCTAGGGAAGATATTAGAGCGCGGTTACAGGAAACAAGTTTGAGTTATGACAGGCGGGGTCTTTGCAATATGAGAAATCTAAGTAAATATAATGACTGATATAATTATATACTGATGGTTATCAATCTATTTAGCAAGAACACGAGCTCTGAAGCTGAAAAACTACATGTTATTTAATCGACGTATTTTCGGTTATTTTTCAAAGATGCGAAAAGATACCTCAAAGTATACAGACGGATAAGAGCCAGGACTTTATTGCGAAAAATGTTCAGCAATTCTTTAACAAACATCAAATCTAATCATATAGGCAAAATTTCGCGATGCGATGCTTTCATATAGATAAGAATCGCACTAACGGGGTTACAATTAATGCGAAAGTCAATAACCTTTACACAGTATCTCTCTCAAGGCTTTATTTTCTGTAAAACATACGATACACCGTTTAGGTAACTGACCCAGAAAGACATTATCCGATGATTTTCACTGTATGCCCACAGGTATAGTTAGCACTTTTACTTCAGTCCTTGTAACAGAGTATTTTTCTGCAGTCGTTTCTACGGCTTTAGCGCGCAATTAGAATGGTGGGATTGATTCGCATACGTCTCACCAGTAAACTAGTGTTCATAATCTGCGTCTTGCAATTTGAACCATGCGCCGTCATTAGACTAAGGTATCTCTTGATCGTACAAATTTGACCTTTAACTCAACACCACTTATGAGAAACTTTTCCTGCTTAAATAAATCCTAGTGCACGTGACCAATCATCTCAATCTGTTTGCTGGTCGCTGCATGTACTTGACGTTTCGAGAAACCGTTATTTGCATATAGGTAAAATTTCGCGACGCGAGGCTTTCGGCGAAGGTTGTTTCGGCCATCCCCACCCCAACCCTTCCCGAACATAACCGAGATTGTAAGACAGGTGTAGGGCGTTGCAACTTGTTCTCGGGTCTTCGTGTATTGTCGCGGTACCCTTGGCGGAAAATTTGAATTTGTATTATAGTAAAGGGCCTAATGCTAACTTGTAAAACAGGTGTAGGGTTGCGAAACTTTTCCTCGGGGCTTTTCCCCCTGGTTCCTTGGCGGAAAATTTGAATTTGTATTTAAGTCTGCAGGTTATGGCTGGAAATGTACATTTGTATTGTAATAAGGGAGATACTGCTAACTTGTAATACAGATGTAGGGCTTAGCAACTTACTATCAGGCCCATGGCCCATGCCCCTCGACCAAAAATTTTAATTTGTTTGCGGTGCCATCTTTGAGGGGAAATATGAACTTGTATTATAATAAGGGGCCTAATGATAACTTATAAGGCAGGCATAGGGCTTCGCAACTTGTTTTCGGGTCCTAGTCCCTATTCCCTTGGCGGGAAATTTTAATTTGTATTTAAGTGTTTATATTCTGATTACTTATTGCGAGAAATTTGAATTTGTATTCTAATAAGAGGCCTATTGTCAACTTATAAGACAGACATAGGGCTTCCCAACTTGCTTTCGGGCCTTCCACCCCTACCTTGGCTCCCATGTCTGGTTGGAAACAGTACTCTGATAAGGGGCCCTAATGCTAACTTATAAGTCAAATATAGGAACTTGTGTTAGGTCTGCGCGCTCCTGTCGTGGCCCCTTGTTGCGAAATTTGAATTTGTGTAGCCATCTAGTTGTGTATGGACTCATGCGCCACCTAGCGTTATATTTCTAGAAATAATTAGGATTTCTAGGACTAATTAGGTTGTTTGCGGTGCCATCTAGTGGTGTAAAGACTAATATAATAGAGGTTGATGGTGTTCGTCTCTATCGTCTCTTTCTCAAACATACAAATCAATTCATCAAATCAAATTAATCAAATCAATTAAGCAGATCAATCCCAAACAAATCACGGTCGATCAAATCAATCAATCAATCAATCTCAAGCAATCAAATCACAACTTACAGCGGCGAAAACTAGTTACAGCTCAAAAATGCTGATTGGGCCAACTTACATTTTGCTGAAACCAATCAACCACAATTCAAAATACCAAACTGATTTAACTTAATCATACAAAATCAGCTGTTAAAAAAATAGCAGTATGATTTAACACAGAGTGCAAAAGAAAGCCAATCTCACACTGATTGTAGTTGCCCATCTAACCGCTCTTTCGCATTAACTGCGGCATTGTTCAAACACCGTTAGGGAAAACAAGTTTATTAATAAAAATCGAAGGAAAGCTTAGCGTTTGAAAATATATTATTATTGTAAACAACAATACATTATTTATTTAATCACATTCCTTATCGTTCTTCTTCTTCTTGAACCGTGATACGTATCTATCATCATCATGGTTTTGAGACTCGTCCTTCTCCTCCACCTCATTGCTCTTCTTCCTCTTCTGTGAATCACCACCATCACTGCGACAATACACAAAGGCCCGCGAACAAGTTGCGATCACGACAAGGGGCGAAGACCCGAGAACAAGTTGCGACGCACTATACCTGTCTTACAATCTCGGTTATGTTCGGAGAGGGTTGGAGTGAGGATGGCCGAAATAACCTTCGCCGAAAGCCTCGCGTTTTACATATATGAGACATGCAAATAACGGTTTCTCGAAACGTCGAGTACTTGCAGCGACCAGCAAACAGATTGAGATGATTAGTCACGTGCACTAGGATTTATTTAGTCAGGAAAAGTTTCTCATAAGTGGTGTTGAGTTAAAGGTTAAATTTGTACGATCAAGAGATACCTTTAGTCTAATGGCAGCTCACGCTTCAAATTGCAAGACGCGGATTATGGACATTAGTTTACTGGTGAAACGTATGCGAATCAATCCCACCATTCTAATTGCGCGCTAATGCCTTAGAAACAACTGCAGCAAAATACTCTGTTACAAGGACCGAAGTAAAAGTGCTAACTATACCGGTGGACATAAGCGAAAATCATCGGGTAATGTCTTCCTGGGTCAGTTACCTAAACGATGCATCGTAGGTTTTACCACAAATAAAGCCTTGAGAGAGATAATGTGTAAAGGTTATCGACTTTCGCACTAACTGTAACCCCGTTAGTGCGATTCTTACCTCTATGAAAGCATCGCATCGCTAAATTTTGCCTATATGATTAGATTTATCATATCGCAAAGACCCCGCCTGTCATAAAAAAATGTTACCCACAATGTACCTGTTTCGAGTAAATTTCTCACTACAGGTTTATGTATAGTGTACGCTACTAGTTTATGTAACCGCTCTCTAATATCTTCCCTAGGGGCCTGTTTATAAACCTAAGTTCCTTTTTGACAGGGGCTACTAAGGCAGAGGTTGTATGTAAAATTGACTTATGTGATGGTATGACAATCCCATTATCGGTAAAACCTGAAAATTTAAAAATAGTACTCTAATACGTGGGGTCAGCATGCATGCTTAACCTGTTTATAAAATCTAAAACCGTTTTTTTTTGGCAGAGGTATTTCTGATGAGACAGAACTTTTATGAATGTAAAATAATATAGAGGCGAAATCTAGCTTATAAAAAAGGACACACATCACAATATGAAATAACCTGTTTGCGCAAATATATATTTGGTTTTGGCTGTTGACGATTTACACGAAGAGTTTGATAGACATTTTATTCTAAGTTAGTTAGTAATTTAATTTAATTATAACAGCTTCGCAATTGCATTGCATCTCTCTAACTAATCTGGCATGTGATAGCTAAAAGGGCCGATATATACATGTACGTAAATATGTACGGTGTTTATTATTATTGTTTACGTCCAATTGCGAAATCGTACATTCACTTTTGTATAACAAGTTAATTAACTGATTACGCAATACCCATTAACTGTTTTATTATCATTATATATATATATATATATATATATATATATATATATATATATATATATATATATATATATATTAACAGCGTATTTAAAAATCAATTGTATACGTTATCTTCATCTTGATTAGCTTCTTTAATATCAAAAAATAATCCAGTTGTTTATTACCTTTACAAAATAGACCAAAATACGATCCCCACGTGGGCATATAAAAAAAGCGCTATTGCATCAGGGTAGAAATTATTATTATTATTATTTCATCTAATATTTAGACTTTAATGTTTTGTTGCAGAAGCAAATTTTTAAAATATTGGTAAACACATTATTTAGCGCCATGTCGACGACTGATTGCTATTTTCCATTCATAATGAAGTTGTATAACTGTTTAATATTAATAAATACATATTAAGAAGCCTGCGAACAGATTCCCGTATTACAAGACAACGGCCCCTTATTAGAATACAACCCCCAATGCATAAACAAATTAAATCACAATCTGTGGATGGGGTTAAAAGAAATGTAATAATAATTATGCAATCTCCTTTGATAAAAACGGGGCCTAATTACACTGTTTATTCTCAGGTGAAAAAATGCGATCCCCACGTGGGCATATAAAAAGTGGAGGGGAAGGTGCACCAGCGGGCGGGGCTTGTGACGTAAAAAGAGTGGATGGGATGGTGCCCTTGTTCTACTCTTAGGCAATCGACCTACAGAGTTGTGACCTTCTGCTATAGCTAACTTGAACGTGTGCAAAAGGAGTGACTCCAGTAGCATTTTCTGAATCTTTGTTATGTCAGATAAAACAGTATAAGCGACTTCAGGGTATTGATCGATATTTTAGCACATCTAACTTTCAATGTGTTAATTAGCGTTTACGTATCGCAGCCTGAGCTTTGTTCCACAGATTTGGCATTTTGAATTATGATTTTATTTTGGAGCTAGATACCTGAGGTGGTCTCATTTAACACATTTATATTAAAAAGTTGTGTTCACAGAACGGGTGCTGTATTTACAGTTTTCCGTGTACCTACTCTGAATACATCATTTCTGTTTCTATTATAGCTTTGTATAACGTCCTTAGACATTTGTCAATTATTTTATTCCACTTGTCAGATTGCAATTCTTTTTAATCTTTCATATGTTGTTGAGAACTTTACACAATGTGTTTTAAGTTTCCCTTTTCCTCGTCTACCAGGGTGTGGTGTAAGCACCTTATGGATCTTATACATTACATTACTTTTAAATACTTTCATGGATCAAGCAAGTTAACCTCTATTTCTTTTCAGCATTTTCAAACTTAAGACTTCGAGGAGTAAAAAGGATAAACAGTTTGGATGATGCAAAGTGTGAGTGTGCACATAGCAAGCAGTCAATCAGCAAAAGCGCGGATAGTAGCGATAAGCTCCTTGAATATTATAATTGCTTAATTCCTTACTAAAATAAATTTGTCTTACTTTAATAAAAAGTGTTACATAACAAATGAGCATTGTTCCTAATGGAATCCACACAATAATTATAATTAGGGTATGCCAATATATATTGGAAATTACAACATCCTCTGTACAATATTGTTCTAAAAAATTCTTCCATTGCCTCTCCTTAAAAAAGACAAGATGAAAATAATGGAATGAATTGTTTGTACTTACCCTGTAATATCGGTAGACCATCAAAGGTATTGAAAATAGGCCACTGAATATCCAAACACCAACCATTATAATCTTCGCATTTCTGATTGTTAATCGCCTTTCTTCTGGCAATGCGATTGAATTTAATCTATCATAGCTTATTGCTACTAAATTCATTACACTTGATGTTAGTACTAACGCTAAAATTAAAAGTACTTATAATATTCCTACATAAATAAATGTTACTAATTGGTAATAACAACGAAGAATTAAGCAAATGTACTGGGTGATTCGACTTCGAGTTTAATTATACGAGATAGTTTTTAAAGATATAATAAAGCATTCTTAAGGCAGTTTTTCATATCTAATAACCACGTGTTTTCAAAAATACCATCCGACGTTTCGGTTTCGCGGAATCATTATTCTCTTAATTGTTTCTTATAGGCGCCATATTTGATATTTACATCATTTAATAGGATATTTTAAAACATTTTTAATGATATAACACGTTCTATAAGTAACTTGATTTACAAGGACAATGTTAATAAAAATCAAGTAGGCTATGTTTTTATTCATTAACATAATTATTGATTTAACTCTATTATATTTGGTATTGTTTTAAAATTCTGACAAAATTAACATTTAATTTAAACAAATAACTGAAGTAACTGCTCAAACAACAAATCGTTTCTATTAATCCATAATTAGCTTCTCTTTCGCAAATAACCAATTATTCCTTGTATTGTCCTTCCTGGAATGGAATGAAATATTTGCTGCTACAGCTATAACCTCATCTCTATTATCAGGGGTATTTTTATATAACTTACTTTTTACGTTACCCCAAAGGAAATAATCGAGCGGACTTAAGTCAGGGCTTCCTGCAGGCCATCGCACAGTGCTCCGTTTTCCTATCCATTTGTTTGAAAAAACTGTATTTAAATATTCTGTTACGGGTCCGTTGTCATGAGGAGGTGCCCCATCCTGCTGCCACCACAATTCTCCTAATATATTGAGCGGAACGTTTTCTAGATAATCCCATAACTATTTATTTAAAAACTTGAGATATTTTTGAGCATTTAGCTTTCCTTCAATAATATGAGGTCCTAGAAGTCTGTTATGCCACATGCCAACACATAAATTTGGAGAAAATCTTCTATGGATTTTGCGCTCTTTTACAATATGTGAGTTTGCTGGGCTATAGATAGCCCAGTAAAGTGCATTATTTCTAGTGAACATGCCATTACTTGAAAACTGCACTCGTCCGTCTAGATCACTTTATTTAAGAAATTAGGGTCTTCGTTCCATTTTCCCTGAAGCCAGTTACAAAATTCTACTCTCCTCAAGTTGTCTTCTTGACGGAACTGCTGGCTTACAAGGTTTGAAGTTTTCATTTTAAAACCCTACAGACTTTTGTTAGTGGCAAATCTAAATTATGTGAAGCTTCGCGAGTGGACGTGGATCTGTTATTATTGACCTATGAGAACGTATAAGTATGTATGAATGTGCATTTATAGCAACAGGGTATCATAAGCTACATCCTACGGAAAAATTTCTCAGCGTACTGTTAATGGAAATTTTTATGATCGCCTGTTATATTCAGGGCTGACTCAAGCGTTTTTAGCGCCCTAGACGAGTGTATTGTTCGCCCCCCCCCCCTAATAATTCAGCCACTACACTGGAGGAAATTTAAAACGTGAAAAAAAAACAAATTCAATTATATTATAAATTTACTATTTATTGTCAGGTAATCATAATAACTTAACAATTATTTCCACTTTCCGAAGGTGTTTACAACGAAGAGTTTACATTTTTTGTTTCCAGGCTTTGTGTTTGGCAAATGTTGCCAGTGATAGGCATGTGGGAGGGTGGGGTGGGGAACCCTAGCACGAGAGAAAAGCTTCAAGGCTGTCGTGATTAGAAATCTTGTTTAGAGTTGTTAGAAAAACTACGAACAGCGCAGTACATTATAAACTATCTGATTCCAGGATAAATTACAAACTTATTGTATATTATTATTAAAACTGATTGTAAAATACACTTCCATTTGGAATATACAGAATATTCCAAATTTTACAAGTATTTTTATTTTCTCAAAAAATATATTTTTCCTATTTTTGGCCCTGCCCTGCTCTTATCTTATAGTAAAGCCGGCCCTGGTTATATTAATAATCAAAGTTTAAAATGTCAAACTTGAGAAGTTAAAGTTTTGTTAAAGCTTACCATATGTAAAATATTTTCTTTTTCATCTTCCTTCATTCTGGATCCATATTTATTTCGAGGTTTAACGAAGGAACGTTAGTTTGCTAGATTCCTGTCTAATTGTAAAAATAGTTCGTCCATGGTTGGTGTCGAATTGCTGCAAATACATCCTGTGTGCTTCTGCGGCATTTCTATGACTTTTATAATACATTTGAAACATATCACGTTTTTCATAATTTTTCAGTGCCATTTTATAAGAACAAATATTAGGCATATAATGCTGTGCCGCTTTTGTTGTTATTAACAAGTGCCAACTTTGATTCATTTATTTTTTATACTTGTTACATATTTTTATTAATATTTTTTTGTAAACCAAGTTACTTATGGAACATGTTATATCATTAAAAAGGCGACTTTTGTATTGTTATAATTGATTCATTTGTTTGATAAGTATGACAATGCATAGTGTTAGAAACAAAATGTCACACGTTTTGATTACAACCATGTAGCGGTTGCGTTAACTATCAGTCACGTTTCGCGCAACGAGAGATCAGCATCGCCCGAGGAAGAGTTCCTCGCCCAGAAAAACAAGCTAAAAAAGACATAAATAAAGCATCCGACTATGCCGACACCGACCACCGACAACGCGACAACGCCTTCACGCCATTGAACTTTACGTGGATAGCTATAGATGTGTAAAGATAGCCGGGTTTGTTTTGAATATTGTGATTTAAACATGTGTATAGATAGGCGCTAATTATGCGCAATGTCGGGTCGTTGAAAATACATTTGCGTCCCAATAGGAAATAAGTTGTAGGAAAATTCTATAAACTCGGCTAAGTTCATGCGACCGCTAACTTTTGGATAAATTACTGTTTTTATGAAGTAATTAGGCGTTATTTGCGCTGCTAAAATAAAATTTTGCGCCTTTACAGGAAAAAACACTAAAAACACTAAAACCACAAAAAAAAACTAATAAAACACTAAAAACACTAAAAACCACTAAAAACACTAAAAAACGCTAAAAAACACTATAAACACTAAAAAACACTAAAAACACTAAAAACCACTAAAACACACTAAAAAACAAAAACACAAAACAACTAAAAACTACTAAAAACAAACACTAAAAACACTAACTAAAAACACTAAAAACACTAAAGAAACACTAAAAACAACTAAAACACTAAACAACTAAAAACACTAAAACACTAAATAAACACACTAAAACACTAAAACCTAAAACAAAAACACTAAAACACTAAACACTAAAACAAACCTAAAAACACTAAAAACACTAAAACTAACTAAACACAAACTAAAACACTAAAAAACACAACAAACACTAAAAAAAACACTAAAAACACTAAAAACTAAAACACTAAAACACAAACACTAAAAACTAAACCTAAAAACTACTAAAACACTAACAAAACACTAAAACACTAAAACACTAAAAAAACATCTAAAAACCTAAAAACACTAAAAACACTAAAAACACTAAAACATAAAAAAAACAAAACCTAAAAACACTAAAAAACAACTAAAAACACTAAAACACTAAAAACACTAAAAACACTAAAACACTAAAACACTAAAACAAACCTAAAACACTAAAAAACACTACAAACTAAAAAAACACTAAAAACACTAAAACACTAAAAAACACTAAAACACTAAAAACACTAAAAACACTAAAAACACTAAAAAACACTAAAAACACTAAAACACTAAAAACAAAACACTAAAAACACTAAAAAACACTAAAAACACTAAAACACTAAAAACACTAAAAACACTAAAAACACTAAAAAAACAACTAAAACTACAAACCTAAAAACAAACTAACAACTAAACCAAACTAAACAAACCTAAAAACAAATACTAAAACACTAAAACTAAAACCACTAAAACACAACACTAAAAACTAAAACACTAAAAACTACTAAACACTAAAAATAACTAAAAACACTAAATAACTAACTAAAAACACTAAAAAACAATAAAAACACTAAAACACTAAAAAACACTAAAAACACTAAAACACAAAACAGCTAAAAAACTAAAACTAAAACACTAAAACACTAAAAACCTAAAAACTAAAAACACTAAACTAAAACCTAACAAAACTAAACTAAAACACTAAAACTACTAAAACACGAAAAAACTAAAAACACTAAATAAAACACTAAAAACACTAAAAACCTAAAACACTAAAACACTAAAAACACTAAAAACACTAAAAAACTATAATCATACACTAAAAAACTAAATAAACTAAAACATAAATAACACTAAAAACACTAAAAACTAACTCTAAAACACTAACTACTAAAACACTAAAACACTAAAAACACTAAAAACACTAAAACACTAAAAACTAAAAACCTAAAAACACTAAAAACTAAATAACACTAAAACCTAAAACACAACTAAAACACTAAAACGCTAAAACACTAATACATAAAACACTAATGACTAACACTAAAAATACTAAAACACTAAAACACTAAAACACTAAAAACACTAAAAACTAAAAACTAAACACTAAAAACACTAAAATATCTAAAATACTAGAAAACACTAATATAAACACTAAATAACTTAACTAAAAACAATCTAAATAACACTAAATACACAACTTAAAAACCTGTTAATTAACACTTAAATAAACGTACCTAAAAACACAAAATTACACTAACAGCAAAAAACACTAATAATCGCTAAAAAAGACTATTTAAATCACTAAAAAACTTTATCTAAAACACATAAAGACACCAAAACACTAAATAACACTAATAAAACTACTGAAAACACTAAATACACTAAACGCTAAAACACTAAAAAGACTAAAATTTTACACTAAATACACTAAAATTTACACTCTAAAACTAACACTAAAAACACTAAAAGATCCACTAAAAACACTAAAACGTACTAAAACACTAAAACACTAAAAACACTAAAAACACTAAAAAAACTAAAACACTAAAAACATAAAACAATACAAAACTAACACTAAAAATTAAAACACTAAAAACAAACTAACACTAAAACCACTAAAAGTTATTGTAAAATTACAATGGCACGGCTTACTTTTAATTTATTTAATACATTTTCGTACATTGACTATACTATTTTTTTCTAATATTAATTTAATTGGATTCTACATTATTCTTACTAATCTTAACCTTAAGTAAACCCCAACTCGTGTCTTCTTGTTTGAGTATGCTGATCGTTATAAATTACTCTCAAAATATTTTAATATAGAAAATCCTAATTAATTCCAAAGCTATGTTTTAAATTCATAAGGTTGCTTATCCATCACAATACAGTAATTAGACACCAAGTTCACGACTGTGAAATTCGTCGTGTTAATGTAATGTTTACAATAACTTGTTGTTTCCTGTAATAGTGCAAAATTTAACTTTAACAGCGCAAAACGGAGATGCCCAATTATCGCACAAGAAAAGATTATTCACGACTATGTAATTCCCTACAAAAATTTATTTCCTATAGGGACGCAAATTTTCCTTTTAGGAACGCAAAACGGCGTATAATTGTTGCCTAATTGAAAAAGAAAACGTTAATTTATGCAGAAGGTCACGGCTGTAAAGCTAGCCGTATTGATGTAAATTTTACAATAACTTGTTTCCTATAATGTGCAAAATTTAGCTTTAATGGCACAAAACGGCGAATAATGGGTGCCCAAATATCGCTCAAGAAAAGATTAGTTTATTCATGACTATTAAATTAGCTTAGTCGATGTAATTTTTGCAATAACTTATTACCAATAGGGGAGCAAAATTTCATTTTGGTGGCGCATAGTTAGCGTCTATATACTAAATAAGAAAAAAAATATTTATACAGAAGTACACGGCTGTGAAGTTAGCCGTATTCATGTAATTTTTACAATAACTTGTTTCTTACAAGGGGGCACAACTTAACTTCAACGGAGCATAACCTAATTATCACACAAGACTTATTTCCTATGGAGGTCCAAAATTTTATTTTAGCGGCGCAAAACGGAGCATAATTGGCGCTTAATTACTGCATTAGAGAAAATAATTTATCCAAAAGTTCGCGGCCAGTGTAGTCGTACAATTTTTAAGAAACTAAATATTATTAAACACAGATAATGTATGTTTACATACTAACTCGTTCATATTAAAAATAAAAATACTACTCGTTATAGCTGCCTCGATGGTGGAATGATTAAAGTTCTTACTTTTCACCCGAACCACACTGGTTTAAACCTGGCCGACGTTGCCGTTTTTCTCAGCACGGAGAAAAACCAAAGCACGCCTGGGATAGGGAGTAACTAAGGTGGAATTACTTTAGTAGGGTAAAATTCTAGCAACGGGTAATGCTAATAACCATTAGTAGTTGATACGCATAGAGATGCATGACATTTCCGTTTGTGTCTAGAAGTCGGTTCACAAATACAAAAATACTACGCTTTATATACTGCATTCTCGATATCGCTGCGTCAAGAAACTATTTGACTGCTATTGACACGACTGTTTTAGACACGACCACCCTTAATTTTATAGTAGTTACATTAAGGGCGTGCAGGATAAAAAACTATGTATAAACCACATAGTAGTCGCCATATTTTCTTTCGCGCCTACGCTTATATTTTCTATTGCTATTATACAAAAAATAAGTCAAAGAGATACTTAAATATTGAAGATGTATCATCGATCATTTGTGGATTGTGCGTAGAAAGTACTAACTCGGTTCCTTAACTTAATTCTTGTTATGGACCCGCCATACGTATGTCCATTATCTTTGTGGAAAGAAAACCTTGATGGTGCTCGAACATGAAATTCGATTGAAAATGTGGAAAAAATGAAGCATCATGTATTATGATTTTCGGCTATTGGACATTATTTTGTAACTGATATATAAATTATTGGACTAATAGTCCAATCATTTCATTTCGATCGGAAATGAATCAAAAAATATATACCCTTTAAGTATAACTTCCTATGAGAGATGCTTCTAGAACTTTCCAAAGACGTCGTTAGTTTTGATCTAAAATTACAAGATCTAAATGTTAATATTTGTTTCATATGAAGTGGATTTCTGCCGTACTGATCGAACTATCATCCGAAGAAGCCGAAAAGACACTCCACGTGAGTTTTTCATCAAGAATAGCGCTGTAGACAAGTAGCACCACGCTGTGTCAAGTCCTACAGAAATCACCACAGCAGTGAATGCGTAAAGCCCAGATATGAGCACATTAAATTGCATTAATTGGGGTGGCGACTATCCTGTAAAGTTCCATGGACCCCCACAGTAGATGAAGGAAGTGGCACAACAGCGAGTAATCCACACACACGAAGGTTTTTTTTCAAGTAAGCATATAAATGTTCGATGTAAACTGGTGCCCAGGGATAAGTATATATAGTATTGCGTTTTACATACCACTAACAGGTCACGTCAGATCGCCACGTCAGTTGTTATTTCCGTATACAATGCACTCGACTAATATACATTGCAGATATGCAAAGACAGCAATGATAACATACCAACATGCACCACATCACAGCAGTGAGAAGATCAATTAAGTTGACAGTAATTACGGTAAACAATACCAAACGCAATATCAACGAGACATTGGACAAAACTTTACACCAACAAGCATCATAACTTAAGTACTGAAGAAGCCAAAAGTCCGAACGGCACTCTACAAGTACTGTAACTAATATCACATCTAGGTACGTATTGTGAAATAGTATATTACACAACCAGCTGAGAAAGTGGTAAATATTGTACAAGCGGGAATTTTCACACTAGGGCACCAGCCCGAGTGTGAGAATGATATACAATTTCGTGCGAGCTTAATGTACACTATTTTTCCTACGACCCTGAAAAAGACAGTCTTTTAATGTTCTATTGATCACAAATTAAACAATTACAAAATATACTTTAATCTAATATTTCAAGTTTTTTATACAAGAAATCATAATCATGCCCTAACAAATAGTGTAATTTTTATGAACTTAAGGACAATTATCTGAATAATTCGAAATCAATATAGTACTGCTATCAGCTTGCTAATATTATTTATGTGAATAGCTGTAAACGTGGCGACTTTGATCGCGACCGAACTCCCTGTCGGATGACAACCTGTTGTTGCTACGGTAACTTATAGAAAAGCAATGCGAAGGTAAAAGGCACACGTGTTTTTTACTGCCGTATTGGGTACAATGAGAAAGTGAAACGCACTAGTGCTCCAAAGTATTATTTTCTGTACGATTAATTGTGCGATATGAATCATTTTCGTACATGGTCGTAGAAAAATATTGTAACAACCCATTTTGAGTTGTATTAAAATATACCGTAATTTACGTTCTTCATTCATTTAGTTGTAAATATAAGAAAAAAGTTTTTAATTATTGAATTATAAGTATGTGGTAGGCAACTTAATTTGCATTTTGGTGTAACTTAAGTGCATATCTTTTTAGGGGTTTATAGTTCTATATCGTTGACTTAATTCTTTACGCAAATTTTTTCGCGCACTGCTATATCACCAGATATTCAAAGCGTCCATTTTTTCACTTCTTGATGAATGTTGTGTTGTTTAGGAAGCCTTTTTTGGGTTTCCACCTAAATTTTGTGAAAAGTGCCATTGATTTAATGGTAAGATAATTTAACTCGTATTATATTAAAATTAAAACATTTGCTTTTTGCAGGCACTTTCATTTTTTTAACTTTGACACTTTAATTTTACCACTTTTAAGCACGCATTTAATTTTACTTTTACGTACGCTTTCATTTTATGATGACGTTTTGCTTTTAATGCAGATCTAAATGTAGACCCCAATTTTTATCTGAATTTCGAGAGAATGCAATAAACATTGGATTCAAAATTTCATGAAGCGAAATTTATAAGAAATAAAATTCCATTTTGGTGAGGTTTACAACGAACAGCATTGTTATTTCGAGATATTGCGCAATATTGGTGCAAAGATGACATCACCTTTGGTTTACATTTCCGTAATCGTTTAGATACCAGAGGTTATTAAAAAGTTTGTGCACAAAAATTTTACGAACAGGTATTTATATCCATAATTTAGTAATTTATGGCTATTACAATTAGTTTTTAAGACATATTTTATATAATTCTAAATTTAACTGTTAATAAACATTGTATATTTTTTATTTTTTTACATTTTGATAAAATTTTTATTGTAAACCTCGGTTTAGTTATTCCGAGCATAATTAAAAAAATAACTTGGCGTCCGAGATCATTTTTATTAGTGTTATATTGCAGTTTTTTCTTTTGATGTTAAGTGGAAATAACACAGCATAAATCGTGGTAATTATGCAAAACAAAAGCATGAACCGACCTATTTAAACTACCGACTGAGACAAAGGCATTATTTTTGGTGAAGGAGTTGTATCTCGTGTTAGTTTAACGATATGTTTATGAGAACATTTAACACCCATTAATTTATTAAAAATTATAAACCCTTCAACCACCACATTATATTGTTACCTAGTATATGTGCCTTTATTTTTATTGTTATGTGTAAAAAATAATAAAAAAACACAGAAAAGGGAGAAAACACAATGAAAAGCAAGGAATCAATAAAGTTAAGCACTTGGGACGTAATAGGAATTTACGAAGAGGGAACAATAAAAAACTTAGTCAAGGTTTTAGCACATTATAATATAGACGTCGCGGCACAACAAGAAACAAAGCTAAAAGGATCTGAAGTAGTGGAAGTAGGAAATTATATACTATTTAACAGTGGAACTAAAAATAGGTTGTTGGGTGTACGAATATTAGTAAAAAAAGAGTTAAAAATGGGAATAATAGACTTTACAGCAATTTCTGAAAGGTTATGTAAGATAAGAATGAGCGGTAGATACCATAAAATAAGTATTATAAATATACATGCCCCAACGGAAGCAGCCAGTTCAGAAATGAAAGAACAATTCCATGAGGAACTGGAAAAAGTATATGAAAACTACCAAAATATGACATCAAAATAGTAATAGGGGATGCGAAGCTACAGACCGACCATTGGAAGGTACAGTAAACACACGATTACAAATGGAAATGGGAAATTATTGGTGGACTTTGCCAGAGGAAAGGATATGTTAATAAAAAGTACGTATTACGAACGAAAATATCCTTAAAGGTACATGTATAACATCAAACGGCAAACACATCAATCAAATAGACCATGTGCTAGTAGAAAGGAAATCAGAAAAGTGCATCAAAAACATAAGATCTTATAGAGGCCTAGACGCGGATACCGACCATTTTATGGTAGGAATACGACTAAAACAGGAAATTCCCAAAAACAAGTAACAGAAACTGGCGAAGATATGACGCAGGGGCACTACGGACAGAGAAGGGCCAGAGAAAGTACGCCGAGAAAGAACAAAATAAGTCGAACGCCACAAGTATTGAAGGAATCTGGGAAAATATAGTTAATACTATTCGAGATGCAGCAGAAATTATAAAAGAAAATCCAAAGACAAAGAAAGATTGGTTCGACCAAGAATGTCAAGAAGCACTAAATAAGAGAAGACAGGCAAGAATCAAAATGATACAAGTCCAAACAGAAGAAAATATAAATCACTATAGGGAAGAGTGGAGAAGAACATGTAAAAGAAAACTTAAAGAGAAGAATCCTTTTACAAAAAACATAGAAGATAGAAGTAGTAGTAGGGCACCTTCCGCCGCCATCTTGGATTTTGACGTCACAAGGATGCCCCACGTGAGAGACCATATTTTCAACCCTTATTTTATGGTTTCTTTCCAGAGGTCATTTTCGACCCTTTTCATCCCTAATTATTTTTGTTATTACTCGCTTACTTGAGGGGCGTATTTTTTCACCCCTTATTTTATTGCCGCCCACGTGTGAGCTCGTATTTTCCACCCCTATGGTTTCTTTCCAGAGATCTTTTTCAACCCTTGATGGAATTTTCACCCTAATTACCGCTTCTTTGGCAGCCATACCTTTTTTGTACTTGCTCACGTGAGGGGTGTATTTAGGACTTGGGATTGGTTTGGAGTTGGTCCAGACGTTGGCCTTTGGGCTAGGGTAGGGCGACGGCTTCTTTTCGGGGAGCCTTTTCAACCCTAATTAAGGTCCTTTTGGTAACATTAAGAGCAGTACAACCCCTGGAGGTTAGGCAATTGCACGTGTTCTGATTGAAAAAGATTTTTATTTAGTCTATTTAAACGAGGTTGTTGGTAGAGTATCTATTAGTATCATTTAGCGATTCAAGATGGAAGGTCAGTTTAAGCACCCCTTTTCGGCAATAGTTGCGGGTCCGTCGGGTTGTGGGAAATCGTATTTTATCGTGGATTTTCTAAAAAATATCGAAACTGCCTGCGATACAACTTTTGAAAAAATTATCTGGTTTTACAATGAGTGGCAGCCTTTATTCAAAGACCTCTCTGTGGAATTTCAAAAGGGTTTACCTGATATGGAACAGTTTGACGGTGAAAAGCCTGTCTTAATAATAATTGACTATTTAATGCGCGAAACGATCGGCTCTGTGGTTGATATTTTTACAAAGGGTTGCCATCATCGAAATCTAAGCGTGTTTTTCTTAACGCAGAACATATTTCATCAAGGACGTGGACAGTGGGATATTTCTCTCAACGCACATTACATAATTTTGTTTAAGAACCCACGTGACAGAGCACAGATGCAGCATTTAGCAAGACAGATTTCGCCGGACAACCCGCAATTTTTAGAAGATGCTACTTCAAGTCCGCACGGATATTTATTGTTCAATTTAAAACAGAATACAACCGGATGTGCTACGTTATAGAACAAACATATTCGGGCCTCAAGGTATCTGCCAGGTATATATATATATATATATATATATATATATATATATATATATATATATATATATATATATATATAGCGAAAAAAGGGTTGAAGCCTCACAGTCATAACGATTACATCATATACGATGACTGACGTTTTAAGCGAGAACGCTGATATCCTGCGTGCATTAGCCAGATGAAGTAAAAGTCAACGTGACGCTTTATTGAAATGTTTGGATAGTAAGCAGGTAGAGTGTATTTGCGAGTGTACACATAACATTTTAAAATGTCGTGTACCTCTGTCAGCTGATCAGAAGCAACGACTCTCTCATCATAAGCACACTTTAAGACGCTTGGCACAGAGAGGCGAATCTATAAAAAAGAAGAAACAGTTTCTTGTACAGAAAGGTGGTGCATTTCTACCACTCCTGTTAGGACCATTACTCGGCGGAATCCTAGGTAATCTGGTTCAATAACCATGGATCACAATCTGAAGAAGCTGGGTAACGATATGGATAAAGTTATAAAAACCAAAATGACTGACCATGACAAATGGCAGCAGTACAACCAAGTTCTTCAAAGGTATCTACACTTTTCCAATCAGTTACGTCAGCCCACCAACATGACAATCAGCGGTGACGCTGTTGCTGATGATATTAGAGATTTTACCGCAACGCAAAGGTCTGACAGAGGACGAGATAGTATCAACGCTTCCGCCTTCATATAAAAGAAAAGGCGTGGCTTTCTTATGTATACTGAATACGAGCAGCGATGTTTTTTGGGATAAAAGAGGTACTGTCACAATAAAAGGCGAGATCATACCACATTCCAACATTATCGATCTGGTTCACGAGACGTTAAGAAATCGAAAAACTACAAACCCGCGCGGTTGGCGTCAGTTTGGGACGTACATTAAAGAGATAAATATACCACGAGAGTTTATCGGAAATACGCAAAGGCATGATGTTTCTGTATCACCCAGCGTTGAACGGACCCTCATAACAACTATAGGTGAGAATTACGATGCTGATAGTGAAACACCGAGAAGAATTTCTCAAAGAAGAAGAAGAGGAATTTCACTAGATTGGGATTCGTGGCGGACATAACATGAATGCTGTATACTATGATCTCTCTCACCCAGCAGGGTTCGCTGGTATAACACTTTTAACTAATGCTGTAAAAGATTAAAAAAATATGGTGAAGTGAAAAATTGGCTGCAGGCACAGGAAGCTTATACGGTACATAAACCAGTCAGAAAAAAGTGTCCACGAAATAAATATATTGTGAGTAATCTTTACGAGTTGTGGCAAGCGGATCTTTGTGATATGCGAACTTTAAGTAAACACAACAGTGAATACAACTACATACTAACAGTAATTGATGTATTTAGCAAGAGGGCATGGGCGAGAGCACTTAAAACGAAGACAGCCTCATCTGTAATTGAAGCATTCGCGGATATTTTTAAGGATTGCGACAATACTCCGGCAAATCTACAGACGGATAAAGGCAAAGAGTTTGTGGCGAGCAGTGTACAAAACCTTTTCAAGAAACAAAATATCAATTCTTATGTAACAAATAACCCTGATGTAAAAGCATCTGTAGTTGAAAGATTTAATAAAACATTGAAAACAAAGATGTCCTACAGGTATATTGATGTACTCGAAAGACTTGTGACTGCTTACAACAATAGCCCTCATTCAAGTATAAAGATGGCCCCCGCGGCTGTAAACGATAAAAACATTTTGGAAGTGTGGGATAACCTGTACGCGAAAGGTTTAGGTCCAGCACGTCATCCTAAATATAAAGTCGGTGGGCATGTCAGAATCGCCAGAACTAAGTACACCTTTGAGAAGGGATATGAAACGAATTGAAGCGAGGAAGTTTTTACAATTAGTGCGGTGATAAAAAGGAGACCACCAGTTTATCGAATAATCGATCTTAGTAACGATCCGGTTGAGGGTACCTTTTACGAAGAAGAATTGCAAGTTGTTACGGTTGATAAAGATACTCTACGAAGCAGATAGAAACCTTAAGCGTAAAGCCGACGAGAAAATCGATAAAATGATGGTAGATTCGGGTTATAAAAGAGTACGTCTGTCCGATAATAACCAGTCTCTACCGAGAGTTGTTGCTAAGAAGAAGCCTACTTATATATTTTCAAGATAATGACTTTTCTACATTCCCAATCGTGTGAATGCGTCAAGTCCGAATTGGATTTGTTCGCTTTACCGTCGAAGCAGACAAGTATCGAGAGTGGTGAATGGATATTTTACAAACCCTTATCAGCTCTGAGTGATGACGCTTCAATAGAATTTGTAGTCCCCGTAAATGGAAACGATTACATAGATTTAAGCCAGACCATGTTGTACATCACAGCTAAAGTACTAAAGCAAGATGACACAACTCTTACAGACTCTGATGTTGTAGCACCGATAAACAATTGGATGCATTCGCTTTTCTCACAGGTGGAGGTTTACTTAAATCGGAAGATGGTGTCACAACCAAACAACACCTACGCTTACCGTTCATATATCGAAACGCACTAGGATTTGTTTAATCAAGAAAAGTTTCTCATAAGTGGTGTTGAGTTAAAGGTTAAATTTGTACCTTTAGCCTAATGGCGGCGCTCGCTTCAAATTACAAGACGCGAATTATAGACGCTAGTTTACTGGTGAGACGTATGCGAATCAACACCACTATTCTAATTGCGCACGCTAAAGCTTTAGAAACAACTGCCGCAAAATACCCTGTTACAAGGACCGACGTAAAAGTGTTAACTATACCTGCAGGCATACAGCGAAAATCACTGGATAATGTTTTCCTGGGTCAGTTACCTAAACGATGCGTCGTAGGCTTTGTATCAAATAAAGCCTTCAACGGTGATTACCCCTCAAACCCGTTCAATTTTCATCACTGCAATATTAACTACATGTCGTTATATATTGACGGACAACAAATTCCATCGAAGGCTTACAACCAGACTTTACAGCTAATGGTTTATATGTAAGAGCGTACCACACCTTATTCTCTGGTACGGGTATTCATTTTTTGAATGAAGGTAACGATATATCGAGAAATGATTACCCCAACGGCTACTGTTTAATTGCCTTTGACCTAACACCTGACTTGTCTGCAAACGCTAGTACTCACACATAAGGGTGGAAAATACGAGCTCACACGTGGGCGGTCATAAAATAAGGGGTGAAAAAATACGCCCCTCAAGTAAGCGAGTAAAAACAAAAATAATTAGGGATGAAAAGGGTCGAAAATGACCTCTGGAAAGAAACCATATGGGTGAAAATCAAGGGTTGAAAAAGGCCTCCGAAAAGAAACCATAAAATAAGGGTTAAAAATATAGTCTCCCACGTGGGGCATCCTTGTGACGTCAAAATCCAAGATGGCGACGGAAGGTGCCCTACTACTACTTATTTATATATATATATATATATATATATATATATATATATATATATATATATATAATATATATATATATATATATATAGTATATATATAAATTTAGTTTAAATATGATGCTTATAAAGAAATAAAGTTCATAATAAAGGTTATAATAAGATTAGCGTTAGTGTGATGAAATTAGATAAACATATATGTAAGATAGCAAGTTACATAGGTTCATAATAACATATAACTGAGTACATATGTAGTTGTACAGCACATTGTGAGCTAAATGATTGAAGTTTTACAATTATTGCATTTTAATCATGGTTGTACAAGTCAACTTCACATTAATAGTTTCCGTTCACCTTCGGAAGATATAAATTATGTATTTTTCGTAATACTGTTCATCATATCCATTTGAATAAGGTAAAGCCTGTTCTGGTAGCATAATCTGCTTCAGTTCTAAAATAAAAGAAAATAGTATTTTTTAGATAACATGTCGATGAAATAAATTGTATGTTAACGATAAAGACAATGTTAGAAAGATTCATATAATTTATGAAATTATGAAGAATAATACTGAACAATTAGTGTAAAAGTAACTTACAGTTGTGCTAAAAGGAAGTGTAGCCACATAAATTAACATTGGTTGGTGCAAATTAACTAAATGTGTTGAGAAGATAGGTTATGGACATTTTGAACTCCGATTGTGAGATTACTGACTGTGTTGAAGTTAAAGTTAGTGTAACATTATGTTTTTCGGGTCAGAGAATCCAAATATGACCATGGTTTTCCTGTGGAGATCAGAATAAGTTAGATATAAGTAAATTTCTTTATGTGCAAATGCAAATAGTATAATTATCATAGCAAAGTAGTTTAAAAGCAAAATGGGGTATCATTTGACAGGAAATTTTATGTAAAATTTAATGCTTATAATATTTTTAAGACGTATCCTTGTATAACAAAGATATCTGTAAAATTAATAAATTGTACATTTTAGAAATATGATCAACCAATCAAAATTAAGTTCAGGTTTTTTGTATGGTGTATAAGGTCCGATCAAAATTGGTATTTTAGAAAAAAATGATACCACATTTGAAAATTTTCTTGACTCACATTAATCTTGAAGGTGAAAGCATGTTACTTATGTTTAGAACATGTAATAAAATTTAAGATTGGTAAGTTTTTCATAACCTAATTCATATAAAAACAAAACATATTCGCAAAAAGTTAAACTACTAAAACAAAAGTGAGGTTAGAGTAATTAATAATAAGTGAATTGTTAAATTGATATTTCTAATGAATTATGAATATTGCTATAATTTTTTTTAATATAAACAAAATGAATTCAAGAGAAAAATCGAGTTTATTAAATTCATAGAAATTAGAAAAGTTTTAATAAATATCGAAAAAGTTAATAAGTAACGTACCTGAAGATGCTCATGGTCGACAGCAATCACTGTTGTGCCAGCATACTTCGTGGGATCCACAATACAACTGATTTGGGGAACGGGACTTCAACAATTAGAGATTGCCGCAGCAGAAGGAAGATTAATAACGCTGTAAGTTATATGAATCTCATATTAGTAATCTAGGTTATGTTTTTGAATTGTGTATATCATCGATGTTTACACGTGTAAAGAATTGGAACAAATTAGATACCAGTCAGCGAATACGAACGGGAATCAATAAGTATATAATAATATTACTTCAGTTTAAAAAATCAGATTATACTTACAGTAACCGTAATTTATTTTGTTGTTCAGACATGGAACACACAATGCACATATTTAACATCATTATTTACAAACAGATATCCGCATGCGCGCCATGTGTTGTATAATTGTTTATAATACAAGGTGTTTGAATAAAAAAATTTAAGTTTAATTAAAATTTAATTGCAAGACAGTAATTGAGTTAGCTTATAAACATTTTAATATGAATGTTTTATTTAATATCATCACAAAACTAATTTCTTGAACCCTATCCCCTGAGTTGCTAGTCGCGGTAATATTTATTTATTAATCACAATTATATTATATATAATATGATTCTAAAACTATATATCAAACATTACAGATATATATATATATATATATATATATATATATATATATACAGTAACCTCGATATAACAAATCTGACGGTTACTCGTAAATATTCGTTATATCAAGTAATTCGTTAAACTGAGGTTTGTTATATTGAGGTAAGGTTGGTCTAAAGTTTGTTATAAAGAGGTAAAAATAGTTTATTATTATGTATTATACATATTACATATTATTATATACATATTACATATTATATTATGTATTACATATTTTTTCCCTTAGATTAATAGCAGTACATGCAAATACATTAATAAAAAATCAACAATGTTGTTATGGTAGCTTAATCTTAATTTTTCATCTTGATTAGAAAAAGTCATGAATTGTTGTCTGTTTACCACCGGTAAGAGTTATCACATCCAAAGCGCAATCCAATTTCGTGATGGATTTGACTACATCGTCGCTCAAACCTCCCTTTCTGAGAAACACAGATTTTATTATATTTAAAGCATTATGAACATCTTTTATTGTAAAGTCAGGTTCATCCATTTCACTTCTTCCTCGCCTTCATCCGCTTCTACATTAGTAACCGGCAACACAGATGTGACAATGTCAGCATCACTTAGTTCTCCACAGACGGCTAAATCGTTATCAAAGGTAACAAAGTCTTCAAACTCAGTCCCTTGAAAGTGCAATTCTTCTTGAATTCTTTGGCAGGTCCTAGCAAGTTCTGCAGTGGTAAATCGTCTTCCTCATCTTCGCATATTACTTTAAACCCACCCTTCGTGAAGCAGTTTGCAATGGTCCTTTCAGTGACTAGATTCCAAGCTTTGGCGATCATCCACATGGCTTTTAAAACATCAATTGCAGTTCGTATCTTTGAATTTTAAAATTGTAGCCAATGTACTTGCAGGAATCCGAACTTATTAGCTATGTCTATTTTTTCGTCGTAGGATTTTGTCAACATAATGAATAATGTTTCGCTTTTCTGCGACTGATAAGGAACACCTTTTACGTTTCTGAGCCATTGCAACTGTGTAATGTAACAATAGTGACGAGCAGTACTTTCCATCAAACGATTTCAATTGTTTTACGAAGAAACGTGTCGAAACCTATCGCGACAGGTTTTGACGCGAAGGTCAAATTGGTTGGAACGTTATATAGAGGTTTTGAGTTGACAAAATTCGTTAATTAGAGTATTTACACTTTTTGATAGTTTGAAAATTCGTTATAAAGAGGTTGTTCGTAAAAAAATTCGTAATGTAAAGGTATTATTTACATTGACTCTTATGGACAAATCAAGGGATTACGAAAAATTTGTTAAATCGAGAAATTCGTTAAATTGAGGTTCGTTATATTAAGGTTGCACTGTATATACAGGGTGACATAGAAAAAAGTGCCATGAATAGTACCACGCGATAGAGGACACTAAAATAAAAAAGTTTCTATGAACTTAGGCCCGCAACGCCTTCGTTTAAAAGATATAGGGTGTTGAAGTTTAATTATTTTTTGTTTTTTAATATCTTTTTACCATGATGTAATAAGCGGACGAAAAATTTTGTAGACAGGGGCTTTTTATCACGCAGAATTCAAATATGACCTTAATTCTTTTATTATTGATAGAGGGCGCCAGATACAGGTTTCCATCTTGTTTGAATCGGTCCTAACTTTTTTGCCTTACACTGTATGTCATTTTCGACTGGAAAAATTTGTTTTTCCATCTTTTCTGCTTCAGAAAGGTATACCTTATTGAAATCGCCAGGACCAACGGGGTACGAGAAAAATGCATCCGATGCATGCAAATTATCCAAAAGCGCCAAAGTAACTTATTTGCAAACCATAATTAGAAGTCACCAATATGGGTTTTCTATTAATGTGTGGGCAGGTATAATTAACAATTACTTAATTGGCCCATTTCAATTGCCCAATCGATTGACAGGTGAACTGTATCGAAATTTCTTGGAGAATGAACAAAATACGTTATTAGAGGATGTTCCATTGGCTATTATTGGTAGAATGCGTTACATGCATGATGGCGCGCCAGCTCACTTTTCTCGATTGGCAAGGGAATTTTTGTATAGGAGATTTGCTAATACATGGATTGGTCGATGGGGACCTGTACCCTGGCCAGCTCGTAGTCCCGACCTTAATCACCTCGATTTTTCATTTTGGGAATTCATGAAAAATGATGTTTATTCTGTAGAAATACATAATGAAGAGCAACTATGGATAAGAATTCTGGAATCCGCAGATAGATTCCGTAATAACCCAGGAATATTTCAAAGATGCTGCCAATCCTTAGGAAGAAGAATTGAAAAATGTATTAAAGTACAAGGACAACAATTTGAACATCTTCTAAAAATTTTATGTTTTTTTTTAATCACTGCCCTTCATTGTTGCTATTAAAATTTAATTGTTGAAGTGTTATGTCATTGTTTTTGCAAATAAGTTACTTTGGCAATTTTTGATAATTTGCATGCATCGGATGCCTTTTTCCCGTAAACCGTTGGTCCTAGCGACTTCAATAAGGTATACCTTTCTGAAACAGAAACGATGGGAAAACAAATTTTTCCAGTCGAAAATGACATACAGTGTAAGGCAAAAAAGTTAGGACCGATTCAAACAAGATGGAAACATGTATCTATCAGTAATAAAAGAATTAAGGTCGTATTTGAATTCTGCGTGATAAAAAGCCCCTGTATACAAAATTTAGTCCGCTTATTACATCATTGTAAAAAGGTATTAAAAAAAAAACAAAAAAATAATTAAACTTCAACACCCTATATCTTTTAAATGAAGGCGTTGCGGACCTAAGTACATAGGAACTTTTTTTCTTATTGTAGTGTCCTCTATCGCGTGGCACTATGCATGGCACTTTTTTCTAGTCACCCTGTATATATATATATATATATATATATATATATATATATATATATATATATATATATATATATATATATATATATATTATATATATATATACTCCCATAAGATAAAATGTTAATTTTTTAATTCTGTGGATAATAAAAAAATTATATACTTACATTCAAACGCTGCTTCAAATCTACATCCGATTTCTCCAAATTGATAATTTTGGCAAAAATCGCCTGCTAAGAAAAACCAAGGGTGTATAGCTAATAACATGAAATCGGCAAAAGCCATGTTTGCTATTAATAAATTAGTAGGTGATTGCAAATGCTTATTTTTTATTATAATACGCATTAGCGTCATATTTCCTAATATTCCCCAAAGAACTATAGGTACCATAACTGATGTTTTTATTAAAATTTGTTCTATGGGTACCATCAACCAAATATCGTTAATAAAATACTCATTTGAAAAATCGATCTAAAATCATGTTAATTATTATACTTACAGCATTTTTTCAGATTTTCACTTACAATTTCTGTCGTGCACATCGTGCAATCATTGTTGATGCATTGTTCAATATCACAATCTTTAGTGGAAGAATTACAACTCATTTTAAAAATGTATATAATTTACATTACAATGGTCATTACTACTACTATAAAATGTTTAAAAATGACGATTTGAAAGTTTATTAAAGGCAAATCATCAAGCTTCACTATTTTATCGTTTAATTTTTATAGTATCGCAGCTAATGGTGGACTGTCATCTTGTTTGTTTGTTTTACTCTTGCACCTGCTCTAATAAATATCTATAAGCGGAAATGTGTACCATATGTTGACTGATTTGTTATCTTTTCAATTTTGTAAATGCCGATTTCATGGTGGATGTTACACAAATTTTAATGGAGACAGTTTCAAGTGGTCCCTCCAAAGATAAAGGTTAATAAATATGACAAAATAATGAATAATGAAGTCGGTGAATATGTAATACTATGATATAAATATTTATTGTATTATCTCTACTCTATTTAAAATGTTGCGAGGAAATGGTGCTTCAGGGCGGAACTCTCAGTGGGCGAAACATTCTTACTTTTAGCAATAGTAAAATCTGGCAAAAAAGCGCTTCTTAATTTCTCATAAGAATCTTACACATGGCATTGGTAAACCTGTAAACGTACATTTAATTGATTTATTTCCGAGCTGAATTCAACTTCAGCAACTGTTTATTATTATTTTCTGTTCGGTTTTTAATTGTGCAGGAATGTATAGTATAAAATTTTCACGAGTCAGGGCAGTTGCGTCATTACTAACTTTATTTCATTACCACCTTTAGAACCCGCCTATTGTGCACGAGAGGATGCAGATAGAACTGATTTAGGTTGGCAATTCTGTCCGGTGTTGTCAAGCGTTTCTGACATTAAACATTTGATATAACACATATTTTCTGATATTTTGTTGGTGTGTCGGTGCTTGTAGTACTGTCTCAAATTTGTGTTATAAAACGATTACAAAGTGTGTTAGTATTTTGCCAAAACAGTTTTTTTTCACAACTATTCCTTTGTTGGAACCAGCTTTCAGGCAAAAAATTCCGAAACCTTTGAGATGTCAAGCGAAGGAAATGGTTCTTTCCTTGGTTGAATATTTTGAGAAAGAGCGTAAAAATGGAGGCCCATTACTGCCTTTGCAGTGTATGAGAGAAGTAAAGATTAACACTTTGTTATTTTATAAATAACTCAAACATTATTGTTATAGCGAGTGGCAAATGGTTTAGATATAAACTTATCTACCGTACATCGACTATCGTCATCTGCGAAAATAGGTAGCATAATTTCTAGGCCAAAGAAGAAACGGTCACGAAAATACAAGTAATTGATGTGCGTCTTTCCAGGCAGGTCGCGATTCGTGATGTGACATACGAAATGTACTATGGCGCTCAAAAATTACTGGTGCAACATTTTTGCTGTGTGCGTTTGGTTTGACGGCTTGTTTTAATGTCCATTTTACTTCATATTTTCCTTCCTTATTTTAGAACATAGAGTCGCGGTTTTCACCAAGTTAAAGACAAATGCTCTAGAATTTGAAAACTCAGTAGTTTCAGTGGTTTAATCGCGAATACTGCCAAAAATAGCCAGGGCGGATCCAGATTTCAGATTTGGGGGCGCATTGATTGATTTTTGATTCGGGGGGGGGGGGGGGTATTTCCCAACTGAATATAACAAAATCTTTTGTTCGCTCATATATTACATTCCTGCTTTAAATGATCTTTCGAATCACAATATATCACATTGACATATTCAACCATATTAAAACATCTTTAGAAATCACATTAAATTCTACGATAGGATAGGATACAACATTACAACAATTATTGAATTAGAAGTTGATTTAGACTTATTTACTAAGTGCAAATGTCGATAGTCACATAGTTAACTACGTCTGAAATAGGATAGCTCTCCCATCTGTGGGTCGAAACAATTAATACGCACAAAATATTCATTTTTGGATATTTAATTAATAGAATAATACATCAAATAATAGTTCTTAATTATCTTTCTTAGAATCTCAAGTTCTTAGATAATATTTTATATTTAATTTAATTTGTTTAACAAATTGAGTTTCGTAAATTATGTATCTAAACTATTAACTGTTAAAAATGTTCATTGGTTAGGGGGAGTTCATGACCCCCCCTCCTGGATCCGCGCCTGAAAATAGCGTATTTTCAATATCTTATCGCTCCGCTTCCAAGACTCGAAATAACAGAAAATTGTACAGGCGTCTTCTTCTATCCGGTGTATATAATTTCGTAACAAATGGAACGTTTTTGTTTCGAAAAGATGTAAGTTAACGCTGCAAGGCGAATTTTTGAAGCTGTCAACGTGTTGGCCGGTTCCCACTTCGCGACGGACCTTATCGCTACGACGCTAACACAAACACGCACACGAACGCGAACCCGACCGCGAACGCGAACACGAACACAAACACAAACACAAACACAAACACAAACAGAAACACAAACACATGACTTTATATTTTATTATTTAAAAATTATGATAAACGAATACACTTGTAGACTTTTAATTAATAAATAATATACATTGGAATTTGAACAAAACATAACAAAATCATTTATCCATTTTATAATGAATATTGATAGTGCAATCAATTATAATTAGTTTCGTACTAGGTGATATTACTGTTGCACGAATTTGTTACTGCGATCTCGTTGCCAGGAGTATGCGTTTAACGCCATCGATGTGGATGCGGGGTCCGAGTTTAATATTTTATTTGCAATTTCAATCTTGTTATTTAGATAGTCTTCAACATATTCTTCCGCTACGGAATGTTGACCGTATCTATCAGATATAAATTTTTCGATATCATCCTGTGTCGAAATAGCAGATTTTTGCCACGGTAGTCGACACTCTTACTTTTTAAATAGGTTTACTGGATTTGTTTTAAAGTAAATACCCTCTAGAGGGTTGTTCGGAAGTTATCACAGTGTCTGAAAATTAATGGTAAATATTGCTGCATTAATTAATATTGTTTAAACTGGGTAAATTCACTAGTTAAAAGAGAAAGTCTAACTTCATTTCCATTAAAAAGAATAATTATTTGGAGCTGATACACACTCATGCTTTTTTGTTTTGTCCTTGTGCAAGTCAATTGACGTACAGTAAAAAGCATTTAAATCAATTAATATTTATTGATTATTCACAGTTCTTTGGATACTGCATTGGGCTGTGTGGTAATTTAATAACCGTATTTGTGATACTCCGTTTCAGATTTCACAAATTGCAATCACTTCACGGTAAGTAGTTTATATTGCAATAAAATTGTTTATGTTTGTTGAACAAATTTATTGCGTACATCATGCGTGATTTATTAATTTTAGAAAAGCACTTATGTTATCGTTGTATTAAAGTACATTTCAGAATTCTGTACCGTTGCTTATTTTATTTATGCATTTATTTGGTATTGACGCAACCAGTAAGAAACGTTGCAAATATTTTAAACTTTTGCATAGTTAATTCAGTTAAAGTTTAACATACTTTCTGAAAGTTAAAGGTAATTTTTCGAATTTTATGCATAAAGTTTATTTAGTTATCTTCAGAATGGCCTTCATCTTGCTTACGGCAGTCATTCAAAAGTATACTATCTAGCCCATGATGATTTACTGACAAATACAGAATGAAATGGCGCCTTTGGACATTCATTACCGAATTCTAATTTTTATTTTATGGTGTACTTCAACTACTTCACGTCTCACTGGAGCCCCATTTCTCGACGAGTGTATCCGGCAACCCTCTTATCTTTATAAGCATACGCGACGCCTAGTGTGGTTTAATCGTGAAAACAGTATATCTCATTGCACAGACATTTTACAAGCTTTATTACATTATATGGTAAGCACACAAGTATTGTTTTCGTGATGATGTCATGTTATCAAAGGTTTCATTTTATCGGCATTTTAAAATCAATCTAGCATGTCCGGTAGTCACGGGAACTACGCTACCGTTTTTAATGATACTTGATATTTAGAGGCATTATACTAAAATATCTTAGTACTATCAAACTTTGGTTAAAATCAGTTCAAAAATAAAGGTGCTTTGTAGAAGGTGCTATAAGGCCTTTCTTGAATATCTAGAAATCTTCACTACGCAACATATTATTGTACTAGTGGAAACCAAACTAAACTTTTAGAAGCCAATTCCATACTTGACAGCTGATACTTACAGTGGCGTACTGATAGGTTAACGGGCCCGTGTTCAAGTTTTCAGAACGGGCCCCAAATATGGTGTGTCTGCCGGTGCGGGTGCGCGCGTGGGCATGTGAGTGTGTAAGTGTGGGTTTCTGCCGGTTATAAGTGTGAGTATAAGTGTGAGTGTGAGTGGGTGTGAGCGGGTGCGTGCGCGCGTGCGTGTGGGTGGTGTGGGCTCTGTTCTGTTAATTTATTTTCAACAGTTTTTAAGTAATCGTTAACATAAATAAATATACACTAAACATACTAAATTTGACAATATATTTTTTTTATTAATTGAAATTCAAGTCTCTTTTATAATGTTGCAAGTATTATAAGTGATAGGTATAACAATCGAAATCACTATAACAAATTCTTGGTGCCAGTGTCGTTTTATTTCATGTGCACGCTCAGCATTTTTATTTATTTTGTTAAAATTGTGTTTTATACATTATTTGTATTATGTGCAGTTATATCAATAAGACAAGTTTTATTCGCTAACTTGTCCAAGAGTATCTACTATATCTGGTCTATTCACTGGCATTGTCCTTACATTAGGATAGCTCTAATCCAATATAGATGATGTCTCTCATTCTCTAACGCTCCTTCCAGATTATAATGATAGTATGGCATTTTAATGTTCTTTATAAGTCGGATTCAGCGATCCTAACTCAGCCAAAACAATGCATCGCATTTGGTCTTTTCTCAGAGGTGTGACCTTGAAATGGGGGGCAACGGCTACCTGTGTTGCGAAACAAATCCCTGTTTTGGGAAACGGCTGTCTGTCTTTGGGAACCGGATCCGGTTCTTAGGAAAACTACCTCATGATGGTGGCTTAGGGCAGTAGTATTATGAATCCACATAGTGTAAACACAATCTTTTTATTACAATTTAGCCAATACAAGAACTTTGATTCACATTTTAGCATAGACAATGACAACCTGTATGATACCCCCGACCTTGAGAATTAACATCTTGACTCAACCAAGAATTGCTTGAGTGACCTTGAAAGGTAGAATCCGCTACGCCTTGAAAAGTCTATTTAATACTCCTGACCTTGATAATTGATTTATAAGAATTAACACCTTAGCTTAGCCAAGAAATACTGTGACCTAGAGGAATATACGTAAGCAATGTGTATGATGGCCTTGAGCAAAACAACTTTGACCATGAAGCGTCGGCTGAATTGTATGAACAATGGATCGCCTTCGTTCTTGAAAATTAGTTTCACAGAATTGAGCCTGAAATGGTGGGGGTAGCTGGAAATTGACCTAGATAACAATCTATTTTTAGGAATGATGACCCTAACTCGGCCAGAACAATGGATCGCCTTTGTTCTTTTCTCAGATGTGCGACCTTGAAAATTGTAAGCATAGACTTTGAATCGTCGGCTTGAACAATGAATCGCCTTTGTTCTTGAAAATTGATTTCCTAGAATTCAGCCTGAAATGGTGGGGGTATCTAGATAACACTCTAATTTTAGGAATTATGACCGTAACGCGACCAGAACAATGAATCGCCTTTGTTCTTTTCTCAGTGGCATGACCTTTAAATGGCGGGAAACGGCTACCTGTGTTGCGAAACAGCTATCTGTTCTGGGAAGCGGCTCCCTGTTTTGGTAAACGGCTACCTGTATTTGGGAAACTGCTGTCTTTGGGAAATGTCTATCTGTATCTGGGGAACGGAACCATTTGATGTCAGTGCACTTTGCTGGGGGTGCTTAGCATAGACAATTTGTATGATACTCCTTGAGAACACCTCAGGGCTTGAGACAGACGCCAATGAACTTCCTAGAATTAATGGGGGCGTGACCTTGAAAATTTCCTGTCAAATTAACACTCAGAGAATTGATTGAGTGACCGTGAACATTTCTTGGCCTTGAAGACTGATGCAAGGAAAGTGGCCTTGAAAAACCTTGTACTTTTGAGGTAGGCAATGTGATGACCTTGACCGTGGAAACCATGTACTTAGACGTAGACAATGTGATGACCTTGAGAAATATATGTAGGTAATGTGTATGATGACCTTGAAAACCAATCTAGTAACTTTTCTAGTGCCTTTTTCAGATAGTTACTTCGATGACCTTGATGAATATACTTTAATGCAGGCAATGTGCATGATGACCTTGGCCCTGAAAACCCATGTACATGACGCTTAGACTTTGAAGCGGGGAACGCGTACGTGCAAGGATGTCCTTGAAGAATATACAAGAAATGTGACCGATCTTGACAATTCTAATTGACTTTGATGTATGTTTGAAATGTGTATGTGACCTTGACCCTGAAAACCAATCTTGTGACTTTTTTCAACTCTGGTTACTTCAATGACCTTGAGGAATATACTTTGATGTAGGCAATGTATATGATGACCTTGAAAACCATTGAATTCGACGTAGGGAATGTGAGTCCTAATACCTTGAAGAATATACACAGGCAGTGTGGGCCCTTTGAAAACCTTGACATAGGTAAAGTGTTTACAAGTGCTCAGTACATTTATTTAAAGCTTTATTGTTTTGAACCAAATTTAATTAGTTTTACTATGTAGAAGTGATAAAGAACAAGATTTGAAGTGAGAAAAGTGCTAACACAGTTTTCTTAAAGCAAACAGTAGCTAGATACCGTGTGTTTTGTGTTTAAATAGTTGTTTAAGACAAGAAAGATCGGAACGATAAGGGTAAGATTTATATCCTTGTACTCCTTGTAAAATAAGGAATATTTTGACACCAACCTGATTATCGTACGATCAGCAGTTAATTAAATACCTGTTTGTAAAGATTAACAGCGTTATCTGCCAGCTGACGGAAATAATCTCATTTGTTGTACGATAAGGTCGAACGACATCTTAAATGAAAGAGTATTAAAAACTTTATTGGAACACAGTTATCTTAAATCAGGAACCCTTCTCGGACAAGGGATAAAGACCATTAAAGTAAATTGTAAAGTGTAACTGATAAGGTTGTGCGCAGATAACCAATGAAGATAGGGACTTCTGGTTTTTGCGTTAAACTTATTATTAAAAGACGATTAAAATGAGATATTTTTTACCCCTGTAAGATTATTAGAAGGGGAAAAATAAATTATTCTGTTTAATATAAGATTTTCCCTGTTATTGAATTTATAATTTAAATTTTACCAATAATAGTGCGGTAACTGATAAGGTAGCGCGCAGAGAACCAAACAAGATAGGGACTTGTGGTTTTTTGTGTTAAACTTAACATTAAAAGACAATTAAAACAAGTTATTTTGCACCCCTGTAGGATAATCAGAAGGGGAAAAACAATTTATTACTAGGTAATATAAAAATTTCTCAGGTTATCGAATGTAAATATTAAAATTACCAATAATAGTGAAATTGAAAGCATTTAGTGCTCGTAACTTTTAACATAAACTCTGTAAATACAGTGATTTGTTAATAATAAACTATTGTTATTACTTACTCCTTAGAAAGGCTAGACTAATTAGTGTAAATACCTTTTTATTTTTTATTTTTTGTGTGGAACTTATATTTTATTTAATTTATTAATATAGAAGTAGTGACAATTTAACAAATGTACCTACTGCAATGAATGTGAGTCAATCTGGCACACCCAAGGAAGGGTGCGACCAAGTAGTCAAAAAGAAAAGATTAACGACGGTAATATCCCCACCTAGAGCATGGGGAGAAAAGGCAATTTTGCCAAAAAACATAGAATGCATTGATTATACCTGGGACGAGGAAGAGGGAAGACCGATCAAACGAAAACGGGAAGGGCAACCTGTAGACCTTGAGGAAGATACTGCAAGTTTAAAAGCATCGGACAAGATTGCAAAGAAAACTTCCGAAATCTTAAATGGCATTGATAGGATTTCAAAAAGTCTAGCAAAACTAATAAAAGAGTTTCCTAACACAAAAAAGGAAATCAAGGACAATATAGATCTACTCAGAAGTAGGTCTAGCCAATTAATGACGAACGAACTACAGGAATTTATTTTTGTTAAAAAACATAGTGCTAAACCGGAGGCTGTGGAAAGCCAAACGGAAACAAGTGGAAAGGAACCAAAAGAAATGTGTAACGCAGGTACACAAACTTACGGTCCCGAAGAGAACGATATGGAAATAGTCGAAAAAGCTATGAATGAAGAACTCACATATGAGGAACTTTGGAACGTAACCAAAAGGAAATGGAATAACAGATTCTATAGAAAAACTAAAATTATACAGGGAAACCCCATGAAAAAAGACGGTAATATAAAAGTCTTGATTGTGGACCCTAGAGAGTGGGAAAAAACCCATTTTTAAAGAAAATCACTGAAATGAGGCCCAATATTAAAAAGATACTAGAAAAAGCACGCCCAAGAGCGGGACAAATTATTCAAATACAAGACAAGAGCTTAGTACTGGACGATGATGAAGAAACATGCACGGAAACGGAGGGAGAAACCATTTTTCTGATTGGTAAGGAAGAAGGGAGAGACAAAGAGAACGAGGCTGCTGAAAAGGAAAGATACTCGGACATATATAGGAGTCTTCTAAAATTAAGATATAAAATTCACTGGAACGACATCGAGGAAATATATATCGCAAATAGTATCGACGATAAGAAAGAAATGGAGAAAACAAGAAAAATAATAGAATACTTATTCAAAGACACAGACTCAAAGATGCTCCTCTGCTCCAAACTAGGTAAGAGGGACAAGTCTATAGGGGAAAGATACAAAATGATCGAAATTACGAGCAATACCGAAAACACGTCATACGCAGAAATGTTAAAAAAAATGAAAAATGAAATAAACACAGAAGAGATTGGAATCAACATACAAAACGTACATAAAACTCACAAAGGAAACATGCGAATAGTATTAAAAGAGAACAAGGATGGGGCCGCGGAAAAGTTTCAAGAAATAACGAATACAAACATGGGAGTGGAAAGCCACGAAGTGAGAAAACATAAAAACCGCACCAGTCTCATTATCCGAGAAATTGACGAGGTAACGACAAAGGACGAAGTCGTGCAAGCCTTATACGACTACCTAAGGAAAAGCATAAGAAAGGAAGAGATTACAGTTCATACACTAAAAATGACAAGAGATAACCGAAAGCAAGTAGCCACGGTATCGATGCCAAATGAACAGGCAAAGGAGCTACTAAAAAGGAAAGCAGGTCTCAAGATAGGGTGGAACCAATGTTCAGTGTATGAAATCATTTCGCCAGTTAAATGCAACAAATGTAAGCAGCATGGGCATGAGACAAGAGAGTGTCAAAACGAGCAACTGGACCTAAGATTTACTTGCAGAAGATGCGGGGAAAAAGGACATAACCAATCTGAGTGCCAAAACGAGGCAAAGTGTCACGAGTGCAAGGAGACCGGACACCAACACGGAACCATGGCTTGCCCAATTTACAAAGGCTTAGTAAAAGAAATATGGGAACAGAAACACAAACACAAAAAGAAGGAAACGCAGGACAGTACGCTGAAAACCAACACAGTTACAGCGGAGCATGGGGTAAACGTAACCCTAGTAGGGTAACTAGAAGCGCCTACATACAACAAAACTAAAAACTTATCAAAACAGACAGTACAAAAATACTTCTATAATGTATAATATTTTACAAATTAACCTAGATAAAACCAGGGCAGCACATGATGCTCTCGCAATAACCACCAAGAAATACAACATAGACCTAGTTATAGTGTCAGAACCTAACACTAAAATCACTCTTCATTCTCAGAGCTATTTGGACAAGAACTTAAACGCAGCCATAATGGTCCTAAACAAACAAACCGTAATCTATAACGAAGGCTCGGATTTTGGATTTGTATGGGTCGAACTTGAAAAATTTACTATTTTCTCTTGTTACATTTCTCCTAACATTCATTTAGATGAAGTAAATAATATTGGACAGATTAGAGATGAGCATAAAAACACAAAAAAACCAATCCTATTAGCTGGTGACCTAAATGCTAAATCGCATATTGGGGAGCTCGGACTGAGGATAAAGAGGAGAAACAATTGTGGAATGGTGCACCCATTAGATCTGGTAGTGATTAACATCGGTGAAAAACCAACATTTATAAGAGGCAAGACAGAGTCCCATCTAGACTTAACACTCAGCTCATATAAAATGTCACATGCAATAAAGAACTGGAGGGTTCTGGAAAATGAAGAAAGCATGAGCCTGCACCAATACATTAAATACGAAGTGACATTCGAAGATTCTGTGGAAAATATAGAAACTAGCCACCATCACTGGAACATAAAACTAGCAGCCTGAAAAGGTTTCTGCAAGAAATTAAAGTGGAAATAAAAAACGACCAGCCACTGACGCCGAGACTATTACTCGCATCATACAAGATGCATGCAAGAGGTGCTTCACACAAAACAAAAGAATCAAGCAAGTATACTGGTGGAATGAAACCTTGAAGAAATTGAGGAAAAGTGTATATACAGTAAAGGAAGCTAATAAAATGAATAAAAACAACTAAACCACAACACGGAAAGCGAAATTACAATAAATAATTACCGAGAAGCTAAAAAAAGCTATAGATGGGAAATAAAAATCCAAGGACGAGTGCTGGAAAAAATAAAGCAAGAGCTAGACAACGACATTTGGGGCACCGCGTACAAAGTAGTTTTAAGAAACTCGGTATGGCCAAAAACAAAGGCAAATTAAGCACAGACGCACAGAAAAAATAATTATGAACTTATTTCCAACAGACGCAGTCACAGAATGGACATAATTAACGTAAACGTCGATGAAATAGAGTGATAACCGCAGAAGAATTGAGATCTATTGCATTAAATATCAATACTAACAAGGCTTGTGGTCCCGATAACATTCCGCAACTGATAACCAAAAGTGTCGTACAACAACATGCAGAGCATTTTGTCAAAATGTTAAACCAATACATGCAGCTTGGCCTCTTCCCAAGGATATGGAAATCCGGAAGAGTGGTACTAATTGAAAAACCAAAGAAGCCAAATAGTCCAATAACATACAGACCAATATGCCTAATAAACGGCCTAGGAAAGGTCTTCGAAAAAACAATAAGCGATAGAATCGTAAAAGAACTTGAAAATAAAGGTGGACTACACAAATACCAATTTGGCTTCAGAAAGGGCAGGTCGACGATCGATGCCCTTACAAGTAAAAGAAATATCCGAAGAGAACAATAAAGCGGCGTACCAATATAGGAACCTCTGCCTACTAATCACTATAGATGTTAAGAACGCGTTCAACTCGGCCCCTTGGCCGGGAATTATAAGCGCCTTGAAAAGGAAAGGGATTAGTGACTACCTTATAAAAATAATACAAGATTATTTCTCAAATAGAACACTAAGATTAAATAAAAATGAAACGATTGCTGTAAGCAGAGGGGTCCCACAGGGATCAATTTTAGGACCGCTGCTCTGGAATATTTACTTCGATGATATTATGTACCTGGATGTCCCCGACGACGTTTCACTAATTTGTTACGCAGATGATTTGGCAATTGTTGCATCAGCAAGAACACAGGAAAGGCTGATATGCATCTCAAACATAACAATCGCTTTAATAAAAGACTGGCTACAAAACCATAAGTTACAAATTGCCACAGACAAGACAGAATGCGTATTCTTATGTAGGAAACGAAAAACCGAACAAATAGCAATAGAAGTAGATGGAACTATGGTAACAAACTCAAAAGCCTAAAATACTTGGTATTACTATCAACGAGAAAATGACAATGACCGAACATGTAAACAATGTAACGAAAAAGCAGAGAAAATAGCGGCCAGCATGTATAGGATCATGCCAAACGTCAACGGCCCCAGTCACTGCAAGAAAAAATTACTGGCTGCAGTAGTAGAGTCCATTGTATTATATGGTTCAACTATATGGTCCAAAACCATGAAATACAAAATACAATGACCTAATCATAAAGACGCAAAGAAGAGTTGCACTAAGAGTCGCGTCCGCATATAGAACAACCTCGGCTGATGCCGCCCTACTTATTGGACATTTGATCCCACTAACTTTAATAATACAAGAACGTGACAAAATCCAGCAAAACAAAGAAATTGATAAGAGAGCGTTAGAGAAGACACCATTGACAAATGGAATCAGCTATGGATTAGTAGCGAAAAGGCCGCTTGGACACGGGAGCTAATTCCGAATGTCGAAAGGTGGTTCAAGAGGAAGCATGGGGAAACTAACTATTGGCTCACGCAATTTTATCCGGGCACGGGTCATTTCGACATTACCTGTACAAATTTAAACGAGCAAGTGACGACCGATGCATTTATTGCAAGGAAGTTGATACTGCCGAACAACAATACTTCACTGTTCACGATGGCAAAATATTAGATCTGAAACAGAAAGAGAAATTGGGACTGGGCTCGAAAAAGAAATATCGTAAGAAAATGCTGAAAAACAAGAATGGTGGCAAAAAATCGACAGTATGATAAAAAGATCATGGCAACAAAGGAAAGCGAGGAGAGGGACACATAACTATTTACAGAAACAGCTGTTCGTTCCTTTCTCGTTCTATATTTCGATATTATTTAAATTTAAGTTTGTGTAGTGAAAGAAATACGTTTTAGTTTATTTTTCAAGATACAATTACTTACCTAGTGTGTTTAGCGCAAGAAACATGTTTTAGTTTATTTTTCAAGATACAATTATCTACCTAGTTTGTTTAGTGTAAGAAATGTTTTTAGTTTACTTTTTCAAGATACAATTACCTACCTAGTTTGTCTAGAGCAAGAAATATGTTTTAGTTTTTTCAAGATAGAATTACATACTACTCCAAGAACTTCAAATTCCCGTGGTCAACCTGAAGCATGCCTCTGGTGATTCCAGGTTGCCAGGCACGTTGGAAGAGGGGAGGGGTTTTAGTGGGTATGCTCACTCGAGAGAAGTGATTCCACATACCCCACAGAATGTGGGGCACCTATAAAGGTTTCCCTCCTCTAATAAAAAAAAGGTAAAGTGACCGTGTAGGCAGGTAATGTCTACGATGACCTTGAAGGATAGGTAGGCAAATGTGAGCAATCTTGAAAACCATGTACTTAGACGTGAACAATGTGATGACCTTGAGGAATATACTTGATGTATGCAATGTAATACGATAACCTTGACCTTGAAAAACCATGTACTTGGGCGTAGCGAATGTGTACGTGAGTTGACCTTGAGCAAAAACACTCGTAGAAAAAGTATAGTACAAAAGTGGCTTAGAAGTGCAGTAGCTATTCTACTCACATTTGTTTAAAAGTGTATGAAACAATTTATTAACTTGAGATTTTATATTTGACAAAATATTTTCATGTAACATCAGAAAAATTTGTGAAATATAACGGAAATCAGAAGCAAGAACTTTACCAAAATTAACTTTGCTTCATACAACACTGAACTGTTTCCAAAAAATGTCTGTAAAAGTTGCAGTGCAAGTATTTAGCCAAAAGAGTGTTGCTACTGCAACAATAGGAATGCAAAGGGGAGAGCGTATTTCAAAAACATTAATATTTTTAATATTTTAAATATTAAAACTCTTTATGAGAGTAATGCATACAAATGTGCTTTGTTTGATAAGAATATAGTAGCTCCAAAAACATTACAAAATGCTGTAGAAATGTTTCCAACTATTTAAAAAGAAAGATTTTAAAGGGAACATTTTACACCACCATGCATTGATGGCAGACTACAATCTATAAATGGAATAATGTTATTATTTCAACAGCAAAAAGAGGCCAGAAAATCGTTATTACTAACGAATAAGTTAAATCAAGTTATCTTCAATCTCCTTTCAATTTTTAGACAAAAAGTCAAATATAATTGGAATCCCATGGTAAGGACATTGAGAACATCTTTCAGAGCAGCAAATTGTGTAATATTGCAGCCCTCTGAAGAACCACACGGTAATAATATTACAGATTTGTAAGTTGAACCACTGCTGGCATCCACTCCATCAGAATCTGATATGGCTGCATCAAGCACTACAGGTGTGATTTAGAAGACATCTCTCAGATTGTGTTGACAAACTATATCACAGGATACTAGAGTAAAAGATGTTGGGACAAATTTAAATGTTATGATTGCAAAATATTATAAAAGGAAAGAGTGAATTGTTAAATGACAAAACAAAAGCGAACTTTTAATTATAAATAGAAATTTTGATAAAAACTAGAGACATCTGTAAGATCTCCTAGACAGAAGTTTGTGAAATTTTGTGATATTGCATTAGAAATATTTCAAAATAATTTTAATAAAATTAGTCATAAAGTGTTATTAAATCAAGAATTAAAAAAAAACAACCTAAATTTTAATGAGGAATTTGAGGGCATGAGATTAGGTGAAAGTACTTATAGCTACATTGATTATTTGTAATCGAACTATTACTAATCATTAGAATATATAATGAATGAAGTCATTTACAAGGAAAAGTGAATCTTCAAATATAAAAAAGCATCCAAGCTTGCAATCCTAATAATCACTAATCCTGTTTAGCAGTAATATTTTTTTTCTAACTTGTTTTATTGCATTATACATGCACACTTTTTTTAACGTCTACATGTTACCAAATTCAATCTGCGTTCCGTACACACATTAGATTTTACAATCGGGGATGCATAACAATAGCGTCAAATTCAAATAAGACATTTTTCAGGGTCTATAGGTAACATAATGATTACTGTAGGAATACGGCCGAGAAAACACAACTGCATAACCTACAGTGATAAGTCATTATCACATAATCGGCATAGGAGAGCCATCTGTTGAAGACAGAATTCTAGTCGACGGTGCACCTCTTGGTCCTCGATTTAACTCTCATTTTGTGACTAAATAACATGCAGAACACTTTATATCTAACTGTATATTAGAAAAGCCAGTATAGACAATTAAGGGAATTATGGTCAATGATTCAGCACATATTATAATTAATACTAAAGTGATGTCTAAGGGTTTGCTTATTTAATTAACTTATATAAATGTATAACACATGATGTCTTGTATATTTTAATTTTTTCCCTATTTTAGTAAGAACCCACCACCATACCAATGAAGCAAGTTAGAACAATGCTGTTTATTATGTCACGGAAATGAGTGGATATTATCATATTAAATATAAAATAAAAATTCAAATTCAATTTATTAGTGGAAAAAGTCTTGTATAGTACATTAAACGAAACATTAGAAACTAACAAATACATCACTATTAAAATAATTTTATTTATTAATGACTTTATAATAATGTAAAAAAAGGAAAAGAGAATATTGAAAGTTTGTGTTTTCCTTGTGTTGCCAACATTACAAGATCAAGAGCATCAAGAGTAAAAAATGAATAACTAGTCTGTATTTTCAAACACGTAATTTGACAATCACAGATTTTAAGTAATAAATGACTAGTATTTTCAATAAACATTAATGATGATAATGCTACTTAACATTAGAACCTGTTTGAATCAATAAAATATGTAATTTAAAAATTAGAATAATTGTCATATACACCAATTATTTCATACCTTACAAAAAAAATAAGTTCCGAAACAGGATCTAATAAAAAGTTAACGACACCACAAATTTTAACAACTTATTTTAATAAAATCGGTATATTTTTGCTGCAGTATGGCAAGAATTTGTATTACTAAATTTACATCACGCAAGTACAATTTTTTAATGGCACCTCAATTAATAGAATAAACATTTAATTTAAAAAATGACAGTAACTAATAATTTTGCTTAAAATCTAATTTTGCACATTTTTAACATTTCAATTAATATAAAATATATAACTATAAAATACATAAATTATCGAATGTCAGAAAACATTATCGACTTTAAAAGTCATGAGGTAATAATCGTAATATATTTTAACGCTTCTAAATTTTCTATTTCTTATCTACAAAAATCTGTACAATATACCTAATTGCATGTCATTTTTCGTATTATATACACACACATTAACATCACTTTAAGTGCACAGTCTGACCTTAACTCATAACAGAGTATTATAAACAATCTCATTGCTTCACACTTTGTGTTTTCTTAGAGAAAAAAATTTAACTTACTTTCATTGCAACATCTATCGTTGTTTTATTGTAACAAACTCTATTTAAAATATCAAAGTTCATGGAAGAAATTAATTTAAAATCAGTTTTACAAATAATCAATTTTCTAGTTAACATATACCTTATCAGAAATTCTTTGTACTAATTTTAAAAATAATTAATCAGAAATTAGTGTCCCATCCTGTAAGGTCATCAGGTGGATGCGAGTCATTGTCTGGAGGATACTGATCGAAGTTTGATGTATCAGTAACATGTTTTACTTGAGGGATTATTGGAGGTATTAAAGTTCTATTGCACAGGCCTTCCCAATTAAAACCATCAAACCATCTAAAAAGAATTAATTATAGCGGCGATAAATTACTTATTTAAATGCAATTAAGCACATTTTTTTAAAGTCGATTAAATCAACAATTCTATCATTAAGTATAAAAATTATTTATGTAACTACTGCTTCACTTTTCTGATATTTTTATCAATAGGTAAATACATTAACATTATTTGAAAGCCTGTAATTTAAGTTAACTTATAAGAAAACATTTTGCATACTGATTAACTTTTAGAATATGAAGTACTTCTGGACACAATCATTTGTTCTGAAAGTTTTAGATGATAGTTGACTTAAATTTTAATGTTTGAATTTTAAGATATCGCTGACCTGTGGCCTTCAATTTTCCTTATCATCCTCTAGTCCGATTTATCCCATAAGACTACACGAACAAAGTTGCAAGGAGATAAGGTTTTTATAAAAATGCCAGATCTGTAAGATGTTGTTCGTGCTTTTAATTGTTGAAAACGGTAAATGGTCAAGTTACACTTAAATAAAACCGAATTCGTTAACTAGATTTAGAATTAACTAGATTTAATTCAGCATTACTTTAAGTTAATTGAGAGATATACTTACTTGTGTTTTTGAATCTCACTAATTCCTCCTTTCTGATAGCCTAATCGCTCAGCAGGATTATCACGACATAATTTTTTAATTAATGCTTGTGCATTTCTCGTAATATTTCTAGGAAATTCTATAGCGTCTATTCCTTTTAAAATAATATTATAGGTTTTCATAGGATCCGTTCCGGCAAAAGGTGGAGTTCCAGTTAACAACTCAAACATTAAAACTCCTAATGACCAATAATCAGCGCTAATATCATGACCTTTATTTAAAATTACTTCCGGTGCTACATACTCAGGTGTTCCACAGAACGTCCACGTTTTACGCCCTGTTTGTAGCTTTTTAGCAAATCCAAAATCTACCAATTTCACATAACCATTACCATCTAACAATAGATTTTCAGGTTTTAGATCTCTATAAATGATATTTCTTGAGTGTAAATAATCAAAGGCTTCTACAACACATGCTGTATAAAACCGTGTTGTGGGATCATCAAAATGTCCTTTATCACGCAATACTGTCCATAATTCACCACCTAAGCAACTCTCTAGTAACATATAAAGATATTTACGATCTTTAAAAGTTTTGTATAGTTTAACTATAAAGGTACAGTTAGCTTCACCCATTATTTCTTTTTCGGACATGATATGTTGTTGTTGTCTAGTTTCAACAATCTGTGCCTTCTTCATTTGTTTCAATGCAAACGCTCGACTAGGATTACCATTTATTTGCACCAGTTCTACTCGGCCAAAACCACCAACGCCTAATGTTGCAATCACACTTAGGTCAGATAGATGAACATTTTCAAATTCCTTATTCTCCCTGATAAGAGTAAATATGTTAGAATTGAACTACAGGATTTTGTCACTGTTACTTACGGCTATTAATCCGAATGTAAGCAATAAATATAATTGTATAATACTGGTTATTTTTTAGTGTTATGCTATACAAACTTACCTCTTTCTTTCATCACCCTCATCTTTATATTTTGTTTTTATTTCATCCAAGTTCGATATTAGTTGGTTGAATGTTTCTTGATCAATAACTAAACAGGAAACGCCTTCTGGATCATCACAGATAATGTTTGCCGTACGAAGGTCATCACTACAATTACATTTAATTATGCATTCGACTAATATAGTTACTGAACTAAACTTACCCTTGCAAGGCTTTTTCGCCAAAGAAGTCTCCCTTTCCCAATGTCCTAATGTACTTCTCTTCTGGCAAATTTGGTTGTTTTATAGTAACTTTTACGGTACCTTTACTAATAATAAAAAAGGTGTCTCCACGTGCTCCTTGTCGAACAATGTAATCTCCGTAGGAATAAAAAGTTTCTTCTAACACATCGGATATCTTTATGAGGGTATCCTCGGAGAGATTTTTGAAAATAGGAACGCTAGAACAATCATTATTTGTATTAGTTCTATACATTTACAATTACAGAAAAAAAACACAAATACTGCTGGGTATAACTGTATACATTGTTCGTATAAATTTACCGGTGTTATTTTGGAGGATAATTCTTGATCATAAATCGACTTCGTGTATAAATAAATACTATGTAGATAATAAACATTCTACATTAATTATGATTAAATTTTGTTTTTTTGGTGTTTTGCTCTAATAAATAAAATCATTAATTAAAAGAGTATTGAGGATATAATAACACAAAAAAACTAGCATTTTGTGCCATAATAAATGTTCATTAATAAGATGGTGAACCCATCACTAGTTGTTCATAAAAAAAATGATTGTGTAACATAAACTTTATCCACAATTTACTATTTTAAATTTACAAACATGCTTAGCATAAACATTTGTTCTATTGATAACAAACTAATGCTATTATTGTAAAGTAAATGCTTATATGTATTGGCGTTTTAATTTATGTTATATACATAGTAACTGTACAAGTAGTGTTCAATAAATCAATAACGTTAACTGGAAGAAGAGGCATATTTATATATCATGTCGGCCTTCTTCAATGTTCTGTGGTTTTATGCATTAATTGCTCGAAAATGCTTAGTAGTATATTTCAATGCTATCATATAAAGCAGCAATTCATTATCCCTCTATCCATCCTCCTAAGTCTTCCTGAGTGCTTTAGCACGATAGGCCAAATTTAGCCTGTTCAGGTCCACAATCATACAAAAAAAAAGCCAATGAAATAGAACTGTTGAATTTCTGCAGTTATGTTTTATGTATGTGTGAAATAGACAAAATACTACTTTTCTTTATTACAATATACATCTCTCCATATTCATCAAACTTTGATGCATTTTTTATTACGAAATCCAGTTTTTATGCACATCTAAATTTCTTTGCAGTCATTAATTGTAAATAATTCAGTCATTTAATATTTGTTATAATTATGTTATTTGTTTTTCCAAATTATATCCAATTACAATTTTTTTAAGTACACAAGGAAATGCGTCGAGTGGGATTTGAATACGAGACAGATAACTCAACTGAGCCAAACGAGATACAAGCCCTACTCGAAGCGAACGTTATATCATTCAGGGTCGGTCTGGCCATTGTGAACAGGGGATTTTTCCCTCTGGGCCGTTTAGCTGAAGGGCCGCCGGTAAGCCCTTCGGTCAGTGTCAACAGTGTTTTAGGCGTTTGATATATTACAATAAAAGCGCTAAATTTTAGCGAGAGAAATTCTAATAAAAACTATTTTTGCTTCTAAAGAAAAAAAATTAATTCACACACACGATTGTTGAGTAAATTTATTTTTATGTCATAGGCGAATTTAATGTGAGCGCCCGTTCATAGGTATTTGTACATTAAGCGAAAAATGATACCTACTTAAGAATTTAGATAACACTCAATGCAAGAGTACAACATACCGCCTAACAAAGGCATAATTATTGTTACCTAACGGTACATCAGGAAATGCGGATGACTGATCTTTCATTATAAATTACATCATTTACAATACGACGAGACGACCGCCCGGCAGTCTTTGTGATTTCAGTCGACTGTGCGTTTCGGTTTATCAATTTAATCCTTTACACTCGTAGTTGTAAAATCGACTTAAGATACCTTCTACATTTTTTAAATAATTTGTGTAATTTTTTTGGTAGTGATTAGTTGGATGACCATTTAAATATCCGTATTCCTGTAATCGTTCTCCATCGTTTCTTCTACTATACTACAAGTTACCATGTAACTACTGTATATAAGGAATAGTAAAGATACAGAAAGTAGGATATCATATAGTTCATGTCCATGTTCCTGTATGCATAATCCAATTCGCGAAAAAATTCAGTGTGTTATGCTATATATCATTTTCGTTTTCGTTTAGCGGCTTGGTTAGTTACCCAGGGCCAAGGTCAATAATGCTGACAGATAAGGAACATGTGAAAAAGAAACCAGGGGGGGGAGGGGGGCGAAACGGCACTGGTTAAAAAACGAAAACCTCTTGCAAGTACCGGAGACAAGTACGTGAAAGTAAGTGATATTTTTTCTCTTCCTAAAGAGGAATCTCTAAGTCTCTCATCTTTGATGAGAAAGCAATGGAAACAGTCCCTGAAAAGCGACGGCAAACCAGAAAAGTCTGAAGTTCAGGCGATATTTCGCCCCTGTCGTACGCGGACAAGAGTGAATTGAAACAGGTCATCCCGATCTTGAATGAACAAAATACCAGAGATGGAAATTTTGATACAAAGTACGAGCACCGGAATTACGATTACTTTACACGACCAAAACCAGAGGATCTTACTATATTTTAAAGTTCCATCCTTAGCAGAATTCTATTGACCCTGTTCTGCGAAGGTTATTTTATCGATAATGAGGGTTAATCGTCACTGGCTAACATATAATAAGAAGAATAAATCTGCATTTTGTTTTGTGTGTATGGCCTTTGGCAAGTTTTTAGATTCTAGTAGTTTTATCACAAGCGTGTCTGATAGAAAACATTTTAATGATACAGTCACGCAGCACGAATATTCCAACTTAATATCGGAGCAAATAAAGAAGAGAAGTGAAGTAATGAAACGAATAATAGATTGTCACATTAATTGGAAACCGAGGATTAAGCTATAGAAAAGGTGCTTTAGTTGAGGGAGCGTACTCCTTAGAAAATACGGATATTGATCGCGGCAATTCTTTGGAATTGCTACTTTTGCTTTCAAAATATGATCCAGTTTTAGAACAAAATGTTGAAGTGAAGAGAGCATCGATAAGAGCAAATCCCAACAATTACTTGGACCAGATATGAAAGTACAAAGACGAAGAGGTTCTCCAGTAACACAAATTCAGTTATTGAAACAATAGGAACTATGATCAAGCATACTATCGCTAAAGAAGTAAACGAAGCCAGAATGTTTAGCGTACAAATTGATACAACTCAAGATATTACGTCAAAGAATCGATGTTCAATCATTGTTAGGTATATAACCGATAAAGTTAACGAAAGGTTACTTGCCAGGGCACGAAGCAAATCAGGAACAGGTGAGAATCTTTGTAATTTATTAATAGACATTCTCAAATCATGCAACATTGATGTAACGAACTGCATTGCCGGTATATGGGAAGAAACCGGAAAGACAAGGTGATATTTTAAGCAAGCGGCTCTCAAACAAATATTCGGCTCGTTTTCAGATAAAAACCAAGCGGTTTATGTAGAAGTGATAGCTTTAAAATATATTATAGAAAAAATCAACATTATCCCAACCACCAGCTAAAGTCAGTGGATATGTGGATATCTAAATGGACTTTTACAGTACAAAACTATCGTAACTGCACACGTTTATTTACGAATTTTCAAAGAGACAAATCCATTATCTAATGATCTTCAGACTGACGGATTAGGATTTCTAAAAGTTTGCTCCATGGTTTGATTGACAATGAAAAAGTTGAAGATTATCGACATGATTTTTTGGCTGTTCAAAGGAAAGCCGATAAATTTTTCAAACTAATTAATGACAAGTTAGACGACAGTGAATGGTCATACCCTTGTGTGGAAAGTGGTTTCCCGATTATTCGAACACGAAAAAAGAAACTTATGTCAGCAGAGCAGGTTAGCAATGAAGCTTTACAAGATCCGGCAAAGGTTTACAAGCTCTCTGTATTTAACATCATTTTAGCCAAAGTAAACACAAGTATGGCAACCCGTTTTTTTTAAAGACGAGAGGTTTTTTGTCGATACATCTCGGCTAGATCCAAGAAATTTTAAAGAATTTAAAGATAACCGCGAAAAGCCGATGATGGAAGGACTAAGAAGGTTTTAGTTAAATTTGATGCAGCTGCAACCCCAGACCAACTTCGCGCGGAGCAAGTAAATTTATTTTAAATTAGGATGGTTTAAAGGTATCAATAACCGATTTTTATGATGTAAGGTCAACATTTGAAATAGACGACACTGAAACAGATGAAGATCAAACAGAGATCGTTGTTATCTATCTACGCAATCTTGTTCTACCTGTAGAAACCGCTCAGTATGTTTTTCTTGAAAAAAATTAGTTTAAGACAGTATATGGCAATGAAAATGCATGTGAACAGCAGATGGAGTATAATGAAGTGGTTTTATGGAGGTTAACTAAAACTAATTTGAAAGAAATATGCGCTTTTTAGAAAAAAACCGAAAAAACCAAAATATTTTCTAGAGATCTGAAATTTGGTACATAGGTGTAAAAGTGAAAGAGAAATAACTTTTCATATAACATTTTTTCGAAATTTTGAGAAATAATGTCAATTTCGGCAATTTTTTAAAAAATTTTAAATTTGACAGGTGACGAAAACCACGTGATTACATTTGAGCACGTCCTTTGCATCAATTTTGAATCAAAAATGATTAACAAAATCAAAACTTACTTGAATCGAATAATACAAAATTTTCCCATATGATGTGGGCTGTATGTGTCACACTGCCATATATATATATATATATATATATATATATATATATATATATATATATATATATATATATACATGGTGTTATTTAATAAGTGTCCGATATTTTACCATTTGCTAGGTTTCACTCTTAACAACGTGACTGATTATTAAATTTTCATTGCTTGTTATCAATATTAATAATAAACTGTGAAAGTTTGTTGTTTTAACGAAAAATTCAGTTGTAAAGTATATATAATTATACATAATAAAAATTTTTAAATACATAAAAAAATTAATTGCGTATAATTTATAACTGAACTTATACTCCTTCATTAAAACAAATAACTTTCACTGTTCTTTTTTTTAATTTCAAACATATTTTACTGCATTGGAGTCCTCCTTTTCAGTGACCAAATGCAATTGTGGTAAAATAAGTGTAGCATGAAATCATTCAGAATGTTTACAGAGTAAAGCTATTTTTGCTGCTTCTGTAATATGGAATTACTGAAAAAAGTAGTGGGCTTTTACATATGGTGCAAAATACTGTGAATACATAACATTCTTAACAACCCTCAATTGTCATTAATTGGGACTCTGAAAGTGACTATGAATTCAACTTTAGTCGAAAATGATATTAATTTTTAAAATACAAGTAACGCACGGTATTTTTGGACAATGAAGGCCACACATTAGGTACATCACCAATTAAATGGGCCTCCTTCAATTCTGACTGGTGGCTTTTGAAGTGGGGCATTATTGTTTGTTGAAATATTTATTAACATAACGCTAGTAATAGTTTTAATTTTACATTCACAACAGCAATATTAACATTTACCTTTTACTTTCACACCCAACGGATGGGTAGTACTGTATAGCTAAACAAATTTTTAAAAATTTTTAATTGCTCAATCGCTTTAAAATGTTCGAAAACGTCAAAAAACAAAATTAGAGGAAATAAAAATGTTGTCTGTGTCTGTCGTGTGTCTGGTGTGTGTCTCGTGTGTGTGTGTGTGTGTGTGTGTGTGTGTGTGTGTGTGTGTGTGTGTGTGTGTGTGTGTGTGTGTGTCTCGTGTGTGTGTGTGTGTGTGTGTGTGTGTGTGTGTGTGTCTGGCGTGTGTGTGTCTGGTGTGTGTGTCTGGTGTGTGTCTGGTGTGTGTCTGGTGTGTGTCTGGTGTGTGTGTTTGGTGTGTGTCTGGTGTGTGTCTGGTGTGTGTCTGGTGTGTGTGTGTGTGTTGTTGCTGTGTGTGTGTCTGTGTGTGTGTCTGGTGTGTGTGTTGTGTGTGTGTCTGGTGTGTGTGTGGTGTGTCTGGTGTGCGTGTCTGGTATGTGTGCCTGGTGTGTGTCTGGTGTGTGTGTCTGGTGTGTGTCTGGTGTGCGTGTCTGGTGTGCGTGTCTGGTATGTGTGTCTGGTGTGTGTCTGGTGTGTGTCTGGTGTCTGTGTCTGGTGTGTGTGTCCGGTGGGTGCCTTGTGTGTGTCTGGTGTTTGTGTCTGGTGTGTGTGTCTGGTGTGTGTGTCTGTGTGTGTGTGTGTCTGGTGTGTGTGTCTGGTGGTGTGTCTGTGTGTGTGTGTGTGTGTCTGGGGTGTGTCTGTGGTGTGTGTCTGGTGGTGTGTGTCGTGGTGTGTGTCTGGTGGTGTGTCTGGTGGTGTGTGTGTGTGTGTGTTGTGTGTGTGTGTGTCTGTGTTGTGTGTCTGGTGTGTGTCTGGTGTGTTGTGTGTGTGTGTGTGTCTGGTGTGTGTTGTGTGTGTGTCTGGTGTGTGTGTTGTGTTCTGTGTGTCTGTGTCTGTGTGTCGTGTGTGTGTCTGTGTGTGTTGGTGTGTCTGGTGTTGGTGTGTGTCTGGTGTGTGTGTGTCTGGTGTGTGTCTGTGTGTCGTGTGTGGTGTGTGTCTGGTGTGTGTGTGCTGTGTGTGTTGTGGTGTGTGTGTTGTGTGTCTGGTGTGTTCTGGTGTCTGGTGTGTGTCTGTGTGTGTGTGTGCTGTGTGTGTTGTGTGTGTTGTGTGTGTGTCTGTTGTGTCGTGTGTGTGTGTGTGTGCTGTGTGTCTGGTGTGTGTGTGTGTGTGTCTGGTGTGTGTGTCGTGTGTGTGTCTGTGTGTGTGGTGTGTGTCTGTGTGTGTCGTGTGTGTGTCTGGTGGTGTGTTGTGTGTGTGTGTGTGTGTGTGTGTGTGTGTGTGTGCTGGTGTGTGTGTGTGTGTGTGTTGTGTGTGTGTCTGTGTGTGTGTGTTGGTGTGTGTGTGTCTGGTGTGCTGGTGTGTGTGTGTGTGTGTGCTGGTGTGCTGGTGTGTGTGTCTGTGTGTGTGTGTGTGTGTGTGTGTGTGTCGTGGTGTGTGTCTGGTGTGTGTCTGTGTGTTGTGTGTGGTGTGTGCTGGTGTGTGTGTGTGTGTGTGTGTGTTGTGTGTGTCTGGTGTGTTTCTGGTGTGTGTGGTGGTGTGTGTGTCTGTGTGTGTGTGTGGTGTGTGTGTGTCTGGTGTGTGTGTGTCTGGTGTGTGTTTGGTGTGTGTCTGGTGCGTGTATCTGGTGTGTGTCTGGTGTGTCTGGTGTGTCTGGTGTGTGTCGGTGGTGTGTGTCTGGTGTGTTGCTGTGTGTGTGTGTGTGTGTCTGTGTGTGTGTGTGTGTGTGTGTGTGTATGTGTGTGGTGTGTGTGTGTCTGTGTGTGTGTGTGTGTGTGTGTCTGGTGTGTGTGTGTGTGTTGTTGTGTGTGTCTGGTGTGTGTGTCTGGTGTGTGTGCTGGTGTGTGTCTGTGTGTGTGTGTGCTGTGTGTGTGTCGTGTGTGTGTGTCTGTGTGGGTGTGTCTGGTGTGTGTGTTTGGTGTGTGTGTCTGGTGTGTATGTGTGTGTGTGCTGGTGTGTGTGTGTGTCTGGTGTGTGTCTGGTGTGTGTCTGGTGTGTGTGTCTGGTGTGTCTGGTGTGTGTGTGTGTGTGTCTGGTGTGTGTCTGTGTGTGTCTGGTGTGTATGTGTCGTGTATGGTGCTGTGTGGTGTGTCTGGTCGTGTGTGTGTGTGTGTGCTGGTGTGTGTGTGTGCTGTGTGTGTGTGTTGTGTGTGTCTGTGTGTCTGTGTGTGTGTGTGTGTGTTGTGTGTGTGTCTGTGTGTTGTGTGTGTGTGTGCTGTGTGTTGTGTGTGTTGTGTGTGTGTGTGCTGTGTGTGTTGGTGTGTGTGTGTGTGTGTGTTGTGTGTCTGTGTTGTGTGTCTGGTTTGTGTGTGTCTGTGTGTGTGGCGTGTGTGTTGGTGTATGTGTGGTGTGTCTGTGTGCGTGTTTGGTGTGTGTTAGTGTGTGTCTGGTGTGCTGTATGGTGTGTGGTGTGTGTGTGTGTGTGTGTGTCTGGTGTGTGTCTGGTGTGTATCTGGTGTGTGTATCTGGTGTGTCTGGTGTGTATGTGTGTGTGTGTGTGTGTGTGTGTGTGTGAGTGTGTGTGAGTGTGTGTGTGAGTGTGTGTGTGTGTGTGCTTGGTGTGTGTGTGTGTCTGATGTGTGTGTGTGTGTGTGTCTGTTGTGTGTGCCTGGTGTGTGCGCCTGGTGTGTGTGCCTGGTTTGTGCCTGGTGTGTGGCTGGTGTGTCTGGTGTGTATGTCTGATGTGTGTGTGTGTGTGTGCTTGTGTGTGCTTGCGTGCGTGGGTTGGTGCGTGTGTGTGTACTCCATAACTTTCGAAGGACTTAACATATCAACTTGAAATTTGGCACACATATAGATGGCAACTACCCAAAGCGACCGATTTTGGGGCCAGTGGGGTTTGCTTTTTTTATTTTTTTTATATTTTTTCCGTTTAATATGTGATTAATAATATAATTGTTTTTTGTCCCTATCATTTTTCTGTACAACAAACGGTTTACAAGACATGGGAAAAAAACCGTCACTTTCAAAAATCCGTTTTTCCTAAATATCTCCGGGCTACTTAACATATTCAAAAAGTGAAAATACTATTAGATACGAAATAAAATTTCTCACAAAAAGTGGTTTTGCAATTTGTTTAAAAAATTTTGTCGGAATATAAACACTCGATTTTGGAACCCGTCCAAAAATTGCGAAAAATTGCATTTCATGAGAGTTATTGATGACCTGAATTTCAATCTTCTATGTTAAAAAGTGAAAATTTGCCCCCAAAATAACACCCTTATCTTCACCCCCTGTATACCTATTGCGTTTAAAAGCTTGTTTTGTCAACATATTGTCTCGTAGGCCTTCATTTCAAATTTCATCAAAATCGTACGTACACACACGGACACACAGACATTTTGAAAAATTGCTCTGCAAAATACTCTTGCAAAATCTTGTTGCTGGGTTTTAAGTTTTTATGTTGATATGTTTTTATTAATCCCTAAGCGTATAATTAAAAATTGCGTACTACCGACTCACTTAGTGTACCTACTTCACGGTAACAAATGAAAGTGTTACTTGAAATATTAAAATGTTTCGCCAGAATACCGCTCATGCAATAAAGATTTAACAAAAAAAATCCATTTCATTTCTTCAAAAATTACCTCTACCAGCCCTTTAGACAGTACACGCTTTGGACGATCAACTGATTTTAAGTGCCCAAAGGATACTATAGGACTGACGTTGCAATTGCTCATAAAAGCAGGTTGCCGTCTGGTTTAGTAGAGAAAATAGTGGGCGTTAATAACTTGCTAAATAATTGGAATAGTTCTAACACCGTTCCCTTTCCATACCGTAGCACAAAAACGAAGTAATAGATCAAAAGAGCAGCAGTATAGTCAAATATTTATATGGGAATCTAGTCATACGCTGCTGTAATCTTTCGCATGACTATAGAATACATAATTCGTTCATACTATATAATTAAAGTCTTAATTGAAAATATAAATTCTAAAAGTCCACTATAATCTATACAGTACGATAAAATTTGCGTAAAGATGCTCACTTGATTCAAATAATACCAGAAATAATAAATCATCTTCAAAGAATAGTTTCTAATAGTTTAAGTGCAGTAGCATTTGAGCTTGAAATTGGTATTAATTAAGTATTTCTGTCGAATAGTTTTTCGTCCAACCTTCACAAGGACATTCAACAAATCTAATTAATATTTACTTTATTAATCTACATTTTGAATCATAAATCTTACACACGCACGCACACACACACCCATACACACATACAGCATACGCAGACACGCGCACACGCACAAGTAGACGCATACACACAAACGTTGAAAATGGTCTAACACGTATGCGCAAGTGCACGCACGCACACCTAGACACATCCGCACACACCGATACACGCACACACACACACACACACACACACACACACACACACACACGCACACACACACACACACTCAAAATAAATGTACTGAGATAATAATTAAATAGTTACATTATTTTAAATTGCGTAATTAATTAATTTTGTGTAACTGCGCGGTCGCGCAAATATTGAGTTTCGAACTACTTCCAATACAATAAAACACAAACGGCAAGGAAATAAATTCCATCGCCCTGTAATTCTTTAATAGAAATTTTTTTAGTCATCCGCATCAAAAAAAAAACCCAATAAGTTTAACAAATTAATCAATCAGGTTTAATTGGGTTTTCTACAAAGCAAACGAAAGGAAATATTACTCAAAGACTTTAAAACTACCATGGCTAATTAAATTGCATACCAATTGTCCTACTTAAGTATAATTAAGCGTGCAAAATTATTTATATTTTTCTTTAAATTAATACACATTGAAAGCGCGGTGATTCTTTTACAAAGAAAGCTTATGTACCATTAAAATTTTGATACTTAAAGTTTTAAATTATACTAACGTAACTACAGTATTAACTTTGTACATAATGTTTGGAGATGTTTTGTTTATTAATAAAATCTACTGCCGTTACAGTTAACAGTTTTTGCAGCACATAAATTTTAATTGTTTTAATCCGTTACACGAAATTTAATTTTATTTAAATACTATATACTTATGTTATCGCGAAAATTAAACGTGAACGAAAAGAAGGACCCACGGGTACAAGCTCGTCTCGATCAATAATGCTACTCGCTAATGACCTTTTATGCCTTCTTATATAAGTTACTATTCCCCTCAAATCAAACTAGGCAAATAAATAATTTTTCTACCACAAAATGGGCCATTAACCAACTTCATGTCTGTCTTGGTTTTATATATTACCCTTTCATATTTTTCTACCCGGCTAATGTATAATTGAATTGCGTTATTTAGGTCTTAAATTTGATAACTTTTCTACAACCTATGCTAGTGACAATATAAGATGAAACTCTTTTATTGAATGAAAACGTACGTTTATTTTTATTCGTTTTTACACCTAAAGAAAAACACGTGCTCGGACTAAACACATATTTGTATACAGCAGATATTAAGCTTTCTCGTGCATGTACGCTCAACTTAATCATTTATAATTTATCTAAAATTTTTCGATACTTCCATCATTATGGTCTTAATATTATTTCATATTACAACCATAATTGAATTAACAACTCTATTTAAAAACTAGTGTGTTCCCTGAGGATGAATCACATTCAGGATTCGAAACTTTGGGATTTTGGTTTAAAGTTATATTGAATTATTTAGATAATTTTTTCCCCAATTTTAAGTATGGATATTATATCTAAAATAAAATTTAATTTAAATATTGGTTTTACTGGAAATAGGAGCAAGTTTATTTTAGATTAAACTTACAAGATAAGCCTTATTACTCGAGCGATATAAGGTGTTTTACAAACATCATTTCCTGGACGTCGCTACAAATATAAAAAGGGCTGGCTTTCTGGGAACAATAAGCTGGGAACTATTAAAAAATAGAGCGACGGTCTAAAATTGCCTGTTTGCCAACAGAAATTCGCCGACGAGCCAAGATCTTGCTAGGTTCTCCTGACGCGCCGCATCCCCAAGAACAAAAAACTGCATCACGAGGAAGGTGCTCCAAGGAACAGAAGTACTAGGAGATGGTGTATAAAATGTCAAAAGTGGACTTGCGTCGACCATCTAAAAGATGTTTGTGAAAAATGTAATGAAGATATGTAGGCTGTATTGTTATGTTTTTATTTTTTTATTTTGTTTATATATCTTGGTAATAAATGCTTTCAGTAACAATAAAAGTGTGTAGTTATTTATTTTCATAGCGAAATATTTAAATTTTTTTCTTAAATCTCAAAAAAAATTCTGGATGCCCACTGTCTTTCGCGCGCCTAACGACGTCACAGTAAACTGCGCGCCTAACAGAGGGTTAAAGGCTCTGGGATTTCTTGCTTTTCCAATGACCGTCATCTCGACTTTATGTGTGTACAGACAAGGAAAGTAACTTCAGCTCATTCATTTTTTTGGTAAATAGAAAAGGTTGCTGTGTACAGACAAGGAAAGTAACTTCAGCTCATTCATTTTTTTGGTAAATAGAAAAGGTTGCACGGCAGTTAGTTTCTCACCAATCACGTCTCTTTTTAAACTTGCTTAGTGTTTACCTACCCTCTGTCTGCAATAAATTTGTTGCCATTATAATATTTAGAGTAAAGTTGAAAAGATTTTTTCCTTAAAATATTACTACTTACAGTCGCATGTTTTTCTAGCTGTAACTGAAATCATTTGTACCATTCATTCTCCATCTATGGATATTCTGGTTTTCGTAAAAATTTTTTACGTATTGGTGTTGAGACACAACTTGCAATAAATGCAAAAGCGTACCATTAATAAATTATCGTTAATAGAAAAAGAGTAGTTTTTTCTTATTCTTTTTCATATCTGAAATTGCGGATGTCCCGATACCGTAGTTACCTGCTAGCGCTTTAGTATAGACACTACTATTCAATTTTTGCAATATACTCTGTTCTCTAATAATGACGAGGAAAATAGGGTTTTCTTCTCTAGTGAGGAAATTTAAAAAAACAATGTTGCCATGTTAATCATTACATTAAAAATGGGAAAATACTCGTGTCAATTTTTTTTACGCGTCGTATAGTTTTTTTTTCTAAAACTTAAATTCACGTCATAATTCTTCAAGTGGCTTGTAATAAAATTTCAATTACGTAAGAATTTTATTAAATACTACATCATCCTACTCCCCTTGACATTTTTAAATAATAAACGATCCCGTATCAATAGGAATCTTTAGCAACGGTTACTGGCAGAAACCTTTAAAAACTAAATTTAATTTTTTACAAATTATTGTCAGCTTTAATATATTTTTTATTAATAATGGAGAGTGAAGACAAACCTATGGATTAATTTCTATTTAACATTTTTAACCTACAAAACCACAAACACGAAATGAACGGAAACTAACCAAAAAAATGTTCAACATAGTTGCCAAGTATAGATTACTTACTTCATACACGCCAAGTTGTGCAGCGAACTTCATTAGTACATTACGATAATTTTGTAATTTTAATTGTAGTTTTAGGAAAAAAATTGTGCAAAACACGAGAACAAAGTATTTTTCAACTCTACGTCCAAGTGACACACTCGCTACGGTCGTGTTCCAAACTTTGAATTCAAGTTGACTTAAACTGATTTTTATGTAAATTATATGCTAAACTATATCACTTTTATACCAAATCGCAATTATCAGAACGTTAAAAACATTCGACTTATTCTTCTTTAATAATAAATAATCTGACAAGAAAGTAAGAAACGCACAATATTTAAATTGTAAAATACATAAATTTAGGTTAATAATAAAAGAATCACATTGTAAATATTTAAATAAATTATAATTAGATGCCTTTATTAATTATACATTATTAAATTAAAACCTACATAAGACAACTTGCAGGCTGCAAAGTTTAATTTAGCCAAACCTGAAAGCAATAAAATATGCAACATTAACAATGACCTCAAATTATTCATACAACCAACAATCACCATAAAGACTAAATCTTTGAAAGTTGCAATTTAAATGCAATTTACTATTGATCCCTAGTTTGAAATATTTATATTGCAAATAAATGATTGATATTATGTAATACCTTGTCGATAATTACACATTAAAAGTTAATTCTACGGACAGTTCAATTACCTTACTAACATTGTTGCTCACTTAATCGAATAAAGAAATACTATTCATAATTATTTGTTTGCTAACGTAATCAACTTTCACTTATAACATTAAAAACATGTCTTCAATTATCAATTAGGTATGAAAAGTAAAATTAACTTCATTATAAGATTCAAGTTTATGGTCACAACTGTGACTAGTCATTGCCAAAGAGACTCACCTTCATAAATGTAATTTCTTAAATCATAAACAACTTTCCTTAAAAAATGCACTTTCAATTTTAGGACCGTTAGGTTTTTGTAATTTCAACTGTTATGGGTCCATATATGTAATCACAGAGTACATCTCATCCATGTACTAATTAATTAACTTTAACATCTTGAACATGAATATGAATATGATTGCAAAAAAATTATTAAATGTAAACAGCTCGAAACAATTTTCTTTGTTTAGCAATATGGTAAGTGATGTCAATATATGTGGGCAGTACAAAATTAATGCAACATCCAAACAGCTTTTTTTTTGATAACTTCGCCAAGTCATGGCAATGATCTTATAAGAATAGCCCCCTTCATAATGCGTTGGAGTATTTTTCCCATAAGCTAGACAATGTACATACAGTGTATACTTAACTTGAAATTCAGACAACGCGATAAATGTTACATGTTGCTTGTTAAAAAAGACAGGAAGTCTACCATTAACTAGTAATATTAAATTATACTGGTTTGTTATTGTTCCATCTATAAATTTAATTATTGTAACTTATGTATAACGGGCCGACCGCCGATGAAAAACAAGTTTCATTTTATCAGTTTGCCGAATTTTATCTTTTATAAGTATGACTTTTCACGTACCTTTAACCAGGAAAATTATCTTTAGGATATTAGTCCAATCAATCAATTTACTGAGTCGTCGTACTCCAAATAACTTTAGAGAATCGTTGATAAATATTTAAAAATTTACGTCGCATAATGAGGACGTCACCTATTTTTTAGTATCACTCATAATTAATCTTAGTTTAATTCAAACGTTGACCAGTTCATCTTCTGTTTAACACACCTTGATTTCTCTGTTCATTACCAAAATGCCCACATATTCGCTTTAGATAGCATTCAGGAGGTTCGATTGCCGTTACTATCTGCTTTGCAGGAGGTTTTTTACTGTTACTTTCTCTGTACTTATATAACCTATATTAACCATTGCAACATTTCTACAGAATATATAGGTATTATATAGTTTCCAATTTCTCATTTAAAACAATAAAATTTAAAATATCGCAGGTATTTGCATTGCAACTTGTTTTACGGTCATTGGTCAAGGACTCGAAATATAGCGACGCTATTGGTTGGTTTGTACTATGCAAACAAAAATTAAAAAAAGCGCCTGTTTATGCTTTTTCGAATACAAAATGATGTGGTTTTATCCTAAAGAAATGTATATGTTTCTGAACATTAAATCGTGTGTTTTCGTTATGTATCTTTTATATAAATTTAAAGCTTTCGATAACATTTAGAATTACTTGAGATATTAAAACAAATTTATGAAATATGAAAAATATAAAAACGTAAATTTAAGCCTTTTTGAGAAACGTATATGGAATCTAATTTTAGTACAGAATAGCTAGATCTTTAATAAATATAAAACTGCTTTACCAACTTACCACAGCACTATAATAATTTAACATAGGGTAGATGTAGCCACTAGATATATAAAGAATGTTGATTTTGGAATCAAAATGGCGGATGACAGGCATATGACAGGTGACTCTTCGCTGGACAGTTGACGACCTCTTTGACAGTTGTCAAATGGTATAAAGAAGTTTATTTGATAAGTCCTGGGCTCCTGGCAATCCTAAAAGCGTTGCACGTGACATATGAGGTAAAAGCAGTAGCAATGTAATACTAATATTTAGGAGGTAATTAATATTCTAGGGTAAAATAGTTCTACAAGTTGGCAGCATCATAAATAAAATTACAATGTTGCAACCAAGACATCTGTCATTTATTGTCGTTTATTATTGTTTGTTAGTCCTAACAGGGCCGGCCCCAGGGCAGGGCGATCCGGGCGGCCGCCCGGAGCGCAAAGCTCTAGGGGCGCCAAAATCATCAAGGAAGGCGTTGCCTTCCTTGTCCTAACTTCGTTAGGGGTCGGGCGTCTAGCGGCGCCCCTAGGCTCGCTTCGCGAGCAATCGAAACAACTTTAAAATGGCTTTTATCCGTCACTAATTAAATAAAAAGTGAACGAAATATTTAACTATAGAGAACGCATTCAATCTTAACGTAAGCGTAAGGTAAACCGTGGATGTGGAAGAACGAGGTATGTTTTATTCTAAAAGTGCAGATGCATGTTTTTGTAATAAAACACGTACATAAATTAAACAGATTATAAAGGTATTACGTGTATTCACCTCCAAACTTTTAAATTTAAGAACCGTTCTTAATTACGCTAAACTCCTTATTTTCATAATTTTGGATGAATTAATTTCAATTCGGTTTCGATGCAGATTTAATTTTACCTTTTATAAATAGGAATTTGTTATCGATTTCGAGTACTAAAAAGGAACGTGCAGGTGTTAGTTTTGTAACGTGACACGTACCGAGATAAACAAACGAAATAAATTGATAAAAGAAATAAGTTACAAGCTTTTTAAAATGCACTAAAACGTAAAAATAAAAGTTATTACTTTTATCAATCATCATTTTTATTTCTAAGCACATTATAAATTTAATATATGTATTTAAGCATTAAGACAAAATCTAGTTGAGTTCAATTCATCATGACCAAACCACTCAACTATCGCTTTTCAAGAATTTACAAGTTTTCGGTCCCTGCTCTGGCATTGGCAACACTTACAATACAGGAATCTACAAGTCTGTACCAATTTTGAAACCAACCGAAACAAGATGTCACAGGAGTTTTTAACTGCATATATAAGGGAAGTTGACTTAAAACAATGCGTTATTTGCTACTAGACTTCGGCCGGTGCGAAATAAAATAGTTTTTTTTTTTATTATACAAAAGTTTTAAAAAGTGCTTGTGCAATTGCAAATTGTCCAGTGTGAGTGCGTTTGTCTTTTGTGAAGGTAAGTTTTTAATTTTCATTTTCAAAAATCGCGTACAAGTAGTACTAGAATTAGTAGTCCCAGGGTGATACATTTTTGGGAAAATTTTCAATCTTCATTCAATTTAGAAACTTTTATGTCTATGGTTTTATTTACGACAAATGTACCGTTTTCGAGATAAATGCTGAAAACTGTTCAAAAACATGGTCATTTTACGCTGTTTTTCTACTATTATTTTAATTTTCTATAGGTATACTGTTAAATGTGTCTCAAAACCGCACATTTGTCCTAAATAACACTGGAAACATAAAAGTTTCTAAATTGAATTAGGATTTTATTTTTCGAATTATTAGGGGTTAGAAGCGTTGCAGTAAGCAAGGGGGGGCATCACCCTGTGGGTATTGTCATCGGTTAAATTGCTCTTAATATTGAGTTTTAGTTGCCTTGCCTAAAATGTATACCAAATTCCAATTTATTATACAGGGTGTCCATCTATAAACTGACACATTTTAACTGCTTATAACTCGAAAACGATAAATGGTATCGATGTGCGGTTTTCACAGAACTTCATCATTTTTTTTAAACACAGCTTCAAAAACAGTCAGGTGCCCTGCAGAACTTTTTGAAAGAGGGTAGTCTCAACGCTCCCACTACCGATCAACATTTAAACAACGCCCAGCACATGCACCTGGATACTGACTTTCCGATATGAATCCCCTTTGGACGCAAACGTCAGCATTGCTGAGCTAGTTAATTCACCTCAAACGAATTTGTTGAGTAGTGATGCAGTTCCGTGCAGTTCAAAATAAAAACTGCAAGTTGTGCAGACCTCAGAAAAACATTTAGAAGAGACTACAGTCCCAATTATCTCTTCTGACCCAGGATTATGTCGAAATCATGCGAAGCAGATAGAGTTTTTAGTTAAACGTGGTCCAGCTGCACCTTTGTATAATTTTGATTTTCCTTATGATGATCAACATAGAAGATTCTCACCAAAATATTACAAGAAAGCACTTAAAAATGGAGAACAAGTTTTAAGAGAATGGATGGTATATTCCTTATTTCAAAACGTCTTGTATTGTTTTCCATGTCGACTTTTGCTGCCCCATCTAGCACTAGCGCTCTTGGCCATCGAGGATTTAAAGACTGGAAGCATTTAGGAGACTCTTTAGCACATCATGAAAATGGTAAAACGCATATTGATTGTTTAAAATCATGGCTTGAATTAAAGCAACGGTTGAAAATGGGTAAAACAATAGATGCAGTTTCTCAGAGGCTCATTGATTCTGAGATAAATCACTGGTCCGAAGTTCTTTTACGCATTATATCAGTCGTTAGAATGCTAGGTGAGAGATCTCTAGCTTTTCGAGGAACAACAGATAAACTCTATGAACACAATAATGGAAACTTTTGAAGTTCATTCAGTTATTGGCTGAGTTTGATCCAAAAATGGAGGAACACGTTCGCAGGGTTCTTAATAAAGAAGAAATCAAAGCTACATATCTAGGAAAAACTATACAAAATGAAATAATTGATTTGTTGCATGACAATATAAAGCGCCACATCATTGAACAAGTTCAAAAGGCCAAGTATTATTCTGTGATTCTCGACTGTACTCCCGATGCAAGTAAAGTCGAACAGATGACATTTATGGCAAGATATGTTTCCATAGAAGAATCAGAGTCTGAAGTTCAAGTGATAATCAATGAAAACTTTTGGGTTTTCTACCCATTGAGAGATCAAAAGCTGCGGAATTATCGGAGGTTTTAGTAGAAGAGCTAGAGAAAATGAGCTTAAAGTAGAGAACATGCGCGGTCAAGGGTACGACAATGGTTCCAATATGAGAGGAGAAAAATCAGGAGTACAAACAAGAATCAGAAATATAAACCCCAGAGCATTTTATGTTCCATGCAGCAGTCATTCGCTAAACTTGGTTGTAAACGATATGGCAAAATCCTCGTTTGAGGCTGCAAACTTCTTCAATATTGTTCAAAAGTTATATACATTTTTGCTTCGTCAACTTTTCGTTGGGCAATATTACTTAAATATATTGATAGTTATACCCTAAAACCATTAAGTGATACGCGATGGGAAAGTCGAGTAGACTCATTAAAAGCTCTGCGATTTCAAATTGGACCAATTTACGATGCTTTGTACAGTATTTATGAAGATCCAGAAATCGATAATATGATTAGAGACGAGGCTAGCGGATTATTAAATAATTTGAAGCAGTTCAAATTTATATGCTCTATTGTGATTTGGTACAAAATTTTGAGTCGCATTAATCCCATCAGCAAACTTTTGCAAACCGTACATTTTGATATATCACAAGCTATTGATACGCTTAACAACTGTAAACTCTTCTTTGAAAATCTGAGATCAGATGAAGCTTTTGAAAGCATCATTTTAGAAGCAACCGAGCTTGCTTCAGAGGTGGACGTGGAAGCTAATTTCGAAGCCACCACACCACGTCATCGTATCAGAAACAAAACACGAAACGTTTTGTATGAGGGCCCGGATGAACCCGTTCAAGACCTCAAACAAAAATATAAAATAGAACTTTTCTTTCACACTGTAGATCAAGCAATAAATGCCTTGAAACCAGATATAATTTGCTAAATACTCACAGTAATTATTTCAGCTTTTTGTATAATATTTTTGGTTTAAAAGACATGCGCAGAAATGAGCTACTGGCTTATTGCAAAGATTTGGAAGTAGTTTTAACTGATGGAAATTCAAGCGATCTTAACGCCCTGGAACTGGCCGATGAAATAAGCATTGTTTCGTCATTATTAACAAAAAAGGAAACCCCCGTTGAAGTCCTCAAGTTTATCGCTACACTTAAACTTGCACCAAACCTCAGTATAGCATTAAGAATCCTACTTACATTGCCAGTCACTGTGGCTTCAGGGGAAAGAAGCTTTTCAAAACTAAAAATAATAAAAAATTATCTCAGAACGATGCAGACGCAAAATCGTCTCAATGGATTGGCAATGATAGCTATAGAACACCAAATTAGTGACAAATTAGACTTGAAATCACTGGTTCGTGAGTTTGCCGAAAGAAAAGTTAGAAAAAAGGCATTCTAAATACTTTGGTTAGTTAGCATTCATTTATATTATAGGATATTAGTAAGCATTAGTTCATTTTAATTTTTGTTATTTTATTTTACCTTAGTGGTAAATTGCTTATCTGTTACATACCTGTTACCTAATGATCGAGTTTTCAATAAAATGTTTTTTTTTATTTAATTTTTTTCAACGTTTTCTTGACTTTATGTTATGGGAGCATGCGATTTACTTTAATAAACGGAGAGGGGGGCGCCAAATTCAAGTTTTGCCCGGAGCGCCAAAATGTCTAGGGCCGGCCCTGGTCCTAAAGGAACTGTAAAGAACAATAACCTAAAATAACATAATCCATATGACAACACTGTTGACATTTTATCATACTGGTAACGTGCAATGCTTTTTGTTTTGCCCGAACTACATTAAAAATTATTATTAAATTTATTTAATACATAAATAAAAAGTTCACCTCAAGTAGGATTTGAGTGAACTTCTTATTTATGTTAAAATACTTATCTTTTTTGGGTTTTTTAATGGTGTACTTTAAATTATACAATCTAAACGTTTCGATAACACACAACTGTAAGTGTTATCGAAACGTTTAGATAATTAATACTATTAAAAACAAATAATATTTTATTATGAGTGTTAATGGTGAAAGTTTACATTTTCATATTCCTGTTTATGTATTTAATAAAATTAATAATAATTTTTAATTACATATTTACTTTTGAACCTATACGTTCATCACAAAAAAATTATAATAACTTTATTTGCGGCTTTTGAAGATTTATTTAGTATTTTTACATCACAATGCCCGGGTGCTGCGTGCCTCAGTGTAAAAACAGAACAGAAAGGGGATTTCGACTATTTAGGTTACCATCCGGTTAGCATATAACCAGACATTATTTATCAAGTCCACTACATTATCTGTTTCTTTTAAGAGGGAAAAAAATGCAGAAAGAAGGAATTTCTGGGAGGACCGATATAAATCTTTCGTCCATGATTTGTGAAGTAAGTATTCTAATTATTGTATGCAATGATTTAAAACATCAACTGGGTAGGTCCATTTTTCTGAGGAACAATTTGAGAGAAAACGAAAAGGTGATCGAAGATTGTTACGCGCGGAGGCCATTCCAGATTTGCTAACAGCAACCGTTGAAGCTACAAATAGTCAGCAAGCAGGAAGAGATGGAGTTTGTACTGAAAATGCATCAGATGAAAAGCAAAGTAACGTTGGTATACAAGAATTAAACTCCGATTGTACTGATAAAAGTATGTATATTAATATAGATGAAAATGAAAATGAGATATTAGAGAATCTGTCACCGAGTATTTGTGAATCAGAAATAAATGCATTGCTTGAAGAGCTTGCACATGAAGGAAATGTAAATGTTTATCAGCAAGTTAAAGCTTGCTTTAAGGAGATGAGTCATTAGATGTAGTGTATATAAGAGACGTTGTGAGGAGCAAGATGAAAGTCTCAAAAAGATTTTCAATGCAGATCAGTTAATGTTTGTGAAAACAGGATCACATCGTGGAACAAAATGGTCAGAAGAAACATTGACTAAAGCCCTAAAGTTATACTTAGCCTGTGGTAAAAAAAGGCTATGAAGAATTGAGAAAACAAAACCCTCCGTATCCAAGTATACCCACTATACAACATCGTATTGGGAACTTAAAATTTGGAGCTGGTATGCAGGATGACATATTTAAGCTTATGCAACTGAAAGTTGGCAGTGGTTGCGCTACCATGTATATTATAATGGCATGTTCATTTTGTTTAAGACTGCAAGTTTCCAACCAGAGGAAGAGGAAGTCAATCTACTGATTGATGAGCATTAAACCTGGACTGCAATGCGACCATTCTCTTGGACTGACGTGGGCCAACCTACTCTGAAAAATGCATCTGGAAGTTATGACAAGCATGCCACAAATGCGCTTGTACTTATGCTGGCAGGAGTATCCAGCAGGTGGAAACAGACAGTGGCTTATGAGTTTATATCAGACATGGGGTCACAAAACAGAGGCGTCTGGCGATTATTAAACATAAACGCCCATAAGCATAGTACAATCAAGAATTCCATTCCACATCCACGCATGGACAATGAGAAATTATTTGTGATGCCGGATGCAGTACATGTACTTAAACATGTTGCTGGTTCATTGACGAGTGGTCATCATTTTTACCTTGATGAAAGAACTGTTGATGCATACAAACTGCCCAAGTAATGAAATATCCATAGTGCCCATACGAGAGGTTTTTGAGTTGGATAAAGGTGCTGTTCTCAAATTATGTCCCCGGCTGAAAGCAAATATAATTAATCCAAATCACTTTGAAAATATGAACACGAGTTTGAGTGTGGCCTTATTCAGCCATGACGTCGATGCAGCTATTATATATCAAATTTCGGAAAGGAAAATTGATGCAAAGCACCAAACCACGGAATGGTTTTTAATGCAAATGAGGAAGTGGTTCAAACTGATGACAAGTCGATCACAAAACATGGCCATGTCCAATTTGAATTCCAAGGAGCATGATGCAGCTATAACGTTTTTACATACATTTATGGACATTGTCACAAGTTTGAAGACAGATGACAATGCTTGGAAATCATTCCAGGCGGGCTTTCTTCTGTCCACTGCAACAGCATTGGACCTCCAGCATCTATATTTAAATCAAGCAAACTTTGGATATTGCAAGTTGTCCCGCCTTACACAAGACGCCCTGGAAAATTTATTCTCAATGATCCGGAGTCGCCTTTTCAAATGTGCCTTACGAATAGAGTGCCTATCACAATTTGACGTAAAAGTTAATAACACTAACTACGGACATTCTGACACTGACCATCTGGTGAAATATTGCGACTCAATAAATTTCTCATTATTGAATGAAGATCAGGAAGACCAGACTAATAATCATTGATTAATAAAATTAGGGGGAAAAAAAACTGCTACAATTCACAATTGTCCTATTAAGGACAATCTGGAGTACCTAGGGGTCGGTAGTTTCACCAGATTGAGAGAATATAAAAGCACCAGTCTGTGTTACGCCAACAGGAATATTTTGAAATATATTACTGATGGAAGAGCTGCGCATAAGGAACAAGATGAGCACCAAAGATTCCTACAATCCGAGAATTTGTCATCTGTGGCAAACTGTCACAATATAATGTATTCTTACTTACGTTATTTGTAAATAGTAGGAGATACTTTAGTTTAAGGGAATTAAATAAAGAAAATGTACATAGTTTAGGCAAAGATAGCAGAAGTGTTGCAATGAAATGCATTGGCAAGGAAATAAATGTTTTCCACTTCATAATAATTCATGTTTTATTTACAAAATTTAACATAACTTTTTAATACGCATGTTATTCGCAGTCACTTTGCTGGTTAAAATTCATAATTTGAATTTGGCGCCGCTGTTTCGAATCAAGATGGATGCCTATTAATTGCGGTACTTTGTATATCTAGTGACTTTAGGGTAGATGCATCGGTCGGCGCCATCGTACCGTTTGTGGCCATCCGCGATATGAATCTAAAATATTAACGGACATGTTCAAACTAACCATGAAATCCAAGAAAATCCCAATCTTTATTCTATTCTTGATAGCAACTGCGCATTACCTTCAGTTTGTCGGTTACAGTGTTGTTTGCTCAGTCTGAAGTTTAATACGCGGCGAGAATTTGGCTGTTTTCTTAGAAATTTAGTTAAGGAACACGAGGTACGTTAATGTATCCTTCGGTGTAGAAATATTGATGTTTAAAGTAGTTGGTATTTGATTCATAAAGGACTCCCCCATATTATTTTAAGAATTTAAAGTAGATATTTTTCCTACAAATAATTAAAATAATAGTGACCACAAGTGGAGCACTAAACGTACCTTCTGTGCCCGTTGTGGTCTTTTAGTGGCAACAAAAAATGAGAACTAGATATCGCCATGTCATGCAATAGAAAGAGATGGAAAAATGTAATACTAATATAGTAGAAAAGGCGTAACGACGTAAAGTAATTTATCTGTTTCAGAAAAATTGTCACCACAAAAGTTATTCCAATATACAGAAAGTACCACGCAAAATGCCCTTAAGGCAATAAGGCATCACTCAACAGCATGCCAGAAATGTAACGTCCCTAGGACACCTGTACGAAATAGATTAGATGGTAAAACAAGTGATGATTGCCGAAGAGAGGAGCCAAAATGAGCCCTTGGTCAGAAACAAAAATTGGTTTCCTGGATCCTGGACTGTTCCTCAAGAGGTTTTCCTACAAAGAAAGTCTCCTATACTCTGTACAAAAAAAATGCAAGAAATGTGTGATAACACAAAATTGTTAAAAGGGTTGTCTGGAAGAAAATGGTTCGATTCTTTTATAAACAGACACGGAAGAATGCAAGAAAAAGGTTGAATATTAAACAAATCAGACATTTTTTAGTCATGTAAAGGAGATCCTGGAGGCTGATGCTGCCATTTTAAAGAATCCAGAGCGAATATTTAATATAGATATATGGATGAGACAGCCAATTCTTTATCACGCAGAGGAACTGTTGTACTGGACTCCAAGGGGAAAAATTTATATGAGATCGACACATCCGATAAAGACAATATAACTACATTAGCCGCTGTAAATGCTGCAGGCTCGACATTCACAATCTACAAATTTAAGCGTTTACCCAAAACCTACGCTAATGCTGCTCCTAAGAATTGAGGAATTGGAATATCGATTTAGGATGGATGCAAAGCAGACAATTTTATGAATACTTTGCGAATGTTTTCATTAAGTTTTTGGACCCTAAATCTATTTCCAGACCAGTTGGTGATGGTCCCTCATCGCACTCTTTAAATTTAAGCAAATTGTATCTTCCACCAAATACAACACATCTGCTGCACCCTCTTAACATTGCCTTCTTTTATCGTTTAAAGCAGGCATGGAAGAAAATTAATTATAGGAAAATGGTTATACGAACATGAAACAGGACATCCCCACTGCATTAAATTCGATTTTGCCACAAAAGGACTTTACAAATTTGGGTTTCGTGTCTGTGGTCTTTGTCAATTTAATGAAAATGCTCCGAATTACGACAAATGTGTACGCAAAAGACTGCCGCATTCAACTCAAGAACTGAAAATGAGTGACATTTTAAATTTTTAGAGCAGCAAATGGATCCCTGGTACTGGAAAGTTTTAAAACAAAATATGCAGCTGAATATTTTAGGTAAGGAGAAGGTCGCTATTTAGAGCTCTATAATTTTTGGCGTTCCATTAAAATCGATGTAGAACCTGAATTAAACGCGTCCCAAGAAATGAAAACAGATGAAACTCAAGGAGAGCAAGTGAAAACCTTTAATTTAAAAGGCATTGAAGCTGCAGAAATGTAAACACAAACGAAAATGAAAACATTGAACACTACATCCTTGTATTTGACATTACTGAATTGAACAACATTGAAGAAACAATAGAAGCTAGTGACGAGAAAATTATCAACAGAGACGTAAATAATGAAGGAATCAATATATTACAGAATGTTGCACTTAAAAAAGCATCAGAAAAATGTGACCAAGATATAAGGCTTCTTAATAAAGCACAGTCAGTGGTGTTCTTCATGTGAAAGCATGGCCTGATGATTCTATAGGAAAATCAAAAAATAAAAGATATCCCCCTTCCTTCGGATAAATGGATTGAAATATTGGAAGCAACAGAAAAATCTCAAGAACATTTGGCTGCAGCAAATGCTCCAAAAGGATAATTAAGACTGAGAAAATAAACAACTATATCCAGCAAAATATTAAACAAAGAAAATGAGTAGTATTGTTGTGCAATGCGAAATAGTGGAGTAAACCATTGGAAATGGCCTGATTCGCCTGAATTTTTTTTACTTTAGTTGATTTAGGGATGTGTGGCGGTTGGTAAGTCATAGTTTTAAAAGTAAAAATTTGATCTTGTCGCTTTTTGATTTCTCCAAATTCTGTCACAAAATACGAAAATGGAAGATAATCAAGATAAACGTGCATGTACGCCCCCCTGAAGTACGCGAAATTGCCAAAAATACGGTTGCGAATTTTTCCTGGTTTTTAAGAATGACATGCATGACATAATTCCGGATCAAACTTTGCCAACCTACACATTTTCGTAAAATTAATGGCTATAGTGACATTGGAGATGATGATGTCGCGTTTCTTAATATGTCTATTTACATAATCAAAATGGAAGCAAATTACAAAAAAGTATAAAGCCAACTATGGAGTACAATTTTAGTAACGAATAACTAGATCATTAGTAAATTCAATATTGTTAAACTTATGACAAATCAGAACACCCTCGAACGGTCGAAGGCTAACGGTGAAAAATGTCATAACTAAAGAACAAATTTAATCAAATTATGATGTAAGTATAAAGTAAACGTGACATCAATTAAAATAATCCAGTTAAATCTAACAAAGAAATATTAACAGAGCTATTTGTTTGTTAGATTTAACTGGATTATTTTAATTGATGTCATGTTTCTATTTGTGAATGCTTTTATCAATTTCAAATTAAAGTTTTTCACAACTTTACACTTACATCATAACTTGATTACATTTTGTTAAATTTGTTCTTTGCTTATGACATTTTTCCCTGTTAGCCTTTGACCGTTAGAGGGTGTTTTAATTTACCATCTTCAAGGCAGTTTAACAATATTTAATTTATTAATGATCTAGTTATTCTTTACTAAAATTGTACTCCATAGTTGACTTTATACGTTTATCAAACTGTTATCTTTAACAATTTTGAGTAGACAATATTACTACTGACGAAGGTGTTATCGAAACGTTTAGTTTGTATAACTTAAATATTAAATTAAAAACTATTTCTTTCTTAGATTTTCCTGGAGGATCTTCTTATGAAAAGTCTACCCATTCGCTACAAGAATTATACTCAATAGCTTCAACATTAGATTTGCTACCCAATTCTGCACACAATTCTTAGTTCGACAAGGGGAGCCACTGCTTATGTGATATCAAATGTTCATAGGTTGCAGTTTGATTGAAGCTAAATGACGCTTGCTTTCTTTAATTGTTTATACTCATTACTTTTAATTCACTATAGTACAGAAATCTCTACATGAGAGCACTACCATTACCATATTAGTGCTAAATTCAATTAACTAATTTCATTCGAGGTGTGTCATTAAAGTAATGAGACTAATTTTTTGACCACTTTTATTCCAATAGAGTTACAATTGAACACTATCCCGTTCAAAGTAAGTCTCTTGGTAAGCCAATCAGCGCCGGAGACGGTTCTTCCATCCTTCAAACCAGTACTGGAACTAGGAAATAGGAATGGCTTTCAACTGGTCGGTTACACCCTTTTGAATGTTGTTCAGGTTCCCAAAACGACGTCCCATGACGTCTGTTTTCAATTTTGGGAAGAGGTAAAAGTCACAAGGACTCAAATCTGGGGAATAAGGAGGATGAGGAATCACATAAATGATTTTACTGGTCAGAAAATGATTTTGTGAAATTGCTGTGTGAGAAGGGGCATTGTTATAATGCAACACCCAGTTGTTTTTGATGGTTGGTCTCACACGAATGACCCTTTCGCGAAGTCTTCCAAGAATCTCGCAGTAAAAATGTTGATTAACCGCCGCCTTCCGCTACGAGGTTCATTTTCAATTGGCCTTAAACCACCAAAACGCACGAGTCTTTGACAAAACACTGTCTCCGTAGGCTTGCTGAAATTTGGTAAACGTTTCCGTTGCACTGTGTGCAAGTCTGAAGCAAAACCTAATCGCACTCAGCTGCTCGAAATGCATTGTTAGCACGACCACAAAAAACCGGTTTAACTAAAGAAAGCGCTACAAACAACACACTTGAGGTGAAACTCGTACTGTTCGTGTATCACATGTTTACCTGTTTGCCCTCCGGAGTCACCAGTATTGCCAGGACTACGCTATTTCACGACTTTAATGACACACCTCGTGCTTTGCGCATTATTAATTTAAATGTGATTTTCGTTGGTTATGCTATGCTTCGTGCTTTAATAACTTTCTTCTAGGTGTTCACATGTTGAATCCACGTCAGTGTTCACATTTATCAAATTTTAGTTTGGACTATTTCTGAATTACGTTTTTAATTATACAGTGTTTTATCATGCTAAACCTATCGGGGTGTTGATACAATTCTCCTGTTAGCTATATTTTAATCTTGATGGAACTATATGTCTTATCATCTATATTCGATTAGTGCAAATACTGACCCTGGGCAATTTAAATTTTTATTGCGAGATTAGATGCTATAGTGTTGCCTAACTATAAGGTGTAATGAATAGAATTTTTTGGCTCACATAGTCAAATTTTAGATCTTTCTTAACATTGCTATTAATATTCATACTAGAGCAAACTTAGCTCCAACTGCTGTATAGTGCTATTAGGAGTTATTAGAAGCGTATGTCTTATTTAGGTTTTACTTTATGACTGCTTACCGAAGTTGTTCAAATTTAGTAAATCGAGTTTTTGTTGTATATTGAGCTTTCATTTTAATGTACGTTGCTGAGATAAATCACCGAATCTGTTTTTTTTTTTGCTTTGGATTAACATTAACATTAAAATTAACGAATGTATTAAATTCTGAATTGTTTTCTTTTAATAGTGTTCAGATACCACTACCGTAACCTGTGTTATCATTCTAGATAGTGCTCTTTTAGCTACCATTTCGCTTTAGCTAAGATGCTCGCCGATCTCTGTTGAACTGAGCTCACTGCGGCTACCTATTTATTTTTCACACTGCTCATTTGTTACTGTGAATTTTGGCGCATTTAGATGTATTTGCACGTAACAAGCTGCATGATCGCTGCGATCACTGTCATGTGCAGCTATTTCCGCGAATGATGAAGTAGTAACATCATTTTGATTACGTTATGATTGCTAATTATTTTAACGGTAATTTTTGGTATTAGACAGCCTTGCAGTGACGACGATTTCATTATTACTGTTCACTATTTTGATGAAAGCTTTAACGCTGATCAATTAATAAAGGATTTCACTGTTTATTTTCTTGCTATTTTTTTATTGATATTAAAATTTTTGGATAAAATTAACGTAAAGTAAAATTTGAGTAAATAGTAGTAAGTTTTGTTTTGATTGTGTGCGAATATTTTAAAGCTTTTACAAAAGCACAGGTCCAGTAACTTTTGCTGATTTAACTGGATGACGCTACGAAAGGTAGGCAAGTTTTTGAAAATTTTAGAGTATATTATTGTAGGAAAATTGTGTTTGGTGTATTTTCTCGGTCTTGCCGTCCTTTAAAATTTTTTTTGGGTCGAGAATTTTTGTATATTAATTTTAAGATAGGTTATAAAAATTAATGCAGATCGGCTTGCGCCGAGGCGGTGATATAACATTAGGTATTGCGGCTCTACGCGCTTTGTTACGCACGTCCATTAACGAGGATAGTCATGGGAAAATTACGCAGCGTCCAGTACCCTTTCAATTTCGAAACTGACAAAATTGCTATTGAAGAAACTAAAAGCTAATCAGAAAAACTTTTGGAAGATGTTAAAATTAATCTGTCGACGAAATTATTAGCGACTCCTGAAACTATTGGGTAGAATTAATAATTCCGATCCGAAACTCGATAATGACGTTAAAATTAAGGAAAATTTGTTTCTTTGAGGTTGTATTATTTCAGTCCAAATATGACATAAGCGAGTTTTTTCGAAAAGTTCACCATTAGAATCTTTAGGTCATAGTTCAACCGGTGACGGTCAAGATTTGACTACAGATATTTCCACACCAGATAGTAATTTGAATTTGCGAATATTATTGCAAAAAGCACTCCGGTTTGTAAGAGGAATTTAACATATTCTGTGAACTCTAAGTCGCCGTCATTAAGTGCATTTTTAGAAAGAATGTCGGAATTACAGATATCACGACGTGTTGACGATTATTTTCGGAGTGTTTAAATTTATTTATCGATAACGCGTTAATTTACGTTTAATCTATTAAGAAGGGTGTTAAAACTTGGCGCGAGTTGATGGAATTGTTAAAACTTCAATTCCAACCAGTGGATTATGACGCATTCACCTTACCCAACAGGAGATTATTTCAATTTAAACGTTTACCATTTGGTCTCGCTAACGCACCAGTGAGTTAGTAGAGTTTTATAGATCGATGGGCCAGAATTGGAACTGTGTTTTTGTGTATCCTGATGATACCATTATTTGTACGCCTACTTTCGTCGGCAGGTATTACTTTGGGCAGGGACAAATATACGTTTTGTCAAGCGAAACTTCGATATGTAGGCTATGTCGTTAATGCTGATGGACTGTCGGTCGATCCGGATAAATTTAGTGCCATCTTAAAAGATTCCTATGCCTAGGAACCCTGATGTGAAGCGCCTGTTTGATCTAGCGAGTAGGTACCGCTGGTTTATTCACAATTTTTCAACGAATAACGTTTACCTTTGACTAAACTTTTGTTTGGGATAAAGATTGTGAAAGAACTTTCGAAATTATTAAGAATTGTTAAGTTCCCGTACCTATATTATCGTGTTCCGATTTTCTTTACCATTTACAGTTCAGACGCATACATCATACTTTAGAATTCGTTATGTATTGACTCAAACCGTTGATGGAGAAGAGCGACCATTATGATTTATGTTATTCTATACACCCTACACGCCATCCCCGTTACACCCCTCCCCCCAAACACTGAGATGTCACCATCCACCCCTTTATTTGTGACACCTGTTGCTATTACCATTTCCACCCGTAACAAATAGTTACACAGTTTTTTAACACGATCTAGACTATCTTCATGATGCGTGTGTGCGTGCGTTGATGAATGCGTGCACTCACATATACGTGGGTGTTCGTAGGTGTTGCGGTAAGGGTGTATGTGTGCGTGTGTCCGTTACTGCTGAAATATCTCAGTTATACCACGTTTTGTTTAAAATACGTTTACAAATAAAGGTATTTTACAAAAGGCTTAAAAGTACATTTCGAGAATGTGAAAAACTATTAAATTTAGAGAAAACATGTAAAGAAATGTTTTAACCAGAATTATATTTTAGATGTTTCCTTAATGAAAGTTTTGTAGGAAATAAATAAGCCGTAAAAAAGGCAAATTCTAACATACTTTTGTGAACACTTGAAGAACCATGCAGTGTATAGCAAAATGTGTAGTCATATTATTTTAGGATATTCAATTTGAGATAAGTAAACGCATTTTGAAAGCACAAAATTGTTCAAAGTAATGCGAAAGTATTGACAATTTGAGAATTATGTATGTTTTGTTTCCATTGCCTGCTTCTATTAATTGTATTTTTCGTATATATCCATAGTGAATATGGATTTAAACAAACAAAAATAGGCCTTTAGTATAACTTTTAGCATTGCTTACTTGCCCGTAGTATTTTCAAAAGGGTGATTTTATTCTGGTGAATAAATTTACAAACATTTAAAATCGGAATTTCTAGGTAACCTATTCAGAGCCGAAATTGAAGCTGCAGTTTTGTCTACCCATAAGAGGCCTCAGCAATGCATAGGGCGTGATGGTCAGCATTTCGACCATTTACGGGGCATTAAAACCTTCCTCCTTTAAATCGGTCCTTTTAGGGCCACAACTTACATAATAGTGTAACGAAACTAAAATTTCCGTTACCAATAACCGTATAAATTGTTAAATAGCGGTGTATCAACCGCCCGGTATACTTGTGATTTTCATTATAATTCATAATGTCACATAAAAGTATTTCAGGTTTAAAAGACGTGTTTCTTATCAAATACACCAAACACAATATGTTTTGGACTATTCAAAACGTGAATAAAATTATTATTATATATATACGAGTTTTGATGTGAAGTGCGTGTGGTGCCCTGATCTATAAGAGTAAGTTATTTAGTATAAATATTAATTTAATTTACCTATAATAATTACCGTCAATGTATTGACAAATATTGTTCACTATTTTTTTATAAGATACAAATATTAAACCTTATATTAGTAGACATAATATCATGGGGAATACATTTAACTAACGTGGTTGCACGTGTGCAATTATACGATAAGCGTGTTATTGAGTTTAAAACACTGCCGTTGCCATCTTTATTAAATCGGTAGTTCAGTAATATTAAAAGCTGGCTACCTGTATGTTAATTATCTTTATATACCGTTATAGGTGAAAATTTTCCCCGTGAGTAACCATTCCCAAATAAAATTGTTTTCAAACCATCAATCAACTGCACATTAAGTTTGACCTAAATATTTGCAGAAATATATTTTTATTGTATGTGACTGCACTTGATAATTAGTATTTGGTTTTCTTGTGTTTAGATCGAAAGTATTGATCCTATATTTTCAACGCCGCCCTGATTAATTTTGTTACCGTCCGTTCAGAGTGGTTAGACAGATAAAATTAGAAATTTTATTATTTAATTTTATTGATACGAAGTTTCCGTCACCGATTTTGTAATCAGAAATTTTCTTTTATGTTAGTCTTAAAAGAATAAATTCTCGATAATTTTTGTTTTATCTAGCCGCCTTTAGTAGTGCCGAACAAACACATTGTGTTTGTTATATTTTTTTGAAATTTAGTTGTAGTTTTCCGTCACCAGCCGATACCCGTGTACATACCGGGTGATACGAATATTGCACCCGCTACAGTTGTATCATTCTGGATCCTGTACGATCTGTTATTTAAGGTGTCAGAATATACCATTTATTGTAATTAAACCGATAGGCCGTCTAGTATAAGGGTAAATCAGACTATTATTTAGACAAACGACATCTTTAGTTTATATAATTTTTGTACGAATTTAGTTTTGGTTTTCCGTCGCCGTTGGCAATTATTTATATTTTTCCTTAGTTCTGTTAATTATTATAATCACCGCAATTGTTAATTTTGTTTTACCACTACCATTTTTTGTGATAGCGGACCGTGTACGATAAAGTATTACTTTATTTCTTTACCGTCTTGAATGCGTTTTTGGATTTTTTTTATTTTAGGACTTTAGGTATTATTTTTTTCCGCCACCGTTGGCGAAAAATTATTTTAGTAAGTGCTATCGCCAAGCACTATAGTTTTTTTTCAGCTGCCCGAATAAATTAGAGGTTGAGTCCTTACACCGTGACCACCCAATTTTGCAGTATTGCTTTGTACCGAGACATATTAATTTAATTTTTTCACTTACCCGTGATAACAAAATTAATTTCTTTACAGTGACCGAGAGTTTGGTTTATATATTTTTTATATTTTTTATTTGACGAATCGTCCCTAATATTTAATTTCCAACTTATAAAATTATTTTTTATTATTTATCCGACACTGAAAACATTTGCTTCCGACCTCCGTATTAGGAGTTTTATTTTTTTGGTAATTGAATTTATTTTGGAGTCACAATACCGAGACCGCGCATTTCTGACTCAACAACGACACAAGTTTTAAATACCGGCACCGATTTAAATCTTCCGAAACCCTGGTAGGCCGACGTCTTCACTGACGCTACTTGGACCGCTTTTACCCATTTAATTCTCCGCGAAGAGGAATCTAGGCCTCTATATAACCAGTTACCTAGATTGGCGCTCGAGTAACCCGATTATACCGCGATAGTCCAACCGCAGTTCACCGCTTTGATAATAACTAACCGTCCACCGAAGGTAAAAGCGTTATAATAGAAACAATTCCAGAAAAGTATAGTTAAAAAGAAATAAAAATTTAAGGGATTTTCGTATAAAGTTTTCTTTGGCCGATATTTTAGGTTAGGAACAAGATATCGAGATGCGGTTTACGCATTGTTCATGAAAAAAGTCATACCAATGCATTTAATTTTTTGCGAAAATTAACAGTTTCTGTCGGAATGTCGAACAAAGCCCTCTAGCGACGACATGTGAAACTAACAAAACTTCAATTATTTTAACGTTTGTAGCCCAAAAAGCTCTTTTCAACGCGCCCAAGTTTGTTAAAATCGATTTAGCCGTTTCGAAGATACGGGGGTGATTTAAGGAAACCTTTGAATACCCCCACCACTTTATTTTATAGATATGTCAAAAGTGCCAAACGAAAAAGTTCAGATTATCCTCGACTTCAAAGATCAGTTATTTTTTATTAGGTAATATACCAGATTCAAGATTGCAGTTACGCTAGCGGCCATTTCAGAAACATGAAAATATTTTCCAGGTTTTTGTATTGGCCGTTTATAATAACTTTTTTCCGCAAGCCTCTACGATGTATAGTTTCCCAGATAAGTATCTCGCATCCTTAGTTGGTTGGACACCCCGTACTATAGGGCATATGGTCTATTTATCTCTTAATTTCTTTCATTGGTGCTCGCAAAACAATGCAGCAAATATAACTCAACTGTAATAATGCTTAAATATAAATTAGGTTGCAGAAGTGTTAACATTGGTTAAGTAGTATTAAAATTTGTTTTGAGAGCCTAAATCTTATGATTTATATATATTTATTACAAAGTTATATGTAACATATACAATATTATATTCATATATAAATGTAAAACCACACGTGTTAGCGTAAAAATTGTGTTAGTTTACTTTGATAAAAATACAATTTTAGTACTTTGCATTGTGCACACTCATGACTTTTCAACTGTTTACCCAGGTAAATTTCATATAAATGAGAATATAATTAAATTAAAAATATTCTTCTTTACCCTATACACTCTTTGCTAACGCAACATGGATACGAACATAAGAAAGTCATGTGCTGGCCATATAACATTTTTAAATAGGACAGTCTGTACATTATGCCATTAGTAAGACAATTAAACTTACTTCAAACATTTTCATATTTCAGTTATCTTTGTTTGAATTGTTTGACTTTCATCAACTGTTTTAAAAAAACAAATAAAAAAAGCGCAATACGTATATAAAACAATAACATATTTCAATCAAGACTAAATGTCATGTTTATTCTACGGAAAAAAACAATGTTGGAGGGAATGGAACTATAATGAACTATATCGCAAATACTCCGAGAGGCATCAATCAAGTATTTTAACGATCCAGGAAATCTATCACAAGAAATGAATCCACTATAAATACTATCTATATTTTGTTCTCCTTATTATCAGTTCTTATGTTTTAATTGTTTATTCGTCAACCTATACTTTCATATATTTTAACTATACTTTCACAGTATTTCGTATAAAATGAAGGCTATTTTGGGAGTTTCAAATCACCATGGGAACTACTAAAAAAGTGATTCACTTTTTATACTAGTACAAAATAATGATTGACCTTAAGCAACACCTAAATCAACTTCGTCAGATACGAATCATACTAAATGTTATCAGTTCACTTAAGACCAATTAAAATGATCACATTAGCATTAGAAACAAGTTTGTTACTCACCATCTCATAATTAATTCTTGGAGAAAAAAATTTATGTTTTATTCTTATGTCATTTCTCGTAGTGATGAAAAAAGTAACTATTCAAACGTCCCTGTTTAATTTCAACCAAAATTCATTGATAAAAACCTATGATATGATATATCAAAATAAAGACAATTTTATTGTCTTTCTAATTGTGTAATCATATATATATATATATATATTTAGTTAGTTTATGCCTATAGTTTTCATGAATATATATATATATATATATATATATATATATATATATATATATATATATATATATATATATATATCTTTTGTAATGGCACTTGAAAAATTCGGTCACCATCCAAGTACAGACCGCTTAACTATGGGAAATTCTTTTATATGGTAATTGTTGAAAAAACTTTTCCCACAGAAAAGTTCTGCATTGACCAAAACCCAAAATGCACTCATAAAATCTAAAGGTAAGACAGAAAACAGTAATTCGACTCAAGAATAAAGTACCGTAATTTTTGAAAAAACAAGAAAATGTTACTTAAAAAAGTTGTTTAGAATGAAAAGTTATGTACAAATATGAAGTAACAGCTCTCTACTATAATTTTTTCAAACATATTTTAAAATGCTAATCTCTTTAAAAAGTTAAATTTAGATTTTTTACCTTTTTTTCAAAAATTCCGAAACTTGCGAAAATGATTTGATTTAAAATTTCGTCAACATGAGCTTTTTAAAATCAGTCGACGTAATTGACATTTACACCACTAAAGCTTGAAATATTTAACAGTACCTACACAGAAAATATAATAAAATATTTAGATATGGACTGAATATTGAAGTCTAATAAATTTGTCTGTTGATTGAAAATACTGCATTTAGATTTAATTAATTCATTTTCATAAATAAGGCCACTTTCTGGTATTGCAAAATTTTTAACGACGTTTTAATGGTGACTTAAATAGAGCTTGTCACCTATGAAAAAATTAATTAGAAATGTCAATAATGACAAACTGTGTATCTAATATCTTATTGAAGAGTTTTAATCATGCCAGTAAAATTAACCGTTAAAGAGAAAATTGAGATTGTACTAATAGTATGAGATAACTACAAGAGTTACAGAGAAACAGCAGAGATTTTCAATAAGAGACACCCAAATAAAATTATTCACTTCAATACAGTACGTAACGTGGTTACCAAATTCAAGGCGTGTGGAAATTGCCGTTGGTGGAGTGATACAAATCCAAATTTTTCAAGACAGCCACGTGATTCAGTATTCGTTCAAAACTTATGTCTGGTGCGGAATTTACAACAGAATAGTTGGACCATTCTTTTTCGCAATAATATGAATACCTAGCGCTATTTAGAACTCTTGAACGATTTATTGCCAAATTACGAATTACCATTAGAGGAAAGACTGCATATCTGGTTCCTACACGATGAAGCGCCATGACACAGCACAAGGGTGATTCGACAGTACCTGCAAGAACTTTTTAACCATAAATTAATTGGACGATTTAGTGACTGGCTGCCTAAATCTCCCGAGATTTCCAAGTGACCTTTCAATAACATCTACCACTTGGAAAGAACGATAAGGGAAGTGATTGAATGTATGCGCAAAAAAGTGTTAAAACAATTTATAGCAAGAACTGAAACTTGCATGGAAAGAGAAGGCAGATATGTTGAGGCGATAGTTTAGAGATTGTTTCAATTCGAATTCTAAAAACTGTTTCCTGCATTATGATTTTAGTTATGACTTTTGAGTTACAATTTTATTGCATAATGTTTTTATATTAAAGGGGGCCGTTGTGTCTTAATTAAACCTACCTTTCTTTCTACATTGATGTTTTTTTTCCCGGAAAATCTCTCCAAATGCATTTAAATGAAATATTTTCAATTAACATGCAAATTTATTACATTACTTTGAATATTTAGTCCATATTTTTTATTACAAGCCTATTATTGTACAAAATGACAGAACTATCTGGGATTTTATAATTTTTTTTAACTTGCATTTTTAAACATATGAACCCTTAGTGGCGTAAATGTAAAAAAAAAGTCATCGTTAACGCAAATTATATCGCTAAAATTCAAAAATCTCACGTTAATGAAATGTTAAATCAATTGTTTGAACAAACTTTTGAAGAAAAGGTTAGTAATACAAATTTAAGATTGTAAAATGAAATTTGGCATTCAGCATCTCCATCTAAACAAACAACTTTTGATGTCAGTTTTATAAACTCAGATAAGTCCATTTTAGGGTATATAACAATTTTTCGAAAAAGTTAACATAAGTGGCTGTTACTTGTGCATAACTTTTAATTCTAAACAACTTTTCTAAGTGACATTTTCTTGTATATTAAAAAATAACGGTACTTTACTGTTGACTCAAATTACTGTTTTCTGGTTTATCCTGTATATGGTACGATTCTTTTAGATTTTTATGAATGCAATTTTGGTTTTGGTCAATACAGAACTTTTCTGTGGGAAAACTTTTTTCAAAAATTATCACATAAAATAACTTCCCATATGTATAGAACTTTATGAGACACACATATATATATATATATATATATATATATATATATATATATATATATATATATATATATATATATATAAGTTTGTGTCAAATCTCAAAACCAAAAAGACGACTCAATTTTTTTTATTTACTGAAATGGGTTTTAAGAAGTGTAATAATAGATTGCGCTATTAGAACCAAGAATAACATTTTGTATGATGTAGTTGGACGTTTATTTCCCGAACAAAGTGAGATAAATAAAATCGAGCATGAACCACACAAAATAATTTTTACTGTGTAATATTGAAAATCCAACACCCACAAAACGCAAGTATATTTCAATATTGTTTTTGGTAATAAAATGGGTACATACAGTCTCGTTCAGATTCGTTCAAAAAATTACCTTCGTTGGGAAATAAATCTTAATTTTTCGTTTGCTAATGCAAGCGAATCCTTTTGCAGTGTTATCAGAAATAAAATGCAAATCAGTCTACCAATGGTAATCGAAACGGAAGGTTAATTTTGCTGTTAATTTTCCCTTTTATTTGCTTTTTTCCTGTTACAGACATGCTTCAGTAATGAATCAACCTTCTCCATATTGGATGACAAATCACAGTTTGTCCGGTGTAGGCCAGGTGAAAAATATAATAATGACTGTGCTATAAAAATAATTAAACACTTCGTATCTGATTTGGCGTGGTCAGTTACCAGTAGCAAAGGTTTGGGTCGTCTGTATGTAGTTGAAGAAATAACGCGACGAGAGAGGTATCGGAAGGTTTTGGAAACTAAACTTCTTCCCGAGTTGCAGGAGTGGTTTGGCAATGGCACCTTCGTGCATGACGGGGTACCTTGCCACATGGCCAAATCAATCAAGAAATTTTAGATGAACATAAGATCAGTTATACCGTGGGCAAGCAACTCACCTGATATGAACCCGATCGAAAATGTTGTTTTGATAATATGCCAAGGAAGGTGGATGCACTGGTTAAAGCCAGAAGAGGTTTAACTAAATCTTTCGTTTGAAGACATATTGTTGAATATTTTTGTCAATAAATAATATGTAACATAACAACTGTTTATAAACCGCCCTTTACATCAGAATTATACTATTAGAAACAGTAGTATTGAATAAAACACCAAATTTAGCAAGTAAGTCTAATAATATGAGTAGGGACTGTACGTTATATTGTATGACTAAAATTTTCTCATAACTGGACTAGTCGATAGCCTTCAAACTCAGTTGGACCTCCGCTTAAGGTAATGCTTCAAATGAGGTAATTGATATCTTTCTGCGGTATAGAGGTCCAAGTATTCTAAATATTCCGGAGGTTGTAATAACAATTACAATTATGGTCCTTAGTACATGATAACAATTTTAAAAATTAATTAAGTTGTCAAACAAATTTATGAAATATGAAAACGCAAATATAAGCCTGCTGTAACATTTAAATAAACGTATATAAACGAGCCAATTACGGAATCTAAAATAAAATTAGATTCTTGGAAAAAAAGGCATAATTCATAAACGGAGATGAGGTATTACCCATTGTCGTACCATGTTCTTGTTAGGAACAATTGATTGTTACTTTTAAAAAATGTTTGTTTATTTAAAAAATTTATTTTCTTCTGCGCCCTCCAAATGTTTTGTTATACTTAAACAAATTTGACATATTGCAACACTATTAGAGTTTGGATTAGATACGTGGATGATGTTTACCACACTTAATACTAAAATTTGTAGTGCTTCAGACTTTGCCAGACTTTAATTTTTAAATCTTCAAAAACAAAAAATTACATATCAGTCTTCCCTTTCTAATACTTTGATAACAGTAAACAAGATATACATAGATATGTATTGTAAAGAAACTAGTACTAAACGATTCATAACAAATGATTCCAATTACTGTAGACAGCATAAACTCGCTTTTAATTTTTCGGTTCATAGATTACCTAATTTTCCTTATTCAATTCAAATTTCTGCATACAATTGGTTTAGCGTTGCAGTGGTTATGAATATAGTTAGGAAACGAACATATAGGATTAACTCCATTAGAGAGCAAATAAAAACAAAGTATGTAAGATTGCCAATTATTTATATCCTTTCCAAAGTTAATTTAAAGTCCCTACTTCAGAAAATAGTTTGCAAACTCTTTTAGGAAATCGAAAGGATCCAGTGAATAAGCAGGAAAGGTATGAACTTTATCAAATTAATTGTAACAATTGTGAACATATATATGTTGGGCAACTAAACGACCTATGAAAATTCGCTTTAAAGAACATTTAGATCATATCAAATACAAATGTTGGGACAAGTGTGTCGTAGCCCTACCTATGTTTGATAATAATCATGTAGTAGATAAACTATCTTTAATCAAACATGTTAATAATAAGTACAAACTTGATTGCTATGAGAGGTTAAGGATCTCTAAAAACAAACAAATTTGAATGAATAATGATGCTTAAGGGCATCTAGGCTACTCAGAACTTATTACCCGTTCACTCTTACTACTATCAGAGTAAAAAGTTTAGCCACTTACATCGAAAGCAAAATTAATGGGGCGGGTTTGATAAAATTTTTATCACTTGACAATCGAGAAATTGTTGCTATAATATGTAAATATCAAGTACTTAGTCGGGTAGACTTTTGACGCTATTGAATTTTTTTACAAAAAGATAGTACAAAGCATATGATTCTTCAACGTGACTTTAGACCTCTATAAAATATTTTATCTGCTGTATGAAATTAATAAAATTTGGAAATTAAGTAGCCCAATCCCTTCTAAATATATTACGATATAAAAATAGCAATTTTTATTTGTTTCTAAGTAATCATAAGATACACATGTTTGTACCTTCTCTTTTAAGTCTAGTTTATTATTATTAGTGAATACTTATTTCAATAAATCCAGTAGCCTTCATAAACTGGACCTATTTTTGAAGGAAATAGTGATAATGATTGTATATGAATTGATTGATGACACAGAATGTAATTTTTTTTGCAAACAAAAATTAAATCAAAGCGTTTTATAACTTCGTCGCAACCTGTGGATATGTTTATTTCTTGCATATATTTAACGTGTACTGCGTTGCAGAAGTAGTTGCTTTCATGCACCAAACCGAACTGCACTGTTGATACATTTCATTCTGCAAATATACAGTATTTACTCTGCAAGATGAAATTGTGGAGCTGATATCTGGGGAAATGTTTAGCATGGTACAATGGATGGCGAAGGTTCAACGCTGGAAGGAAAGTGATTGGAAGTATGTGAAAAATAATGAGAAACGCAAGCAAGAGCCTAGCTGCGAAACGAGCAATCTATAATGGCGTGTGTGTCCCATCAGTACTGTATGGAAGTAAGACATGGGTATGTCAAAAAAAGCACAAATGAAAAATAAATGCCGTAGGTATGAGATTCCTGAGAAGCGCATGAGGTAAAACGAGAAGGGACAGGATAAAGAATGAATGCATAATCACGGAGTGTGGCGAGAAAAGGACGATGATGGATAGATATAAAAGTAGTACATTACGTTGGTTTGGTCACATTTCGAGAATGAACAACGCAAGATTAACGAAGCAAATATATGTGGGTGAGGTTAGAGATAAGATCGGGCCTGGGAGGCCGCGTAAAAATTGACCGAATGTAGTAGAATGTATGACAAAAGAAAGAAAGACAAGGAGTTTTAAAAACAAAAGGACATGTCAGAGACAATGTATGAATCTCGGAAGCTAGAGAGGTGTGCGGAGAGTAAACTATAGAGCAAGATTGTGAATAAAAAATTAATAAGAGACAGGGGTTGCTTGCTTATCCCGCAAGGGAACGTATTTTTCTTCATTTTTATTAATCGGATGCCGTAACAATTTTTGAAACACACCGCAGAGTATGCAAATTAACCAGCCGGACGTTTTTTCATTATTACAATGTTCTTATTGGATAAAAATGGATTAATCGTGGTTTCCCGAACAATTAATGAAAATGATGAAATTATCTATAAACAAATGGCGATTAAGATAAAAATCGGACTAATTTTTTTTTTATAAACGTTCACAGTGACTTTTTACTCTGATACCAGATAACAAACTCGCTGATGGTATACATTGTCTTCTACCAGTAAACAAACTTGATCGTTCTTAATGCTGAATATACTATTGCTTACTTCAAAAGTAATGTCATGAGATAATTAGTAATCTAGTATAAATAAGTCACAAGGTGACTTTAAGTGAGATAATTAAAATGTAAAAACGGAAAATTTCAAAACTTAAAAAATGTTGGTCTTCATTTTAGACAAGGAAGTCAAATTGGTTTGCAACGCTTAGTCAATATTTTACATGATAGTAACCAAATCTTTTCTTTCGAAATTCTGTAAATGTTTGAAATCACAATTATAATAGAACCAGCAGTAAAATAGAGATAAATTATTAAGGTGGGACAGCACCCTTTAATTTAAACTCCAGAATACATAAAAAAAGGTCAAACGTGTCTAAAGCGAATTTGGTTACTGAAAGTAGTATAACGCCAGTTTTGTTTTGAGTATTACAAAACGTATAAAGTACCATGGGCTAAAATTTTGTTACATGTACGAATTATTATTCATCTAATCTTAACTATAATTAATTAATCCTAAAAGTAGGCAATTGAAGTCGTAATGACTAACAGGGCCATTATCGTTATTTATTATTACACTTCAATTAAATAAAAGTGAAATTTAAAAAATAGTCACAATTCACGACAATAATAAAACAGGTTTGTTAAATAAATATGAAATGAAAATAACAAATAACTACTCTAACTCGGAAATCTAAATTAAAAATAATTAAAGCATTTGGTCGCAAATAAATAACAGCAAGTCTGGTAAGTAGCACGAGAACAAAGAATCGCGCAGGGAACAATCTAATTGGAAGATAATGTGATTGAAAAGTATGTAAGTGAAAAAAAAATGTGGATGTATGTATGTACATTTAGATATTCATACAGTAAGTATACACTCTATATTATTGATATCTTTCTTGGCTCTGTCTATATTTCTACTTCTACTTAGGTGTCGGGCAGTAGACAAATAACTGTCCAGTAGTAGGACGATACCGTTAGTAGGGAATGCTACATCGTCCGGGGCATGATTTGGATAGTAACCGGTCTGCCCGCAATGGTATTACTCAAGAAAACAATACAAGGGCTGGCTACAAGGGGCGGTCAAGATCGGAACATGCAGGCCACGATGCTGACAACTGTGCAAGGAATGAACGGCGAGTCATGTTAGAGGTATGCATGGAAAATAATTTGAAATTGTGATGTAATGTACGAAAGGCAGAATGATATTCTGTGTGTATCGGAAACAAAACGCAAAGGAAAGGATGCTGTGGAGATTGATGATGGCAGCCTAGCACTATGGTCAGGAGTTAAGACTGAAGTGCATGGTGCAAAAGGAGTTGGGGTGATCGTAAGTGAAAGAGTAAAAAGATGTGTTAAACAGTACGCATTGCCACCTCTCTGGGTAATGTGGGTTAGAATGAAAGTGCAGTTTTGAAGAATTTTTCTTTTTGCATGCTATGCATCGGTGAATGGAGAAAGACACCAAGAGTTTCAGAACTTCTGGCATGATGTAAAGAGCGTGATGAACATATGTAAGCCCAACGAAAGAGTGATGATAGTGGGAGATATGAACGGATGGGATAGGAAAGTTCGGAGACTAAAGAGTCAATGCGAATGGTGAACCTCTGGTGAACATCTGTATGGAGAGAAGTCTGTTTGTATCTAATACGTGGTTTAAATATAAAAATGTGCATATGTATACATGGCAAAGAGGTGAATCTAAAAGTATGATTTACTTGATAGTGTATGATGAACGACTTAAAAACCTGGTAAAATACACAAAAGTAATGCGCGGATGGGAGAATGGATTGGACCACTTTTTGGTTGTGTCTAGTGTGTTTCGGACAAAAGCGAGTCTGGAGAAAAAAGCAATGATTTTGAGAGAAACAAAAAACCCTTCTGGAAATAGGTCAAAAATACAAAACGTGGCCCAAAACAGAACGATGAAGGAGCGATGAATACGACCAACCAAATAGTATGGGACGATTGTGAAGTTAAATAAGGAGAATGTTGAAGGAATGGTGAATATAACTGAGAAGGATATTGGAATAAATGAGGTAGAGAAAAAGGCAGGAAGGTTGAAAAACGGTAAAGAAGCAGGCGTAAATGAACTCACTGGTGAAATGCTAAAGTAAGGAGGCGCAAAGCTTATACGAAGATTGTGTGAACTATTTAATGTATGCCTTAAGGGTGGAAAAGTGCCGAGGGATTGGAAGAGCGCGATCACTGTACCACTGTATACGGGCAAGGGACAAGAGTGATTGCAAAAACTACAGAGGAATAAGTTTGCTCAACGTACCTGGTAAAGTATTTGGAAGAATACTGCTTGATAGAGTACGACAAACTACACAAACTAAGATTTGGGATGTCCAGGGTGGCTTCATGCCAGGGCGAGGATGTGTTGATCAGATAATTGCTCTCCAGCAGGACATCGAAAAGTGTTTAAGTGTAAAAAGGAAGCTGCACTGTGCGTTTGTAGATCAGGGAGAAAGCATACGACAGAGTGAATAGGGAGAAGCTGTGGGAAATATTAAATGAATATGGCGTAAATAAAAGTGTAATAAACGGATTAAGGGCAGTATACAACGTGTGTTAGGGTGAGAATACTTTAATATTGAGCAAGGAGTGCGACAAGGCGGTGTGATACCACCGTGATTGTTCAATATATACATGGATAAATGTGTTAGGCAAGCATGTACCGACATAAATGGTGTAATGGTTGGTGACATAAATGTACGAGTTCTGGTATATGCAGATGTCTTATTAAGTGACTGTGGATGAGCTACAAACTGCTCTGAGGAAGTTTGATACAGTCTGTGAGAGCATGGACCTAAAGGTAAACGTGAACAAAACTAATATTGTGGTGTTCAATCGGAAAGGTGGAAAGGAGAGTTAGAGTATTTACTTTGCAAGATGAAATTATGGAGCAAGTGGATGAGCTGGTATATCTGGGTAGAATGTTTACTGCAGATGGTACAATGGATGGCGAGATTGGACGACGTATCAATGCTAGAAGGAAAGTGATTGGAAGTATGTGGACGATAATGAGAAACGAAAGCATGAGCCTAGCTGTGAAACGAGAAATCTATAATGGCGTGTTTTTCCGGTCAGTACTGTATGGAAGTGAGACATGGTATGTCAAAAAAAGCAAGAAAAAAAAGTAAATGCCGTGGGTATGAGATTCCTGAGAAGCGCATGTGGTAAAATGAGAAAGGATAAGATAAAGAATGAGTGTATAATGACGGAGTGTGGCGACATAAACACGATGATGGGTAGAAATAAAAGTAGTACATTACGTTGGTTTGGTCACATTGAGAGAATGAACAACGCACGATTAACGAAACAAACATATGTGGGTGAGGTTAGAGGTAAGGCCGGGCCTGGGAGTCCGCGTAAAACTTGGCTGAATGTATGATGAACGAAAGAAAGATAAGGAGTTTTAAAAATAAAAGGAAATGCCAGAGATAATGTATGAATCTTGCGGAAGCTAGGCAGGTATGCGGAGATAGGAAAGCATGGAGAAAGATTGCAAATGAAAAATAAATATGAGGCAGGGATTGTTTTGCCCACCCCGCAAGGGAATGATGTGAAGTTAAGTTAACTATCTAAAGAATTATTAGTTTATAGACGTATTTTGGGTTTCGTTTCTTAAAAATAGTTACTTGTATCACTAGGCCAGAAACGATCATTGTGCGAGTACGAACCGAATTGCGGGCCGAGGCTGTCTTAATGCGTTGCATGGTTTGCCGTCACTGTACTCTACCTATAGCCTTCCTTTTTATCCTTTCCATCAATTTCTTGATTCGTTTAGATGTTAAGTTGATTCTCAAGAGTATTTATCTTCTTTTCTTCAATACTTATTACTACACCACATTCCTCGCAAGAAATATTCAGATTATTCAGTATTTTAGATAATGCCTGATCGCCTTCTCGTACTAGTACCTTATCTTCTGAAACATATACACTCTATTCTCCAATGTCTTACAACCATAATAACTTTGCCTTCACTTCTTCCAAATCCATGCTTTTTCGGACATTCTACTACCCTTCTCCCACTATTCTTATCAGTTCATTTTTGAAACTACCCTTTCTCAATCGTTTAGCCTTGTATATATTCTTCTGTTAGATATTGTCACTATATATTAAGCTTATTGTACTGTGCTCTTTGCATCATCATCTATTTTTTTTATTAATTCTAGGGATTACACGTCTACAGTCATCGCCATCTCATTCCATTTACTTTCTCTTTTGCTTCATTTATTAATTCAAGTCGTTTCTAGGTTTGATGATACAACCATTCAGTGTACTCTTTCGCGGTCTATACAGTACTTGCAAGCGTTGGTACCAACTGTTCCACTTTTTTTCAGTTTTTAATTTAGCTGTACCTTTCTTATCTTCAAAGATTATTGCTATAGCTTTTTATATATTAATCTATCCTTTCGTTCTGTTTCTCATATTTCTCTGTCCGAATAATTATTGACAACAAAGGTTTAGTCAACCACACAATATACATTGCTATCGCGTTAAAAAACGGGCAAAATCGATGGAGTCGTATAAATAGGGGGCGGACAAAATGTCATTATTTTGATATCAACGCGAAATGTTATCGCGAAAGAAACGATAAGAAAATTAAAGCGTATTACAAAATATCAATAAGTAGTAATATTTTATGTTTTGCGGTGAATGTTTTTTTTTCTATGTATTTATGTAATTAAGTTTTAAAAATATCAATAAGGGTTGAAAAAAAGGGACAATACGGAGTTTAAGCTTTATACATGTTGGGATAGAGCAAATTTTTTTCCACGCAGCCCCAAATTGCGTTATTTGAATAAGTTGTGGCTTAGAGTTCTGATACGTAAAAAATAACACCGTTTAGAACGGTAATTATTAATTGCACTGTTGAGCATACGCCAAAATCTAAGTTCCGTCAGTTTTTCTTACGCCGAAATTCGATACGTATTGGGTCCTCTACGAATGAGTGAACATTTTAAAGTAATACTTCTTTTAATGGAAAATGAATAAAATGTGTTTCTAACGTAATCTTTCATGTAATTTTTGTTATAATTTAATAGTTTTTGAAAACGACCATTTTTTGCAATACAAAGTTGGTTAGTAAATAATGGTTCGGACACGAGTGCAGATGCTGGAGTTGAAATTTTATTAGACGTTCTTTTATTACATATAACAATTATACACCGTTTGTGGCATTATTGCTTTCCAGTTTAGTAAAATAAAATGATTGTCTTTTTAGTTGATCTTAATGATAGTTTCCATTATAATAAACTCGTGTAAACAAACTTATCGGCAAAACCGGCTTGGTTTTGATTAGCGTGTTTCAACCCTTTAGGTGTTGTTCGTGAGAGCGACCAAACGAAACAATTACTATATTCAAGCGTAAGTAAGTATTTAGATGTAGATTAAATAGCAATCTAAAGAAGCAATGTATGAAGCTGGTGCTAACTTTAGAAAAGTGTGTCATTTTCTGCTAGAAGTTGCTATTTAGTTATTACATGATATCCAGATTTTGTAGTAAAGTGGCCCTTGATAACATTAGCATTTGTCTCTTGATAACAAAGGATAGCAATTTAGTTACTAATACACACTCAAGCACTATTATTATGTTGAGATTTGTTTTAATAACCGGGGTTAGTACTTGTACGGTGTTTCTAGATTAATAGGTTAATGCTGATATGGTTTAGCACTGTTGGTTGTTACCAACGTTTCCGACCTTGTAAAGGACTCAACATGTGACGAAACGTGATATGATAACCTAAGTTGATTTATTTTTATGATTATTACTGAATTTTCTTGATGAATTTTCCCGGTACATAATTAACGGGTTGAATCAGTAATGCACCAAGGACGTTAACTCTAACTTGAGAACTTTTATTGTTTGCCTGTCCCACTGATGCAACACTCATCTCATTCAATTAACACAGCGTAGCATACCACTAGACAGTCAATTATTTAACAGACGAGTTATTATAAGTATCTTCAGTATTGAACTTTGAAATAATAAACGACTTCAGTTAGGAGTAAATGAAATAGACATATTATACACACTTTCTTTCTTTGTTACCGAAAAACTAACTAAAACTATTCCTTCTTTGGATTTCCAGAAGCTAACATATTTAATAAATTATAATCATAAAGTACACATATGTGAATAATAAGTATGTAGAAATACTATTTTCTAAAGTTACACGTCAACAAATTCTGTGCACTCATCAACGGGGAATGATACATTTGACGGTACATTTTTTAAGTAAGCTATGTTAAAATTTATCTTTGAAGTTGTAGGTAGCGGACCGCGAAAATGTTATTATTGTAATAAACGTTTGTCAAATCGCCATTGTTACCACGATAGAAAAGATAAGTAGTGGATGTTTGATACCTTGATAATACGTAGTAATTTACTAACGTTTTCAAAATATTTTTATCTAAGGAATGTGCTAAAATAAAAGGGCAGTACAGGGCACTCTCACTTTGGTATTTGTGCGAATTAGCATTGTTGATTGTTGTTTATATTTATAATGGTGGAAAGGTGGCTGATGAATGGGTATAGGATGCCGGTGGTTATTAATTGTAAAAGGCAATTGCCTGTTGGTACACACTCCCAAGTCAGACCATTAATCACCTCGAATTTTATATTTATTGTTTTTATACGTTGTATAGGTGAATGTGTAACAGGGGGGTGGGGGGTAGAGAGCGCGACCGAGAGACACGGTATGTTGTTAACGCACAGTATATATATATATATATATATATATATATATATATATATATATATATATATATATATATCTATTTATAACGTACCCTTGTAAGGCTTTGTTTTAATGAGTTTTTATTTCAGTTTGTAGAAGGTGAATTATTTACCTGCGAGCTGATTTCTCTTTTGTATGTGCTTTATTACAATGTGGCTTATCCATTTTGTGCTGTAGATGTCACTAAACAATTGGGCAATTTTTAATTTCCTTGTCTGTTTTCTTTTGATCCTCGCATTTACCTTAGTACCTGTACAATTTTACTATTGTTGTATTTATATGTACCGTGGTTTGCTTTATTATTTTATGTGCTTATTTACTTAAAGACCAGCATGATTGGTTTTTAAAAAGGATCACATGTTTGGTGTTACGATTTTTTTATGATTTTTATTTTGATTATTTATGACCAAATTGTGAGTGTGACTATATGTGTTTTTATTATTATTGTGTTTCTGTGTAACTAAACTGCTTTTTTTATTCATTTTCTCTTAATGTTATAATTTCGTACGCACTTTAACCTGATGTAATGGTGTTTTGTTATATATTTAACCCTTTCATTGTTTTTTTTTTGTTTTATTTGATTTATTAATGTACTTGTGCAATTCCTTATTTATGAATAAAATGGGTTTCATTGGTGGTTCTTTCCCACAATAGTAGATTAACGGGCTGAACCACCGGTGCGCCAAGTTCGTTGATTTTAATTTGAGTAGTTTCATTTTTTTTTTACCTGCCCGCATGATGCAACAGGTACCTCATCCAGACTATCTCATTTAGATAGCATAACGTATCTAACACTAGACGGTCATTTCGTTTGATCAGGTTTGAGATTTGCGAGTAATAAATATCAGACTTGTAAATAAGATTTGTGATTTAAGTCCAGAAAATATTATCTAATTAAAAAATGTACCCTTTTTGGCCACCATTGAACTATATATTTCAATGATGGAATACGTTCAATAGAATGCTCTTACAGATTTTATAGTTTTTAATTATAGAGAGTAGCTTCGGATTACGCTTTTAGGATATGGTACCTTGGGACACTACAATAGTACGTGATGGTTTCGATGGTTATTTAAACGCTGGAAAATGTTTAAGGTTTATCAAAAGACATTACATATATATTTTTTTAATTTTATAGGGTTAAATAATAACTTAATTAGCATAGAATCGTTATGTAAAATTACATTTTTTAGTTTTGAAGGCCAAATTGACCAAAATTACACACTTTCCCACCTACGTGTACAATGCTTTATCTAAATTTGAAATTTTTTTCTTAAAAAGTGAGAGATATGTACCTAAATTATATTGGCTTAAATAATCATTTAATCAGTGTAGAATAGTTATATAAATTTGCATTTTTCAGTTTTGAAGGCCAAGTTGATAAAAATTACACATTTTCCCACCTACGTGTACCATGCTATATCTAAATTTGAAAATTTTTTGTGAAAAATTGAGAGATATGTACATAAATTTTATTGGCTTAAATAATCATTTAATCAGTGTAGAATCGTTATGTAAAATTACATTTTTTAGTTTTGAAGGCCAAGTTGACCGAAATTACACATTTTCCAACCTACGTGTATCATGCTTTATCAAAATTTGAAATTTTTTTCTGAAAAGTTGAGAGATATGTACCTACATTTTATTGGCTTAAATAAGCATTTAATTAGTACAGAATCGTTATATAAATTTGCATTTTTCAGTTTTGAAGGCCAAGTTGATCAAAATTACACATTTCCCCACCTACGTGTACCATGCTTTATCTAAATTTGAAAATTTTTTGTGAAAAATTGAGAGATATGTACCTAAATGTTATTGGCTTAAATAATCATTTAATCAGTATAGAATCGTTATGTAAAAGTACATTTTTTAGTTTTGAAGGCCAAGTTGACCGAAATTACACATTTCCCAACCTACGTGTATCATGCTTTATCAAAATTAGAAATTTTTTCTGAAAAATTGAGAGATATGTACCTACATTTTATTGGCTTAAATAATCATTTAATCAGTATAGAATCGTTACATAAATTTGCATTTTTCAGTTATGAAGGCCAAGTTGATCAAAATTACACATTTCCCCGCCTACGTGCACCATGCTTTATCTAAATTTGAAATTTTTTTCTTAAAAAGTGAGAGATATGTACCTAAATTACATTAGCTTAAATAATCATTTAATCAGTATAGAATTGTTATATAAATTTGCATTTTTGAGTTTTGAAGACCAAGTTGATCGAAATTACACATTTCCCCACCTACGTGTACCATGCTTGATCTAAATTTGAAAATTTTTTCTTAAAAAGTGAGAGATATGTACCTAAATTATATTGGCTTAAATAATCATTTAATCAGTGTAGAATCGTTATGTAAAAGTACATTTTTTAGTTTTGAAGGCCAAGTTGACCGAAATTACACATTTCCCAACCTACGTGTATCATGCTTCATAAAAATTTGAAATTTTTTTCTGAAAAATTGAGAGACTACATTTTATTGGCTTAAATAATCATTTAATCAGTATAGAATCTTTATGTAAATTTGCATTTTTTAGTTTTGAAGGCCAAGTTGATCAAAATTACACACATCCCCACCTACGTGTACAATGCTTAATCTAAATTTGAAATTTTTTTCTTAAAAAGTGAGAGATATGGACCTAAATTATATTGGTTTAAATAATCATTTAATCAGTATAGAATCGTTATATAAATTTGCATTTTTCAGTTTTGAAGGCCAGGTTGATCAAAATTACACATTTCCCCACCTACGTGTACCACGCTTTATTTAAATTTGAAAATTTTTTTTGAAAAATTGGGAGATGTACCTAAATTTTATTGGCTTAAATAATCATTTAATCAGTATAGAATCGTGATGTAAAATTACATTTTTTACTTTTGAAGGCCAAATTGACCAAAATTACAGATTTCCATGCACTACACTCAATAGCGAGAAATTTGACTAAGTTTGAAACTTTTTTTCTGAAAAAGTGAGAGACATGTACCTACATTTTATTGGCTAAATAATCATTTAATTAGTGTAGAATCGTTATGTAAAACTACATTTTTTAGTTTTGAAAGCCAAGTTGACCAAAATTACACGTTTCCCCACCTACGTGTACTTACCGAAATTTTATTTGCTTAAACAATCACTTAATAAGTGTAGAATCGGTGTGTAAGATCACATTGTTTAATTTTGAAGGCCAAGTTGGCCAATATACCTTTCCACTCTTACGCGTACTAAGCTTTCTTCAAGTTTGAAATTTTTTTCTGCAAAAACTTAAAATATGTACTCAAATTTTATTGGCTTAACTAATCACTTAATGAGTGTGGAATCGTTATGTAACAGTATATTTTTTAATTTTGAGGGCCAAGTTGGTCAAAATTGCACATATCCAATCCTACATGTACTACAGCCAATAGCGAGAAATTTGCGTATGTTTGAGATAGTTTGCGGAAGAAATGAGAGATACGTACCTATATTTTATAAAAAAGTGTGTATTAGCTGATTATTTTAAGCAAATAAAATTTGGGTACTTTTTTCAGAAAAAAATGTCAAATTTTGTTTGAAATGTTTTTCTGTAAAAATGAATATGTACCCAAATTTTAATGACTTAAATAATCGGTTAATAAGCGTGAAATCGTTGTATAACAATACATTGTTTAATTTTGAGGGCCAAGTTGTTCAAAATTGCACATTTCTACCTCTAATCTACTTAATGTATATAGACACGTTAAATTAATTTAATTTCACTTACTGCTTTTGATAAAGAAAGAACTGCATGTGTTATTTGCTAATGTGAAAGTTTAAACTCAATAAATGTGTCCATGTTAGTTTTATTCATGAAAACGTACTTTTGCATATTTATTGCTGAAAAGTTATTGTTAACTTCACAGCAAATATGTAAAAGCTATTGCTGGAATGTTATTGCTAACTTCACACAGGTGCGAGTGTTCACATTGGTAAAACGTTTTGTGAGTTAAAAATATCATTTGATTTACTGGTCACATTCTAAGTGAGTTTATGTTATGTCTTGGAAGTTAAATACTTTTGTGTGACGTTTGTTTTATAATATTGAGCGTTTAGTAACATTTGTGACTATTATACATAAGGTGTGAGAACTTTACTCATTACGCGAGTGTGCACGTTGGTGGAAACTTTTTGTTATTTAAATTTATTACTGATCTCTTGTAAGTATCAATAGGAACTTTTAGGTATTGCGGAAATCTTATACATTTTTAAGATCTTTAAAATATAAGTCGAAGTGAAAAGCTTGCAGAAGTGGGGCGAATAAGTAAAGCAGAAATGCAACTGGAAGTGCCGACATAGATGGCAGTTCAACAGCAAAAAGTGACCACAGCTACCATGAGACAAATTCGGAACAATCTGATGATGATAGATGGCATAGTTGATATTGAACCGCTAGGTTACGTTGGTAATGTTGCCAAAACTTATTGGATTATGCACCCCCCCTCGGCAAAATCGACATACTTCTAAACATAGTATTCGCGTAAGACAAAAAGTAGAAAATGCAAAATCTACAAGAAAACGTTAGGAGTTGTTTTTTTCCGCGGTCCACGATCGACCATATCGTAAAGTGTCCAAATATTTACCTTGATCAGTTACCGACCAATTACACCCGTAAAAGACATTGTCGTCACACAGATTCTAGTGAAATATATGCTCTAATTGGGATTTTATATATGTCCGGGGGTTAAAAAGGCCCAATATTTAGACGCAAGAGAGCTATGAGCACATTATATTAGCGCACGCGAATTTTTTAAGATTACAATGTCTAGAGAAAGGTTTCTGATTTTTCTACGTGCGATGCGACTCGATGACATCAATAGTAGGCTACACAGCATCACAACCTAGCCGCAACCTGTCCAGTTTTCGACGATTTTATCATTTAGTGTAGATATAATTAACAAGTACTGCACCGTTGATTAAATGTTAGAAAGCTTCAGAGGGCGCTGCAAATTTTGGCAGTATATATGGTTTAAAAATTTGGGTGCAATTTGGAAATTACTCAGCGAAACAACCCGATGAACAATTCAGTGTGGATAATTCAACAAGCGCCGTTGTCAATTCGTAATACTGGAAGGAACGTTACTATGGACAACTACTTCACTTCAATACCTCTAGTTAAGGATATGTTAGAAATAATAACAGCTGTAGATGAAACATTACGAGAGAATAAACGGAAGTTACCTCCAGTTTTTGTAAATGTTAAAGATCGTCTCTTGGAGAGTAGTGTACCTTTCAAGAAAACATGGTTGTCGTTTCCTACAAACCAAAAATAAAATTGTTTTGTTGCTTTCTACATTCCACTCTCGCGACACAATCGACGTACAATCGGGTAAGCTTATGAAACCCGAAATAATCACTTTTATAACGTAACAAAGGGTGGGGTAGATGTCATAGATTAGCTAAAATGATTGTATTCCGTAGCAAGGGTTTCTTGTAGGTGGCCATTGCGATTGTTTTTATGATGTTGGACATTGGATGCATCAATGCACAAATAATACATAATAGTAACATAGGTGTGATCCAGGATCGTAGAATATTATTTAAAACTTTAGCAGAGGATTTGACCAAGCTACATCTTATTCAACGTTCGTCGATTATGTACGCGAATTAGACAGATTCCCACAGAGGAACGTCCAGTAGATGCAAAATCAGATTTTTGTGGATTTTGCCCCAGGCGAAAGAACAGGAAAAGTAAAAAACGTTGGAATGCGTGTACTATTGCAATATATTCAGAGCATTCGATATACGTTTGCCCTACGTACAACAAAGGAGACGAGGATAACGGACAATAAGGACCTTATTGAATTTTAAGCCAGATATTTTATTTCAGTTGCAATACACATTATGTTAAGTTTTTTTAATCAATGAGTCAAACAAAACTTACATTATGTTTTAACATGTTGTACTATATATTAAAATAATCGGGTCATTTAGTTCACGCAGATTGCAAAACAACTGCTTGACGGATTTCGATTTTTCTTTTTTTTGATATGAGCCAGAATGCTAATATAAGGTTTTAATTGTTTTGAAAAAGACTGGCAACCGACGCTAATATTGTTCTCCATTTACATATATAGGGCGGGCCAATAGTGCGTGGGCGGAATATGGTGGGTTTATTAACGCATATGTTTGAAGTTTATCGCTGGAGTATGGTACTTCAATCGTACTGCTTATACAGGGTGATTTATGTCAAACTTGCATTTGTTTAAATGGAAATACCTGTATATTATTGCATATTTGGATTCTTTGGTCGAATTGAGTGTGACTTTATGTACAACACATGATATCTAGAACGAACCGTAATTTTTTGAAAAAGTTGATGTCTGAAAAAAATTGAATATCGAAATGACCATAAAACTTAGAGTGTTGTGACTTTGTGGTATTACTAACCATGAAATGTACCAATGTAGGCAGAACGGGTAACTTTGAATATTTTTTTGTTTGGAGAAAGCGTTATGTCAACTTAGGAAAATGCAAGCATAGTTAACTTGAGTAAATGTTCAAAATGGCGACCGCCTTGTTCTATGCACAATTGAATCCTTTGAAGAAATGAATTCTTAATCCTATTTAACATTTCTGGGGAGATATTTTCAAAAATGTTTCTAATTCTAATTTTCTTTTATCCACCGTCGTTGGTTGTTCGGTGTATACTGTTCCTTTACGTATCCCCAGAAAAAAAATCAATTGGGGTTATGTGTGGAGACCTCGCATGCTAACGCGTTAGTCCGCTTCTTCCTATCCACTTTTCGTTGAATGTATTATTAAACCAATCACTCACAACACGGGTACGGCGAGGAGGTGCTTCATCTTGCTGAAAAAGCGTTCCTAATTTGAGCAAGTGAGGCATCTTCAAGAAGGTCAAATAAATTATTTTTGAGGAAATTTAAGTGCGTGTTCGAATTTAGAACACCGTCGAAAAAATTGACCAAAGATAGACGTACCCAATAAATGATGTTTACATTAGAGTAGTAATGAAAATTGTGTCGGTTAATAAATCCATAACGGTGAAATATGCACTCATCCGTAAACATGATACTATCAAAATAATTTCCATTTTCATTCAACTTTCGACCTATCCAATTGCAAAAATTAATTCTATTTCGGAAGTCCTGTTTTTGGAGCTCTTGGTGTTGTTGAATGTGGTAAGGATGAAAGTTGTCATTTCTAATTATTCTTCTAACAGATGTTCTGCTTATTTCAAAATATTTTTCGAGTTGTCTGTACTTACATTCAGATTTTCTATTACCTCAGTTAAAGTATTGAATTCATTTTCTTCGTTCAAATCAGTTTTCAGTCTTTCCTGCTTCTGTGGATAACAAACATTGCCTGTCTTAATAAATCTTTCCAAAAGATGACGATTCCGGTCATGATATCTTGCTTTATACATACGACTCGCAAGCAATTGATTTTTTGAGCATTCTCCATGAATAAAAACCATATCAACCATTTCATTTTTAGAAAATTTACTCATTGCACTCAATTATTCAATTAAATGTTAATTACTAAACAAAAATGACAATCAGAAAGAACAGCGCGAGCCTTTACTCAACGCTAATAAATAACTTATGTCAAAGTCAAGTTAAAGCGACAGAATTGGTTTATCTTTCATAGCCTGCTAGTTACTCATAGAAAGTGAAAATTGAAAAACACAGCAAATTAATCAGAAATTGTGAAATTAAACGAAATCTACCGAAGGTAGATACCGACAAATTTATATCGTTAAAAAGGTAAAGAAATTCTGCATTTGATGCAAAAATGAAAACATGTCCGTTCCATTTAAAAAAATCAAGTTACCATTGATTAAAATAATTTTTATTTTAACTCGTAATTTGGTTTTTTGTGTTTATGTGATTTTCTACTTAATAAATAATGTTTTTTGTTTACTTTCCACGGGTTACTAGATCATATAAATTAAAAATCGAAAAATACTGCAAATTAATCAAAAAGTGTGAAATTAAAAGAAATCTGCCGAAGATATATACCGACAAACTTATATCGTTAAAAAGGTAAAAAAATTCCGCATTTGATGCAAAAAATGAAACAATGGCCGTTCCATTTGAAAAGATCAAGTTTCCATTGAGTGAAATTTTCTAAATTGACAAAGTAGTTTCTCTAAACTCAAGAAGAATTCGGATCTGACAGTCCGGTCTTCTCTAGTACACTTCGTGTCTAGTAATACCGCAGTCATAGCCTTCTAAGTTTTGTGATCACGGCGATATTTAATTTTTTTCAGACATCTACTTTTTGTAAAAATGACGAATTGCAGGTAAACGATTCGTTTTAGGTACCATGTGTGATACATACAGTCAAAACTAGAATTGACCAAGGAATCTAACTATGCAGTAATATACAGGTTTCATTTAAAAAGTGCGCTCTGTATAAATTTTGCGATTCACGTAAACATATTTTAGGTTGTAGGCGTAAGGATACCCCACCACATTACATCAACAAACTTTAGAAATAATCCTTAATAAACCCACAATCTTCCATCCACGCACTATTGGCCCACTCTGTATACGTTTGTATTTAATTTATTATGCGTTTTATTATCATCATTAAATTTAATTTTAAACGCAAAATTTTGCGGAGGAAAGCTAATTATTTGTAAATATTGAACCATATACAGGGTGTATTTTAAAATCACCGACAAACGAAAACTGGAGATTCTATGATTCAAAATAAGACAAAAATGATCATAAACGCTTTTCCGAAAATGCTTCCTAACCGAGATACAGGTTGATGAAAAAATACTTTTTTAAGGTTTTTTTAACCCTCTATCGCATAGAAATCCATATATGCATTAATAAACAAAACATTTTTTATGTGTGTCTGAAATTAATGTAGATCAATAGGGAACATCAGGTGTCATGTACTGCTTTTCAGCATACCAGAAATATTTTTTTAAATTTGGCAACAGTGTATGTTATATCTCCAATTCATTTATTAGTGCAACGTGCGTGTGTACACAGCAGTTAGAAATTTAGTGCAATTGTTTCTAGAAACATCCTGTTACTAGAGGTAAGTAATACATATTTTAATTTTTTTTAGTACTAGTGGCATGTAATCTTTACATTGCAATTTTCAAATTGTTTACTTTCGTTTATTTACAAAAAGGATATTTGATGCCCTGCCATATATGGCTACTTATGCATTGTGGAGAATAAATGTACTTTTTTATACCGGCCATATTTGGCTGCCTATGCACTTTGACTTTAAAGTAAAGTACGTATTCATTTATTGCAGAAATAAACTGTAAGACCTTTTATGGGACATCGAAGTACACTAATGAGATTCCAGGCGATGGTTCAATTAGTGATGATGATTTACTTGGTAATTCAGATTCGGACTGACAGTGACGATGATGACACCGACGAAGAATATTTTCCATCTAACCATGCATCAGAAGATGAACAAGAAGATACCGAACCAGATATTTCGAAACCATCGTTGTCACGAAAAAGGACAAAAACACAAACAGGGACGTCTACAAAAAAACAAAAAGGCAAGACTGCAAAAGGCAATACTGCAAAAAGCGATACTGCAAAAGGCAATACAAGACTGCAAAAGCTAAAAACAAGAAAGAAATAAAAGTCACATGGAATAACCAAAAGTTAAAGGATTACGATCCAGAGAAATACAGATTTTTGGATACAACTAATTTACCAGAAAGTATGGATGCATGGAAAGTCCTTCAAACTTCTTTTCATTTCTGTTTCCTGACGAACTACTAAATATGATTGTCGCTGAATCTAATCTAAACGCTGCGCAGGATAATATAAATAAACCGGTGAACATAACCAAAAATGAACTTGAACAATTTGTAGGAATAATTATGTTTATGTCCTTAGTTAGATTGCCTTCAACTAGATTGTATTGGAGTACAAGTGTAGGTCAATCACAAGTATATGATATAATGACCTGTAATAGATTTGAAGAAATCAAACGGTTTCTACATTTTAATGATAATACTCGATTTATACGTCATGGTTTACCTGGACACGACAAACTGTTTAAAGTCCGCCCCCTTATTGAAGGAATACGAAGACAGTTGCTCCTTGTGCCAAAAGAAGAATACTTGGCTGTGGATGAGCAGGTCATACCAACCAAAGCTAGGCACACTTTGAAGCAGTACAATCCTAAAAATCCGAAAAAATGGGGCTATAAAAATTTAGTACTTTGTGGATCGTCAGGCTTCAGCTATGATTTTGACATTTTTGCTGGTGAACAGAGCAACGTCATCCCTGAGGGTGCACCAAACCTTGGTGCTAGTGGAAATATAGTAACCAATCTTACTAGTACGGTGCCTCGTAACAAAAATTATAAAATCTTTTTTGGCAACTGATTCAACAGTATAAACCTGCAAGTATACCTTCGTAAGATTGGGTTACTATCATTAGGAACAGCAAGAACAAATCGAGTAACTGATAGCACAATGCCAACCGAAAATGAATTCAAAAAACGTGGTCGTGGTAGTATGGATGAAAAAGTAGCGACAATAGATGGGATAGAAGTTGGATGTGTATGCTGGTTTGATAATAAACTTGTAACTATGTTGTCGACTTACGTGGGGAGTTCTCCAGGAATCCAAAAGCGACGTTACTTTAAAAAATACCACGAATATAGGGAAATACCTTGCCCCAAAGCAATAGAAATATATAATCAACACATGGGTGGGGTCGATATACTCGATTCGATGTTGGGTTTATACCGCATACACTTGCGCTCTAAAAAATGGTACAACAAAATATTCTTTCACTTAGTCGATATGTGTGTTGCAAATGCATGGCTTTTATGGCGTCGCAAGACGGGCGAGTATATGCCATTGTTTGATTTCAAACAATGTCTTGGTGAGCATCTCCGGAGGTCAGGCAAAAATTTCCATAAGAAGCGAGGTTCAACTCCAACAGATGACGGTTATAGTAAGACAGTGAATGCGAAAAAACCCGTGATGCGGCAAGATATACCCCTAAATTCAGTGCGCAAAGACTGTAATGGCCACTTCCCTTCGTGGAAAAATAGTAGATTGCAATGCTACAATAATTGTAAATTTCGATCATTTATATATTGTGAAAAATGTAAAGTTTATTTGTGTCTGAACAAAAACAGAAATTGTTTTTTAGCATTTCACACTTAACATTATAATACATTATAAGTTTGCTTCAATGCATGATAGGCCATATATGGCGAGTACTTTTTTTATATATTTTCTCTTTCCTGCATACCAAACCATATACGACTGACACATTTTTTTTCTTTATTTAACAAAAAAATAATGTTACTTTTTGCTTATGTCTTAATTAGAATGAATAAAACCTGTTCCATGACTTAAAATATTTTTTTTATCAAAAAATAATAATTCATGCTGTAGAGGGTTAAGATTCCTCAAAAACTACAAAAGATATTACACTGAGATTTGGTACACCTAAATGTCTAATTAAATACAATTAATCAGGTGAGTTTGAGTCAATTGACTCCATCCAGTGGCGTAGAATATTTTAAGTTAATCAGTTTACGTAAAAAAAAACGCACGTCCCTGGTTTTTTTGAAGAAATATTTTTTTGATAGATTCAACATTTAATTCTGCAAATAAAATCATATTTAGTATTTTTTCGATACGGTACCCCGTTTTTGAAATATTTTAAATTAACATAAACGACCATATTATTTAATAAAAATCAAAATTTGTTTTATTTTACAAAAAAATAACGCAGTTAACTATTAGGTACATTATTAAAGAGATATTGAAGAAATCAAAAACAAAATAATAATTATTTTTATAGATATTGTTCAAAATGTCCTCCTTCCTTTTGAATGCAAGCTTGTATTCTTCTTAGCAAATGAAACCTAACACACTGAAAAATTTGTGGCATAGCCCTAATCTCATCGCATGCCATCTGTATGCGATTCCAAAGTTGCTCTAGATTATCAATTTGAACAGAATAGACACGAGTTTTCAGATACCCCCACACACAAAAAAATCCAATGGGTTTAAATCTGGCGATCGTGCCGCCCACGGTACTTCACTTCCTCACTAATCCAGCGTCCAGGGAACCATGTATTTAAAAATTCTCTGACGTTTCGTGTAGAATGTGGTGGTGCACCATCATGCATAAAATACATGTTCATTCTAACATTTAAGGGTACGTCGTCAAACAATTCTGGCAAATCTCTCAAAAAATTTAAATAGAATTCGCCACTAAGTCTTTGAGGAAAACGGATAGGTCCGATTAGGTGATCGTCTAGTATACCTATCCAAATATTTTCGCTAAATCTATGTTGGTGAGCTGTAACTACAGTTGGATGCTGATTTTCATCTAACCATTTGTGGGAATTATGCAAGTTTATTATTCCATTTCGGGAAAAAATACACTCATCAGTGGTCAATAAGTTTCTAACAAATTGTACATCTTCAGCATTTTTATTTAAAAACCGTTCGCAAAAATTCATTCGACGAGGATGGTCAGCAGGCAATAATGTATGCACTTTTTGTAGGTGAAAGGGATGTAAATTTTGTTCTCGTAAAACTTTTCAAGACTTGCTATGCGACACACCAAATTCTAAACCTAACTCACGCGTACTTATTGATGAATTTTCATAAACTCAATCTAAAACTTGTTCCTCAATTTCAACTGGTACACGAGCATTTCGTCCGGAATTTTTCATTCCTTTTAAACTTCCATACTCTAACAAGTTACGATGAACGGTTCTAAACGTAGTATGATGTGGATTCTATTTGGAAATCTTTGTTCATAAAGTCGAGTAGATGCACGAGCATTGCAATTAGTATTACCATAACATAAATGCATATCGGCCAGTTCTCGTTTGGAATAATTCATTTTTTCACGGTAATTAGACACAAACAATGAATTACAAAACACGCGTAAATGGCAAACATAAGATACGTAACTGTCAAATGCAAAGCAATCTCTGATTTATTTAATTTGGTTATTACTGAATAATGTAGTCGTTTATGTTAAATGCAAAATATTTCAAGAATTAAATGTTGAATTTAACAAAAAAAATATTTCTTCAAAAAAAGCAGGGACGTGCGTTTTTTTTCTTAAAGTGATTAACTTAACATATTCTACGCCACTGGATGGAGCCAGTTAAGTCAAACTCACGTGATTAATTGTACTTAATTAGACATTTAGGTGTACCAAATCTCAGTGTAATATTTTTTGTAGTTTTTGAGGAATCTTAAAAAAAGTATTTTTTAATCAACCTGTATCTCGGTTAGGAAGCATTTTCGGAAAAGCGTTTATGATAATTTTTGTCTTATTTTGAATCATAGAATCTCCAGTTTTCGTTTGTCGGTGATTTTAAAATACACCCTGTATAAAGGCTTCAAAACATAATATGCTATATTAGCAGTGTAAGAAAAACTCTCAATACGCGAGCTCTCGCGTAATTCTACCTAACGCGAATTCTTCATGGTTAAAGGTTGCAAAAATACAGAAAATGAATAAAGTTATAGAAGACTAAGTATACTATAAGTTGTTTTAATATCAATTTTTTTTTAAATAATTCAAAATTGTCTTAAAATATAGGGTGTTACCTTAACAAAAAAAACAACTTTAATTTCTGCTCGCACCAGTGTTGTGCACAAATTCTTTACTTTTCTATCAGTTATTGAGAACGTCAGGCCCTACTTACTTAATCACAAATTTATGTTAATTACTTACCTTTTTAAAAAGTCTGTATATTCCGCTTGACGGATTAAACCCGTCCTCATCATAATAGTTTGGAAACATTGTCTTTCGATTGCCCATAATTTACAGTCTGTTGCTGCTTTAATAGTAGCTGTCCTTTTACAGTTGTAAAGAATAGCTAGTTCGCCCAAAACTTTTCCTGGTGTTAGAGTACTCAAATATTTACTTTCTCTGGAGACCTCCACTTTTCCCTCTGTAAAGAAAAAAAAAACTAATTAATTTCTAAAATGATGAAAAAATGATACAAAATTATGTTCTTTTGAAGACAAAATAATCTTATTACTGAAAAATTAATTAAACATTATTTGGAATTTACAGATGTTAATGAAAGATTTATTTTAAGCTGTGAGACAGTTACAAACTTAAGATTGTTTATTAATATTATGGGTTATAAAATAAACCATGGTATAGTTAATGTTGATAGTTCATAGAATGATTGCATAAGTACTACTGTTGCTTCCATGATAAACTGATTGATTTATCTGATTATCACATTTTGATTTGTTGCAAATGGGTCAGATATTTTATCGAATCGTACAATTATACCAATTAAGGCTACTTTATACATACCATAGATTGATTAAATTGTAATATTTGCATTAAGTTGAATGAACCTGATATACCTATACTGAAATGTAATTGCTAGGGGTGTTCTGATTATGCCACATAATAATGATAAAAAAATAGATACTATAATTGAGTAATATTATATGCACTTGTTTTATATTTATAATTGACACTTTCTCTTTGCAAAAAGCAGATATAGATACACTACAACAGTGTTTTACCATTGCTTGAGTATTGCAATATCAATTAGATTATACAGACAACTATTACCTCATATTTCGCTTGAATTGCCCCTCAATTGCATGTTATTAAAATTAGAACAAATAGACAATTAATAAAAAATTGTTAGTTTAGAATGTGGTATTATCACGATTCTACACAACTTGTTCCGAGCCTCTTGAAATGTCACGCTTTGATGTGAAGTAGGAACAGATTTTCACTTTATGTATGTATAGAAATCGATAAAATATTGCAAACATCACATTTAACCAAGCAAATAAAAACAATTATAAAAATTGAAAGGAAGGTGCACACATTACATCAACTTACAAATTAATTGCATGTTTGGAATGTACCGGATGATTCATCACAATGTCACATATTTATAATTTTCTTATTTAAATAGAAAAAATAAAGTAAATGGCAAGTTTTAGTAAATTTTGCGTAGAATTCTGTGGCATAGTTGCTTTAACTGATATACAGGGCGTTTTCAAAATGCGCGATTAATATTTTTTTAAATGAATCACCCTATATTTTACCATTTTTCGATTTACATTAAATTCCTAGTAATGTCAAAATTCCTGCTAATTTTCGAAATATTGTCAGTTAAGGCCGCATCAAAATCTAGGAGGCCTGATTAAAAAAAGATGCGCGCCGTATGATGCTTTTGTCTCAATTGTCCATAGAAATAATAAAATATAGTTTTCATTTTAAAGTAATTATAACTAAACTTTATATTAATAAACTTCCAGATATTTTTAGTAAGTGTTGTTTGTAATGCATTATAATTTGTTACAAAAGCAAGAAATTTTATAACTTTATATAGAGAACCACTACAACGCTTACGCGATAGAAAGAGCGTATAAAACGTTCACCTTCTGTAACATATTTGTCCAAAAACCACTGTAATAATCTACCAGACGTTATCAACTAACTTTGACTCACCAGAGTAGAAGATTTGAAGAAAACGAAGATTGAGAATTTAATGTTTTGTTAAGTGTGACAAAATCCTAAATTTCAATAAGGCAGGTGAGTAGGCAGATAAATTTTTCCTACAGTTCAATTCAAAAAGGGTTTTGAAAAAGAATAAACTAAAGCCACACAAAATGCAAAACCTTCAATTTCTAAATGAGCAATAACCACCTATGACAATTTGCTGGATAACATTCCTCTAAATGTACGAAGAAATATTGTTTCAACAGGATGGAGCTCCAAACTAATGACCAAGCTACTAGTGATTATTATAACCACAATTTTGACGAATGGATTGGGAAACATGGGACTATTCGATGGCCAACCAATAGTCCTGATTTGACACCACTCGATACTTCTTTGTAAGGATATCTGAAAAATAAAGTTTATAAGCTCGATTTAAACAGTAAGGAAGACATTAAAATGTCTGTGAGAGATATCGTAAATTATCTTGGAATACAGACTTCATACAAAAAGCAACTGAATATCTAAAAAAAACGTATTTACTTTGTTTGAAAAACCAAAGCGGTCACATTGAGCATTTATTGTAAAATAATTATAAATAGAAAACTTACATTTAATATAAAATTAGACAAAATGGAAGACCACGCGAAAACGTTCTTTTAAATTTGAATGTGACAAATGTGTTAAGATAAGGGAAATTATCAATTAGAAAAGGATAGAAGTGCCAACTTAGATTAAAGTTATGTGGCAGGAAATTAAAAAGTATCCCTCAAACTAAAGGAATGGAAAAGTTCAAATCTATGTATTAAAATATATCTTTAGTAAATAATTATATATTGTGCTCAAATTGCTAATATCAACTCTACTGTTTATAGAATGTTTATTATTACTTGTATAGTACATTTCCAGGAACAGAGTTTTCGTCAGGTTTGTTTCTTTTGCTAAAGTTTTCGGGTTATCAAAGTTCGAAAGGATGTTTATTCTCCACAAAATGAGCTGCTAATAATTGACATCCCAACATTTTATACTTTGTCAGACTTATGGCCAGAGATCCCACCTTTTATGGATTGAGAAGTTTGTCCGATGTACGTACCAGGGCATTTTGTGCGATTTATCGCATATACAATGTTTAAAAATAGAAGAAGGTGCGTCCTATCCTTAAGAGGAGAGAACAGGGAACTAACGGTAACAAGTGGTTTATCAACAATTAATATCGGAAACGGTTTTAAAATTTGTTTTATTTGTGGGGTGACATTTTCTAAACATGTAAGAGCGGTGCAAATTTTATTTTCTATATTTTGTGCGTGTGCTAGTGCGTGTATGCGCGTGTGTGTATGCGCGTGTGTGCGTGAGTGTGCGTGCGTGAGTGTGCGTGCGTGTGAGTGTGTGTGTGTGTGTGCGTGTGTGTGTGCGTGTGTGTGTGTGCGTGTGTGTGTGTGCATGTGTGCGTGTGTGCGCGTGTGTGTCGTGCGTGTCTTGTGTGTCGTGTGTGTAGTGTGTGTCATGTGAGTCGTGTGCGTGAGTGTGTATGTGTGTGCGTGTGCGCGCGTGTGTGTCGTGTGCGCGCGTGTGTGCGCGTGTGTGTGTGTGTGTGTGTGTGTGTGCGTACGTGTGTGTGTGTGTGTGTGTGTGTGTGTGTGTGTGTGGTGTGATGTGTCGTGTGTCGTGTGTGTGTGTGTGTGTGTGTGTGAGTCGTGTGTGTGTGTGTCGTGTAGTCGTCGCGTGTCGTGCCGTGTCCGCGCGTATGTGTGTGTGTGCGTGCGTGCGTGCGTGTGTGTGTGTGTGTGTGTGTGTGTGTGAGTGTGTGTGCGTGTCTGTGCGTGCGTGTGCGTGTGTGTGCGCGTGTGTGTGTGCGCGTGTTTGTGCGCGTGTGAGTGTGTTTGCGTGTGTGTGTATGCGCGCGCGTGTGTTGTGCGCGTGTGTGTGCGCGCAAGTGTGTGTGTGTGTACGCGCGCGCGCGTGTGTGTGTGGGTGCGTGCGTGTGTTTGAGTCTGCGCCTGTGCACGTGCCTGCGACTGTGTTTGAGTTGAATCGCGTTACAGTGTTGTCCACTTTGGCTAATCGTAAAATTTATGTTTTTAAATACAACACCCTGTATATTATGCCGTATTTTAATAGAGAATTAAGAGACAGATTCAACTATATATGACAATATAGAGGTTTTTCTTAAGCTGTAAGTTAAATCAAATCGGTATTTTAGAATTGAAAAATGGTTTTTACAAGCTGAAGTTAAATCAAATTAACATCTTAGACTTGTAACTTGTTTTTTTTTTGTTTTTGCATTAAATCGAATAAGGTTGGCAAAAGCTGATTTCAAATCAACACCCTAGACTCGCACATTGTTTTTGTTACTGTGTTAAATCGAATAAGGTTGGCAGGATCTGATTTCAAATAAACATCCTACAATTGCACATTGTTTTTGTTTTTGTATTAAACCGAATAAGGTTGGCAGAAGCTGATTTCATATTAACATCTTAGACTTGCACCTTGTTTTTGTTTTAAATCGAATAAGGTTGGCAGAAGCTGATTTGAAATCAACATACTAGACTTGCACATTGTTTTTGTATCAAATCGAATAAGGTTGTCTGAAGCTGATTTCAAATCAACATCTTCGACTTGCATCTTGTTTTTGTTTTAAATCGAATAAGGTTGGCAGAGGCTGATTTCAAATCAACATCTTAGACTCGCACATTGTTTCTGTTTTTGCATTAAATCGAAAAAGGTTGGCAGAAGCTGATTTCAAATCAACATCCTAGATTTGCATTATTTTTGTTTTTGTGTTAAATCGAATAAGGTTGGCAGAAGCTGATTTCATATCAAGATCTTAGACTCGCACATTGTTTTTGTTCTTGTGGTTAATCGAATAAGGTTGACAGAAGCTGATTTCAAATCAACATCCTAGACTTGCACATTGTTTTTGTTTTTGTGTTTAATCGAATAAGGTTGGCAGAAGCTGATTGAAAATTAACATCCTAGACTTGCATTATTTTTGTTTTGGTGTTAAATCGAATAAGGTGGACAGAAGCTGATTTCAAATCAATATCCTAGACTTGCTCATTGTTTTTATTTTTGTATTAAATCGAATAAGGTTAGCAGAAGCTGATTTCAAATCACCATCCTAGACTTGCACATTATCTTGTTTTTGTGTTTAATCGAATAAGGTTGGCAAACACCGATTTCAAATCAACATCCTAGACTTGCATTATTTTTGTTTTTGTGTTAAATCGAATAAGGTTGGCAGAAGCTGATTTAAAATCAAAATCGCAGGTTTGCACGTTGTTTTTATTTTTGTGTTAAATCGGATAAGGTTGACAGAAGCAAATATCAATATTGGAAATGAAAGTCGACTTTGTCCGTCTTTTATATAATTAGAGGCTTTTTGCAAACACGTTAGACGTATTTGAATAGTTAAAGGATGTTATTGTTGGTTACATAACTGGGGGAAAACAGAAAATAATTACTGATTCGGGAAAACCGTCAAGTACTTTATCTTGAATTTATTTTTATACTATTATAAGTTTTTGTTATGAACGAATAAGTTCAAAAGTAAATATGTAATTAAAAATTAGTATTAATTTTATTAAATATATAAATAAAAAGTTTACCTCGAGTAGGATTTGAACCTACGGCCTGTACTTTGCTAGAGTAGGTTCAAATCCTACTCAAAGTACTATTATGATATTAATAAAATTAATAATAATTATTTCTATATTACTTTGCAATTTAAAATTGGGTTGTAATTATAAATTTGTTCGTTCGATCATTCAGATAGATATGTACGTATCTGAGGCTGCCTACCCTTGAGGGTCCAGTCTACCGAAAAATCTCTTAATACTGCCAAAAGGGCTCTAATTGCTGGATCATAAATACGAGATCAAGGGGTTGAAAAGGGAACCTGAAAATAAGGCAACTAAGATGAACTAAGATGAAGCAAGATACATTAAACGTGTCTGCGGTTTACTACCCTCCAGGGGCTGGAATTAAAAACTACACCGGGCGCATGCGCCGACTTCTCAGCGGGCCCACCTGGAGGTCCTTTGTAGCTAACGTAAGGATAAATTTCGGCACCTACTCATGTTTTTATGTTAAAATTCTTTGCAATTACAAACGGATTTTTTCTTACAAAATAGAAATTGACGATTATTACTCCGATACAGAAATTCATAGATTTTTCGTGGGTTAATAATTATAGCCCATAGGACAATTTTATCCAGCTAAGATTTTCGCAAATAATATACATTTTAAAAGTCTTTTCTCAATTAAACAAATACATTAATACTAGCCCACATGGATTTATGCTGGCCTTGATAATAGGTTGCCAACAGCTGTGTTTTATTCAGAAATAGCGAAATATTTTGACAAACCCTATCAATTATTTTTTGCATTAGTTACATTCACATAGGTGTTGGAAGATGAACGCACTTACTTATAGAAGGTCATGTGGTAGCAATAACCAATATTAAAAATCTGCGTGTATATTTTAGTTCTTTATAATCTTTCCAGTACATTAAGGCGAGATTTTATAGGACGGCATGTGCAAATTCGCAACGAGTGAAGGAGAGTACAGGAAAGTGGAAACAGCAATGAATAAATTCGAAGAAGCTCGCTCGGTCGGGTGCGGTCTGAATGAGGTAGTAGTGGTGTATTTCACCCCGTAGTCTCGGCGGCAAAACTTCGAGGTCTGACGCGACGATCCATTTTTTTAGAAAGATTACTCAATCGCAGAATTTTTCCTAACAATAATTTTGTTTGTACAGCGTACAAAACTATATGGTTCATACTCAGATACAATTATCCACATGATGAAACTTTATAATGCAACAAGTTATCTCGTGAGAGGGACAAATCATAAAACCAATAGTCCATATGTTAATATAAACACAGACAACTTTGATATATTTAAATTGTAGCTAAAACAAAATGACATAATCAATTATCACAAACTGTTAATTAACGAATCAAGATCTAGTTGGCGTTAAATCTATTTAAAGGTACATGTCTAGCATGATACTTAATATCTAAGGATTTTTACTAAATTTTGTGTGTTTAGATTTAAGATTGTGTACCTATATGTATTATGTAATAAACTATTGTTACTCCGTAATGGACCAATAATTCCCACAAGTTTTTTAACTATCCGCCACGCCCATAATTCAAACAAAATCGCCAAATTTGAAAAGAAATGCATAATAAGATATTTACCTACGCTTTCGGAGTTTCTCAGTGAGCAGCGTACACAGTTTTTATATTCTGTGGATGCTTTTGAAAGACTAAGACAAAAACTATAACAATCCCTCCCACACCAAAACGAAAGATCGTGAATGGTTCTTCTTCAGAAGTATTCTATCGATGACAGCGTTGTAATACAAATCCAAATATTGTAGTAGTCAATGCCACATCAATGCAGAAGCAACATACGAACATTCCAAAGATAACACATGTAGTAAGCCTTAATGTAATATCTTATTTCAAATATCTGGTCATTAGTCTATACCTACATAGATGTAGGTCGAAATGTAAAGAGAGCAACTCGTCATGTACCGGGCGGGTCATAGAAGCCGTCGATCGCGTCTTAGAAACAGTGAATGGTACAGCATTAGGAAAAAAAAATTTTTTTTAGTAAAAGTGGATGAGAGAAATAGCTAAACATGATTTTAGTTTCTGCGATAGCCGCTATACTGCGTAACACGGAATTAGAAAATCGAGTCTGTCTCAACAATGTGACAGGATATGGTACATAAAAAAGAATTGGTTATACTTCTTGCGTAAGGCTTTTTGTCTACCTCCTCAAAATGGTTAACGAATAGAAAATTTTTTTTTGGGAAAAAATATCTTTGTCTTTCTATTTAGTTGTAAATATGTTTAGTAGAGGGTGTTATTTAACCTCACCAATTTTAATGGAATTGTGGTATATTTTTAGCATTAAGCGAAATAGAGCTAAAAACAAACGAATTTAGTGAAAACCGTGAATTGCCATATTTTTTAAACCCGCGGTGTTAACAAAAATGTTTACATAATTTATTTATAACACCTAAAATACAAAAAAGGTCCAGCTTTAATTTATTTTATTTGATGTTAGTTGGTTCAATGATTATTTTTTAGTTTATTCTTGCTTAAATTATGAACGAAAACCAGAATAAAATAATTAAAAATTACTATTAATTTTATTAAATACATAAATAAAAAGTTTACCTCGAGTAGGATTTGAACCTACGACCTGTACTTTGCTAGAGTACCACACTAACCAACTGCGCTATCGAGATACAATCCCCAATCGATGTAAATTATTGTCTTTATGTATGTAGAACTGATGTAAATTCTAACTATAATGAGAATATGTACTTATATTAATGGAATGTAAGCCTGCAATAACGCAAGGATTCACACATACCAAAGCAACTGGAGACTAATATTAAATTATTATAAGTTTGTTATAATTGTTATTATGTTCGTAGGTTCAAATCTTACTCGAGGTATTATTTATTTATTTAATAAAATCAATAATAATTTTTAATTACATATTTACTTTTGAGGTTATTCGTTCATAACAAACTTATAATAGGATAAAATAATGTTTATTGAAATAAGAGAAAGATTACCTACTAACTGTTACTAATATTATTTATGTTGCCAAGCCTACTTTGTTTTAATTTTATTTATGGGAATGAAATTATAGTGGGTTCTAACACTGCATACTTGCGTAACACAAAGTAAACATTAGTTGTATAACGTTTTGCGACTAAATGACTAAAGCTGAATCTTTTTCATGTTTTACGTGATGCAATATTCATTATATGAAATAAACTTCCAATTGCTATTTTATTTATTACAATTTTGTAAATATTTTTATTAATGTATCTGGTTTAAAAAAATTCGGTTTTAACTCTCGTTTCGAGTGTGCTAAAAATATATCACAGTTCCATTTAACATTTTTGAGGAAAACAGTAACATTCATTGATTTACTAAATTCTGTATATTGAGAACTAAAAAGAAATGGCTTATATTATAGATCGAAGAGGAAGAAAAGCTGCTTCCGTAAATATTTTCTCAACACAACTACATTTAAGAAGGTAGAAAACAACCCTTGGACAAAACATATGAAAAATTTTTGAAAATATCAAACCATTTATTTTTGATGTATCATACGTAGCCTGGTATATTTCAGAGAAAACCTCGATTTTCTAATTTAGTATCTATGTTAGTGGTCATCGCCTAAAGTTGTACCATTTAACTGTTTCTGAGATACAACTGAAGTCCTGTATTAATGGTCCAGCAGGTACAAAAGAGGACAGTGCCGTGTAGCAACTATCAAAAACAACTTAGAACATAGTTAAGAAATCGTCGGCTTTACTCACCTTACAATTATATGTAGCGACAGGAGAAAATGTCATTCTTTTAACAGCAACGTGAAATCGAAGTTGTAATTAAGGAGTATTGATTATTAATTATTACATCAGTTCTACATACATAAAAACAAAATTTACATCGATTGGGACTTGTATCTCCATAGCTCAGTTGGTTAGAGCGCTACTCTAGTAAAGTAGATGTCGTAAGTTCAAATCCTACTCGAGATAAACTTTTTATTTATGTTTTTTAATAAAATTAATAATCATTTTTAAGGAGTATTAATGCTAAAGTGAATGTTTCACATGTTCCAACAGCTCTATAGCTATTTTCTATAATTGTGCTAAGTACAAACAAAAGTTTAACAATTTCAGAAGTTTAGATATAAAGTTATCAGAAGCCTAACCTAACATGCATTTGCATTCCAGAATTATCTCTAGAGTTGAAATGTTTGGAAGATAACACTGGGCTCTCAGGCACAGTTTGAAATCCAAGGTATTCCAAAAAAAAAAATATGGTTCAATTCCTAATTTAACGCGCTTACTTATTTGACATCTTTAGAGTATGCTCCTGCGTATCACAGATCAAGAACGGCTGTCCTCCAACGCTTACTATAGCCAATGTAATTCTGCTTAGCGAAAATGTTGGTTGCGCAGGGGTTTAAGTGGGCCGTCTTAAAGCATTTAGAGTGAACGTAATCGTTTTACAAAAGTATAAACGCTTATGTACGGCTTTTCACTATTTCAACTTATATACCGTGGACAACACTGTTTACAGCTGCAACTCCGTACGAAATACATGTATTATTTCAATTAATTATTAATATTAATAATAATAGTGGATAATTAATATGTGATTATGAACCAAGTAAATATGTTATATGCCCAACTCTCTAATCGCATAAAACGGTAGTTAATGCACCTTTAACAAATTTATTTACATATCGATCTCTACAAAAGAATTTGTCATTAACAAAGGCACTAACGTGCGTAAACTGTAGTATAAAAAATCGAATAATTACGTTAGGGTTGTTTTAATTACTTTCAGTTACTGTTGAGATTATGGCAGTCACTGGTTATAGTGTAATTGTTAATATTTTAATGTATAACTGTGAAAATGCCAACATTAGGTAGTGGAAAGGCAGTGTACAGAGAAGCACGTGAAGTAGTGTACAATAATTTGAAATATCTTGCAACATTATTCCCAAATGAATCTAAACAAAAAAGTAAGCAACGTGTTCTAGAGTATCAGTAAGAACGATCGAACGGATTATGAAAGAAGCAAAGGTGTTGCGGAAAATAATAGAAATCCAGTACTCAGTTCACCAAAACCGGGGGGAGAAATAAAATAGGTGTGATTTCAAGAGATTATGAAATAAACCACGTACGGAATGTTGTCTACAATTTTCATAATACCGAAAGCTGCCGACCTACAATTGATAATCTCCAACAAAATTAGGAAAATGAACTACAGTGGACCGGCAAAAGGTCTACAATGTACCGACTACTGAATAAACTTGGTTTCAAGTTGAGAAAGACGCCGTACAACTAGAAAATTCTTGTACAAAAGAATGGTATACGAGAATTACGGGTAAATTATTCACAAAAGTTGAAAATTTTACAAATGAGGGCAGACTAATCGTGTAATTGGATGAAACTTACGTGTTGGTCCGATGAAACATCGTCTGGATTATTCTCACCAATTTTGAAAGGAAAGAGGTAAATCGTTGTTCACGCCGGTGGAGATAAGGGTTTATTGCAAATTGCTTGCTTATTTTAAAATTAGTATCGAAGAGCGGCGATTACCACGGTGACATTAACGTGGAAAACGAAAAATGGTTGCGAGAGAAACAATATCCAATTTACGTCCCAGGTCAGTAATGGTCACTGAAAACGTGTTTATCATAATGTACAGGGTGTCCCAACGATAGAGTAAAGTAAGTTTATGCTTAACTAGAATTATTTGTGTAAATATTGTATGGACCATGGGGTAGAGGTAAGAAGTGTGCATTTTTTTAAAATATTGGAAGTTATACAGGGTGTGCCAGAAAAGCAGGACGTGAAAAAGTATGATTTTTTTAAATAGAACACCCCGTATTTGATTTTAGTTTTTAATTCTACGTGTCCATACAAACATATTTTGTCATACAAAAGATTGGCTGAAAGTTTTAGTTCTTGAGATATTCGCGTTTAAAGATTATTATGGTCATTTTCGTGGGGTTGATGAATGGGCAATTGTTCCGTTATTTCACAATAAAAAATTGATATTTCGTGTGAAAAATGAGTGATATTATACTAACGTTTAGACCGAGTAGTATTTCTAATTTTCTCAACAGGGTGTTTGTTATAACCATTCAAATTTGAAAATTCTCAAATTAAAAAATCAGTTTTTTAATTGCACACCCTATATATTTTATTTCATTTTATTCGGGATTAAAAATCTATCATTTTTGTCAAATATATCCTATATCTATCTTTGATAGTTTTCGAGGAATTTCGATTTTTCTCACTAGCTACGTTACATACGATACTATAACATTATTGTGGATCGTGGTAGCCATGGAAAATAATTGTGACGAAATAAAACAAACCACCTAAGCGAGAATATTAACAGTTTTTATTAATGAGAAACAGTAATTCAATAATTATTCAACATTGCGTCTTAGTAAATGCTCAAATAGTCGGCCTTCTTGCTGAATACACATATTGAGCCTTTTCTCATGTTCTGTCTCACTTCGGATAACATAAGAGGGTCACTGTGCGACAAGCTTCGAATTCTATTTTCATGTCCTCCTTGTTGTAGGTTTAATAGTATACACCCGATCTTTTATGTATCCTCATAGGAAAAATCCAGTGGAGTTAAATCGCATGACCTGGGTGGCCATAATATAAAGCCATTACGTCCTATCCATTTCTCCGGGTATTGCTGGTTCAAGAATTCCCTTACGTCCCGATAAAAATGTGGAGTGCACCATCCTGTTGCAACCACATATTTAGTCGTCCTTCTAAATTGATATCCTCAAGTAACACAGGCAATTCTTCACGTAAGAAATGCAAATAGCTGCGGCCCGTTAATGGATCATCAAAAAATAGGGACCGATAATTTGGTCATTAAGTATACCACACCACATTTAGTGACCAATAATTTTGGTTTTGAACTTCTCGTAGCCAAAATGGATTATCAATGGCGTAATAGTGCATATTATGCCGATTTACAGCCCCATTACTTTTAAACGTCGTCTCATCGGAAAACATTATGGAGCACAAAAAGTTGTTATTTAATTGCAGCCGTTGATTAATGATATTGCAGAATTCAATTCGTCCTGCAAAATCCTCTTCTCGCAATTCTTGATGAAGCTCAATGTGATAGGGATATTACTTATACTTCAGCGTTGTTCGATTCACGTTTGATTTGGAGGTATCACATATCGTCGCTAATGTTCTAGAACTCACTTGGGGATTTTCTTGAATATTTAATAATATTTCAAGTTCTTTTTATTCATTAGCTGCCCTTTTATTAACAACTTTACGTTTGAAGTATTTAACACTACCGCTAGAATCAAATCTATCCATCAAATTTTCCAAGCCAACAGTAGTAGGTATTCGACGTTCAGGATATTTCATTTTGTAGATTCGTTGTGCCAATAAAGGGTTTTCAGCCTCGCCCAACACGTATATCATATCAATTAATTCATTTGTCGAATAATCCATAATTGATACAAGAATTGATAACAAGTTAAATGCGAAAACGACAAATTTAATATGTGTTTATTTTGACAAGTAGGAAACCTTTGTATCTTAGTAACGCAATTATTATTTTCCATGGCTACCAAGATCCATGCAATGCAATGTTATCGAAAATAAAGTAGCTAGTGTGAAAAATCGAAATTACTCGAAAACTATCAAAGATAGATATAGGATATATTTGACAAAAATGATAGATTTTTAATCCCGAATAAAATGAAATAAAAATATATAGGGTGTGCAATTAAAAAACTGATTTTTTTAATTTGAGAATTTTCAAATTTGAATGGTTATAACAAACACCCTGTTGAGAAAATTAGAAATACTACTCGGTCTAAACGTTAGTATAATATCACTCATTTTTCACACGAAATATCAATTTTTTTTATTGTGAAATAACGGAACAATTGCCCATTCATCAACCCCACGAAAATGACCATAATAATCTTTAAACGCGAATATCTCAAGAACTAAAACTTTCAGCCAATCTTTTGTATGACAAAATATGTTTGTATGGACACGTAGAATTAAAAACTAAAATCAAATACGGGTGTTCTATTTAAAAAATCATACTTTTTCACATCCTGCTTTTCTGGCGCACCCTGTATAACTTCCAATATTTTAAAAAATGCACACTTACCTCTACCCCATGGTCCATACAATATTTACACAAATACTGCTTAATAACTATTTAATTAAAATTAATAACCTATAGTAATTACGTGTAGTTAAAATTAATTTAGAACAAAAAATAACGTGTATTACAATGACGATAATATGCCCAAAAGTGATCCAATTAAAGGCATTCTACGTAGCGCTTATAATATTAGTAATCCATATGATTTGGATGTCCTACCATTTTACTATAATTATAAAAGAGATAATAATTTGACAGCTGCCTTTATTTTAGCACCTCATCTAGTTTAAGATTCACTGTTTTACTTAAACACCGCAATTTTGGCAGCAGGGTTGCCAAACTTCAAAACAGAAATCTCGCCAAACCAATAAAAAAGGTAGCCAAAAGTAGCCAAATTACATAAAACTTTTTATACAGTGCGGATGATAAGTCTTAAACCCTTTAATCTCCGTTACTGAAGACAAAATTGAAAAACGCTCGGACACGTCAATTTTATTTCAAACGAGGTGTTTTTAACAAAAAATTGTCACCTTTCACCTCCTCCCTTGACAGCTACCTCCATATTTTTAAATAGCAAGGGATCGTGCGATACATCGTTGGAAAAGATTTTAAAAGTAGAATTCAAAATTATCATTTTTAATTTTTAAATAAAATACAAATAAAATAAACAAACAAATAATATTAAATTAAATCTTCAAAATAAATGAACTGGACAAATTATTCTAATTAACAACTTAATTACTGCAGGAGGTGTTCAAAATGTTCTCCATTTACTTCCTGGCAGAAGTAGATTCTTTGTTTGGTTTCCTCCCTAACACTTTATTTTAAGCTCAGTTGTCTCCTGGTTAATAACAATCTATTCCTTTAAGATCCTCAACTATACCATATCAGGTACACTGGTTTTACTTTCATATGGAACAATCTATTAACAAAATTTATTTAACTTTTATTCTTACTTATTGCCGAATAAATATTTTGTAGGTAAGAAAGTATCATTGTTAGAAAATTTTTTAAACAATCTAGTTGGCGTGTCTAGTTTTTGACAAGTATTGTCAAAAATAACAAACATTTAGCACTATTGAACTTAAACAATATTGACAACAGCAAAGCGTAATTATTAACAATTGGTGAGTTTTGGTGGTACCCTGTAAATTTTGTATTCCAAACAGACAAAATGGTACAACCTCGTGGTTTGGTGGAAAATGTGAAGCCGTTCTAATATTTAGTGAAGCTGGCCGAACGTTTTCAGGATCGTACAATTGATCGACATTACTATAGACTACTCATCAACAAATTTTTGAAACTGGTTCTGTCGAAAACAAAAAACGAGTCGGTAGAAATAAGACTTCTGAGGAAAAACAAGTAGATATTATATCCCAATTTGTAGTAAATCCATCCAGTTCAAGCAGAAATGTTGCTCGCGAATGCGAAGTAAGTCACTCAACCATTTTAATCACTTTAAAGAAGCAAAAATTTCACCCATATAAAATAAAAATGGTGCATGAATTGACAGAGGATGATCCAGATCGACGAATGCAATATTGTGAAACAATGGATAACAATTTTACACAAGATCCAAATTACTACAACATATTTGTTTTTCCGATGAAGCGACATTCTATTTAAACGGTCATGTACATCGACAAAACATAAGATATTGGTCTGACGAAAATCCTCGATTGTTTCGAGTGCCACACAATACCCAACTAAATTAAATGTTTGGGCAGGTATACTAGGAATCACATTATAGGCCCTTTTTATCGAAGGTAACTTAACGGGGATAGCTACCTTAACCTATTGGAAACACAAATAATCCCTGCAATTAATGATGTGGTTAGAACCAACCTAGGTGAATTCAATCAAGATATTGTTTTTCAACAAGATGGAGCTACGCTACATTACGCTGCTCGAGTTCGAAATTTTTAAACAATTTATATCCGAGGAGATGGATTGGGCGTCGTGGGTTCATTGAGTGGCCACCTAGGTCACCAGATATGACTCCTATGGATTTTTTCCTATGGTTACCTTAAATCCAAAGTGTATGCGAGCCAGTTGATGACACTTGATGAACTTCGTCAAAAATATTCGAAGAATGCAACAGAATTGATATGCAGACCCTACAAAGGGTTAGGGAGGAACCAAACACAGAATCTACTTCTGCCAGGAAGTAAATGGAGAACAATTTGAACACCTCCTGCAGTAATTAAGTTGTTATTTAGAATAATTTGTCCAGTTCATTTATTTTGAAGATTTAATTTAATATTATTTATTTATTTTATTTAAAAATTAAAATGATAATTTTAGATTCTACTTTAAAATCTTTTCCAACGATGTATCCGACCCCTTTGTATTTAAAAAATGGAGGGTAGCTGTCAATGAGAGAGGTGAAAGTGACAATTTTTTTGTTAAAAACACCTCGTTTGAAATAAAATTGACGTGTCCGAGCGTTTTTCAATTTTGTCTTCAGTAACGGAGATTAAGTAAGACTTATCATCCGCACTGTATAAACATAGGTACACATTATGAATACAAACTGAAGAAAAAAAACTAATTTTATTATAAGTTTTGTTATGAACGAATAAGTTCAAAGGTAAATATGTAATTAAAATTATTAATTTTATTAAATACACAAATAAAAGTTTACCTCAAGTAGGATTTGAACCTACGGTCTGTACTTTTGCTAGAGTACCGCCTAACAAGCCATCAGGTTCAGGAATCGATGTAAATTTTGTCTTTATGTATATAGAAGTGATGTAAATTCTAAATATAAGAGATTACAATCAAATTACTTATATTAATGGAATGTGCGCCAGCAATATCGCTAGGATTCACACATACCAAAGCAACTTGACAATATTAATATAAGTAATTTGATTGTAATCTCATATATTAGAATTACATCAGTTCTACACATAGACAAAATTTACATCGATTGAGAACCTTGATGGCCAGTTGTAGGTACTTAACAATACAGGTCGTATTTAAATCTACTGAGTAAACTTTTTTTATGTATTTAATAAAATTAATAATTTTAATTCATCTAATTTTATGTAGCAAACGAGCAAACGAAAAATTATTACCAGGTATTGCGAATTACAGTAGTATCAGAAACAGGTACACAAAGAAAATCGTCAGAGATCGTAAACATTATCTTCGTCTTCTTTTGACCTTACGTTTCTGTGGTAAAGTACACTACATTTGCATTGAACTGTTTAAGCATATCTGGGGCTACTTGGAATTGCGTAAAGCAAATTGCTTTGTAGTCGAGTAGTCTTATAATTGTCCCGTTGACACACTAAAAATTGTTTATAATCTGTCATATTATGGCACGATTTTCATTACAGCACGATTTATCGTGCCATAAAGCACCATGACAACAGCCAAGATAGAACACAAACAAAGCATATTTGTACTATACTGTACTAATATAAAATGTACAATTTGATTTTCCGGTAATTGTAAGCCCAGAACTTGAGCTCTTGACAAACGATTCATTTGTAGAAATAGTGCAGGTTCCATCCGATGACCCAAGTCTTCGGGCAATTTTTTAATTTTCTAGCGAATCTGCCACATATCTCTCTGCTACTGCGTCACTTTTCCAATCGCCGTGTCTTTTAGGTACCCTAATATCGGCACCACTGTCTGCCAGAATTGTTGCAGAGGTCCTTCGAAATTAATGCCCCGTATACAGTTCAGCATTCGGTAACTCCAAGGACTTTGCAATATTCCTAGGAATCTGTCCAAATGTGTTGACTCCTACGGCGTTGCAGGTGCATTTACCGTTATTATAAAACAAAAAACTTTTGAATTTTGCAATGCTTTGGCTGCAAATTTCTGTACTTTTTGATCAATTCAGTATAATCGATTCCTCCAGATTCATTCAAAATAGTAAACGTTCTTGGCCGATGGGTTTTGGTATCCTTAACACGAACAATCAAAACGGGGCCTTCCTCTACAACATCGTTTGTGCATAAGTTATAGAATTCTACTCTTCTACACGCCCCAAACCAAAAATGGCAACCACCTACAATCATATTAGTTTAACGACAGCAGCTTTGACATTACTGAAATCGTACGTTCAAAAGCAAATATTTTTCGTTTGGCGCCTTTTTCAAAAACTCCGTTAATTGCTCTTTTGAAAATACTTGCGATTTTTCTGGTACATAACCAATCGAACGACTTTTTATGAAACCAATCAATTTTGGGAACCTGCCAATATCCACGTTATTTTTTATTCGCAGCATACATTTCGGCTTTGAAAAAGTACACCATAAAGATGAGGCTTTGTACACCTTCGACTAATAAAAGAAAAAAATAAATATGAGCAAAATTAAAGGTTTCGTAATACCTGGTCTAAAAAGTAAGCAAGTAGAACTTGTTCTGTCACAGTTTCGCACTATTTTGTCTTAACCACGACGACAATTTTCAAATTCTTTGTTGTAAGCGGTTTCAGATCTTCTGGGAACCAAACTAAGCTCTGCTTCTTCCGCTTTTACTAATTTCGTCTTTTAATGATGACGCTTCCATTTTTATTGTAGTTTTCGGGAAAAAATTGAATTGTTTGGAAAAAACGCCATAGCAACAGCACACTTTGCAATTTTGTATTTTTCCTAGTTTTGTTAAGATGAAGATAAAAGTAAAATTTAACTGATGTTCCATTGCGTCTACTCGACTACAAAATAGCGTAAAACATTCGTTATAATGTGCGATTATGATAGTCGTTCGTTCGTGTTATAACATTCACTCCTGCCATAATCGCTTACATTATAAACTAATGTTTTAATATACTATTAGAATACATATCAATACTAATTGTCATTAATGCACTAAGGAGTGAGTTTGAATTTTGTGGTCACATTTCGTTTTAAGTATTCATTATTCAAAACGATCGTTCAACAGTAGTATTACTAGATGGCAAACTTAACACAGTTAAAACGAAGTCTGCTAATTCTTTAAATGCATAAGAGTCAGTCAGCGGCCAAAACTTCAAACTGTTATTTAAAGTTTCTTCGCCACACATTTCCATCCAATCTACAGACAAAAGCTTGATGTACTGAACATCCATCATTAACAAATCCTTTTCCTTTCCAAATACATTCAAAAAAGGTAAATCCTTGAATTTATATCGGAGACGTAGGAGCACGCGTGACGCGCATCCTGCAACCTGCAAAGTCACATCACACGATAGCAAGACTTCGTCGCTAAAAAATTGTTTACAGGAACCCATCACACGAATACAAATCTGTATGAAAGCAACTTAGGTTAGTTGTCCAAACTCAAAAGTTGGAAAAACGTTTTTAACTGGAAAGTAGCCTAATATAACCACACGTCATTTTCTACTCGCCAAAATTAGTCGCCAGTCGCCACATTAAAAAAATTGTCGAACTCTGAGTTGAAAGATAGCCAAAATGGCGATGAATCGCCACATCTGAAAACCCTGTTCGACAGTGCATCAACCCAGGTAAAGATTGTAACATAACGTTTATGTGCCAGAATAAAAACCAAGAAACAATTTATGTTACACAACTTGTATGTAAATGTCGAATAAAATAACTTAAGGATCTGACTCTATATATTCCTCGTATATATTAAATATTTAAATTATTAATAAATTAAAATAGATTCTACTAAACCCAACAATATTTTTAATGTATTTTTCACTATTAGCCCACGTTTATGAGGGCGTTTTGGACGGTTTAATAATGCTAGATCCGTTAAACATCTAGCTATTAGTCGCTACTAAATGTCATTATTTTTGAAAGCTCTTGAGATGATGCGAGAACGAAACTAAGCAAAAAATAAAGATTACTTAGCTTTTTTGGGTTTTTAAATGGTGTATTTTTATATTTATATCTTGTATAAATCTATACGTTTCGATAACAATTACCGAGCTAGTGGAGATGTCATAACATCATCTGCTGAACATTCGGGGGGTAATGGGTTCGATACTCGTTATTGTCTACCCTGTAAAAGGTTTTTTTAGGGGTTTTTACTCATACACATACAGCGGAATGGTCACAAATAATTGTGGCTGAAAGAGCTTGGAAAGTTCAAGCAACCTACCTTTTCCCTTGGGGAGAGAATGAAACGCATGGTCTTTTCCTTTTTTTGATAACAATTACAGTTATCGTCCTCAGTAAGTGATATCGTTAAGAATTGCTTAAGATGAAATGTTGAGAAAGATGAAAACGCAAATATAAGTCTGCTATTAATATAAGTTTGAGAAACGTATAAAGTCAACTATAGAATCTGATGTACATAAAGAATAACTAGGTCCTTAATAAACTATTATTAAACTGCCTTGAAGATGACGAATCCGAACACCCTCTGGTCGAAGGTTAATAGTGAAACATGTCACAATCAAAGAGCAAATTTTACAAAATACAAAGTTGTGAAAAACTTTAATTTGAAATTGATAAAAACATTCACAAATAGAAACTTGGCATACCAATTAAAGATCTAGTCAAATCTAACAAAGACATAGTTTTTTGTTAATAATTGTAATTGTTATTTTACAGCTAAAACACAAAGTAGCCGTTTAATATGATTTTTAATTTCAACTACACATGTTAAAGAATTATAGTGGTGTGGTAATTTAACATATAATTGTTAAAGCATTTATTTCAAGGTCTAGAAGAAAACAGCAAAAAAACTAGACACACCAAAGGCGAAAATTAAAATTAAGGCGTACCATTGTGCCTTTTTTTTAATTCTAAGATCTCAAAACTTATTTAAACCGAGATTTTTTTAATGTCTATTGAAGTTATTAGGATGTTTATATACGACTATCTCAATAGCTTCAAGTTGTAAACGAACATAATAATGAGTTTGTCTTGACAATATTTCCATATTATCAAATGAATGCCATGATTTAAATTATTTAAAGCATGGTCAGCTACCGCAGACTTCTCTAGTTGACCTAATCTACAAAATCTGATATGTTTTTTACGACTTGTATCAAAGCTACGTTAATCTTTCTTATATGTTTAAAAACAGTACTAATGGCATGGTTAACTAGGATTTTTTAATTCTATCTGGAACATTATTAATATCATTAGCTTTTAGTGATTTTGTTAAATATTTACATTCATCTTTCAAAAATTCAGGATCACAAATTTGTTTTGCTCGATTCACTAAAGATGTAATTACACCAATTTATTGACATGGATGGCAGTTTGATAATTTATGAAGATATCTACCAGTGTGTATCGGCTTTGGGTAAACCTTAAAAGATAGTAAGTTATTAGTTTTAGATATTAGTACATCAAGAAATGGTAAACATCTATTAGTTTCCTTCTCCATGGTAAAGTGGATGATTGCATGAACACCATCTATAAAAGTAAAGAATCCATGTAATCCTTCTTCTACTCGTCTCCAAATAACAAAATAACTAAAGGTTTTTAGGAGCGTTTTGTAATTTTTCCATGTATAAATTAGCTATAGCAGGATTAAGAGAGTTACCTATTGCTACACCATCAAGCTGTTCATTGAATTTATTATTCCACTGAAAATAAGCCGGTGTAAGACAGTGCTGAAAAAGAATTGTTATATCCTTTGGAAAAATATGATCAATATATTCTATAGTTACTTTTAGAGGGACTTTTGTAAAAAGCGAAACCACATCAAACTGGCCTATATCACCCTTTTTAATGTTGTTATTACGTATTTTTTCAATGAAGTCGGTAAAATTTTTAATATAACGGGGTGTTTTACCTATATGAGGTTGTAATAAAAATGTAAATTATTTTACAAGATTGTGTGTAGGAGAACCAATTGCACTGACAATAGGCGTTAAACGTTAGGTTCATGGATTTTTAGTATACTGTACAGTTTTGGTGAAAGAGCTTCAGAGTTAATTGGTTTCTTTTTTATTTATTCAAGAATAAATGCTAATTTAATAAGTTCTGTAGTTTTCAAAAGAAACTTTTTTGTAGGATTTTTTGGTAGCTCACGATAAGTCTATAGTTCCAACAGTTGTTCTACTTTAATATTCTGTCGTTCATATTTAACATAACAGTTACATTACCTTTATTTGATTGTAATATCATTATTATTTTCAAGTTTCTCTTTGGAGGTTTTGCTTTACGTTACATCTAACTTCATTCGCAGCATCAAAAGATAACGATTGAATAGAATTCTCAGCATTGGAGATTATATCTATAAACATTTGGTGTTATCGCAAAATTCCCATCCTCAACTTTTTTTATTATCAAAAGGCTGTCTATTATATCGTTGCTTGTATAATTGATCAAATTTTGCTTTTTGATGTTTCGATGAAATGTGAACATTTATTTCCACATATTTTAAGGTTAATGAATACATTTTATCCCAATCCCTCTATTTAAGGACAGAGGCAGAACACATGTTAACATTGAAAAACTGGCATAACTTTTACACCAATTCTTTTATCGGAACATTTTAATGCAGTAGGCTATGCAATAGTTGTCAGATTATGTCACTCAATTTTTGTTTTTGAACAACCGAAATTGAGTTTACAATGACAAAAATGTTGGAAGCGCGTAAATTGGTTCTCAAAAAATCCCATGAAAATCCTCTATGGTCAGCCCTTCGAATTCCAAAAGAAGCTAAAGTTTGCAGACAAATGGCAGCAAAAGTTATCAAAAACCTCAAGGATGAGCTTACATTTACTCGGAAACCTCGAAGTGGCAGACCAGAAGGATTTCACTGGACAAAAAGGTATAAAAAGCTGTGAATCGGAAAAAGTGGGTTTGTCAGAAAAGTAAGTACGTAGAATTAAAGTTAAGACTGGCTTCAAAACGTGCAAAGTGCAAACAATTATATACATAAATGCAGAGAAGAACACTGAGGCAAAAAAAGAGCTAAAAAGTCGAAAGCAAAGATTGTGGCGTAATGGACGATAAGACATACGTTCTCTACAATTTTTCCCAACTACCTGGTCAAGAGTTTTATGTTTCTCGTGGACGAGGAAACATACCCAAAGAATTCCGGACCAAAAAGAAGACGAAGCTGTGGAGAGAGAAGCAAATCTATTGTGACATCTAGATCTGTAAATTCTGAAATTTATATGAAGGAATGTGTCCAAAAGAGATTGTTGCCTTTTCTGAGACAACACAAGGTCTCTACTTTCTTTTGGCCGGATTTAGCCTCATGTCATGTCAGGCGACTAGGAAGTGGTATGAAGACAACAACATCGTTTTGGTGACTAGAGGCTAACCCACCAAATTGCCTAGAACTCCGGCCTATCGAACGCTACTGAGCAACCCACCAAATTGACTAGAACTCCGACCTATCGAACACTACTGAGCTTTGGTCAAAAGAACCTTGAAGTTAACAAACAAAGAAGCAAAAATTTAAAGAAAATGTGGATCGCGGCGACCTAAAAGTCTCAAATACCACCATAAAATCCATGATGTTGGGCATACCAGAAAAGCACAAACAGTTTTGTGTTAATAAGTCTGATTAAAATAATGTTAATTGTTGATTATTTGGTAATAAATATCGTATCCGAAAGCGTGACTTTTTTTTTAAAATTGACGCAGCGGTTCCAAAGTTATAACGTTTTTTCTGCCTCAGTCCTTAACCTATAGCGGGTGTATCACATGCCTGACATGAGATTGAAAATATTGCAATTCAGACGCATGGTATGAATAGTCGGGTCCCATAAGCTCGAATCTCATTTCTCACATGCAAGTGTAAATATTGCTATTTGGACGTTAATCAAGTATCACATGTTGTTTAATAAAATCATCTCTTATAGATTTTATCCAATGACTTCCTCGTATTATGTATTTGATTACGCAGAAGAGCATTTTCAGTTTTATAAATAGTAAGAGCTTGTTTGTTATTAAATTTTTTTTACCAGAGAAATTTTGGGATAATTTTATGGTCTCGGGATCGTAGTAAAAAAGTAAGTGATGATAGTAATCGTGCTTTGTTTGCGTTTTCTTAATTTTTTTTATTGTCTAATAAAACGGTAAGTTTCCTCCCCATAAAGGACTGAAATACGAAAATGTAAACTTTCACCATTATTAGACATAATTAAAATACATAGCTTTTGAGTTTTTAAATGGTGTATTTTTATATTTATATTTTACATAAATCTATAAGTTTTGATAACAATTGCAGTTATCGTCCTCAGCAAGTGGTAGTACCTTTAAGAATTGCTTAAGATGTTAGAACAGATTTATGAAATAGGAAACAAGATGAAAACGCAAACATAAGTCTGTCATTGTCGGTCAAAGGCTAAAGTGAAAAATGTCATTATCAAAGAGCAAATTTAACAAAATTTAATCAAATTATGATGTAAGTGTAAAGTTGTGAAAAACTTTAATTTGAAATTGATAAAAGCATTGGCAAATAGAAACTTTACATAACAATTAAAGATCTAGTCAAATCTAACAAAGAAATATTTTTTTGTTGATAATTGTAATTGTTATTATTTTACAGTGAAAACACAATTTAGTACGTTTAATATCATTTTTATTTTTTAATCGGTTCAATAGCTTCACTAATATCCAGCTATAAAAGTTTTCAAAGATTTTCAATTAATTTGACTACCATATGTATATTAAAAATATCTTGTTAAAATATCATGTACAAAAATTACTTGCTAAAATAAACACGATTTTAATTTAAAAATTATTATTAATTTTATTAAATACATAAATAAAAACTTTACCTCGAGTAGGATTTGAACCTACGACCTGTCGTTTGCTAGAGTACCGCACTAACCAACTGCGCTATCGAGATTCAAGCCCCAATCGATGTAAATTTTTTGTCTTTATGTATGTTTAGAATTTAAATCATTTCTACATACATAAAGATAAAATTTACATCGATTGGGACTTGAATCTCGATAGCACAGTAGTAAAGTACAGGTCGTAGATTCAAATCCTCGAGGTAAACTTTTTATTTATGTATTTAATAAAATTAATAAGAATTTTTAATTACATATTTACCTTTGAACTTATTTATTCATAACAAAACTTATAATAAACGATTATAATTTGTTACATACTTATAAAATCGCCATTTGTAAAAATGTATAAATTCGAAGTGGCCGGGCGTCTTCAAATGTATTCCCTATCGTTTATTACACACTTTATTGTTAATACTTAAAAGTGTATATTTTTTATACAGTGAGGACATAACGTCCCCCAACTTTTGAACCGTTCGGTATATTATAATGAAATTTGGAACGGTATTGTGAGGCAATCGTCTATTTTTTAAGTTGAAACTGACAAATTCATTTGTCAAAATGACTTCTTTGTTGGTGTGTAAAATGACTTTTATAAAACTAAATTAGGAATTGTTTTTTGTGCAAAATGTGGCAACACTGATATGTATATTTTTTTTATTAAGTTGTAGTAGTCTAATAGTATATTAGATAACAAGGGATTGAAGTGACTCATTTAATCCCGCGAATAGAGTTTGTTGGTCGATGGCTTTAGCCGGAGACCAACAACTATTCAAGGGATTAAGGAACTTCAATCCCGTGGTATCGTGGAGTAATAATAGAAATAATTATATTATTTTCTGAAAATTAAAATATTACATCTATGATAAATTTACATTATTAGAAAAGTCACTTTGACAAAGAAGCTACACTATTCAAGGCTAATGAGATTTATGAATTATTTTTAAAATCCCAGATGTTTCAATGCCATAACAAGATTAAATTATTTTTTAATCCCTAGAGATTAAAAGTAACACTTCAGTCCCCGAAATGGGGGAACCAAATAGTACTTTTAATCCACGAAGTGCTAAAAAGTTGAATGAATTTTGTGTAGAATATAAAAATATAAAAACGTGTTTCTCTGCTTTTAATTAACAATAACACATCCAAGTGGTATAAAAAGTGCTAATATAAGAATTAAATTACAATAATCTTGGCATAGTTTTGATTTTTTTAATAGAATAGTGGGTCATGTGATACTTCATTTTGAAGGTCTTTTCTTGCTTAATTCAAACTTCGAGTATGAAAATATTTTATTCATTAAATTAAAGTAAATTAAATTGAACGGTTCCGCATTCTGTGAACGAACTTCGACAACGTACCAACGATGTGTGTGCAGGAATAAACCCTGCAACCCTCCACAATGTTAGGAAAGAGCTCTATAACAGGATCTTCTATTGTGGTCCAAGGTGGGCATTCTCAACAACGTTTATCATGAAAATTTTAGTTTTTTTTTCTGCTTTTCATTCTCAATTCTTAATTTTTAATTAGTTTAAATTTTTTAATGAGTATAATTTATTTTGTATGTTAATTAGTTTTGTATTTAATTAGTTTAATTTTTTAAGGAGTTTTATTTATTTCTTTCACTATCAATCAAGTAAGTAGTACTTACAATATGCCATTCTAGGGAAGTAGCTTAAATGTACACAATCTTTACAAGTTGGAATGACAACAGGGATATAATATTATTTCCCTAGGGAAGTAAATGTTGATATTGTTAAAAAGTGGCTATCACCGTATGATTAACTTAATTATTTATTAATATTAATTATACACATACAATCTATACAATTGTTTATACGGTCAAACGGTTGCTATAGTACCAATACAAAGACCACTACTTAATTTTGCTACATGCTAGAGATTCTCCTAAAGAATTTTTGTAATAAAATCATGAAATAATAATGTACTCTACACAGGAAGTAAGGATTTACTCTACCTCGCCTCGTTAAATCCCTCCCGTACGCTCGGGATTCAAATAATGCTCGGTAGAGTTGTAATGTGTGTTTGAACGCCCTGTATTTTTTTCTGTTCGTTTCTTTTTCCATTTACTCAGTTCTCGCTTTCACGCTAACGAAATTTGTTGTTTTTATGTGTCTTCATAAAGTTAGAATTAAATTGATATATCGTTTGCTTTATATTGTATTTCGGATTAGAATTTGTCGTCTTTAGTTTAAAGTGAAAATCTTTGTTAGGAATTAATTTACAGTAGGATTGAAATTATATAAATTTTCATATGGTTTAAAATTAAAAAGCGTTTGTGATTGAGATAAAATTCCAAGTTGGTTTTCATATTAAGTTTTTGGTGCCAAGACTCTATTGTAGTACAGTTTACCGATTCACTTTCAATTAAAAATTATCATTATAGGAGAAGGGAATATTTAGCTGAATTACAATATGAACCCATCAAACTTCAAGTGAATATGTGTTGTAGAGTAGATAGGCGTTGCTTAATTGGAAAAGCAACCCTTGGAGTTTTTTGTGTGAAGGCGAAAATATGACGCAATCTTTCTTGATCATTTACGGGAAGGGGCTTATTGTTTGTACCGCGTTTTATAATTTGAATGTGTGAGCAGTATGATTGGTTGTCGTTTTTAAAATCGAATATGGCGTAACTGAAGAATTTTTGAATGAAGGTGCTCAGTCTTGGTCTTTGATCTGGTGAAGGAAGTTGTGGTATGCGGGTGGGCACCGCCCTTACCGTCGATGTTCCCGGTTCTATCGAATGTATCGTGCACTGTGGGTCTGTTTCGCCTATGTGCGGTGTTTGTTGTTGATTCACCAGGTAGGTGAAGTTTATGTGGTCTATCGTGGTCAACTAGACCTACCTTTTCGAAATCAGGACAGTATTTAACCAGTGCTTCCTGAATTACGGAGTTTTTTTTATCGCTTGGCGGATTTCATGGATTGTTTTTGGTAAAGTATGGTGTGCCCGAACCATGAGTTTTATGTGTTTCTGTAAACAGCCTTCGATAGACCAAGTCTCATTGTAAATAATTTGTAAATAGACCTTTTTTTTCATTTTAATAATTAAACAGACTTGTAAATAAGGCGACCGATTTAATTGAACATTAAAGTGTGTAAATAGATCTCGTGATTAATATCGATTTGCCATGTGCACATAAACTATGTAACGTCAATTAACGTAAGCGTATCGCTATCGAAACTTAAACCTAGGAAATTGCCGCATGGGTTTGCGTTACCGAGCGAGTACATCAGCAGGTATCCTGAAGCCGTTCACGTCCGTTTTGCTTTCATTGCCATCTGGTGAAGACGTATTCAAGAATTCTGTGTAGAAGGTAATTCAATATTGTACGTCATTGTGATTGCTTTATCATAACTTTGCTTTTAAATTTGGTGATACTATTTGTGGATGAGCGGATAAATGCAGTCGTTTTGTTTTGGTGTTATTTTGCGGAATTTGACGGTTTCAATAAAAGGTTGACGAACTACTTTTATTTGCGATATCTTTAGTATTTTGTTTTTTTTTTTATTATTTAATTAAATGTACTGCAAATTTACGTATATAAAAATTTCGCTTGGTAAAATTGATTTTGAGTGACCATTTGGTTACGTAATGTTTCGAATTTTAACCATATTTTAGTAATTCCGTTTCCGTAATTTAAGATTAAAATCTGGTAAGGGTTGACCTACTTATGCTCCCGAATTCCAGAATCTAAGATTTTAAATTTGAGCCGTAAGCAGTGTAAATATAGGTATTTTGTTGTATGATTTCTGATATACGCTTATTCAGGTGGAATAGCTGAACAATTAATTGAATTTTATAGTGTTTTTTATGATCTTCTCCCTAGCAGTGAAAGCAATAATTTACGAAGAGTAGTAATTTTATTATTCAAACTAAAGAATTAATTGAGGGCTAAATTTTGATTTTCAATTTTATTAATTCATTTTAAAAGTAACCATTGGTAATTTCCTACACTTGAAGCATTCAGTGTCATACAGTTTTTTTTTTGAGTTTTATTAAATATTTTGCGTTGTTTAACGTAACCGATTAGAGGAATTTTAATTGACGTTTATCTAGTTTATGTCTAATTATTTTAGTTTGGAGGTCAATTAATGACAGAGCTTCAGAGTTGAGTAGTATTTAAATTTGAGTCATTGAAACCCCAACAGCTGATTTACGCCCACGCTATTTTGATATTTGAGCGTGTGGATATTTTAAGATTTGTTCTAGAGCTAAAGTTTCGAAGCATCTGCGACGCGCACTTGGAGGTAGCCAACGTTAAGTAAGTGAGACCTTTTGACTGTTGAAGACTGATTTATCTATGTGTACCCAGGTGTATTCTTACCGATATCATCTTATAAGTCTGGCGCCCTTTACTTGACTTTATTTTAATAACGACGCACTCTTATTTGCGATTTCAACAATACGACTAAGCGCTTTCAGTATTTTTTTAATTCAAAAACACGCCCACGCCCTCTGTCCCACCGAGATAGTCCGGTGCACCCTAATTATCTGTTACCTGCCGGTTTAGTTTCATTTTTGACCGTAACAGAATAAATTCTACTTACTTCCCTTGTAAAGTAATATACTATTGTAATTTTAATTAGTTTTGGTTAGTTACTTACCTAAAGGTTTTGTAAGTTAAATAACCAAAAAATAAATAATAATAATAATAATAATAGTCTTGCTAAAACATTATTGGTCGCGATTCAAAAATGAATTAATCAAATGTTTTCAAACTCGAAGTTTGGATTAAGCAAAAAAAGACCGTCAAAATGAAGTATCACATGACAAACCATTCTATTAAAAAAAATCGAAACTATGCCAAGCTGTCATTTTGACAAATGAAGTTGTCATTTTCAACTTAAAAAATAAGACAATTGTCTCATATAATACCGTTCCAAATTACATCGCAATATACCGAACGGTTCAAAAATTAGAGTGGGGGCGACGGACTTTTATGTCCACACTGTATATTTTTTTAATTAAATGTTAACTTTCCCCAATATTGTCCTAGCTTTCAATATAAACGCAAATGCATAATTTTAATGTAACCAAAAATTAAATGGTGCGGTGGAAGAAGAGCAACTGATACCAAAATAACTGCTTAGATGTCTGTAACTAATGTGCTTTTCATATGAATACTTATGTGGCTTTACTTTGTGGAACTTTCTGAGACAGATGTATTATTGGATGGTTGAGTTTTGTGAGTAAAAATATGGCATTTCTCAACATAAAATTCATGAGTAAAATTTCGCATAGAAACATTGAAAATTTTGTAATTTATTTTATCTATTATTAACATAATATTAGCATAAACAAAGAAGCAATAATAAGTAATTTATACTTAAAAGATTACTTGGATGTTAATGACTTAAAAAGCTTTTCCACAGATTGGTTGCGCTCACTTTACGTTAATATAAATTTAATTAAGTAAATAAAACGAAAGGTGAATGAATACAGTATTTATGTTCGTCCTTCAATAATTTTGGTAGTATTTACGCTTATTAGATCGTAACGCGAATTGGCTAATAATCTTAAAAAACCGCATGTGTTTTCATTTCGCAGTTAAATGCAATATTTAATGTTAGAGGTAACGAGTTCGATTCTTTTTACTGCCTACAGTTCATTTATTGGATTTTTCTACACAAATATAATGGATTATTATAAGTTTTTGTTATGAGCTAATAAGTACAAAAGTAAATATGTAATTAAAAATTATTATTAATTTTATTAAATACATAAATAAAAGGTTTACCTCGAGTAGGATTTGAACCTACGACCTGTACTTTGCTAGAGTACCACGCTAACATACTACGCCATCGAGATTCATGTTAGTCAAGTTGCTTTGGTATGTGTGAATCCTTGCGATATTGCAGGCTCACATTCCATTAATATAAGTAATTTGATTGTAATCTCATTATATTTAGAATTTACATCAGTTCTACATACATAAAGACAAAATTTACGTCGATTGAGACTTGAATTTCGATGGCGCAGTTGGTTAGCGTGGTACTCTAGCAAAGTACAGGTCCTAGGTTCAAATCCTACTCGAGGTAAACTTTTTATTTATGTATTTAATAAAATTAATAATCATTTTTAAATATAAAGGATGCACTACGTCTACATCCAGTATTGTACTCATAATAAGAAAACTTCAATGCAAGTAAAGAAGTAGCAGATGCACTACATAAGAATTAGTGATTCCCAAAATAATGAATAAATTCTATAAAATCGGTGCGAGATATTTCAGAAAAAAATTTCAACCCTCCACCCCTTAACTCCTAAGCGGTAGCAACTCCAACCTTAAAATACAATACCTCCACTGATACTTTTTTTTTTAATACTGAACACAACAAAAATGACAAAATCAGTTGAAAAGTAACACAGATTTTTACCGACAAAATTTAAGTAAATTAATTAAAAATGACAATGGAAAATTATTAAATTAAATGTTCAAATTGTAGCCCGTTAACGGCGAGACAATGCCCTAATCTAGTAACATTTTCTACCATTTCTCAGGTGAATGAGCTCATTTCTCACGAATTATTTCCTTCAAGGCCTCAATATTTTAGGTTTATTAAAATAAACTTTAGTTTTTAAATAACTTCAGAGAAAATAATCCAACGGGGTTAAATCTGCTGATATTGCTGATCATTAAACAAGCCCCCGTCTACCAATCCACCGATTAGGAAATATTTGATTCAGGTATTCCCGAAGTGGACACGCATAATGTGTATTTATGAGTGTGGGCCAATCTCACTAGCGTTAAAGAAAAATAAAGTTTAGTGAGCGCTTGAGAAACATAAACACAGGCCTGAGGAGAGGTAACTAATAGGGTTCAGTAAATGGTTGGTTACCCTTAAGAAGCTAAAATAGACAGTTCTGTTATAATTAATATACAAATGAATATATAAATATTTCATAATTTGGAAGAATGAGTACGATAGTTGTCCACTACAAATATTAGAATATTTAAATGAAGAGTTTGGACAAAAGTTGATTGGTACCAAAGGTGTAAGGACATTTCACCTTATAACGCATTGAACGTCAACTAGGAGATATTAGGAAAATTTGGACTTTTGAACGACATTAAAATCACGCAAATGAATGTATTGAACACATTTTTTTTTGTTATTCATCTCATGTAAAATTTCTAAGCAACGTTACTGGTTGTATTATGAAAGCAATAAAGTTAAAGTTACAGATTGATTTCTTCAGTAGGTTCTGTCGTATATTAAACCCTTTCATTGTTAGTATAAAATTAAATTTGATGACGTCACGTATCAACATTTTGCGGAAAGCAGCAAGCAATCGATTTGAAACTAAGAGAAAAAGTTTGGCAATAAACTGTAGTCAACATGAAATACTATTTAATGTATAATAATAGTGTTACAAAAATAGTCGAAAAGTTAATTTAATATTCAACGTGGCTGACAATCAAAAAGAATATCTTTAAAATATAAAATCATTACACCGAGCTGAAATTAAATGTAAACTAAGTATTATATTACGTAGAAAACGACACAATTAACAGGTTTTCGATCCAAGCTTTTTTCATCTAGTAAATTGAATATATAAAAATTAGTTAAATATGTGAAAAGTACAAGAAGGCTAGGAAAGCCGATCTAAGGATTGAGTTAAACGTTTACGAGCAGATTACATTATAGAAGTAAATGTTATTCTTTGAGTAATATCAGGCATAAGTTTAAAGAAACGTCGCGTTATTATTAAACACCTATTTATAAAAGAAAGTAAAGGCAGTAGATGTGCAGACTAAATGCACCGATATGTATTGGTATATAGAAATAGTTAAGCATATTTACTTTTTGCATTCAAGGAAATAGTGCATTTTCGTGTAGACGTAAAACATCATTCTCGTACTCAAACAAATAACCATTAAGTGAGTACGGTACTGTTTTAATTACGTCGAGATTATGAAGTACAGATTACGCAAGTATATCACCATAAATTTTGCATTCAAGTGAAAGTGAAAACCAATATTAACGACTACAATTATTTTGGATTACCTAATCCTGAAGTAAAATATTTTCTTTAATTTAAGAATTTCTTATTACATTGTAGTGTGGTGGAGATAATACTAAAGTTTGTTAGTTTATTTGGCACAGTTTTGCTTAATCAATTATATCTTGAGGATATTTGGTATTCAATCACATTTATAATTGTGTTTAGGTTTAATATTATTTTTAATCAGCCAGAGTAGATTTAAGAACATAATATTCCCGTTGTTTGATGAAAAGTGTAACTACAAAAAATGTATAAGTACAATAATAGAGGTATAAAACGTAATAACATTATATTTTGAATGTTTATGATCTTAAGTAAAATTATAGGTAACAATTTTGAAATTAATACTTTACTTATGTACCGGGCGGCTAACTAAGAACGGCCGTCGGCCATATCTCAGGAATTGATTATAGCACAGGTTGAGGAAAAAAAATTTTGTAACAAAAGTGGCCACGAGAAACGCCTGGAAATTATTTTCAGAATTGTAGGTCCGCCGCTAGAGGGCGTAGTTGACAGTTAAAATTTTAAAAAGCAAATTTTTTCAAAATTTACTCAATTAAGGGACATATTAAATATTATAATCAGATTCCTCGACAAATTCTGCATATTTTTTATTTGACAAGTTTTAGTCTATCTCTTCAAATAAGGGATGGGGGAGAGTGGGGACCTTGTTACGAAAAAACGTCTTTAATTCAGGTTCTGCTTGACCGATTTTAATAAACTTGGTGTTGTTTGAAAGAGCTTTTGTTAAACAATAGAAAATTTGTAAATTTGAAGCAATCTGATTAATAACATAAATGCTAGAGGGCGCTGTTTAATATTTTTTTAATATTGTGTTTTCTCTTTACAATTTTAAATGGAAGCATAAAAATTTAAGTAGGTCTTTAAAAAGTAGACTAAATTAGTAATAAAACAGTGAAAACTGCAAGTCGATATCTTTTTCTTATCCTGAGATATCGTAAGAAACAGGTAAATGGCGGGAATTGTTCTTCCAACGTCTAGTAGGCTAGTTCGCGTTAACGGAAATTATTAAATTTAGCCTGGATGAAAAGATCTTACATTGGTCTGCAGTAACTTAAACTGTTATCATACTAATGTTATGGTTGACGCTAGATTACCTAAATGCAATGCTGTCGCTACTAACAATGAGAACAAATGATAAAATAATAATGTGATAAATCTAACAATTAAAACCTTAAATAAATAACTACGTAATTAGTGTCGCCCTAGATGTTCGAAATGTCGTCCATCATTTTCAATGCATGAAATCAATCGCTGACGGGTGGAAAGAACAGCAGTTTCAATTTTTGCCCTTGAAACTAGCCTACTAGACGTTGGAAGAACAATTCCCGCCATTTACCTGTTTCTTACGATATCTCAGGATAGGAAAAACATATCGACTTGCAGTTTTTACTGTTTTATTACTAATTTAGTCTACTTTTTAAAGACCTACTTAAATTTTTATGCTTCCTTTTAAAATTGTGAAGATAAAACACAATATTAAATAGCGCCCTCTAGCATTATGTTATTAATCAGATTGCTTCAAATTTACAAATTTTCTATTGTTTAACAAAAGCTCTTTCAAACTACACCAAGTTTATTAAAATCGGTCAAGCGGAACCTGAATTAAAGAAATATGAAAATGTAAACTTTCACCATTAACACTCATAATAAAATACTTATCTTTTTTGGGATTTTTTAATGGTGTACTTTAAATTATACAATCTAAACGTTTCGATAACACAGTTATCTTCGTCAGTAGTAATGTTTGTTAAAAATTGTTAAAGATGTAGTAAACAATTTTGTCAAATTTGAAAAATTCAAACATAAACATAAGCCTGCTATTAATATAACAGTTTCAGAAACGTATAAGCCAACTATAAAATTGTAGTAAAGAATAACTAGGTCATTAAAATTAAATATTGTTAAACTGCCTCAAAGATGACAAACCAGAACACTCTCTACGACGAAAGCTAACAATGAAATTTGCCAGCCAAAAAACACATTTAACAAAATTTAATCGAGTTATGATGTAAGGACTATTTTTAAACCTACAAGAAAAATTAAAGAACATTTAAGATCACCTAAAGATGTGTCAAACCCTTTATCATCTTCCGGAGTGTATGTTATCTTGTTCATGTGGAAAAGTATACATCGGGACCACAAAACGTAGCTTTGATACAAGACGCAAAGAACATATGAGATTTTGTAGATTGGGTCAACCAGAGAGGTCTGCTGTGGCTGACTATGCCCTGAATAATCTAAATCATAACATTCAATTTGACAATATGAAAATATTGTCAAGACAAACCCATTATTATGTTCGTTTGCAACGTGAAGCTATTGAAATATATAAACACCCGAATAATTTTAATAGACAAGAAGAAAATCTCCGTTTAAATAGGTTTTGGCATCTTATAATTAAAAAAGAGCATAATGATACGCCTTGATTTTAATTTGTTTTCAACTTTTGGTATGTCTAGGTTTTTTGCTGTGTTTTTCCTAGAACTTGAAGCAAATGCTTTACCAATTATATGTTAAATTTTCACAGCACTATAATTTAACATAAGTAGTTGAAATTAAATTGAAATTAAAAATTAAAAGAACGTTCTGCATTGTGCTTTTCATTGTTAATAACACTTCCAATTATTGATAAAGATATCTCTTTGTTAGATTTAACTGGGTTATTTTTTGATGTAATGTTTGGATTTGTGAATGCTTCTATCATTTTAAAAATTGAAGTTTTTCACAACTTTACACTTACATCATAACTCGATTAAATTTTGTTAAATGTGTTTTTTGGCTGGCAAATTTCATTGTTAGCTTTCGTCGTAGAGAGTGTTCTGGTTTGTCATCTTTGAGGCAGTTTAACAATAATTAATTTTAATGACCTAGTTATTCTTTACTACAATTTTATAGTTGGCTTATACGTTTCTGAAACTGTTATATTAATAGCAGGCTTATGTTTATGTTTGAATTTTTCAAATTTGACAAAATTGTTTACTACATCTTTAACAATTTTTAACAAACATTACTACTGACGAAGATAACTGTAAGTGTTATCGAAACGTTTAGATTGTATAATTTAAAGTACACCATTAAAAAATCCCAAAAAAGATAAGTATTTTATTCTGAATTAAAGAAGTTTTTTTGTAACAAGGTTCCCACTCTCCCCCACCCCTTATTTGAAGAGATAGGCTAAAACTTGTCAAATAAAAAATATGCAGAATTTGTCGAGGAATCTGTTTGTAATATTTAATATGCCCCTAAATTGAGTAAATTTTAAAAAAATTTGCTTTTTAAAATTTTAAATACGCCCTCTAGCGGTGGACCTATAATTCTGAAAATAATTTCCAGGCGTTTCTAGAGGCCACTTATGTTATAAAAAAATTTTCCCCGAACCTGTGCTATAATCTATTCCTGAGATATGGCCGACGGCCGTTCTTAGTTGGCCACCCGGTACAGTAAGTTCAAACATGGGTTCATGTAGTATAATTAATCCCCCTTACAGTTACACTAAATAATTAATTGCGTGCTTCAAATTCTAACAGACTTATTTGATAACAAAATTTACAACTCAATTTAAGCACTTTTGGTTACAGTTACATAGGTTTGAGCACAATAACAAAGCTATCGAAATTTTATTGCCGTTTTGGTAATTTTTGGGATTTTTACAATTTACATTATTGTTTATGGTTCAAAATTCATTCTAATAAAATTATTATTAATTAAATTAACTGAATATTATGCGATGATTGGTCGGAAACATACTCGTCAAACACATTTACCATTCGTCAAACACATTTAACTGATGCATTCATTAATCTCAAATGCTACTGTATACAAAACGTTACGTTTTCTAAATTAATTTAATGTTTATCTATTTATTGCTTTTGGTTTAGACTGAAACCAGGGTTCGTATTTACAAACGTTTGATCATAATTCATAAAACTAAAGCGGAATTTAATGTTTGTAATTAAGATTCTAACTATATCCAAAACTAAATCTCGTATAAATTTATGGCTGTGCTATCGACCTCTTTTATCGATTTTTGAGCTAACGTATGGTAGTTTAATAACGTTTATGGTTCAAAATTCATTCTAATAAAATTATTATGAATTAAATTAGTTGAATATTATAGGATGATTGGATAGAGACTTAATCAAGAAACACATTTAATTAACGCATTTATCACACTACTATGTGCAAAACTATACGTCTTCTAAGTTATTTTAATGTTAGCCTACATATTGGTTTTTGTTTAAACGAACTTCATAACAAGAATGGAATTTAAGAATTTATGTTTGCAAATGAGATTCTATCTATACCGGTGAGCTACTTTTTAGATTCTATAGAAAATTCTAAGTAAATTGTGACTGCCGTATCGACCATCGATTTTTGAGATAATGTAAGGTAAATGCGTGGTGCTAGAATTATTTCAGATAATCAGTATCTTATAACACCCGGGGCCTTCCCAATTGAGTCTATACCGAAAACCTATTTTTCTAATTAATTACAGCCGGATAAGATCTGTAATGTCTTTTTGGCGCCTCGAACTGCGGGACTCTGTTTCGAGATTTTTGTTATTAGGGATTACAGTTTATTGATCCTTACCGGATATTTGAGTAGTGATTCGTGAAAACCTCTGTTGTATTTTTGTGGATGTATAGTAAATATAATTTGACGCAATGGGTTATAAAATCCATATCGAACCTTTACTGCTTAATGGAGCCAGATACGAAGTATCCTTTAGGGGAGGTGATACGTACCGTAATTTAGTTAAAATTTATCATAAAAATGAAAGTACAGGGAGGGCCAGCAGACGTCCTGAATATCCGTGATTCTGAAACCCATAGATCGGCAATTGAAAAAGTTAAAAATGACATTGATAAATTAATTGACGACGCTTTCGTCCTATTTAAGCAAGTGCATCAACCATTCGTGGCACTACCATAAAAAATGTCGACATAATTTTGAGTACTTATCGTATTATATATGACTATTCAAACGAAATTTAAGTACTCATTTAAAAGGATTAATAATTCTGTTCCAGCTGTCGAGTTGCAAATATAGCTATTTCAGTTTCAAAATAGACACATTGTACCAGAACCACCGTCTAGTGTATCTTTTGGTACTTTTACCGATGGTTATCTGAAGAACCATGTACAGTGTGTTCCAAGGATTTTGCTCAAGAACGGCTTAAGAAATAAAGTGAGAACTGATTACATTTTTACACAGAATCAAGCGGCGTACGTAATTTTTCTATAATTATTTCCGTGTCCTCAAAATAACCCAAGCCTACTTTTTTTAAATGGGGCGTCCTGTATATTTTTGCACCATTTCATTCCATTTGCCCTCAGCTTTCCAAAAAATATAAAACGCTATTTTTTCAACAATAAGCTTAAAATTTACTTTATTACAAATTAAAATTTTTTAATGGTTGGTCGGAAGGGAATTAAAAATACACATTGTTCTGATCCGCCTTATTGCATTTAAAATAATAACAGCCCTGTCAGCGGCGTTGCGTAGATCTGCTTGATATTGGGTTCTATAAACTTGATTCTTATTATTTTATTTCACAGAAATAAATCTAGAATTGAGAAATCTGGTGATCTGAGTGGTCATCTTGCAGGTCCATTTCTATCTATCCAGCGGCCCGGAAGGTTGTTATCCAGATAGTTTCTAACAATCTCAGCGTTGTGAGCACGAGCACCGTCTGGTTGAAAATACAACTGATTAAAATGTGTCGATGGAACATTACCTTCTATTTCGGGTACACTATTTTCCAAAATTTATAAATAGCTATTGGTAGCAAGGCCTCCGTCAAAAGCTTGATATACAATTTTACTACCCAATATGAAACAAGATACATTAAAGTCAAACCTTCCTTGTCGTTCTCATGGAAACAATGCATGCGCAAAATATTTATTATTTTGGCGATTAAAAATACCAGCGCTCCTAAGTGCACCTCGTTAGACCAAACAACAAATCGTAAATATGGCAAAAATGGTAAATACCAAAATTGTCTACGGGTTTACACGACGAGCAATTTCTCCTAGCGAAATTCCGGCCTCTCTCATGCCAATAATACGGCCACTTTCAAAATCAGTCAATTGGGAAAATTGTTGATGTTGACGTACTCTTGGCATTGTTCCCAAGTTCAGAACGAAATTGTGAACAAAACAATTTGCAAAATTGACAGTTAATTACACACTGATTGGTTTATTTCTTCAAATTTTTTGTTACCAAGTGCAAAGGAAAAAACAAAAAAAAACTACTAGCTAGATTTTATTCAAATTTTCATGGTTTGTTTGTTCTAATGAAAGACATCGTTGACGAAAATTTCAATAAAATCGTTCAACAAATTCTAGGTGTTGCAATTTTTATGGAAGTCTGTATATATATATATATATATATATATATATATATATATATATATATATATATACACAGTGTGTTCAAAATTGGTCTGTGCAGTATTGCTCTCTTGGAAACTATAAGAACTCGAAAGATGGTTAAATGGAGATAGTTTTAGAGACTTTTGAGCCCACCAAAATACCATTCTGAAATCAAGGCTATCTCAAATATTTTTCAAAATATTCGAAAAAAACTGAAAATCGACAATTTTTATTTTTAGCTATATCTCTTTTATTTGCACTGATATAAAAAAAATGAATTACATTTTACAATTACCACTTTTTATACTCTATTGATTGGTGGCAGAAAAAAATTAATCCGACGTTTTGTCGATTAGAGACCATCATCAATTTTATTTTTTCATATGGACCGGAAATTAGCTAATGGTATAAAATGATTCCTTTTTTATTCTAAATCCACCAACGATGTATAACACTTAATGATAATTCGACGTTTCGACCCTCATTCTTGACATTTTCAAATATTTATTTTTTTTATGAATAATTTTTGAAAACAAAAACTACCAAAGCAATTTATTCTGCAAATGTACATTTATTTCAACTCATAATTCACAATAGGACGTTTCGACTCATCAAAAGCATCATCAAGTAATCTCTTATGAACAATAGCTACTTATTCGTAGATAACTATTTATTACGATATCGAAAAAGCCTTTCCAAACCTTGTCTTAAACAATGACAGATAAATAACTCTTTTATTAGGTAGTTACTATTCACAAGACATTACTTGATGATGCTTTTGATGAGTCGTAACGTCCTATTATGAATTATGAGTTGAAATAAATGTACATTTGCAGAATAAATTGCTTTGTTAGTTGAAATAAATGTACATTTGCAGAATAAATTGCTTTGGTAGTTGAAATAAATGTACATTTGCAGAATAAATTGCTTTGGTAGTGATACTTGTGTTGTCTGAGAAACTTGCTGTAGGCACTCCAATACTGAAGGCTATCTCTCTGCAAGAGGTATTTGGATTTATTTTGTCAATTTCACGACTATCTTCCATGTAGACTTTTGAACGAGGGGTATAAAAAGTGTCGCATTCAATTAGATTTTTCCCTTTTTCTGGATATGGCCTCTGGATATCTACGAGATGTATTTTTTCATTAACTGTCAGTCAAAGTAGATAGACCTGTGAAAATACTTTTCCAATGCTACGCATTACAATTTTTGTAGCAAAGGCGCGTGTCATTTTTTCTGCGTTTCCAAATGTTATATTAACTGCCATACTGAACAACAAGCTAAACATATTAGACAAAGTAAGACGAATAATCAGAATTACAGACATAAACTGACAAACTTCTAAAATTTTATTTTCTTCCTTCATTATTTAATTGAAATTTGTAATAACCTAAATTTTGAATTTCATGTTGAAAAGAACTATAAAGTTTTGTATATTTTTGGAAAACTGAGGATAAATGGAATCAAATTGTGAAAAAAATATATAGGATATCTCATTTAAAACAAGGCAAGTATGAGTTATTTTGAAGAAACGGCAACAATTATAGAAAAGTTATCTATCAGTATCTTGTTACTTGCTAAAAGAGATACGAGGAGGACCCACAATTACAAATTTTCAAAAACGCCCTATATATAAGAAACGAAGCTTGCCATGGAAATTGTAGCACAGGAATGCGAACACCGCAACTTCCTATCTTAAGTCATTATTGAGCATAACCATCGAAATCGGGACACACGGTACATGATTCTATAGATTCTATAGAAGTGCCAAAAGATACACTAGACGGTACTCCGCAAAAATCATCGAAATCGGGAGACACTGTATATATGGTCCTGGCTGTTCCTATGCTAAATGTAGCACCAATTATGTATTCTCGTATGTAAAGAAGATATTTTTAAGGGTGAACTAAACCGTTATCGTTAAACGTTACAATTTTTGAACTTAATTTTCGAGTTGCAGATTTCACGTAATGTTAGGAATGAGAAGCTTATTTACTAAAATTTTAAATTTATTTACCGGTCCCGCTCTTGTACATGCTAATAAGTGCATTCGTAGGTATGTGAAGTTCTACTTTGTTCAGCCTCTCGACTATGACGAATGACTAATTATGGAAATTAAGAAACGTATCCAGGTCACTGACGAGCCTTTTGGAATTTATATCTCAACACCACCTAGCCGGAATTTTTTTTTGGGGCCATACCCAATCACAATTTCGATTAAAAAAAAACTTAATTTACTGTGGAGGTAGCCTTAAGAATATTATTAACACAATTTTTCCTGTGAATACGTTCAAATTCGGACCACAGTTTTAAATTTGCAATCTAATTCTATTTTTTAAGGGGAATAATTTCAAACAAAATTAGAATATTTGCAAAAAAAATTTAGTATCTTTAGTGCCCTGTTTTATCAACCATTTTTATGCCAATAAGCAGACAATAGGTAGCACATTCTAAATTTCAAACAAACAGACACTATAAAGAAATTAGAGATTAGAAATTGGAAATTCGAAATTCGAAATTAGAAATTTAGCAGTGAAAGTGTATATAATTTTGCATGTGTCGAGGCAGTAGATAAATAACTTTCCGGTAGTAGCACAGTTACTCAAGTATTACTCAACAGAATAATACCATTGCCTCGGATCGACCTGGCTACAAGGTGCGGTCAAGGTCGAAACAGACAGACCCCGTTGCTGACGACTGTGCAAATAATGAATGGTGAGTCGGTATGTGGAATGTTAGAGGTATGAATGGTAAAGAATTCCGAATGTAATGTACGAAAGGCAGCTTGATATTCTGTGTGTACGCTAAAGTATGGATGTGCAAAGCTTATACGAAGATTGTGTGAATGATTCAATGTATGCCTTAAGTGTGCCGAAGGGTTGGAAGAGCGCGATCATTGTACCACCAGGGTAAGGGTAACAAGAGTGATTGCAAGAACTACAGAGGAATAAGTTTGCTCAGTGTACCTGGTAAAGTATTTGGAAGAATACTGATTGATCGAGTACGAGAAACTACACAAACTAAGATTTGGGATGTCCAGGGTGGCTTCAAGCCAGGGAGAGGATGTGTTGATCAGTTGGTTGCTCTCCAGCAAGTGATCGAAAAGTGTTTAAGTGTAAAAAGGAAGCGAATAGGGAGAAGCTGTCAGAAATATTAAATGAATATGGCGAAAATAAAGGTGTAATAAACGGAATAAGGACAGTATACAACGGTAGCCGGACATATGTTAGGGTGAGTGAATGTTTTAATATTGAGCAAGGAGTGCGACAAGGCTTTGTGATGTGACCGTGGTTCTTCAATGTGTACATGGATAAATGTGTTAGGCGAGCATGTACAGATACAAATGGTGTAATGGTTGGTGACGTAAATGTTCTGGTGTACGCAGATGACACAGTTTTATTAAGTGACAGTGCGGATGAGCAACAAACTGCTCTGAGGAAGTTTAATACAGTCTGTGAGGGCATTGACCTAAAGCTAAACGTGAACAAAACTAAAATTGTGGTGTTCAATCGGGAAGGTGAAAAGGAGAGTAGAGCATTTACTCTGCAAAATGAAATGGAACAAGTGGACGAGTTGGTATATGTGGGTAGAATGTTTATTGCAGATGGTACAATGGATGGCGAGATTGGACGAAGGATCAATGCTGGAAGGAAAGTGATTGGAAGTATGTGGATGATAATGAGAAACGAGAGCATGAGCCTAGCTGCGAAACGAGCAATCTACAGTAGCGTGTTTGTCCCGTCAGTACTGTATGGAAGTGAAAAATGGATCTGTCAAAAAAAGCACGAAATAAAAATAAATGCCGTGGGTATGAGGTTCCTGAGAAGCTCATGTGGAAAAACGAGAAGGGACAAGATAAAGAATGAACATATAATGGCGTGGTGTGGAGAGGTAAAGACGATGATGGATAGCAATAAAAATAGTACATTACGTTGGTTTGGTCTCATTGAGTAAATGAACAACGCAAGATTAACGAAGGAAATACATGTGGGTGAGGTTAGAGGTAAGACCGGGCCTGGTAGGCCATGTAAAACTTGGCTGAATGTAGTAGAATGTACAAAAAAAGAAAGAAAGATAATAAGTTTTAAAAATAAAATGATATGTCAGAGACAGTGTATGAATCTTATGGAAGCTAGGGAGGTGTGCAGAGATAGGAAAGCATGGAGAAAGATTGTGAATGAAAAATAAATAATAGGAAGGGATTGTTTTCCCTACCCCGCAAGGGAATGGATTGAAGGTTATGTTATGTGTTATGGTATGTTATCCCTAGGAAAATAAGCATATGGCACTAATATATTAACTATTTAAATGCAGAAACATGAACAAAGTTTATTGAACATCATTTAAATACCTTAATAAATACATATTTTTGCAATTTATGGGTAAATTTAATTATCTGTTTTGGATCAAATGAAAAACTCCAAACGAAAGATAAAGTACATTTTTAAAGTAAGCGGTGTGGATCATAAACCTATCATAACATGACCCTAAAAGACGAAGCGCCCCAAAGGCTTATCGCCTTGGGCCGCCCCTCTTGATTGGTCAATAATTTTCAGTAGTAACAAAGTAATTTGTTTTGTAATAAATAATTGACCAAACATTTTGTGTATTGTACTTATATTAAATGCTTATTAAAATTTCTTGATTTAATTTTATTTTAAAAATGTATTTTATGGGAGCAACACAAAGGCGTTTGAATTAATGGGATCGGAGGCGTTAGGTAATGGTTTTAGAAAGCACTGATCTTTATAACGGTTTATCGATTGGCACAGAACTATTGAAGATCAAAATACCGATCAGAAAAATGTGATGTCTACAAAATATTAACTTTTTATTAAATTGTTACATTTTGTACAGTTCCGTTTTTTTAACAAGAAACACAAACACCTTAAGCTAAACACCGTTACTATGACAAAGGCAATATTACATAGTTACACATGATTAAAACGGTTGACTGTTCATATCACGGATTAAAATTGGAATTCAAGCTAAAGCACGTATTTGTAAATAGGAACAATGCAGAGATAGATACCGTTTCTTATTTTTAATTCATGAACGTTTTGAGTACACTACATTTTGCAAACAAGGAAACACGTTATTTCCTACAAAATACTTGGAATATTTTTTGCTAATTGATAAGACATATGTATCTTACATTTACAATCATAAAATAAATTACTGATAACTGTAAAAAGCAGAACAACAATTTCTTACATTACTTACATAATTATGTTATAATAATAAAACAACTTTCTTTTGTTTTAAATACTCATGTGAAAAAGAAGTTACATTTATAGTGTGATATAGAGCAAGTAAAGTGAAATTCCAAGACATAAAAATACCTATCCTCACACCAATTTGCGTCATTTTCATAACAATAAACAAAATCTCATCTTTATCCATTATATTTCTATATTTTGCATGGAAAATGGAATTTTTTATTAAACAAACTTGTTTTGGACACAAAATTTTATGGAATTTCCGTTACTTTTAAGTAATTACAATTAATGTGGGGTAAATTAATATTTTATACTTCTAATAATTTTTATAAATTAACCATAACTTTCACAATAAAATTAAGTGATATTTAATACACTCAATCATTTTCTAATATCCGATTCGTTATTAATGTAAAACGGTTGCATTTAGTGCAATCCACTCAATTAGAGTTTATTATAAATGATTTAATTTAATGGTTAACATTTAAAAAATATTAAATTTTTAATCTTAATCTATTTTTTAATTTGGTGAATTTCCTACAAACTTTAAAAATAGGGCTACCATAATTGTATAGCACTAAACAGGGACAGAGATAATAGTTAACACAAAAAGAAAAGTAGGTAAAAAAAAATAGTAGTTTACGTAACAAGTCCCGAAAGTGGTAGGTATTACGTACAATATTATTTTTTAACAGGCAAAATGTTGTACCGTAAATATCATATGTATTATTCAGTTTACATTTTTATAACAAGAACTCTTCAATCTTCGTTAATTCATTTTAACAATTTTTGTAACAATCGTAACTTTTTGATTTACAAATATAAATATTATTTTTGAATAGTTATATTAAACGTATAATTATTAGCACTACTTATCTGTAAGCACGGTATATCAAAATTATTCGAAAACGTGAGATTTTTCAAACTGATTACATTATAATGAGTTTCTGAGACAATTTTTTTTAGAGCTACCTGCTTTTTGAATTCTGTTAGCTGTATATCAATCTTATCCTGAACTGAATCCTCAATGTAGCCTTCAGCAATTTAAGAGAACTCCAACCACCATGTCGTTTTAAGTTTATGATGTCAGCACCTTCATTAGCTAGCAAAGTCCTACAGGTTGTTTATTACATTTTCCTTTATTGTAATTAATAAAGTCGTCAATATGGAATATTGGTCGGGCGTAGCGCTATATACCTATGCAGGTAAGGAAAAACATTGTTGCGGGTCCGACTTATAAAAGCTAGAAAGCTACCCAATAAGCATTATATGAGTGTGAGAGAGACAACTTTACCGATGTTGCCACTTGTACATATTTGCATGTAGGCACAAAATATGAACTACTTAAGTCTCCTTCAATCTAGCTTCAACATTTCTAACGAAACCACAGCAATTAAGATGATGTTGAAAAGTCGTGTGTTCTTTGAAACTATTAAGTAAATATTTTTCACTTAAACATATAATGATAATACCTCAAACATCGAAGTTTATTGTAATTGCGAATTTATGACATGGTTCGATTACTACTCGTAAGAAGTACTAAGAAGAAGCTTACGAGAGCTACAAACAAGAACATTAACATTTACATTGATAGTATAACTTAGGTTTCAGGTTTAACTTTAGCATTATAATTCTTATTGAAAAACCAACTATTTTTAAAAATGAACAGAATACACTTTTTTTAAAACTCTATTAGATTTTCGAAAAGACCTCCACCTTACGCAAGGCAGTAACCCAATCTGTGATAAAATTCAGTTCGGGTGTTTTATAACATTTCCTAGGTGATGCTGTTTAAAGAGTCGGTAATAATGACACGAGGTTCGTCAAAATTGTTAGCACGTTCATGCCTGTGTCCATAAATTTGCTGGGATACGTATCACCAAACAAAAAAGTCGTTCGGCGCGATATCAGGTGAGCTAGGAGGATATTTAATAGTACCTTTTTCCCCTAAAAATACGGTTAGGGAACGTAGTTTCCAAAAACTGTTGAACTCTTATTGCAGTATGAGTAGGGCAGCCATCTTTTTTATAGCAAATGTCATCAAAATTTATATTGAGCCGTTGAACAGTTGGAACTATCTGGTTTCTGAACAGTTCTAAATATTTGTCCGCATTCAAGTTTCCGTTGATAAAAAATGAACCAATTATGGACTTTCCTAAAATTTCTGCCCACACATTAACTTTTTGGGGGTATTGTGTCCGGTAAGGAATAGTAATGTGTTTCTTTTCCCGAGAGTAACCAACAGCGACAGACGGATTGTGCCGGCCATGTAAGTTAAAAGAACACTCGTCGGTAAACAAAAGATTTTCAATGAATCTTTCGTTTTCATTAGCCCGATTCATCATATCTTTACAAAATTCCATACGCTTTTGATGACCTTCTGGAAAAATTTCTTGTGTAATTTGCAACTTATGGCAACGGTATTTATTCCTTTTCAAGATATTGCGAACTGTTCTTGGTTTAATATTCATTTCTTCAGCAATTTTTCTATTATTGCACGAGAAATTAGTTTCTGCTAAACTATACACTGCAATTTCTTGTAGTTCGCGCTCTTCGTTTAAATGACAACCAGGATGCTCACCATCATTACCATCAATGCTACAACATTTTCTACAATTATTCATCATCTTTCAAACTTACAAACAGTACGCATAATCGTACTTTCTGATGGAATTGGCTTGTTTTCAAAGGAAAAAGCAAACCTGCCCATTATTTCTTGTGCAGTGCTTCCCGAATAATACCACTTAATAATCTGTTTTTTTTTCTTCAGTGGAGTATAAGAGTATTGTGCCGGACTCGCAAAAACACTGATTTTCAATTCTCGTTGACAGTAACAATTAAATGTGTCATTGATACTAGTCTACTCAAAAGACGCACGTATGGCATCAGCGCTTTTAGTTTGTTGTGTATTCTATCTCATTTAGCACGTGAACTGACTGTACTGCCTTTGTTTTACTTATTATAAGTCAGACCCGCGATAATATTTTTCCATACCTGCATACTTCCTATACAAATTTAGCTCTTTCTCCCCATTATTAATGGATGATCTATGACGTCAATTAAAATATTCATGATTTCTTCTCGTCGATATGCTTCAGTATAACCCATAATCAACAAAACTTTAGTCATACGATATTGTTCGTCTGAAGCTTCTAGTAAGAACTGTCGATATCCTCTTTACTACGTACTCTCGATTTTTTTGCTTTATACCCTACAATATTTCTTCTGGTACGTAGCATGGCCTTCAGCATCAAATATAAACTCCAAAACGAAGACGATTTCAACCTTTCTGATTTTTCTGACAAATATGTCAATAACACGTTCTCAGAAATGCTTATTACCGAGCTTATTACCTTCTTTTCCAGGCAACACTATCTTAGAATAACTATTTTATTATCTTTTTCATTAAAAATAGACCCGAAAGTAAATAAAAATGAGTCCGGCAAAAGCATTATTCACAATTAGTTTGTAATATATCGCTTTTCTAATCCTTTAAAGGTGAAAAGTGAATGATTCTACGGGTTTACTTTAAGCGGTCAGTAATAACAAAAAAAAGGAGACAGTAATGAGATGAAGCGGTCAGTAATGGACCACTTTCTAACCTGTGGGGGAGCTACTATCGATTTAAACTATCAATGTCTAATTGACAGCTTGCCAATTTTAATAAAGGGTCAAGAGTACGCAACCATTTTTTCTCACGTGCGTAGATGGTGAGTGAACGCAAGCAATAGATGGAAACAAACAACACGTTTTCTTTAATAAGCATATTTAATAAATGAATTATTGATAACAGGTAACGACAAAACCAATAGAAAAATAGTAAGCATAACATTTATGGCTTCTCATTAAAAGTCACGACCTTCAATATTAAACGAGAAGCCGTGATGGATGTATTCCAAAATTTTTTGATTTGAACTGTATAATGTTGCTTGTTCGTTAATAGTGAATAAAATCGTATGCAAACCTCGGCAAAAGTACCATTCCCCTGTCTAGTTCAGCTAGAGGCTTCGCCTCTCGGTGAACTATACTTCTCTCGACAGGAATGGAACACTTTCCGCCTCGGCAGGTAATATACTATTACCGGACTACCACAATTGTTTTCTGAGTCGGTCCAACAAAATGAGATTTTCTGACCTAAAAATAAACCGGGAAGTACTAATTTCTAACCGGCTTAAAAAAATGTATTTAAAAATATTTGTACTTGTTTTTTATACCAATCTGTTCGAGTGTGCTTTTTTAAGCATTATCTTTCTTAATTTTTTCATACAAATCTTTACATGTAACATTGAAACTCAGTTTACAATAAAGTAGTGCTCGTACAGTAGACCCTTGCATAAGACCCCGATCATCTGTCCAAATGTTTTCATAATTGAAAAAACATTCCACGCTGCGGGAATTCCAAACACAAATATATACTCGACAACTTTCAGTAAATTGGGTACTGTGATGTTTTGCTCACTAAAATGCCTGAACATTTGAATGAAAACTTGTGGGGTTTTTTATTATCTTTAACACAGCGTAAACATATACAGGGTGTTCTATTTGAGACAAGTGCTACATTTGAATCTTAAGTTTCGCAGGTTTGAACATATATTTTGAACACCCTGTAGCATTTATCTCTAATATTTCTTCTTCAGAATATAGGCTTAAGCTTGGTCTTTCCTTGATCCAAACATAAAAGTTTTCCTAACAAAACAAAAGATGGTACATGATAACAAAATTAAATACATGTAAATGCGATTTTTTGGATAAAATTTCGAATTATTTCAAAAACTGTAAATTTTACATGCACGAAATTTATATAAATACAGTTTTATAATTAGACTCCAAAAATCGAATGATGTGCAAGGTGTTCCATATAAAAATACTAATTTTGTCTTGCCCTGCTTTTTTGGAATACTCAGTACAGTCAAGAATAATTTTAAAATGCGCACACTTACAAGCCATATAATATGATAAATACATTTATTATTGACAAAGTTTCCTCTAAAGCACCAGTTTACTTTACTCTATGGTGGACTCACCCAATACATGGCTACCAAATTTATACTTAATCCCTAGACATAATTATCATTTTACCTAAAAATGTTTATGTGAAAAAATCTCACCTTTATCTGATACATCGTCGATTTCACCATCGGAGCACTCAGATACCTTTTTGTTGAACAAATTTCCCGTCCGTCTTTTTCGCGTTGAATAACTATGAACAGGAACTAAAAGTTTTGGTCGTGGTATTAAGAAGTCATTATTTACTTTCACATAATTATTAATTTTTATATCCCTATCACTATCTTCATCAGGATCATCGTCACTACTTTCACTAATTGAGCTAGTTGGTATATTTTTAGGTGGAATTCTTTGTCTCGGTTTTTTGGAAAAATTCAATTGTGTTACAAATTCTGTTTTGCTATCCTCATTACTTTCATCATTACTGGCACTGGAAAAACCATTTAGATACTTTGTATCCGAATTAATGATAGATCGTTTAAAATGACTTGTATCAATATTTTTGTTCGTTTTTCCATTTCCAATCCATTCATGAACTGGTGTTAGATTATCATTACTCCTTTTACAATGCTCATTTTGCTCATAATTTTCACTAAATCGTACCGATTTTGAGATTGGTGAATGATCTGGTTTTGACCACATGTCGTAATTAACGTCATCACTATACAAATTGGACGAGTTACTGCTGGAACTAACTGAAGAAAGTGAGCGTTGAGTGTGGGTCCAATTTGCTTCATATTGTAGTCTTAATGCGTTGTTTAAAACATCTGAGTCTAATGACAGAGTGTCATTAATAACATCGTTTATAGATGATACATTTATTTTCATGTTTAAAGGCCGCTAGATTAAAGAAAAAAACGTGTTAATTAGACATCGAAATATATATTTTAGGTTACACATATGAAAGCTGAAATTTTCTTCTAAGATAATCACTTTCGAAACGCTTTATGTATTGCTATAAAATAAACACTGTAATCAATTATTTTTCAATAACATGGAAAACAAACAGTTAACCACATTTCCCACGCTATTTTAGTTCACTGCGCTCTAATCTAATGTCATTTCTACAAATTCTTTTTGTATTTTTTTAATATTCGACATTATAGGCTTATTAATTTCAGACAGATTAATAAATTATTACTGTCAGAAAATTTCAATATCATGTGCTATTATTGTAACCCCTCCCCAAACAACGTTCACGCAAATTAAGAATGCTAGTTTTTTTGTTGCATTCTAAATTTTATTGCTAAAAAATTGTAATAGGAATTAAAAATTATAATGAAAGAAGTATGAAAATGTAAACTTTCACCATTATCACACATAATAAAATACTTATCTTTTTTGGTTCTTTTTAATGGTGTATTTTAAATTTTACAATCTAAACGTTTCGATAACACTTACAGTTATTTTCGTCAATAGTAATATTTGTTAAAAATTGTGAAAGATTGTCAAAGTTGAAAAATTAAAACATAAACATCAGCCTGCTATCAACATAACAGTTTGAGAAACGTATAAAGCCAACTATAAAATTAAATTATAGTAAAGAATAACTAGGTCATTAGACAATAAATATTGTTAAACTGCCTTAAAGATGACAAATCAGAACACTCTCTATGGCGAAAGCTAACAATGAAATTTGTCTGCCAAAAAACACATTAAACAAAATTTAATCAAGTTATAATGTAAGTGTAAAGTTGTGAAAAACTTCAATTTGAAAATGATAGAAGCATTCACAAATTTAAACGTCACATTAAATAAAATAATCTAATTAAATCTAACAAAGAGATATCTTTATAAATAAATAAGTGCAAGTGTTATTAACAATGAAAAGCACAGCGCAGAACGTTTTTTGTAATTTTTAATTTTAATCTTAATTTCAACTACTACTTATGTTAAATTATAGTGCTGCGGTAATTTAACATATAATTGGTAAAGCATTTGCTTCAAGGTCTAGGAAAAACACAGTTCTGATTTGTCATCTTTAAGGCAGTTTTTTCGATAATTATGTTGTAATCTGGCACCTGGGTCTGACGAGGATTATATATATATATATATATATATATATATATATATATATATATATATATATATATATATAGGGACCGCCATAAAGTTGGACACATATGGAAAACATTTTTATTATTGAAATTTTTGAAAAATTCTATTGGCGGATCGTTTCTGCATGTCTGGCCACCAAAAATACATTGTGACATTGGTCACGTGACCATAGATTTGCCGGGAATGTTGAAAAATGTGAACCGTGATGTCGAAAAATGGGTCAAATTGACAAAATATCGAAAAACTGTATTAAGAAAATGTATTTAGAAGGCAACAAAGACCCCATATACCAATCTTCAACCAAATCGGGGAAAAAAAATAAAAAATACCAGTTATTCCCCTCTGCTTTAATTACGAAACATCATAAAATCTTGTTTTACCTAGAGATAGTTTTAATAACATAAATTACATCAATTTAGGTCAAAATTAACCAAATATTTGTAGAATAGACAATTTATGAGAGGAACATTTAGAAAACACGATTTAGCCTCGTCCCCTGGTTGTGTTCATGCCCTGTATATTGAAGCGCATTAGCTGATCTAACATTTTTAACCGGTAATTAAAATGTAAACGAACTAATATTTGTAATTAAAACTTAACAACACATTATTTATCCTTATTAAATTTAATATTGATTAGTACATTTGAAATTAGCCATATTTTTGAATTTAATAAGTTGCCTTTGGAAAAATCAAATATTTCGGCTTATAAGGATGAAAATTATTTCTTTAAAGTGCACCTCATAATTTAAAATACCTAAAATTATGTAATTTATGTTATTAAAACTATTTCCAGGTAAAACAAGATTTTATGATGTTTCGTAATAAAAGCAGAAGGCAATAAATGGTATTTTTATTTTTTTTTCTAATTTGGTTGAAAATTGGTATATAGGGTCTTTGTTACATTCTAAATACATTTCCTTAATAGAATTTTTCGATATCTTGTCAATTTGACCCATTTTTTGGCATCAGAGTTAACATTTTTCAAAATTCCCGCCAAATCTGTGGTAACGTGACAAATGTCACAATGAATTTTTTTGTTGTCAGACATGCAGAAACGAACCGCCAATAGAGTTTTCAGAAATTTCAATAATAAAAATTTTTCCCATATGTCCAACTTCATGGCGGCCCTATATATATATATATATATATATATATATATATATATATATAATACATTAGTGCGTAGAAAGTACGATATATCCGTTATTAAAGGAGATATCAAAAATTTATTTACAAAGATTATAGGCAACTTCAAACTTCACACTATAAAATTATTTTCGTATTTACAGGGCGTTTACATATTTACATATACACGGTTAACCAAACATACTTTGTTTTAAATGAGACACCCTATATGTTATTTCGAATTTAGATTAAGCTCATCTCCCCCATATTTCCAATATAGGGTTTCATTACGTTATACAGGGTATTTCAAAAGTTATGGTCAATTGTACACGAAAATCATTCTCATTTCAACGTCATGTATACCATAGACAGAATAACCTAACAATAATTTTTTCCAGGCTTAACTTTTTGACATTGGTACAGTGTTACGAGAAAGTGCTATTGAATATGGAGCGGGCCAAAACTCGAACACATGATGTTGTCGATTTTTTCAAATGAATCACCCAGTATTTTATTTTGAAAAGTGAAAATACATTTTCTTTCATTTTTATTAAGCTCTCCCTATCGTTAATTTCTGAGTTATTTTCAATTTAATAACAGAAAGAGATTTTTTTTAAATTATATTATAACAAGTTAGCCGTGAACAAATAAAAGTGTGACAAATTATTATAAAAAATTCAAAAAACATCGGTTATTAAGACAAAATTCTTATAAAATTAATTAATTTCATAATAAATGTTCAAAATGTCCACCGAAAACATCAATACAGCATTGCAGTCGATCTTCAAATTCTCGACTGACATTTCTTAGTAATTCTACATTAATACTCTGGACTGCTTCCCGTATTCTATTCTTCATATCATCTTGTATGGTTGGAGGTATTTGATACACACGGTTTTTCTCATTACCCCACTTGAAGAAGTCAATTTTACTTAACCCTGGTGAACGAGCTGGCCAGGCAATGGGTTCTCCTCTTCTCACCCATCTTCCAGGAAAATGGGTATTAAGATGATTATGAATTAATCAAGTGTGATGTACCGGAGCTCCATCGTGTAACAAACACACACACACACCCACCCAAACCATCTTCGCATTATTGCCTTTCTAATGAAACCTTTTTTGAGCACATCGGTTGGATGGTTTCAAAGTCTATAACGGACATAGGTAGAAACAAAACTATAATTAGGAAAAATCTGAAAATTTGGTAGTTTACTAATGTCGATGGGGGACATGCGGCTAAAATATTTTCAAGATGGCGACACTTCCGGTTGTACCGGAAGTCGATAGTAACTTGCTTATTTTAAATAGGACACCCTGTATATTATTAAATTTTCGGATTCTGATGTAAATTCTTAACACAATACATGTATAATGTCCTATACCTAAGTCCAGCCGTTTTTGGCAAAACATTTTAATGTCAAAAATGACGTTTGCAGACCGTAAATAATTATTAATTTCTCCTATACGGCTGCCTTTGTTACCCAATTTGAGTTTGTTTCCTTATTGAACATGACTTACTTTAGCAGACTTCGTATAATATTTCCACCGCTAATAATATAGGGTGCTCAAAAAATAACATTAAAAATAAAATTGAAAAACCTGTCAAAAGTCAATTTTTTCAAATGGAAACCCCCTATTTTTACAATTTTATCTTATTTGGCTTTAAAAACTAGACTCACTATACCTAAAATTAGGAAACAATGAAGTATCAAACAAATGTCACTTTGTTAAAAATCAGTCATGCCACGAAGATTAAATTATATCAGCGTTTAGCGTCAAATCTTCTAATATATCGAATAAATGATTTTTAAAAAAGTCGAGGTACACATTATCATTTAAATTTCCAGATAGATTGTAATAACCAATTAATTGGTTACCTAAAGTTGCTGCCCAAACATTAACTTTAAACAAGTGTTGATAATGTGATACCCTCTTAACATGTGGATTCTCATCACACCAGTAATGTGCATTATTGCAAAATTGGGATTGAAGCCTGCCATTCTTGTAACGTTTCACAAAAATCCACTCTAACCGGTAAATCGTCTGGCAAGAACTCTTAGACTTGTCTGTAGCGATAAGGATTCCTTAAGTATCATCCAAGTACTTGCAGAAGACGTATTTGTATGTCGTGTCATATTCCTTACGGTAATTGTTGGATCTTGATCAATTAAATCTAAAATGATATCCTCTTTCTGAATGGTTCTTGTTGTTCTGGACCTACTAGAATTTTTTTTTTTTTTGGTCTGACATTCCCAGTGTCTTGACAACGTCGTTCCACGGCTCTAAACGTTTTTTTTATTTGGTAGGTTTCTTCTGGTACTCTTTTCTGCATAACGCGTAACCGTTGAACTAGCGTTTCCTAAACGCTCGCCTAAGGTTAATAACATATCGGTGTATTCAACATCTAAATACAGTTTGATTATTAATTAACGTATTTATCAACAATATTAAATGTTATTGATATTGCCGACTTAACTAACAATAACTGTCAGTTTTCCATGGTTAACTAATGACATTTTGAAGAACACTTACTCTAACTGATTGAATATTTCATGTATTTAGTCAAATTTATTTTAATTTTCTTATTGTGAGTCTTTGTTTAATTAATAACTTTAGACTTAGAATAATGTTAATTGTTTTTGGTTTTAATAAGAATACTTACTTTATACAACCATCAGTTATTACTTCATCATTTTCAAATCAAAATAACCCAAAAATGCGGTACGCAGTATAGTTTTTGGTGTATGTTCACTTAAAATTTAAACTAGAAAATCTAACCTCAAAAAGTTAGGTTTAAAATTACTCGTTACGAACCCTCTATGTGTCAGCTTTCAAAACATATTCATACAAAATTCCATTACAATGTTGCCAGTAGTTTCGACATAATCGTAAAAAATGGGTATAAAAAAATTTTTTTTAAAACCCTGTATCTTGAATACAGATGCCGTTTCGAAAATATTTTACTAAGCAAACCCGACTTCTTTTTCAGTGTTCCACCTATCCTAGAAACATGGCCACCTTTTTTGTAAACAACCTGTACAATGGAGCATAGACAAAATAAAAATTTTGTTTGATCACTTACGCATACGTGTCGGTAGTCGTAAGGACAATTAAAATCACAAAAAAATAAATACGTGCTAATAAAATGGTTAAACTGCTGTTTTCTTTTTTTTTTAATCACAATTCCCCAATGGTAGGTTCATGAGTTTTGATTCAATAATCTGCTGGATGGTTTACCTCTGTGGAATATAATATTTATAATAAATTAACATCAAACATCAAAATTTAGAATCTATTTAAAGGAAACTCTCTCATAAAGATTTTTGTGTCTACGTAAGTTGGCTACATATAGAAAACTCTTATAAGTTTTATCAAAAAAAATGTATTCTTTATAAAAAGTTTTTTATGTCCTAAAACCCAAAATTCAACCATCAGATATTAAATTGTATCAGTCGTAAACGAGGTTTGTCAAAAAAATGATTTTTGATCAAGAGTAAGGTACCTTCATTTTTTACCATATCGAAAATTTTTATTAAGAAAAGAAATTTTGGATTAACAATAATTTTCAAATATTCAATATTGTTTATTTACAATAACAAAATTTTTTTTTAACATTTTCTCTGCGATAACATTGAAAGTTAAAGTTTTAACATTAATGCATTACTTTTAATAATTTATAAATTTGATAAGATTAATATTAATAAACCTTTATTTATAAATCTACTACTATCAAAACAAACATATCTTAATTTTTGTTGAACGCTGGTGACCTTTCAAATTCTTATTCACTAATTTGTAATATTTTAGCTATGTATTTAAACACATAATAAATTGTATAATTTATTATGTTGTAATAAATACTAATGAAAAATGTCTATTATCAATTTACTAATGCTTCCACTTATCCTCCATTTCTTGTCATACATATAACAGTTCCTAATCATACGGGGAGTTATATACCAATTGGTCAATATCTTGAAAGGGCTTTTGAAGATTATATATATATATATATATATATATATATATATATATATATATATATATTTCCTTTAAGTAACCCCACAAGAAAAAATCATCTAACCTGCTGTGACATGGGGCACCATCATGTTGGAACGATACCCGCTGACGTTCAATTAGGGGAAGTTTGTCAAGAAAATGACTTATTTTATCGTTTAAAAAGCATAAATAACGATCCGCATTCAAGGTTCAATTATTTTATTTTTATAAATTCCGCACCAAACGTTTGTTTTGAATGAATACTGGTCCCGAGATTTCAATGTAAAATTTGGATTTATATCACTCCACCAACGGCAGTTTTGGCTAGAAACTGTCCCATTTGATGAGAATGTTGTTTCATTTGAAAAAATAATATGTTTTGTCGACATAAATCAGTCAAGTTTTAAATATCCTTGAATGTCATAACAGAATTCAAATCGTTTTTCATAATCTTCTGGTCTTAGCGTATGAATAAAATGCGGTTTGTACGGGTGAAATTTGTTGAATATTTGCAATTGTATCTTTTTTTATGCCATTTATCATTAAAGATTTCACCAAGAATATTTAGGATGTTCAATTGTCGAGAGCATTATTTCTAATGCAATGTCATTATTACCTACATTGTTTTGACGCTTTTTTTACTAAATTTGTTATGTATTAAATATTTCTCCAGGTTCTCGAAATGTTTTATACTTATCACCCACTATTAAAACAATCTAAATTTTATCTTCCATACTTAATGTTGCTGGCATTCCAACCTTTTCATAAACAAATACTTTCAAAAATAAAAGTTTGCAACAATATTAAAACATTAACATTAACGTTGACTAACAAGTACTTCCTAGATAAATTATGCATTAATGTTAAAACTTTAACTTTCAATGTTATGGCCGAGAAAATATAAAAAAAAAATTTTTATGAGAGTTTACCTTAAATAGATCCTAAATTTGTTTGATGTTAATTTATTATTAAAATGAATTATATTCCACACAGGTAAACCATCCAGCAGATTATAGAATCAAAACTCAAGAATCTACCATTGGAATTATAATTATACAAAATATCATTACAATGTTGCCAGTAGTATCGACATAATCGTAAAAAATGTATGTAAAAAAAATTTTTTAAACCTTGTATCTTGAATATGGATGCCGTTTCGAAAACTTTTTAATAAGCAAACTCCACTTGTTTTTAAGTGTTCTATCTATCCTAGCAACAGGGCCACCTATTTTTGAAACACCCTGTATACCTCATCTGAGAGGGTCGACACACGTGGTCTAGGAATAAGCAACTCCGTTCATGTATTAGGTTACGTTTATTGTAAAGTATTTATTATTTAGTTTTTTCTGCCTTGCGCTATAATATTCTTTAAGACTTATAGTGTGCAGTAATAGTTATGACTCACACCCAGCACTATACTATACTCCCGAAATTTACCACCCTGGTGAAAATTTGTAGTTCGATGAAGTCATGGTTTTGTGGCGCAGAACGGAAAATGAAAATATGGAATGCAACTGTACGAATTACGTACGCCAAATGGTTTCTTGGTAATCTGAAGAGATACAGTTATTAGCAATGGACTTGCTACATTTGTTTTGTATAATATAGCCAGTGAATCTTAAGGAAACGAACACGTATATTATTTTTTTAACGCGCATTTTTTGAGATAAAATTGAAATGTACAGGGTGTCCCAAAATTAAGATACGACCCCTAAGTTGAAATTTTATTTATTTTTTGTTCCATTTATGGATTCTACGTAAAATTCTGAAAATGTTTCATGTAGATATTCAGCTGTTTTCGAAGGAATTACCCACAATACACATTGGGCTGGTATTTTGTCGCAAGTTTTGTTTATTTGTTTCCATAGTGATTCTACTTTCATTCATTTAGTAAACAACATTCTAATAACGTGAAACAGTTTGCATTACCTAAGCTGTTAGTTTATTGTTTATCACTTTATTTGAAAAAAATAGTAATCTTACAATCCGTTTATCTACAAAACAAAGAATTGAAATTCGTCGATGATTGTGTTTGGTGATACAGTGCGAACTCAGCATGAGGTGCGTGGTTCATTGAATAACAAATATCCGAACAGACCAATAAACCAGACAGTAGTCAGCAAAATTGAGAGGAAGTTTCGAAATACTAGTTCTGTAGAAGATAAGTCAAAGAATGGACGCCACGGTAATCAACGAGGAGAGAAAACTAAATGTTTTGCTAACTGTAGAAGAAAATTCACATATTATCATTCGTCAAGTTAGCCGTATCTACGACACTCCTCCTTCCTCCGTACATAAGGTTTTACGATTAGAAAAGTGGCAGCCTTATAAAATACAACTGGTACACCAATTAAATGAAGACGAACCAGACCGACGAATGTATTTCTCTCAAATCTTAATGGATATGTACCACATTTTTCCTCATGTTGAAAATATTTTGTTCTCAGATGAATCAACTTTTAGATTGACCGGGCGAGTTAATAGAGAGAACAACATACCCAGTATCTTGAAAAAATGTGTGATTGGGTAAGAATTATCAAAAATCCAATCATTGGGTCCCAATTTCAAAAATTTATTTCCCAGTGCTAATAACCCGATGTTACATGACGAAAATTTATGATTCATGCAAGATGATACACTTATGCAGTAAAGGTTAGGCAATACCTCGATGAAGTAGCACTCCCCAACAGATAGCTTGGAAGGCGTGGATCAAGTGAATGGCCACCAAAGACTCCCGATCTCAATCCTTTGGATTATTTGTTATGGGGTCATCTCAAAAATGTTGTATACAAAAGTAGAATCGCTTGAGGACTTAAGAAATAGATTTAGAGAAACAATAAATAGGGCTCAGCATGAATTTATCGATCGTTTGGGATACTGTCAGACAAAAGAAGGGTTTCAGTTTCACCATTTAATTAAGTAAATAATTATTGTTCCTTATTAATTACAGTCTTTCGATAAAACCATGTTATTTTTTTACCTGAAATAAAACGGTACTAGTAGTAGTATTTTTTTAAACGCCATTTCTTCAAAAACAGGTGAATATCGACATGAAAAATACTCAGAATTTTTCGTAGAATTAATAAATGCAATAAAAATGGGGGTTCTCATTTAAAAATGTTAACTTAGGGGTCGTATCGCAATTTTGGGACATCCTGTACATTTCGATTTTATCTCAAAAAATGCGCGTTAAAAAAAGTAATATACGTGTTCGAGCATTCTGAATTTTAATCGAATTTATTTCTTGTTTTTTGCACACTGCATAATTTTTAGTGCCCATTTACTAAAATTATTACACCGGGATAATACGCAACAGTGGATAACACTTAGGAAGAGAAAACCCATCTACACGTGTTACATCAAAATTAAAGAAAGTTAAACTGTATCAAAAAGAGCGGTTAAGTTCCTGCACAAAAGTGGCCGGTTAAAAGGGAGGCGCTGTCAATTTATATGAAACACAATACCTATTTCTATTATTCAACGCACATATCTATACGGTTGTATTAAAAAAATTCATTTACATCTTGTGATTCATGCTGGTTATGTAGTAAAGTACAACAAAATAAAAGCCTACCTGCAGTTCAGGGATGAAGTTCTTATCGAGGTTTACACTAAAGACAATTTATTGGTGAAGTACAAGTAGTTTATGAGGTTTGGTTAAATTCGTAAAGTTTTGATGAAGTTCATGAAGTTTTGATGAAGTTTATAATGTTATGGTGAAGTTAAAGAAACTTTTCTGGAATATGAGTAAAAATGAAACAATTCATTTTGATGTGAATTATGGATTTCTGGTTGTTTTTCTTACAGATATATCAAAACAGATTGCTTGTGGAACTCTTTCTGTTTGAACAATTTACGTGAAAACGGTTAGGTTGAGCGAGTCAAATAAAAAGTACATTTTTTTAAAAGTCTTGCATCAGTCTTTCAGAAAACTTATTAAAAACGAATGCACTATCAAAGCTTAAAAATTATGGTAGAAAACAGTTTTCAATGTAGGTAAAGTGCCCTCTAGCGACACACAATCGAAATGAATTATTACTAAAATAATGAAGCGCAATCGACTGTAATTTGTCGGAATTAACTCGAAAACAAATGACATTAAAAAAAATTCATATGAAGCCCTAGTATTATTTTATCATGTAGAATTAATTGAAATAGGTTAAAATATTCGAAATTGAACTAGACGTTTTGGGGTGATCCTGGGTCCAAAAAATGGGTTCTTGCAAAGTGGCTCGAGTGTGTGTATACGAGCGCACGGTGTGCCAGCGTGTATACGCGCGCGTTTGTGTGAAAAGCAATTGTATACAAATCTAACACAAGTGTTTGGTAAAGTTACGTCATAAGGACTAAAAGTTAATATGATTTTCTTTCGTTCACCACAACCCAAAAACTGAAATAGTGATTGCTTTCAAATTTGACATGAATATTTGAGACCTAAATGTTTAGACCTCAGAGATTTTTAGTGGTGGTGACGGGTTATTAAAATGTATGGATTTTATTTTCTTTCGTTCCCAATAACTCAAAAATTTGAAAAGTGATTTCATTCAAGGTTGACATAAGTATTTGACTAAATCGACTTAAATAATAGAAGTCAAGAAAGTTTTTCGTCAGTTAACCCAAAGACAGGCGCTTAACAATTTTTAAACTCTGCAAAATTACCTTTTGACATATTTGTTACCATTTAACTTTGTGTATGTGTTTAATATGTGGTACCAGCAAATGTTACCAAAAATATGTTTAGTTTCATCAAACGAAAACGAGTTTCATAATAAATAATGAATAATAAAAATATATTTTACAAAGCATTGTATTAACGATCGAGTTTAAGTTTGGAAAACGAGCTGCCAAGCGTTAATGAGTTAATTAAAATGTCGAATTGAAAAATATATTTTTAAAGTATTAACGGATAAGTGTGTTGGGTAAGCATGTAATGATGCAATTGGTTTAATGGTTAGTGATGTGAATGTACGAGCGAGTAGCGAACGGATCTCAACGTGAGCAAAATTCCGGCGATTGTGTTTAATCTTGAATATGGAAAAGAGGGTAGCATGATGAGATTATAGAACAAGTTCGATGTTCACTGTACATGGTAGAATAGAAGGTAAAATTGAACGGCGTGTCAATACAGGAAGGAAAACGATTTTCAGTATTATATGAATCGTAATAACAAATGACAGTATGAAGATAGCTGCGAAACGAGCGATATGTAATAGCGTGTTTGTCCAGCCAGTACAGTGAGAGTGAGACTTTGGTATATCAGAAAAAAACACGAAAGTACAACGAGAATGAATAGAGTGAAGAATGAATAGATAATGAATGAGTGTGACGTGGAAAGGGGGATGATCGATTTGTATGCAAGAACTACACCTCGTTGGTTTGCTCAAATTGAAAAAATCGACGAGGAACGAGGAAGTTTGACGAAATATATGTAGGTAAAGTTAAAAGTAAAACTGGGCATGGCAGACCTCGAAAGCGGTGGTCGAATGCAGTGGAACATGTGGATAAAAAAATAAAGATAAGGAGTTTTAGGAATAGAAGGATGAGTCTGAACGAGTGCATGGAAGCGAAAGAGGTATGCCAAAAGAGGTAAGATATGGTTTCAATATAAAATATATTTTTTCTCCAACCACTGAAGTGGTTTAGATCACCATACTTCGAAAAATTCAGAAATTGAAAATTGAAATTTTCGAAGGTTTTATTCAAAAACTAATCAAAACGTTTATTTTTCGCTACGTGATTATGTTGCTTAACAATAGTTTCGACAATGGCAACGTATTGCCGCCATATTAAAATGGCAAAAAATCGCTTCCGAGTCACCATTAGAAATTATTCAATGGTGTAGAGAAATAGAGTCCCATAAAAATTCTTGACTTGAATCCACTTGAGATATTTGTGATATTTGATTGTTGTATTATTAATATCGTCTCGATATTTGATAACATCAACCCAACTTGCTAACCTTCAAAACAATTGAATGATGTCGTGTACAATGCTTTCATTGGAATCCGGTACATCCGTAATATTGTTACGCAATGTAAATACAGGGCGCCATTTGTTTATACTCTTTATTGCACTATTATTTATATCCTTGGTGTTACTATACATTGCGATTGTGTTGCAAAACGTCAGCAAAGAAAACAAATTCTCCCCGAAGTTTCATGTGCGTAACGTCTAACGGTTAAATTATGGTGACTCTACTTACAAGGCACCTTAAAAATCATCCCTATCGATTAAATTGGTCTCTCAATTTAATTTAGTATAATTTCAAAAAACATAAAATTATTGACACACATCTGTAATAATACAAGAAAACTACGAACATTTCACCCAACAATAAAGAAACTTCTTAGCCCAATACAGCCTACCGTATGATTTATCATACAGAGGTTATGTCTGCTTACTTCTAAACGTAGTAAAGATACCTGCACAAAGGTGACTTGTTTAAGGTGAAAAACGTGTTTTTGACTACTAAACTTTATTTTTATTGTGATAAGTACTAAAGTTTTGATAATTGTGAGGTTTACATACGAAATTCTTTAGTTGTACCATTTTGTTGGATAGAAAACGAGTCATAGGTAAGGTTATGTTTTAATATTTTTTTAATTAGTGTATAAAATGGCTGTAGCTGTTAGAATTAGTTAACGTATATATTACCAGTGGTGACTAAATGATTGTCTAATAGTTTACGAACGATTTTGTAAACACTAGAGCCCCGAACACTTTGTGTATGATATATCATACCACAAGCATATGGTAACTATACAGGATTGTTTACCGTTTCAGAAAGAAATACGATTCACTGAATGCTAGAGATGAGACGTTGTGCATATTGCGGTAAATGTGCTAAATTATTTGCACAAAATGCAATGTTGCTTTACATTCTGATACATGGTTTAGAAGGTATAATACCCCTTCTACATAACAAAACTGTTGTTTTTATGTTTATATTGTTTCGAGATATATAAAATGGCTGTAGATGTTAGAATTAGTTAACGTATATATTACCAGTGGTGACTAAATAATAAAATAGAGATGCTGAAGAGCTTCTACATTATTTAGAAGAACTAGAGTCGGATAATAATGAGTTTCAACAAGTAAAAGACATTATTTAGAAGAACTAGAGTCGGACGATGATGAGTTTCAACAAGTAAAGGACTGCGATCGGTTAGACTTGGTGTTATTACCACCTCAAGACGGGCAAGATAGTGACATGGACGATGCTCGTAGTGAAGGTCAAGAGATCGGTAACGTATATAATATTGGCAAAAACGTTCTAAAGCAGCCAATAGATATTATTACTGTAAATCAGAATAAAGAGAAAAGTGCACTACGGCTTGAAAAAGTTAATAAAGCTGTGAGTGAATTAGTTGAGCTGATCGACCTATTTCCACAGATTTTGATTTATGAACACGACGTTTCGGAAGCGGACTCTGCTTCCGTCATCAGGCTTAGTCCTGAGAAGGACTATTTTCTCATTTGGGTCGAATTCATATGATTTTTTCCCAAGCACTTGACTACTCTCAAGATTCGAATTTGGTACCTTTCACTTACTAGTCTGACACCTTTACCGCTGAGCCACAGAGTAATCCAATATATATATTTTAGAACTTAGATATATTAAACTTTTTCGTGGTTGCGCAGAAGTTGATTTCGCATGTTACGCCGTAACTTATTGCGCAGGTTTATTGGGCTTAAGCTCTTCGCGCATTATTGCAATTCATATATATATATATATATATATATATATATATATATATATATATAACACATCTGGTAAGGTTATTTTGACGTACCGTGTATGTGCAAGATTTTGATAACGTATGTAACGTGTTTTGAGTGCAGCTGACGTAAGTTTGCGTAAAAAGAACTTTTGTTGTGTGTATGCGTAATGTACGTTGTGTAAATGATACGCGACTGGATTTTTAATGAGTCCTTAGTTATCGTATGAAGGAATATTTGAATGTTATAGAAAGATGTTCGCGTTAAATTTGGTTGAGAAATGATGTTTTGAGTAAATTTTTATTGATACGACACTGGTAAAACTACTGGTCTTTTAGAACTGTGTATGGAGGAATGTGGACTGAAAGCAGTGGATGTACACCTATGAATGGGTGAGTTTGTGGTATATTGGTATTTTATTAATGTACAGTAAGGAATATGGATGCATATTTTTGTTTGTAGAAATTTTTGTAATGTTGTGCAATATTGGTAAAGTGAATGCCTATGTGTACGTAAAGGGACATTAGAATGGGATGATTTCGTGAAAATTATTAGGAAATTAAGATCCGCGCACACGTAAGATATGCATGGAAAGTTGAGATATAATCTGGTGAATATACTGAATGAATATGGTGAGGATAGACGATTTCTTCGAGAAGATTTCATAAATTTTCACGGAAAAAAAAATGGCGGCGAGTGTTGTATAAGGATAGCGTGATTGTCCATGTTGGACATTGCGACGCGAGATAGAGACGCAGTGAAATGCTCAGTTGTGATAGGTGAATTTTGATTTTAGCACGAATTTATTGTGACGTGTTGGCAATATGGTGGGCAGAGCGGTGATGAGCGAGTCCCAAATTGGAGGAGTAAGAGTTAAAAGCTGTAAGTTAGTTAGATGGTTAGGGGTTGAGTACGGGTTGTGCGCGTGATAACCATCAGAATGGTTAGTTGTTGGAGTTTCTTTGCGAAAATTATAGTTTAGCAGGGCCTGTTTAGCCACTGCATTAATCCTCAAGAGGATAAATCGTATAGACATTCACAAATGGCTAGTGTAATACATTGTGAGTTGAAGGAAAACATTAGTGATTTTCTTCAAGATTAGAAGTTAATACAGCGAATATTTTGTTATTGGTGTTCGATTGTGAGACGCGTGACCTAACATTATTATAAAGAAAACTGGAGATAACCCTTTATGCTACCGAAATAAAGGTTTGTGAAATTTATCTTAAATACGGGTGATCATCATCAATATTGGATGTGTACAATCATCAGCAATACCAAGATGATTGTATGAAGGCAAATACATTGTATATATATATATATATATATATATATATATATATATATATATATATAGAAGTAACCATTATTTTATTGTGGTAAACGTTTTTGAAGGGCAACCATCACAGTACAAGGTGATGTGTTGTTAGGCTAAAGAGCCGCTATACCAGGACGTGAGTGAAAAAACCATACACATTGCGTTCGTAAGTACTATAGCCGAGTGCGTGGGGCCAATACGGTCACCTCTCGCCGTATTCGCGTTTGTGCGTAGTGTATATAAGAATTTTTTTTAAGGATTACCTGAAGCAGACCATATGGACTACAATTACAGCACCGAAAAAGGATTAATTAATGTTATAAGTAAGGATTAGAATTAAGAATTTTATTGAACCAAAACCAGTACGTTTATTTATCTTTTAAGTATACTTTTTTTTCCTGTTACTGTTATTGTTGCATTAAGCACGGCTCAGTATTTATGAGTGGCTTTTGTTAACCACACCATTGTATATAATTTATATGCAGAATTTGTCAATATACATCCACTGTTTATTTTACTTCGTCGTTTATTTGTGTCAATCGTGTGCCTAACTGGTTACAACTTCTGATACGCGAAATTAGTCTGCATATTTTCGAATTTAAAGATCGATTGAAAATTGCGTAATGAGTCAGATCGATCACAAAATTTTATTTTAGCTTTGAAATATTAAAGCAGAACACCATTAACAAAATATTAATTTTCTTTCACTATTCAGCCCACATTACTATTTTGAAGTGCTAAAGCTTAAATATATTTATAAAGATAAAGTATTAATAAAATATAACAATTTTATTGATGATACAAGCACTAATCTATCTAATGTTGAATTACCCAGCAAGTAACGAGCATTGTTTTTTTTTAAAGATAATAATTTTTTGTTAAACCGGTTTCGTTTATTTTGTTTAGAATTTTCCAAATTGGGAACAATTATTTAATTTCAAATTTTATAACAGTTAGAAATATAAATTATACGAGGGACATTTTAAAAGCTACATAAATTAACGTTTCATTTTTATGAATTGTAGTTTCTATTTATACAGGGTGTGTTCAGTAAGTTATAACAACCCGTGTATCACTAAATTTTGGGAAGTTTTGAGTTGATTTGTTTGGGAGTGTGTTTGACTTTGAGAAGTTAGTATATGAATTTACTGAATATGCTGGAATCATGTCTTCCACAGTCAGATAGGATTAATTTATCATCTCGCCTAAGACGATTTATTCTAGCAAAATTTAAGATTGTGGTGGCACCAAGAGACATCTTTCCCGAACTGAGTTATGAATTTATGGTAAGTGTAAGGTGTTTGAGATTGTTATTCAACCATTTTACTTCTTATCTCGACCCCGCCCATTTCCACTGTAGCTGGCTTGGCAACCCGCTTGCTAATCTAAGCATACGCAATGCCTAGTGCGCATTGGAGACGTGTAACAATATATATATATATATATATATATATATATATATAAGTGAAAGGTGCTAAATTCGAATCTGAGAGTTTGGGAAAAAATCATAACATACGAATTCGACTCAAATGCGAAAACAGTCCTTCTCAGGACTAAGCTTGATGACGGAAGCAGAAACTGTGGGAATAGGCCAATCAACTCAACTAATATGAAACCACAGTTACAAAACACATACATTATAATACAGAACTATGAGTGAATGTTCCAGTGATGATGACGTACCATTAACGCATCGAATAAAAAGAATTAGAAAAGAAATAATAGTGAAAAAGAATAGGGAAAATATAAAAAAAATCAATAGAAATTGGACAGATTGTAATCTAGTTTGTAGAACAGAAAGAGAGAAATTCAAAATTGCTAAAACTCCAGAGCCAGATATAGTAAAGAGAATAAAAGATGAGTATCTAAAACCAATTGATATGTTCAAATTGTTTTTTCCGGAGGATTTTATACAATTTATTTGCGATTAATATACAATATTTAAAGGTAAGCGTGATTTTTCTGTCTACTCAAGATATGTGTATTTATATTGCAATTTTACTATTGTCAGGTTATTGTAAAGTTCCTTATATGCGAAGGTATTAGCAAACAAAAGCCGACGTTCATAATTCTTTAGTAAGGAACGTACCTCAAGAGACCGATTTGATATGATACATCGTTACTTTCATCTGAATGATAATACCGCTATTGAGCCAATGGTACAACCGTTAATAGACCAGATAAATATTGTTTCTCAAAATTAGCTAAACCAGTTGGAACATCGTTTTTTAATTCTTTACAATTATTGGATATTCTAACTGAAATTAACATTCACTGCATTGGTGTATTGCCGTGACTGTACAGAAAAGGCTCCACTAAAAGATTTGAAAAAGAAACTTCGTGGGGCCTACCACAGCCTGAAAGATACAACACATAATATCACTATTATAACTATTATAACACGTCACAACAGTCAGGTAAATATTGCTACTAATATCAAATCTGAAGAGATTACTGAAACTAAAGGAACATGTCGAAGATGCTCCAAAGAACAAAAGAAACATATTGATATTAATCAACCGACTCTTATCAACCTGTACAATCATGGAATCGGAGGACTAGATCTCTTTGGCAAAATGAGAGGTCAATATCTCATTCGAATTAGACCCAGGAAGTGATACTGACCAATAATTCGATTTTGGGTAAATGGAGCCGTCTTAAATATGTGGATGCTCTATCGTTATGCTGATCCAAAAATGCCTCTTCTTCAATTGGTCCGGCAAATTGTATTATAAACACTAACTACGCCTGAACCACTGACTGGGCCAATATCATGGCGGTCTTAAAATGTGTTGCAAGAAGTAATATTTGATAAACTGGCCCACTTGGTTGACAAAATAAGTACTCAGCGACGTTGTGCATTTGCTTTACATCCTGATACATGGTTTAGAACGTATCATACCCCTTCTATATAACAAACTGTTGTTTTTAAGTTAATATTGTTTCGATATAGGTGCAAATAAAGTTCTGAAATACTTGTCAAGTTTAATTACTTATTTAAAACACAAAAGTAACCGCTGATGCCTATCGTACGATACGTCAAAAAAATGCAAAAACAATTTTGAAAAATATTAATTTAGAGTACATTGCATTAACTAGATCCCAATTAACACTTTTTTAAAAAATAATTGCCAAAAATTTACCCAGGCTGTATTGGGTTAATCTCAAGAGGTTAACACAATAAGCAGGTGAGCAAGATGTAAATAGAAAAATAAACTATGATTTTCCATTAATAAAGTTTTTCATTTTTTAATGAATTTTACTTGTTCACCCCATTGTCTCTAAAAAAGGAATTTTACTACAATTTAAAAAGTAAACTATAATTCTTCCCAAAATTCCTTGAAATTCGCATTCGTATTTTATAGATTCCTTATATAACAATTACATAACCGGAACTCGAGATATGAGTAACACTTAACAGTAGTGTTTTTGCATTAAACTATTTGTGAAGGTTGACAGACACCACGTTGCCAATTTATTTATCAAGAAAGTAACATGTGGGCAACCTCAAAAATTAATATTTACTAAAACATTATGCTACCAATGAAACTGAATTTAAATTAAAACTATATTCGCACAAAGAATAAATCCTAAATCAGAAACTAGAACAGCAGGTGGTGATATTAACAACTTTCAATTTCAGTGATTGTTATTTATTATCTATTAGATAAACAATTCAATTAGACGGATATTAAAGTCTCCCAAGTTAATGACAAAGAGAACTAGTTTTGCAGCCATTACAATATTAAAACGTAATTACTGCTCATGGTCCAGTGGTTTAGATGTCAATATAAAATTAATTTGCTCCTACTAGGACGTGTGTGTATGTAACACTTGATCTATTGTTAAATTATGAATTGAAAATCAATAGCATAGTATACTACTCTATTATATTCTTATCAACATAATTACATTTACGCAATCTTTTTTTACTTTTCATATTCTAACAGTCTTTTGTTTCGGTACATGTTGCTATTGGGTTTGTTCCAATTAAAATTTTATTTATCGTAAATGCACAATTGCCAACCTGTTATCTTGGATTTATGCTGTACCTACTGTTTGCAAAAAGCCTTACTACGGATTTGATGTGACCCCTGGGTGGTCTTGGTACGGAATTAATTCGGCAATTAATCCTTTTTCAATGCAACCCTGTATACGCTATGATGAAATGAGAACATCCTTTAGGATGGTAGGTGGTTATGAGAAAACTACACGGAAAGCCGATTGACTAAATTTAATTTATCTTATATATGTTATTGTAATTTGATTTTCTGAAATACTGAAATACATAAACTCAATTGAATTAAAAAAAGTTTCTTTGCACCAGCTACCTAGTTTGCTGTATATCGCTTTGCCCTTGTCACAAAGGAATTTACAACCTGAGCTAATGTGGTTATACTATACCGTGCTTTATTATGTCTATTTAATGTCAAGGTGGGTTATTTTTAATTCTTTAATTGATTTATGTATGATACTCTGTAAGTTATACTTCTGTAGCTCTTCATATACTGTGATGACGTTGGGTCAGAAAAACGTCAGACCCTATACGTTTGAAAGTTAAAAATTTGAGTCAGTCGACTCTAAAAACCTTCCCACCTTCGATTATTTAACTCGATTTAGTAATTTAGTTATGGACTTTTCTGGGTCGCCTACAATCGAAATTTCCTAATTTAATAAATGATTCTTGAACATTACAGAAAATAATAAATTTCATTTAGTAATGGTGTACAAACAATATTTCAGTAAAAAAGGTGTGTGATTATAAACGATAACATGAAAATATTAAAGTACATAGATTTATTAAATTTAAATTATAACTCTTTTATAATAATTTGTGATTATCGAATTGAAAAGGTATACTTCTTACATAATTTGAACCAAAACTCTGACGAAGCTACGTTTTCTTCCAAGGGAAATGATAGCTCGTAGAACTGTCGTTGGTGGGCCACTGAAAATTCCGAATTTGTAATAGAAAGTAAAGATCAATATAGTTCAATCAATATAGTTGTAAAGTTGTAAGTGTATGGTGCGGTATCTGCAACTTTTGGATAATAGGACCATTCCTTTTTCATGAAAATTTAAATTCGGAAAGATATTTGCAATTTCTGCAGTCAAATGTTTTGGACAACATGGCATTTCTGCAAAGAAGAGACCTGTACTTTCAATAAGACGGAGCAAGTATTCATTTTAAACGTTTTACTCAAGGTGGTTTTTCTCAAAATTCTTGGACGGCTAGGTCGCCGTTAGATTTTTTTATGGCGGTATTAAAAAAATATGGTATACAAACATCGGCCATTCAGAAATACTGAAAAGTTACGGTGTAACCATTTTTAAAAGGCTTGGATGAAAGTATGACAATCTTGAATATAATACACTGGCATTATGTTTTTATAAAACTTTTATTTGTTCATCAAGCAAATCCAAAAAAAAATATTGGCTTAGCTAAGTTTAGAATAGAAGAATGGATCATTTAGAAGGAATTGAAAATAATTGTAAATTTCTACTTGAAGTTTTAGAGGTCTGAAAATTAATATATTTAGTTTTTTCCAAGACAATAAATGGCAATTATTGCATTGGGATTTTTTTTGTAACTTTTACTGTTTTATGTAAACCAAGTGAAAAAAAGATGTTTTTTAATTTCGAGAAAAAAAAAAAAAAAAATGGTATTTTTCAAATGACCTTGCATTTTTTTTTAAAATTGACAGACCTAAAATCGGATCTGAACAACTTTTCCTCTCTTCAAAACTATTCGATATTTTGTCATCTAACCCCACTTTTTACATATTTAAGGCGAATTTTTTTAATTTGCCGCCATTGCAGTGGTCAAGTGACATATGCCAAAGTAATTGTTTTTGATATTGGTTATGATGAATCGATCCCAAGTAACATTTTTTTTTGAAATTCTTATATATATATATATATATATATATATATATATATATATATATATATATATATATATATATATAAAAACGGTCTGCTGCAATCAAATTTCACTTTAATTTATTATAAGATAATTTTCCAAAGCAAATTACTATGTACAGGATCAAATTATGTACTTCCGTGGCGTCAAAGGCATTTGTCTTCATCTGTTTATTTATATTAATCGGTAACCCCATCGAATTTCACTTGGGTTCAAACATTTAGGTCTTATACACATATGTTAAGTTTGAATGCAATCGCTATTCAAGGTTTTCTGTTACTGCGACTGGAATAAAATCGAATCCGACCCTCTTATTCCTTATTTTGTAGCTCTACAATAATCAAAAAGCACAGGTTTTAGGCATTTAAGTCTCAACCAACTAAGTCAAGCTTGAATGCATTCAGTTTTAAAGGTTTTGAGATATTGCGCCCGAAAGATTCATACTGCTATATACATGCACGCACCACACGTAGACCACCGAGCACGCTATCGCGCACTCTCCTTTACAGAAATTTCCGACATTTTCGAAAAACTCATTTAATGGATTCGAAAACGGATATTCTGGTTTCAGCTTAATTTTCCCTCTAGGTATGAAAGTTAAAAATGAAGCCTATAAAGCCCACTCAAACACTATTAATTTGGTGTTAGATGAGAGTAAATAGAAAGTATTTTAATGCATTGATTTCTTTTAGCTACGATTTTACAGCATTCCAAAGAAATAGAAGTAATAGAATTACGTAAACACTTAATACCATTTCCATAAGAAAAAAAATTAATCAACACCGTATGTAAACAAATACAGTTTTGGAACAAAAATTGCATTAAAATATTAGTAGTGATGGTACTGTCAGTATACAACGTGGCCAAGATAAGGATGAACAGCATGGGGATCTTGAAAAGGGTAAGAGATACGAAGGTGGTTAAATTACAGAGAAGTATAATTTAAGGCATGTTCACATGTAGTTTGCAAAAGTTCATTATTGTTTATCGTTTCCTAGATTTAAAACAAAATGCGATTTATGGGTTTTTCTTTTTCGTAAGTAGGCACTTCTTCATTGTCACTTTTTGAATGCTATTAGATGGCGTTTTCAAATTTTTTATTCGACGTTTCGTCTCCGAGAAACCATCATCAACTTTAATTTTTATATCGTCGCAACCAACGAAACACCCTGTATTCGATAGTATTTTTTATTACGAATTTAATCATGGTTTTGAAGCTGAAAAATTCGGATTTTCATTTTTCATACATCAGTTAATATTAGAAGGCTTCGATAAAATAACACTTGTTTAACATTTTGTCGAAAACTGTTTTACTTAGTTTTATTGCGTTGGGTTCGTTGTTATTTGAATTGTACGTATTTTAAGTTGTTTTTATTACCATTACTTGGTGGGTTGTTTTTTTTTTATGATTGTGGACCTGAACAGGCTAAATTAGACCTATCGTGCTAAAGCACTCAGGAACACTTAGGAGGATGGATAGAGGGATAATGAATTTCCAATAGATGCCTATGAACAGCTACCTTAAATTTTCTCATATCATAAGTGAGAGGAAAACATGAACTAGGGAGATCATTCCAGAGTTTAGAAGCCGTGTAGAAAAATGTGGATTGCGCTCCTTTGGTACGACAAGTGGAGATTTGTACTGCATAGTGATGATGTGAATGAGTGAACCGAGTGTTTCTCTCGAAAATTCATTTTAAATAAGAATAAGTTTCATCCGTATAAATTCCGAATTTGTCAGGGTCTTAAACCAGCTGATCAGGAGCAACGAGCAGGTTTTTGCAAATGGTATACTAGAAAATGTGACGAAAATCTACATTTTCCTTTTAAAATAATTTGGTCTTATGGTAGCATGATAACTAACAATGGAATTTTCAACCGACGTAACAAACATTATTGGGCAAAGACGAAAAATAATAGGACCTTTGATTTACCACTTGTGGTAAATAAATAAATAAAGATATCGTTTAAATGCCGAACGATATCTGAACTTGCTAAGGACTGATTTGGAAAATACCTTGTCTAGCACTTGTTACCAACTGTTGGTTTCAACGAGATGGCGCCCCAGCACATAACTCAAGAAATGCACAGGACTATCTGTCATTGCGGAACTTACAGTGCACTAGCTTGGCCAGCCCGATCATCCACCCGATTTAAGTCTGTTGGATGTTTTTCTGTGGGGTTACCTGAAAAACCAAGTGTATGATGGGAGTTTTGAAGATGAAGAGCAGTTGTTAGTATCGGTTATGGCAGCAGTTAATATATTTTCGCCAGAAATGCTAGACCGTGTTTTAACTTATTCAGTAAAGAAAGCTTACCTGTGTTAGAAAATAACGGTCACCTATTTGAACAGTTATTGTAATTATTTAACTTTAATTAAATAGATTTAAAATATTGGAGTTAAAATTTGTACATAAAAAAATATTATCAAATACTAATATTAATCCGACTTTTTCTTAAAAATTAGCTTCTAACCCATAATGTGTATACATGGTTAAATTCCAAATAAAAAATACTATTGAATACAGGGTGCTTCGTTGGTTGCGGCGATATAAAAAAATAAAGTTGACGATTTCTCGGAGACGAAAGGTCGAATAATAAAAAATTTGAAAACGCCATCCAAGAGAATTCAAAAAGTTACATTGGTTTTTAAAAATGTTTTAAAATAAATGAAGGAATTACTAAAAAATAAAAACCCAAAAATCGCATTTTGTTTTAAATATCGCAAACGATAAACAATAATGAACTTTTGCAAATTACATGTGAACATGCCCTAAATTATATACTGAAAAAACACGCAAAGAACATTCTTATAGAAACCACGATTGCAATATGAACTAGTGTATTATTACTTATTAGTCATTACTAATACCCTTTGTTATTAGAATTAAAAAAAAACTGAATGTAACTAACTCATCCTTGTTTTATTTTCAATCTCTCCCTTTTAAATTACTCAATATGGCATTTAGCTTTGTGTTCGCTTCTTGGTATGCACTAAAAATTATCTAAATGACTGTGACATACATATTTTTTTGGTAATTTACGTTGACTACACCAACTTAAGCAACAACACCGTAATTCAGACAGTAATAATAGCAAATGTTACATTTTTCCAAGATAAATTGTTACTGTAATAACCGGCACCGGCTTAATGACATATTTCATAAAACAAGATTAGTACTGTGGGAAGTTTAAATTACGTCATTTTCTTAAACATTTGATTCAGCAACTAAATATTAACATAATTAGCAATAACAAATATCTTTATCAGTCAGGTTTTTTTTGAAATGCATTGTGAGTTACGGTGTACCCAATATTAAAAAAATTTAAATGTCAGCCCCTCTCTCTGCATTGCAACGACGTACAGACGAAAGGTCAAAATACACCGTCGCTAACATAATTAGTCATTGTCCGTGTAAAATATAATAAATTAAACAGCTGTATGACGGATAATCATAGTCAACAGAAACAAAGGAAACGTGTGTATAAAAAATTATGACATAAAATACATTATTTAAATTTTAATTTGCACGATGCAATTTATGACCTTGATTTAATATTAGAAAATGTCAGCTTTCTTGTATGTAAAGTAAGAAAAGTGTAGAAACTAAGCTTTCTAACAACTGACCTAGTCACTTACTGCCGATTTATCTTTTAAAACAACGTTACGTTATTTTTCTTATAACAATATTGAAAAATTTTCACCATTATTACAACGGTGCCAGATTTAACACCGTTTTCACTAAATTTAATAGATTTTTAAAAACGGATATACGTGCATATAATAGACACCACAAAGACCACTCACGAACCGCATTGAAATGTAACTGAACACGCTGCAGGCGCAGTCATTCTAGTTCGCAAGCACAAATCACAATAACCAGAAGGCCAGCAGCAGCAGGAAAAGTGACGCACGGCAACACTTCTATAATGGAGGTAGTACGAGTGATTAACCCGAAATTATTGGTTCTTCAAATTTGAATTGAGGATGAGAAATAATTGTAAATCTTAGATCCACTGATTACAATACAAAATTCACAACGTTTTCTCTCAAGCGTGTTAATTCTTCATAAGGAAGTCTTATATATAAGTGGAATATGAAAGAATCTACGTTCACTTTCTTAAAAGTGAAGATCAAAAAAGGACCTTCGTCTATTTAACACTTTAATGACCTCCTACATATCCGCCTATATTCATTACCCAAATCTATTACAATAGGGTGGATGAACATAAATATGACTGTTACAATGCAGTTCAGAAATTTACATAGATATTTAAGCTTAATTTTTTTCGGCATTTCAAATTTAATTAATAAGAGACCACCCAATATATAAAGTGTAGTCCATAAAAATAGCGAGAACAACCCCCTGCCAAGCCTTTTATGCATAACAGTAGTATTAATTTAAATTTTTGTTTTTTTTTTGTCAGAAACGGCCAAACCAGGAGTGCCGTTAAGATTTAATGAAAGTATTAATTAATTTAAGTCTCAGACCGAACCCGCATCAAGTTAGCAATAGATTACCGCAATAAACGTTTTTTGAGTAAACTATTGAACGAATCGAACCTTTTGGGTGTAACTTCATATAATCAGCGTACTTGTTCCTATCGTATACGCAAAATATAAATAAAGCAATTAGGGGATTGAAGGAGGTGAGAAATAAGGGTAACTTTGGAGGTACGTTTTTTTTTTCATAATTTTGAAATGTAGTTTGTACTTTGATTAAAATAAAACAATAATAAAATTAAATATAAAAACAATATTTAAAATTTTAAAATTACGTAATTTAAAAGAAGACGAACTCCATGCACCGAGCTAATAGAGTTGTATTAACACGGCTTGCTTAGCATTCAGGTAATGGATTTGATTCCCGTTACCGCCTACCCTGTATGAGTTTTTTTCAAGGGTTTTTTTTTCATACACATGACCGAGCTGGTAGTGTAGTGGTGACACGACCTGCTTAGCACTCGGGAGGTAATGGGTTCGATTCCCGTTACCGTCTACCTTGTATGAGGTTTTTTCAGGGGGGTTTTCCTCATACACATGTAGCGGCATGGTTACTGCGTATATGCACACCATGTGCGGCTGCTTAGGCGAATGCTGGGGTAGTATTTCCCCCCTCAGAACCCTAACTCCGTTCTTTCCGATCCTATCCTGACCACACCCATCCTTAATCCCACCATGCATATATACGTAATGTATGTATGTATGCTGGGAATCCATGAATGTGGCCGAATGACCTTGGAAAGCTCGAGAAGCCTGCCCTCCGCGTTGGGGAGGGAGTGAAACACTGGCTTTTTTCTTGTTTTTTTCATGCACAAGCGCGATATTGGAATGGATGTGGAACCCTTTCGTACATCAAATATTTTTAATCATTTAATTTTCTATGTTTAAAGGGTGCATTACCAATAATACACTCCCCAACAAAAATGTACATACCTCCCGTTTTGAAATTGCGCAATTAAAAAAAAAGGCGCGCTTAATGTACCATCACCGTATTGAAAGGGATGTTGCACTTGTTTATTTTTTTAATTGTTTATGTTTAAAGGGTTAACTAGCAATATTATAGCAGCCAATAAAATGTACTTACCCCCCGTTTTAAAATTACGTAATTTAAAAAAAAAGCACTCTTAATGCATCATCACCGTATTGAAAGAGATGTTGAACTAACTTGCACATCAAATATTTTTATTTTTTTAATCATACGCGGGCGAACAAAAATGTACATACGTCCCTTTTTGAAAAGTACGTAATTTTTAAGAAAACGCGCACTTAATGCACCATCACCGCATTTAAAGGGGTTTTAACCGCCGTTGTACATAGTGGAAACCACCTCTAGATAAAGGGGTTAGCTGCGATATAAGGAAATCGTTTTATTTAACGAATAATCAAGAACTCGCTGACCATAGAGTAAGAATCGGGATAAATGTTTAAACTGATTATAAATGATATAACGTGCACCCTGATTGAGAAATCGGTCCTAAAGGCGGATGAACAGAATAAATCTGTCAAGGGCATAATCATGAGGAAGGCAACGGGAAACCACCTCATAGAGAGTCTCGCCTGACTATCCCATGTTTAGCGACCATGAATAGAAATTGACGTATTGCGGTAGTCACCGACCATAGTTTTCGGAGCCCAAGATCTGACATGAGAAGGGTAGAGGCTTCTCAGATCGTCATTCCACAAAACCCTCCTACCTACTTAAGTGCGCAGAACATGTCAATAGGGACTTGGAATGTTAGACCTCTATCAAAAATTGGAAGATTTGAAGAAGTAAAGAATATAATGCAGAAAATAAATGTAAATATTTTCGGTATTTGCGAAACAAGATGGCCAGATTGTGACGATTTTAATAGCGACTCCTATAGGTTTATATATAGGGTGTGGCGCGAAGAGTTTTGATTAAAAGTAAATTGTCCTGAATGACAGTTCGTTAAAATCTGAAATAGACGTCAAGCTTTGTTAGGTTTTAAATGGACGCTGAGTTCATTTATATAATTATTGTCCTGAATTGTACATGAAATTCTACCGAGTAGACGTCAACTTTGTGCCATGTCCTATACCAAAATGGAACTTATTATTTCGATTTTATTTTCGAATTGTATGAAATTCTAGATAAAATCCTAGTCCACATTGAATAACGATACTCCATTAATAATGAAGCTATTTTCGAGAAATTGTAACCGATTTAAACAACAAGCGCTTGCTCGTAAACTCCATATATCCATCTCATTGATATTTCATACAGGATGTCTCATTAAACTTAACGAAGCTAGTGTCGTGACAATTGTAAACCATTTATAAGTTCAAAGCGCTTGCTCGTTAACTCCATATATCCATCTCATTGATATTTCATACAGGGTGTTTTAAACTTAGCCGCCAATATGCACAATTTAAATCATTTATAAGTTGCTTACTTTAAATAGAACACCCTGTATTTTATTACATTTTCCGCTATATTTTTTAAGCTAATTCGTTTGGTATCAGTATTCCTATACCTAAATCCAACCACTTTTGAGATATTTCATTATCTTAGTTAAAACATAATAACACTTAATTATTTCAACATTAGTAAAGGGTAGGCCATGGCTGTCAAAGATTTGATAGAACGTTAATTGTTTATCTTGTTTTGACAGTTTTCTTTACCAGTTTGTATTTCATAGTAAATAATGGCAAATGTAGGACTTACTAATGATGATTTTTTAAATCTTATTATTATTTACGGCGAGTGTAATAGAATTGTTGAACGAACTTGCTGTGTTTTTGCAGAAAGATATCCAAATCGACCAAATGCAACTGATGATAATGTAAGAAGATTGCTTAAAAACTGCCGTCAGTTTGGTCAATTTAAGACAAAAATTAATAAAAATAAACCACTAGTGGACAGTGACATAAACGAAATTAATATTTTGGGTTATTTTACGGCCTCTCCAAATGCCTCCATTAGAGATTGTGAGAGAGATCTTACTTTGTCGACGAGAACAATTCATCGCATTTTAAAAAAATACAAGTGGAAACCACTTTCATATCATTTGGTGCAACACTTACAATTAGGTGATCTTCCTCGAAGGGTAGAATTCTGTGAATGATTTTTAATGAAGACCCAAGAGGATGAAAACTTCACAAAAAAAGTGATATGGTGTGATGAAGCAAAGTTTAGCAAAAATGGATTATTTAATCGACATAATTCCCATTTTGGGTCTAATGAAAATCCACATGTTAGTAGAGAACGTTATTTCCAAGATAGTTGGAGTTTCAATGTTTTTTGCACAATAAAAGACGATAAAATTTTAGCATTAAAATTTTATGATGAAAATTTAAATGGTACAAGCTATTGCCACATTTTAGAAGAAGCCATACGACCAGCGTTACATACTTTAAGAAATGGAGAGGCGGCTTCAGCTTGGTATCAGCAAGATGGAGCACCTCCTCATAACTTTGGGCCTGTTGCTCAGCATCTTTACGACATGTTTGATAATAGATGGATTGCCAATCAGGGTCCGTTTCATTGGCCAGCTCGCTCTCCTGATTTGGCTCCTCTAGATTTTGGTATTTGGAGTTACATTAAAAATCAGGTATTTTCCAAACCTGTTACGACAAAGGAAGATATGATGCAGAGAGTCTTACTTGCTTTTAATTCTCTAACACCCGACCATATTTCCAGAATTACAAAACATAACTTAATGAAAAGGATTCATAAATGTTTAGAAGTAGATGGTGCTAATTTTGAACACTTATAAAACTTTATTTGTTTAATATTACATTTAGTTATTTTTGTTTGTAAGTTATCTAATTAAATTAATACAAAATACCTAGTCAACGTTTTTAATGATATCCACAATTAATAATCCTTCCAGGCTATTGGTTACTTTTCAGAATTAATAACTTATGAAAAAATAACAAAATATCAACTTAAATAATGGAAGTCATGGCCTACCCTTTACTAATGTTGAAATAATTAAGTGTTGTTATGTTTTAACTAAGATAATGAAATATCTCAAAAGTGGTTGGATTTAGGTATAGGGAATACTGATACCAATCGAATTGGCTTAAAAAAATACAGCGGAAAATGTAATAAAATACAGAGTGTTCTATTTAAAGTAAGCAACTTATAAATGATTTAAACTGTGCATGTTGGGGGCTAAGTTTAAAACACCCTGTATGAAATATCAATGAGAAGGATATACGGAGTTAACGAGCAAGCGCTTGTTGTTTATTGGTTACAATTTCACGTCACTAGCTTCCTTATTAATGGAGATATCGTTATTCAATGTGGACTAGGATTTTTTCAAAATTTAAAAAAAAATCGAAATATCTCGAAAATACTTCATTGTTGGTATAGGACATTGTGCACAAATTTGATCTAAATTTCATGTAGAATTCGAAAATAAAATAAAAAATAATAGGTTCTATTTAAAATAACAAAGTTGACGTCTACTTCCGGTATAACCGGAAGTGCCACATTCAGGACAATATTATATTTGAACTCAGCGTCATCCAAAACATACAGCTTCGTAATTTAAGATTTTCAACATAACTGTATCCGCCATTACTTTTAATCAAAACTCTTCGCGCCACACCCTGTATAGCGATAATGAGAAAGGAGGAAGAGAAAAACTGGGCCAGTGGTGTTATAAATATATTTCCCATAAGTGATAAAATGCTTGTAGTGAAGCTTAAAACAACACCAGTTAACATAGTAATAGTACAAGTATACTTTTCTACAAGTAATAGCGATGAGGAGGTAGAAGAACAGTATGATACGATGAATCATGAGTACAGCAAAAGACAACGATAACGTAATTATAATGGGTTACTTCAATGCTACTGTAGGAGAAAATTCAAACCCAAATTGTATCAGAAAATTTGGATTCGGGACGAGAAATGCGCTAGGTGACAGACTTTCAGATTTTTGTCAGCAACATATCTTGATAGTATCAAATACTTTTCACAAGTTCCTAAACGATAAAGCTGGGAAGCACCAGAAGATACAAAAAGGTACCAGATAGGTTACATTCTAGTCAAAGAAAGATATAATCAAATTACATTTAGTCGTAGTTACCTAGGTCCTGATATAGATAGTGACCATAATCTAGTCATGGCAAAGTTGATTAAAAATAATAAAACAAAGTGGATCACAGATAAACTAAAAGACAGAGACAACATTAAATATGAAAAAGAAATAAGTGCTGATACACAAACCGAAAATGGATAAGTCGATTGGTCAAATATAAACAAAAAATAAAAAGTACAGCGGACAAGATTCTAGGAAAACGAAAAATGGAACCCAGAAATCAATGGACGAATGAAAGTAGTTTAGAAACAATTCGCCAAAGAAATAAGTTTAGAAAAATGAAGGACTAAAATAATTATAAAAATGGGTGTAAGAAGAAACTGAAATGATTGAGAAATGTTTAAAAAATGGACAAACAGATAAATCATATAGCAGAATAAAATCCTTACAAAGAACAGACAAAGCAAAGAGTACAGTAATAAAGATAAAAAAAAATATTAACAGAAAATGGTGAAATAGGTAATAGGTGGAAAGAATATCTGAGAATTACACAAGGATGAAGATCCACTGAATTATTCAGAACAGCTCACAGAAAATTTAGATTTGGAAAATGGTCCACCAATTATGAAGGATGAATATGAAAAGACGCTTAAAGACATCAAATCAAATAAAACAACTGGTATAGCTAAATCCCGGCAGAATTACTAAAAAATTTAGGAGATAATACGAAAAATCAGCTATATCAAAGACAGTTACGAAACAGGTGTCATTCCATAAGACTGTGTAAGCAACAGAACTGTGATAATACTGAATGTACTAATTATATAACTATTACAATACTGTCCCACGCATCTAAAGTCTTAATAATAAAAAATAAAATAGAAAGAGAATTAGATCACAATCAGTTCGGTTTCCGAACTAAACGAGCAACAAGAGAAGTGATATTAGTACTTAGATCAATTGTGGAAAGAAGATTGGAACTGAATTAGAAAACATATACTGTTAGAAAAGGCTTTCGATAAAGTTGAGTGGTCATACTTATTCAAAAGCATGAAAAGAGTCGGTCTTGACTGGAAGAATAGAAGGATTGCATTTAATTTATGCAGCATTCAATCCGAGACAGAGATAAACGGATGTAAGAAAAATACTAAAATCAGAAGAGGAGTAAGACAAGGCTGCCCGTTATCTCAAAAAACAAACGATATAAAGATAAACGGAACACATACACTCCATAAGATTTGCTGATGATGCTGATCATATCGCTATGTAGTAGCTTAGATAAGCACAGCTATATCCAAAACACCTTCATAATCAATCTATACGATGCCCAAATAGAAAAATGAAAATCAGGTCGTTTGAAAAACAGAAACTAAATTTTCGAGTTATACCTTGTTGAATTTTAAACTTACCATATTGAAGAAGCTATGCTTACATCGCTTTTAGGGTGTTGGTCATAATTTGGGGCCAACATCTTTATTTAAACTCCAAATTCATTGAAAAATCCAGACGTACTGTCGCAATGGGCAAACCGCCTGAAGTTTTTATGGTGTTTGACAACACTTGGCATCAAAGACACTCAAAAACTTGTTTATTCAGTAATTACTATTGGTAAACCGTACTGGCTCTTTTTTGGGACAGTAGAACTTTTTCCAAGAATACAAGTAAACAATTTCAATTTTAGGTCAACAAACTTGTTGACGAAACAAAGCAGTGCTTGTAGCTGTGACAACGATATTAAGCGAATACATTTTCTTTACAAAAAATACACTGCAAATTAAAATGCTTATCTTTTTTGGGTTTTTAGATGAAATATTTGTAAATTTAAGTTATACAATTTAAACGTTTCGATAACACTTACAGTCATCTTTGTCAGTAGTAAAAATATCTTTCAAAATTGTTAATTGTCAATCACTTGCCTAAAGTTAAAATTAAAAAATTAGCTGGACACACTTCAAAAATCAGATGATACCATCCCTTCCAACATGGCGTCGGTGCATTAACAGTGCGCTTACTTAAAAATTAAAATTCTATAACGGGAGGTATGTACATTTTTGTTCGCGTTGATTAAATTGCTACCGAACCAATTTAATATAAAAAAAACGAAAGAAATAAAAATATTTGATGTACAGTGCATCCCATTTTGGTTGAGACAGCCAAGTATCGCGGCTGTTGTTGAAGATAGAACATTGCGGTTTTCGCGGTCTTGTGCCACTTTTTTGTGAAACTCAATATGTCCTGAACGGATTTTTCCTAACTTCTTTCGTTTATAAGTTAAAGGGCGTTTCTGAAAATTCACACTTTTTGGACCCCCTCCATATCTACGAAGTTTCTCAGCGATAATGTCAAATTGAAAACTTATCCCATGGAAAATTTTATGTAGAGTTCAGTGGCGCACTAAATTTTTTTTTCGGGGTATGATTATGGAGATACGACTCAAACTTATGATTTTTTCAATGGAACACCCTGTATTTTATCACCTCATTAAATTCCTTATTTTTTTCCCTTCAAAATGATATATAATATATAAACATAAATTCTTCATAATGCTCCAAAATCACTAAAACATTGATTTTTAATAGTAGGCTATGGATTTTTCATACAAAAAAAGTTCAAATTGATGAAATACTGCTTGTGATTTTTCCATGAAAGGAACAAGAACAATACTAACACTAATTCACTAACAAAACACAAAACGTAGGTAACTAATAGCAACAAATAAATAGCAATAAAAAGTTCATAATGTAGAATAAGCAACTAATTAAATATTTACTCAAACTATTTCATTTCGAAATTATTCGGTAACTTATTCATTGAATTGTTCAAATTGATGTCCATTTTCCCTAACACACAATTGACACAATTTCTTAATACATCTTAATGCATTTAAAATTATGAAAGGACGATTTTGTAAATTCTGGAAAACTGCCTCTGAAGTTCTTCAATATTATTGTGCCTCTTACCGTATATTTTATTTTTCAAAAAACCCCACAAAAAAAGTCCAACACTGACAAATCAGGTGACCTTGCAGGCCACCTAATGGGTCAATTTGTTCCAATCCAATGGTCCTGGAAAGTTTCTTCTAAAAACGACACAATCAACCTCGAATTGTGGGCAGGGGCACCGTCTGGTTGGAAGTAAATGGCATTAAGATGGGCGAGGGGAACATTCTCCAGGAATTCTGGTATTACTTCTTCTAAAATTGCCAAGTACCTATTCGCGTTGAGAGGCCCTTCAAAAAGTCGGTATTTTATTGATGTCCCCAATAAGAAACAGGCTACATTAAAACCAAATCGACCGTGTTGCTGCTCAAAAATTAGGTGTTGGTTTTCATCATACCAGTGCCTTGTATTTTGCCTGTTAAATAAATCGGCACTGCTTATACGGGCTTCGTCTGACCATATGACTTTACTCCCTTCGAGTTGGGTTCAAAAACCAATTACAGAAATGCACACGCCTCGCTGCATCACCAGGGTATAAATGCTGGACAATATTCACTTTGTAGGGTTTCAATTTGTGTTTCTTTAAAATCCTTTGTACCCGTGATCGGGGAACGTCAGTGTCATTTTCTAACTTCGTACAAGAAGTCTGAGGAGAGACACGGACGCTGACTAAGACATTTATTTCATCCACTTCATTATTTTACTTGTTATACGTCTTGGGCCGGGGTTTAGAATACGCACCATAATTTAGTAGATTATTCTTTAGTCGAAATATCGTTGCTCGACTAGGTTAACGCCTCTCCGGATATCTAACGTTTTAAAAATAATATGTCATATAATGTCTTATTGTAAATTACTAGTTTACCTGTTTAAATATAATTCTAATGCTTCGTCAACATTTTCATGGCATTGATTGAAACATTGTATGATATCATACTTTTCGTTGTTCTGAAAAAAATCTTTCAGCCATTATAAAATTTCACAAATTAACAAAGTCGCCAAACACAAACACAATAAAACGCATCAAAATTTATCATCATGACAGCAGATGTGTTGATTTCTCCATAGTCACTTGATAAAACAATGCTCCAAAAATCAACAACAGTGTTTCCTACTGTACAAAAATCACAAATAATAATCCCTGTAGTAAAACTTTGAAATCCATTGCACTCTATTAAAATTCAATGTTTTAGTAATTTTGGAGCATTTTTAAAAACTTCATGTTTATATATTATATATCATTTCGAAGGAAAAAAAATAAGTTATTTAATGAGATAATAAAATACAGGGTGTTCCATTAAAAAATCATAAGTTTGAGTCTTATCTCCATAACGATACCCCGAAAAAAAATTGAGTGAGACCCTGGATTACGTAAAATTCTCAATTCTCTATGGGACAAGTTTTGATTTTGACATTATCGCTGAGAAACTTCTTAGATATGGAGGGGATCCAAAAGTGTGGATTTTTCCAAAAACACCCTGTAATTTATAAACGAAAGAAGTTAGGCAAAATCCGTTCAGGCATTCTTCAGTTTTACAATAAAGTGACATAGGACCGCGAAAACCGCAAGGTTCTATCTTCAACAACAACCGAGATACTTGGCTGTCTCAACCAAAATGGGATGCACTGTACATTGTTCAACACATTAAAAGTGCGATCTCTTAAAAATTACATAATTTCAAAACGGGAGGTATGTACATTTTTGTTCGCCGTTACACGATTGCTCGTGAACCTTTCTAACATAATAAATTAAAATAAAATTAAATACTTGATGTACAACAGGGTTCAACGCCCCTTTCAATACGGTGATGATGCATTAAGAGCGCGTTTTCTTAACAATTGCACAATTTAAAAAAGGAGGTAGCAGCATTCAACAACTCATACAGTATGGAGCGGGGAATGAATTCTTAAAAATTACGTAATTTCAAAACGGGGGGCAGTTTTAAATTTTTCTTCAGCTTCAATTTGAGTCAAATTACAAAGCACTGTTTTAAAAATTATGGAAAAACTAACACCGCTAAAGTTACCCTTATTTTTCATCCATTTTAACCCCCTGATCGGTTTATTAATATTTTTGGTACACATAGGGTCAAGTACGTTCGTTTATATAAAATTCTACCCAAAAGGTTAAATTCGTTCCACAACTTACTGAAAAACGTCTATTGCTGGAATCTATTTCTAACGTGACGCGGGTTCTGATCGACGTTGCTCTGTTCTATACAATAAATGTAATGATATAGAGAATGGTTATAAAGCATAATAAAACACAACTAATATTTACCAGTCTTTATTGAGAAATTTGTTCAATTTTAATGTTATAATCATTCTCGTTTAAAACAACTGCTATTTGGCAAAATGGAGAAAAACCATTAAATGATTTTTTTTTTATTTTATAAATGGTGTTCATTCTAGAATTAAGTTTACTAAAAGAAATTAATGTAAGTGTACCTTTTGTTACACGTTCAATCCAGACCAGGTATCGAGTCGTGTAGGCTTTTAAAATAAGCAGGTTGCCGACCAAAACTCGCCGAAGAAGACCATAGGTATTAGTAAGATGTAAATTATTTAAAATACTACTTCAAACATGACTTACTCTCAAGTAGAACCTTCAATGATCTGTAAAAATTATACACATAATAAACGTTTAAGAGTGAATAAACTAGTTACTTTAAACTGTATACACTACTAATAAAATACTTATCTTTTTTTGGGATTTTTAATGGTGTATTTAAATTATACAATCTAAACGTTTAGATTGTATAATTTAAATACAACATTAAAAATCCCAAAAAAGATAAGTATTTTATTATGTATGAGTGTTAATGGTGAAAGTTTACATTTTCATGTATACACTACTGTTTGACATTTTTTCTTCACAAACCGGTAGCACGCTTTAACGTTATCTTTTACAAATTTATATTTAATACAACTATTTGAATAGGCAAATATTTTAATTATAGGATTAAATTACATCGTTAATGACATAGTATGACTCACTAAAAATGTAAGATGAGTTACGTAAGATATACTCAACAAAATTCTCCCACATAATTTCAACGTCACTGTATTTGTGCGATATAGTTTATAAATGAGCCATAAGCAAAAATATCATAACAATCTATGGACTTTTTATATATTTTATATATATTTTATATATATTTATAAAAGAAATATTTTTTCTCTTTTTGGCAAGGTTTATGAACGTCTATACATACTAGCATGTATCTTTACGATCCACATCAAAAGAAGGGAGTAATTAAAGTTCTAATGGATCGGGCAAAATGAATCTGTAACTCCTAATTTTTGGTAGATAAATCATTCAAAACCTCCCTACAAGCCGATTTTCTTTTGGATACTATAAAGTAATTGCTTTGTTAAACGTACCCGTAAAGAAATATTAACCCTTAATACTGAAACTGCTTTCTTCCTTCCATAACTCAAAATACTGATAAAATTAAAAAAATCTTAATTAAGTACGGTATTAGGTCTACTCAAATCCATAAGATGAAAGAACATTTAACATTATCTTAAAGAAAAATAGGTGAACATGCCATAAACAGTTTAAATCATAAAATTTAATTTGATAATATGGAAATATATAAAGATCCAAATAACTTCAAGAAACAGGAGGAAACTCTCCGGCTACATAAGTTTTGGAATCTTGTAATTAAAAACAGGCAGAATAGTATGTCTTACTTCTGGTATACTTAGGTTTTTTCCTAGATATTGAAGTAAATGAGTTACTAAATAAATATGTATAAACATCACAGCATTGTAATGATTTAACATAAATATAGTTAAAATTAAAATTAGATTAAATCTATACATTACATTTTCAATGTATCATAACAATTACAGTTTTAAGTAATAAAGGAAGACTTTTAACTTTTTGTACAATATATTGCTATTTTACTAGATATGTAATAGGTTAATATAAAATTAATTTCAAACAAGCGTCTACTGTAGCGTCCCCCAGGTATCCTATCTTGAAAAGCACAATTTGAACGTATTTGCAATAATGCAAATTCAAGAACAAAACAATCGCTAAGTGATTTATCTTGACTTGACTGACAATAATGTTACTATTACTCAAATTAATTGCCTGCCTTACTTTGACTTTCCTGGCAATAATTAAAACATTAGAATTTATTTACAAGTCTGATATTTAATTACTCGCAATCCTCAAATCTGATCAAACGAAGTGGTAGGTACGTTGTGTTATCTGAATTAGATAGGCTGGATGAGGTACGTGTTGCATCATGAGGGGCAGGTAAAAAAAATGAAACTACTCAAATTAAAATCAACGAGCTTTGCGCAGCGGTGGTTCAGCCCGTTAATATACTATTGTGAGAAAGAACCACTAATAACACCCACTTTATTCATAAATAAGTAATTGCACAAGTACATTACTAAATCAAATAACACAAAAAATAGAACAAAGAAAGGGTTAAATATACAAAAAACACCCTTTACAACCAATCATGCCGGTCTTTAAGTAGATAAGCACATTAAACAATAAAGCAAATTACGGCACATATAAAATACAACAACAGTAAAATTGCACAGGTGATAAACCGGTAAAGGCAAGGACAAAAGAAAATAGACAAGGAATTTACACGTATACAATTGTTTAGTGACCACTAAAGCACGAAGTACATAAGTCGAGTTACAAGAAATTACATATAAAGAGAAATTAGTTCGCAGGCAAATAATTCTACTTCAAAACTGACACAAAAAAACTCATCAAAAACAAAGCCTTACAAGGGTAAGTTATAAATACATCACCACATCCTGACCGACATATAAATTTGAGGGCGTTAGAAAAATACAGTGCTCCTTTCTCAGGTTACACATTCATCTATACAACAATAAAAACAAGAAAAATAAAATTCGAGGTGTTTAATGATTATCTGATCTCGGGAGTGTGTATCACTTGGTAATTGCCTTTTATAATTAATAACCAAAGCGGTATCATGAAGAACGGGTGTTCTTCAGCCCACCTCTACACAAATATAAATATAAACTACAGCCAACAATGCTAATTCACACCAATACCAGAGTGTGGGAGCCCTGTACTGTCTTTCATTTTAACATCATGACCGATATATAAATTTGAGGACGTTAGGAAAATACAGAGCTCCTTTCTCAGGTTACACATTCATCTATACAACAATAAAAACAATAACAATAAAATTCGAGGTGTTTAATGCTTATCTGATCTCGGGAGTGTGTATCCATTTGATAATTGCCTTTTACAATTAATAACCAAAGCGGTATCATGAAGAACGGGTGTTCTTCAGCCCACCTCTACACAAATATAAATATAAACTACAACCAACAATGCTAATTCACACCAATACCAGAGTGTGGGAGCTTTCAGCCTAAGGAGCCCGCGTGCGAATAAGATACCTTTGAAAGGCAATGCTCGAAGGTTACATAGGCTTGTAGAATCATTTGATGCCTGCTTTAATTTATATAAAAATACCTACTTACACTTTAATTGATCACAGACATAAATGGTTAACAAACGCGGGTTAACTTCAAAAGATTGACTGTTATTTATAGATTAATATTTGGAAAACACTAACACACGAAAGAAAAGACAAATTAGCGTTGGCTAATTCAAAGGAATATGTCCACGCCCGAAATAGTTTAAAGACAAACGGTTTCCATTTAATTAACTCCAAATCGATCGGGCTCGATTGACACTCTAACTGTAACTAACTTTCCCCCGATTTCCAACCTATCTTTACTCCCGCAATCAACCCCCATTTTTCAGAAGTAATAAAAAAACAAGAAACACTAATTTACGTTGGAACAGTTTCATATTAATTATTGCACGACATAATTTTAAAAATATGAATTCGTCCATAGTAACCCTACATTTGGCTCTCGAGTTTCCAAGTAACAAAGAAAGATATCTTTTGATCGCGGTCTGTACCGACACAATTACTTATTAAACTAGTGACATTTTTACGTTAAGAATCGGCGCATAGGAAATTCCAATGATTCGTTACGCCCCTTCAGTAAATCAGTTTTAAGCGTACATCTGCTACTCACATCCCAACATGTGTTTTTTCAACCCTAGCCAAATATCAGTTACATACATTCTCACATTTCTTACATAAAAATATATAAATAAAATATTTTTAAAACATTAGCAAATTACGAGGTATTATCAAGATATTAAAAAAATCTACTAATTATCTCTTCTATCGCGGTAACAATGGCGATTTGACAACCGTTTATTACAATAGTAAAATTTTTGCGGTCCACTACCTACAATGAAAAAATTAAAATGTACATCAAATGTTATAAAGTGAAAATTCTCAACTTATTCTAGAAAATAGGTTGAAATTCCTTTATTGACTTGCAAATTAGAAATTGCGCAAAGGAATCATGATGAATAAGACGATAGTCAAAATATGGACAACTTTCTCCAGACGCATTTTATAGACGGGATTCCATATTTCAAATAAAAAATTTGAAACGATTCAGGTTAATGCTAAATATTTTCACTGTAGATCGAAAATAAATTATTGAAAATTCTTGGAGATGAAGTACTAAAGTCCATCAGAGATGAAATAAATGATACAAAGTTCTATGCGATTTTTGCACACGAAATTAAAGATTCAACAAACAAAGAAAAAGTTTCCATTACTGTAAGATAAATATATAAATCCAAAATAAAAGAAAGCCTTGTATTTGTACTGACTGAAAAGTGGAACGCAGAGTCTGTCACTCTGATAATAAAAAGCACTCTTTTAAAATATGGACTTAAAACTAGGAAACATAGTAAAGGCTTATGATGGTGTCAGTGTTATGAGTGGTACAATTCCGTTTTAAATGAGAGGTACCGCACGCTGTGTATATTCATCGCTATAACCATGTTCTTAATTTGGTCATCGATAATGCTGTGGGAATGTACCAAAAATTTACATTTTTTCATTTTTCACAAAATCTTTACGTCTACAACGCGCCCAAGATAAGAATGCACAGCATGGGGATCTTGAAAACGGTAAAAGATACGAAGCCGGTTAAATTAGAGAAAAGTTGTATAATTTAGAGCATGTTCACATGTAGCTTGCAAAAGTTCATTATTGTTTATAGTTTCCGAGATTTAAAACAAATTGCGATTTTGGGTTTTTCGCTTTTCGTAATTCCTTCATTTATTTTAAAAGATTTTTAAAACCCTAAGGTACTTCTTCATTGTCACTTTTTGAATTCTATTAGAGAGCTCTCTTTACTGAAGAATTTAAAACACGGTCTAGCATTTCTGGCGAAATTGTATTAACTGCTGCCATAACTGATAATAACAACTGCTCTTCATTTACAAAACTCCGATCATACACTTGGTCTTTCAGGTAACCCCACAGAACAAAATCCTGCGGACTTAAATCGGGTGATCGGGCTGGCCAAGCTATTGCACTGTAGTTCCAATCCATTTTCTTGTAAACCGCAATGACAGATGGTCCGGTTATGTGCTGGAGAACCATCTTGTTGAAACCAATAGTTGTTAACAAGTGCTAGACGTAATTCATCCACGGCATTTTCCAAATCAGTCCTTAGCAAGCTCAGATATCGTTCGGTATTTAAATTGTTGTGATAAATAAAAGGTCCTATTATTCTTCATCCCAAATGGCCCATTCACATATTAAATCCAAATCTATGTTGATGTCTAGATTCTTTTTCAAATAAGGATTTTGTTTTGCCCAATGTTTGTTACGATGATTGAAAATTCCATTGTTGCTTATCATGCTTTCATCAGACCAAATTATTTTAAAACGAAAACTTAGATCTTCGTCACATTTTCAAGTATACCATTGTAATGGAGGCATTAGAAATTCGAATTTCGCGCTGTTATATGAAACTAATGGTTATTGGTTATTTGTGTATAAATGTAATTAATATTAAGAAGCTTGAACTTGTGTCGATGAGTATTTGCATAGCAAATTGGAAAGCTTTTAAATATACGCGGTAATTTGCGGGTATGACTGTTTTGTAAAGGGGAGCGAGTGGAGACGCTGTTACAGTGAGGTATATTTGTTAGTCAGTCGCGCTAAATAAGCGATCAAGAAGAGTCGCCTCGAGTAAGCAATCGGAGGGTTGAAAAGCGATTGCTGCAGTTTGAGTTATGCTGCAATTAAAATTGTGAATTTATAACGAAAATTCGGTTAGTATTGTGTTAAGAGAATATAAGTGATGTTTGCCTTATGAGCGAGAACGAAAAGCTAAAACGAATTAAATTGTAAATGTTGTCAAGTTGGCGATAATAAAATGATAATAGTTTACAATAGTATTTTAAGTGCGTATTGAAAGTTTTCCAAGTAGATGTTTTGATAGCGAGTGATAAATGTACATTAAGACAATCGACCCAGTTAATAGATTGATATAAAAAATATAATAAACAAAAACATTGATGATTAAAAGAATGGCCTTTCGTAGCTCGCTTGCAGTTTGTTGCGCACTCCGTTTGTAATTAAAACTTAACAATTAAGTGAAAACTGTATAGTGTAAATATATCGAGCAATTATTCACACAAATCATTAAACTGAAGAAAGAAAATTAAAAGCATATTCATCTATGACAAGGGTATAAGGAAATATAGAGAAAACAAAGGAGAGCGGTTCCAGCCTGGTGAACATCATCCACCTCAACGAGGCCTCTTCATCGGTCCAAGGAAAGCAAGGACTGCGTCACCAGTTCGAATAAAGTGATAACGAGTAAGAATCTTTTGATAGTATAAATAAACGAAAATTGGCGTGTTTTATTTATTTTTAAATTTATGTTTAGATACAAAGCTGAATGAAAATATATTTCGTTGATCATTTGTAAAGGATTGTTTTTGCATGTTAATATTAAGAAAAATACTAACATAGAATTAGAATCATTTTTATATAATGTTGTAAACAAAACAGTCTACATTTAGAATTTGACTTAATTAAATATTATCACTTTTGATTCATTTTTATTACTGACTGTTGCAAATCTTAAAAGCTTATACAAACACTGCATGTGTAAATAGTGAAGAAAGCAAGCTCAATTAATTGCAGATTGAGAATAATTTTGATGAGTGATAACCATCATTTATCACTTTATTGAGCAGCTGGAGCGTCCCGATAAAAGGAAAAAGGAATTTCTTGATTAATTATTAAAGTTCATTTACACAAACAGAAATGTGATAACAATAAAAGTAAAGTTTAGTTAATGAACGTTATGTTTATAAATTAAAATCACTTAGTCGACGTTGAACCGTTTCACATTTTCATAAAAACAATATAAAATTTTTACTCAATGATTTTGGAAATTGTAAAAAATTGAAATAGAACTCAAACATTATTTTTTGCAGCCAGGTGTATGCAAGCAAGGTAATAATCGTAAGTAATACGCCCGTCACAAAACAATCCCCAACGTGCGAACCATCACAAAATAGCCCCCAAAAGAAGGACGAACAAAGAGAACTATTATAAAATGGTGCCCAAAAGTGAGGCCTATTACACCATTCGCAAAAACCTGCTCGCCGCTCCTGATCAGCAAGTCTAAGACCCTGACAAACTCGAAATTTATATGAATGAAATTTATTCTTATTTAAAATGAATTGTGCTGTAGAATTTGCTATAACAACGGATTGTAAAACGGTATTAGTTTTTTCGTCATTAGATTGTTTTTGACGGGATAGAACAGGTTTTGTAATGAACCAAATTCTTTTAAATTAGATTCCAAACATCTAAAAATAGATTTACCAAGTTGCCTTCGTTCAGGAAATTTATCCAAATACATCAGCTCAGTAACTACACAATTTCTGTGGGACAAGATGTAGCATGTCAACATATCGAACTTTTCTTCGTCTGTAAAATTTCGTCTTTCCATAGATACAGTTATTGATTAATTATAATTATAAATTAACTAGAGAAAACCAAAAAAACAACTCACGAAGTAATGGTAACAAAAACAACTTAAAATGCGTACAATTCAAATAACAACAACGATCTCAACGCAATAAAACTAAGTTAAACAGATTATGTTAAACAAGTGTTATGTTATCAAAGCCTTCTAATATTAACTTCAAAACCATAATGTGCAATACATGGTTAAATTCGTAATAAAAAATACTATCGAATACAGGGTGTTTCGTTGGTTGCGGCGATATAACAGTTAAAGTTGATGATGGTTTCTCGGCGAAGAAACGTCGAATAAAAAATTTCAAAACGCCATCTAATAGAATTCAAAAAGTGACAGTGAAGAAGTTCCTTTGGTTTATAAAAATCTTTTAAAATAAATGAAGAAATTACGAAAAAAGAAAAACCCAAAATCGCATTTTGTTTTAAATCTCGGAAACGATAAACAATAATGAACTTTTGCAAACTACTTGTGAACATGCCCTAAATTATACAACTTTTCTCTAATCTAACCGCCTTCGTATCTCTTACCGTTTTCCAGATCCCCATGCTGTTCATCCTTATCTTAGGCACGTTGTATATGAGTAATTCGATTATTCATTCAAAATTTAGAAATGCACACAAAAACAAGCCTAATGAGTTAAAAAGGTCACAACATACATATTTTCCCATTCAACATAGGATGTGCAGGATTATAATGTAACCTTTTGAAACGTATTTTTGGGGCAATAATTCAGAGAAAGATTTAGAAGCGAAGAGATTAGTAAATAAACTGGTATAGTTAATGAATCTGAAACGGTGTCGAAACAGAACTTTACCATCGCGTTTCAATCATTACTTTGCTGAGTTAGATGTAGAAGATACTTGGTTAGAAGGTGAAAATGATTTAAAAATAAGATGTTTCTATCCTGTTGTATAGGTTGTCCCATTTTCGTATGTTTTACGGGGTATCTCGCTTATTTTTTAGGTTAGAACCTTCCGGTTTTCGCGACACCGTGCTATTTCTTAATTAAACCAAAGATGCACTAATCAAATTTGCCATAGCCATCTTAGTTTGTGTGCTACAGGGTGATTTTGGAAAAATTGCATTTTTAGCCATCCCCTGTAAGTATGTTATTGTCGGACATATTAAAAAAGTAAAAACTGATATTTGTAGATTTTTTTACGTAGAATCCAGTGGCGTACTCAGATTTTCGATATATTCTTCCAGCAGGGTGGGGCTCCAGCCCACAATGCTAGAATAATACAAAACTGGCTAAATGAACGTTTTCCCAGGAGATGGATTGGAACAAATGCACCTGTTCGATAGCCACCACGATCACCGGATCTCTCGGTTTTGGATTTTTTTGTGGGGGTATTTAAAAAATAAAATTTATTCAAGGCAATATGCCAACATGCAACAATTAAAAATTGCAACGGAAAATGCTTTTGCAGAATTACGAAGACAATCATTTATTTTGGAAAATGATATTAAAAGAATTTATAAACTTTGTGAATCTTGTAGGAGACATAATGGTATGCAATTTGAACAATATTTGTGATTAATTAATTATTTTATTTTTTATCAATGTAAATTATAGAAAAAAAATCAATTTGTCACGTTATTTATAAAAATAAATATAGACTATGCTATATTTTTGAAAAGCTCTTAGCAAGGGAAAAGATTTAAATATATATATATATATATATATATATATATATATATATATATATATATATATATATATAGGGTGTTCCATAAAAAGTAGGTTATATCAATATCTCAAAACTGTGACCTCTAAAGAAAATCTGAGTACGCCACTGGATTCTACGTAAAAAAATCTACAAATATCAGTTTTTACTTTTTTAAAATGTCTGACGATAACAGAGTTACAGGGGATGAGTGAAAATGCAATTTTTCCAAAATCACCCTGTAGCACAAAAACTAATATGATTATTGCAAATTTTATTAATGCATCTTTGGTTTCATTAAAAAGTAGCACGGTGTCGCGAAAACCGCAAGGTTCATATTAACGAAGGTTATCCTTACCTTTCCGGTAGCTACAACTGGTCGTGAAAGTTTATTTTTGGACAATCTTGTAATGGACTTTTCTAAAAATCAGAACAGATTTTTGTTGTAACCATATATAATAAATCCAATTAATTACGTAGCCACATTATATGCATTCTTTCTCTTTTGTATTGTATCGTTATTCGTTAGTATCTTATTTAAAATTACCTAACAATGATTTTTAAATATTTTGATTTTTGTTCATAACCCCCAAAAAATGTTAACCCCGACTTGGCCCTTCCTTATGTAAATAAGCTGCCGTCGCGACTGACCTGAGGATATTGAAACAATACAATTATATACACATTATACTCTATTAAGAGCAACATTAAAAGAAAAATATTGATTATTCAAAAAAAAAGGAGAGAAAACTAAGCCAGGATAACACCACAATTCTCTGAATGCTAGGGAAATGCGCTAAAACTAGCATCTTAACCGTCAAATTTGGAGGAAGTTGAAAGGTATTGGAAATATTTGTGGTCAACTCCCATAAAATACAACAGTCAAATTGAATGGTAGAAGAAGAAAGTCATAACATACAAGAAGAACGTAAAGAAGGAAACGTTACAATATATGATAAACTAAGTGTAATGAAGTATTTGCATAACTGGAACGCTTACTGGAGCCGGATTCCACAATTAAGATACTTAGCTTTTGGGTATGAAATCGTATTATTTTTTAATTTTTTTACAAATTTAAACGTTTCGATAGCAATTACAGACATCTCCTTCAATAAATAATAAGTTTTTGAATTTCAATTATTTATTTGACGTGTTAATTAATTTTCAAAAACTATTATCATTTACTGAAGAAGCCTGTACTTGTTATCGATACGTTTTAATTTGTAAAAAAAATAATAAAAAATTTTTTTTAATTTTTCCAACATCCGAGATCATTGAATATGTAGCAACAAGTTTATTTTACTATTCGAATTAATACACATGAATTTTTAATTTAATTGTCTGGATTTACATAAAGAAAAAAACATGTTTTGAAAAGACTAATAATTGGTCGAAATGCCAGCGTTAATTTTTAAAAAATTTTGCATTATTCAATACTAGTTTTACGTTTTTAATTTTTTAACATTTGCATATAATAAGTTAATACTTTCATCATTACTTCTAAAATAACGTATGGAGTCTGAATGGCACGAAAACCACCATGTGTCATCACTCGTAATAATTGATTTTAAGAGATTTCTGGCGGATACAATGACATCTTTTTCTCTATCATTCTAGCACATACATCTCTTAAGGACTCTCTAAAATCCTAAAAACGTTTATGTCACAGGAGAACGTTAGATCGATTTAAACAAGCATCGTCACATACATTTTTGTCAAATTTTGCGTTAAATGTTGTGTGCGCTTTGGTCCATAGTAAAATGTCAACACCATTTAAGACATATTTAGAAAAAACTGTACGTTTCTAATAGTGCTATCGTCCAATGGATAGCGCACCTAAATGCTAAAATCACGCGGGTGTCTGTGTGGACGCATGCGTGCGAGTGTGTGAGTGCCACAATCTCTATAAGATTTTAATCAACTACACTTCAAATACAATCAATAGAAAAACAGCGATAATTAGTCTGAAAAAACTCTTCAGTTTCAAAAGAAAAAAATTTAATTAATTTTGAAAATAATTTATGAGATTAAGACCAGGTACGGTAAAGGATAAGCATAATTCCTAATAAAGTGTGCGTGTTTTCCAAATTATCAAAATCCGATAATAATGCGAAAATAGCTAAATATAAAAAGTTGCAAAGTAAACGTGTTTTATGCATTAAATGTGAGGGGTAACGAGCGTAGCGAGTGGCCAAATAAATCGTGTGCATATCAAAATAAAATATACAAATGTTATTGTTACTTATAATACTTTTCAAAATTATACTTTTGAAATGTAAAATGAAATTTCATTGAACACTTGTGTTAAAACGAACCCCTCTTGACAATTAGTGTACGCCAAAAAGGTGACATTTTCTAACTAAATTACAAAAAATATATTAATATTATTGAATTTGTTTAAATAATAATTAAAGACGATGTTATGCGTAATTAAAGCGCTTACGTGCTTATTATCTTTATTGCTTTACTTTCTAATATTTTATTTCTAGTAAATTTTTGTTTACCTAAATATAGTGAATCACCATGTACAATTAATTATGTATGTATCTAGTTTTATTTATAGATATTTAACAGTATAATTTAAGCCGACAGCAATATTTTCTAAAAACGTTATGCCTTGAAATAATTAAATAGATCCCTTTAAATTTTTAAGAAATACGTTTACAGCACCACGTGGTTAAAACATATTGTTGATATAATACGTTGCTACTTCAAAAATAATAAATAATCTGGATGAATGTAAAGTATGCAGCGCATACAGAAGTTTCCCAAGAATATTTAAATAGTGTTAATGAAAATGATGTCTTGAGCTACCAAATGTGCGTTTTCCTTAGTTTTTCTTCTTCAACAAATAGTTTAAATGAAATTTTTACCATTATACTTACTTGATTCAAAAACAACAATGAAAGTTATTGCACATTTTCCCATTGAGCAATATAGAACATGGTGGCAAAAAATTCCTCAAAAAATGTAAACTGCATTTGATTGTTTCTGGGGGAAGGAGAGAAAGGCCGCAAAATCACAAGCTTATTCCCGCGCCCCGGAAAAGTTCTAGGTTCAACACTAGCATTAAGTGGTTTCTTTCTAATTATTGACAAATTTGTGTCCACCCACAAAATCACATCCATTTACAAATATAATATATATATATATATATATATATATATATATATATATATATATATAAGTATATTGTTTATGGTACACATGACCTAACATGGTAATTAGAAAAACATGAAACTTCATATTTGCCCATGGCAACAATATGATTCGTTTCCCAACGGAACTTATTGAGTTTGAATGAAAAAGAATAACATGCACCAGTAACTTTTCCCGGCGTTAATATTCATTTATTTAAATGGTTTGTTAAACAGTGGGGATGGGAACTATGAACTATTTTGTGACGAAGCATGAACAGATACAAATTTACAGTGGTCCAAGGAGCTTGATCTGTAATAAACCTATACAAAAAACGAGTTTATATCAAATAAATACCTCAGTACAAGTCAGTCAACAAAACACTAGGAACAACAAATTTAATATTAGGTAACATAAAAGTGTCATCAGTATGGTTATGTAATAGTACGTTACAAACCGCGCAAGGAAGGGCTTCATTACAGTCGAGCGTTGGCGAATCTCGAGATCAATTAAAATGCGAGAAAGTAATGAAGCCACCCTGCAAATTTTCTATACTATGTTATTCGCAATCATCCAATGTTAAAAATAACAATTTACTAAACATTCTGAATAATAAATATCCTGATATGACAAATATTAAGGTGGGCGTGAAAATAAATGTATAAAATTATAACTGTCAAATTGCAAAAAAGTCGGTTTTGTCGAAAAAACTCAAAAAGCAAATAATGCCGCGCCCTGTTACTCCTAATTCCATACAAGAGGCAGCAGAAAAAGCATCTGAAAGTTTGTTGCCTGAACAAAAGTAGAGTTATTGTTATGATTATGAGTTTCATGATAGCTATGCAGCCTTCACCACCGGTATGTAATAGTTTTCGAGGCATGCAATAATTATTCCAGGCTAGTTTCAGTAATAATCTAGTTCCCAGCTGTGGTCATGTAATGAAATTGACAGATTACAATTTGATTGGGAATAAAAGTTTATACAACCAATATATTGAAGCATAATATGAATATTGTGAATAGATAGAATATTGAACACCTGTAACTATTGTGAATAAAGTTGGCATAAAGGCCGTATTTAAGAAAATGCAAGTAATTGACAAATCGTTTTAGCACTTCCTTGAAAAGGTCCATACACTTTGCATCACTTAAATCTTAAATCATCTTAAAGGGATAGAAGCGCTCTATACTCTTCTAACATGTCTTAAATAGACCTTTGTTATACACCGAGTTTTACATATGCAAACTTCCTTGATTTTCTAAAAAATGCAACTCTTTAATTTTCTAAAAGATGCCACAACTTCGCAGCCAATCAAGTTACAGAAAGTCTAGTTACATCTTCATTTTCAGCATAATTTAAACTCCACACATCTAATTGAAAGTGAACTAAATACGAAGCTTACATACTACCTTAACTCTACATGGTTCTTTATTTCTACACTCTAAGTTGAGTACTTAAAATTTTTTATACTTTTAGATAATTCTAACATGTTCACTTGTTTTAATTAAATTTTTGTTTTTATTGTACCATCCTTAAAACTACACTAAACTAATGCTCATTTGGATGTACAGCATATACCTATAAAAGACACTTATCCTGACACAACAGGAGTTGTAGTTTTAAATTTTAAAATGGATTAGCCGAAGCTGCCACATGGAATTTAGAACTAAAATCTCTTCTATGAATGGAATGCCACGGATAATTTAAGATGAAAAAACTACACCATTTATGTAAAACTATCTTTATCTAATTCTTAATTTTAATTAAGTAACTTGTTTTATTTTCAAAATGGTAATATATGAGACTGCGTTTTACATCTCAGACTTCTAGCTTTAATTTTTATGAAACAAAATATTATAACAACGTATTACTATAATTAAAATCGTTACTTGCTAGCCAAGTATTATTATATCATTATAAGTTTTTGTTATGAACGAATAAGTTCAAAGGTAGATACGTAATTAAAAATTATTATTCATTTTATTAAATACATAAATAAAAAGTTTACCGCGAGTAGGATTTGAACCTACGACCTGTACTTTGCTAGAGTAGCTCGCTAACCAACTGCGCCATCGAGATTCAAGCCCCAATCGATGTAGATTCTGTCTTTATGTATGTAGAACTGATGTAAATTCAAATGTAGGTTCAAATCCTACTCGAGGTAAACTTTTTATTCATGTATTTAATAAAATTAATAATAATTTTGAAGTATTAATATATTTTATATACATTACCGTAATGAATAAAACGGTTCGTCAGAACTTCAATGAAAACTATATGCTTTATATGATGTACAAAATGAAAGTGAACCTGTTTTATGTATTTAATAATTAAGTATTAAGAACGGTAAGGGTTGTTTACTGGTCGTGGCCAATGTTTGGAAACTTGGTTCCGGCCAGTCTCCAAAATTGTCTGACGACCATTAAATACTTAATGTTCGTGATACTTATATTGTTTTTCATCTGATCTCTTATTTAGTTCTTCGGTTGAGTTAAGTAAAATTATAGAGAAGATATCAATGCACAGAAGAAATAAAGTTACTGTTCTAGAACAGTTACCCGCCATGTTAGCTTTTAACAACCATAGCAATCAATTGTGAAAAGTAAAGCCAACCTAGCCATCTAAACGTAGGAATGGTAAATTGATAAATAGGACTGATGGGTTATGTGTTGTTAACCTGACAAATCTATAAGTTAACTTGAATAGAGGAAAATTTCGCTGTTACCAATAACTAGGATAAAGGAAAAAGAAATAATATTTGCTATTGTTTCTTGTTTATAATGTTATCTATTAATTACTTGTATTATATGTATTACTTTTTTCTAATTCAAAGTTAACCACTTATCTCATAGTTAGTTTCTCAAGGAACTTTGGAGATGATACATAAGGATTATGTATTGATACAAAAACAGTACCCGTTTGTTTTTCAGTAGCAATTGCGTATGTTTTCTTTGCAAAACAGGCAATAATCATTAACTTGCCTTTTATTTTTCTAAGAATCTTTTTAATTGTACTTTTTTAAAAAAAAGGATAAGCAGTGATTTACAAAAAACTGTTTGAAATGGAAAATTATGTGATGCGATCGTGTGAACAACATAACAAATTAAAAAACTGATTGGACTACATCACAATATACATGTTTGTTAACTCTCAAATACGTTTGTTTCCTTTTTTTTTCAAAATTTATCTGTAGGTAATTTATTTGCTGGACCAGAAGTCTCTATTTAACATCACTTTTAATCTCGACATAATTGGTTTAAAAAATTGCATTCATTTAAAATAACTAGGTAAATATATTCCATGGCCAACTACTACGTTAATAAAAAAAGTTGTATTTTTTAATTATTTATTATAATAATGACAATTTTTTGCCAAAGCCAATTAAATCCATCCATTTTTCGTAACATGTACGAAATTAATCAGTCATAGTTGTTTTTACACTGAAACCAGCCCAAGGGCAATTATCACTTACGTTATTTCGGTTACTAAGCAAGATAACCTTATTGTCAGTCAGGTATTGTACCTTTCTAATCAAATATCCGTTAGACAATGATAAATAAATGACTCATAATTTTAGCACTATTTCTGAAGCGCGTTGCTTTTAGGTAGCAAACAAGCAACGTACTTTCAAAAACTGTCAGAAAATTATTTTGTATAATTTTCAACGACTACGGAATATTAACACTGAAAACTTTTAGAAGGGGATGGAAGTGTGAAAAGCATATCATACCAACTAACAAATCATAAAAAAAACAATATGGCCGAGGTACCAAAAAACTTGCAAGTGATAACTCAATAAGAAATGAACAAAACAACCGTTCGATAGAATTTCAACGGAACACAGGTATACACTGCATTCATTTGAAAAGAAATGCGCCGCGTTAGAAAGTAATGCCGAAACTTTTAGCTTGAGGGGGGGACACTAAACATTAACAATCCACCGGCCTCGATGTTGCACTTTTTTTATCCAGTGACGATTAGTTCATGACCAGTAGTCCATGTTATATAACTTCACTGGTGAAAGTAGCTTCATGTGCCTATAATATAATCGAAACCAGTCGAGTACTTTCATGAACCATATTCAAAAGCCAGTAGTAGTAATGTAACCTGCGATCAATGTCTTGCCGGGTTGGTTATTGATAAAGATGATATGTGGTATGCATGTAGCCTAAATTCACCCAAATAAAGCATTTATAAAAATTTATAACAAAGCATCATTTTTTGTAATATATCATGTGTTCATTTGAAAAGGACCCACCCTTAATATTTCAAAAATGCGCCGTGTTAGAAAGAAATGCCGAAACACGTCAACTTTTAACTTGAGGGGGATAATTTTTGCAGCTAATGTCATACGCGTCAGATTCACCCCCTCCCTACTGAAAGATACCCCTTAAATTTTTTCAGGCGGCGTTAGGTATCAAGTCATATCTCATTTAAAAGGCCTGGTAAATCACTATTCAAACATATGTTTTTTCCTTTGAAACCAGCCTCCCATTGTTATTCAATCGTTGCTTAAAATGGAGTCTCTTTAAACTTTTCAATTTATTATGTTATGACATAAAGAATCTTTAAAGCATATGATAAAAAAAATACAAATAAATTAAAAAGAGAAGTGTTAAAAAACAACTGTAATAAGTGACCTCCATTAACATTAAGGAAATAGTAAGGTCTATTTGCAAGCTTGAATAATGCGCTGTCTTAAATCATCAAGAGATGTTGGAAGCGTTTTGTACACCTCAGATTTCAAATATCCCCACAAAAAAGTCGAGTGGCGAATACTGGAGATAGAGGTGGACCCTCTACAGCACCTCTTTGACCAATCCACTGGCCTGGATAATTTTGGTTTAACTATTCTCTCACACGGAGGTCAAAATGTAGTGGAGTCCCGTCTTGCTGAAAATATGTTATTTTCATCAATAAAAAAATGTCCTTGGTCATCTAGTTGGTTTTCCAAACTATCAACAGTTAAAGGTTCGATAATGTCACCTAAAAGTTCCAAATATTTTTCACCCGTCAAATCTTCTTCAATGAATACTGGTCCAATAACAGCGTTTCCTAAAATTCCAGTTCAAACATTTATTTTTAGAGGTGTTTGGGAATGACCTTCACGAAAAATATGTGGATATGCATCATCCCGATAGCCACAGTTATGCCGATTAGCTAATCCATTTAAAAAGAAGATCGGATCGTCGCTAAAACATATATTATAATTTGAAATTTCGTTGGAGTTAATCTCATTTGTAATCATTTGACAAAATCAAATTCTACGAACGGAATCATCTTGATTAATTTGTTCAGTATGTGCATCTTATACGGGTGAAATTTGCGCATATGAAGAGCTCTAGGTACAGAACCTACGAAAAGATGTGTGGAGGCTGCTACTTTCCTGATGGATGTTGTTGGATCTATAGCAAAATTTCCAATTACTTCCACCGGTGTGTTTTCGTCTAAAACTGTTTCCCCTCGCGATTCTTACTCAAGACAGAACCTGTTTTCGTACTAGTATTGACACATACTTATGATCGACATGTTTATTTGGGCGTCTTTCATTAAATACAGTAGCTGTTCCTCTAGCACTTTCGTAACATTTTCCGTAAAGAAAAATAATTTCGGTTGTTTCAGCTAATGTATAAAACATTTTTCATAACTGTCAATAACAGCGATATCTATGTATGAAAGATCAACAATTTACTAATCAAGACCACACAACTACATACTATTTTTGTAACCGTCACTATGACTTTTTTAATTGGCATTATTGCTTTAAACTAATACAGGGAGATCCAAAAAAACTTATAAATCCATTGTTGGATGTAGGTATTAAAAGCGGTATCTATCACATGCTATCCCAAGCCATGTGAAAAAACTCTAGAGGCGTTTTCAGAAGGGAGAAGGTGAACCTGAGTTTATGACATGAGTGTCAGAAAGTACCCACTCAAATTAAAAAATAATCTGTTTCAAGACGTTTTTCTGTGATAACATAATAATGGGGGCATCTGAAAAGATTAAGAGACTCCATTTTAAACAACGATTAAATAACAATGAAAGGAAAAAATATATTTGATTGAACAGAGATTTATCAGACCTTTTAAATGAGTCATGACTAGATATCTAAAGCCATTTGAAAAAATTTAAGAGGCATCTCCAGTAGGGAGGGGGTGAATCTGACGTTCATGACATTAGCGCCAAAAAGTGACCTCCTAAAGTTAAAAGTTGACGTGTTTCGCCATTTCTTTCTAACACGGCGTATTTCTGAAATATTAGACCTTTTCAAATGAACACATTATATATTACAAAAAATGATATTATAAATTTTTATAAACGCTTCATTTGACTGAATTTAAGCTACCACGTATCATCTTCATCAATAATTAATCCTGCATGACATTGATCGCAGGTTACATTAATGCCACTGGCTTTTGAATATGCTTCACGGAAGCACTATATTGGTTTCGATTATACTATAGACACACGAGGCTACTTTGACCAGTGATCTTCACGTTAACTTACATAACATGCACTAGTGGTCATGAACTGACTGGCCACCCGATGAAAGAAGTCCAAGATGGAGGCAGGTGGATAGTTAACGTTTAGTTCGGCATTATAGAAAGAAGAATAATTGGAGCCGTTCATACTGAATTAGATATGGAATGGTGAATCCTACCTCAATTTCTTGACCTACGATTACCAGTTTTGTTAGAAATTGTATACTTGGTAAATTGCCACAAAATGCTCTTTCAACATTATGTATGTTCAGCACATTCGGCAAACGTCCGACATTTTTCGAGCATAACATTTCCGGAGAGGTGGATACGAAAAGGACATGTATCTCCATAGCAAGATAGGTGTCAATACTATGAATTATTATTAATTTTATTTTTGTTTGAGGCCACCTAATCTAAATTGCTTGGTTTTTTATTTGTGGGGTAGGTTAAAAGATATTGTTTTTAGTCAAACCAATCACTAGAGCAGATATACGGGGTGGCGCATAAGTCAGTTTCCCAAAATTTTATATTTTACAAATGGATTGGAAGTTCATTATATGAGCCCTAATTTATTCATATTGCCTTAAAAATGTTATAGCAATTATTATTGTTCAGTGTTAATCATTGTTTCAAGTGTTCAAAATGTCCACCTGGATTCATACAATGGCTTAAAACTGATACCGACTGTCTCACATAATTCCAATCGTCCATTATAATCATGAAACGTTTGGAGTAAAAATTGGTGATATGGCTTAAATTTCAGTTCTTTTAACATCCTTTGCATACTTCTTCGTGATATGTATGCTTAGTTCAGCAAATGCCTTACAAGTCGATTTACTGGGACCTGACTACAAAAGCTTCAGCAACCATCTGTATGTTTTTATCGTAGCAAGTCGATCCTGGACGACCACATTTCAACTTGCGCATATGTTACCGGTTCGATACCGACACACATGGATACTTATTACTAAAATCTTCGATTACTTTAGCAGAATTTTTATTGTGCTTCTAGCACAGCTGAAGCATAACTCGTTGTTCGATTGTAAACATTTTGAAAACACCCTGTAGTCGAACAAATCAGAAACACCATTCGTCGCATTTTTGTATTAGAAATAAAGACTATTGCTTTATCTATACCAGAACGCCTCGAACGACTGAATATAATTAGAATATATGGGGAGACATTAATTATCTAAATAATTAAAGATAATTTTGTAAATATTTTTATTTATATCCTTGGATTAAAAAAGGATAAGATTTACAGTTTTTACTAAATTCCTTAGTTCTTAGTTTTCTTTTCGACTATGCTAAAAATATGCCGGAGTTATCAGAAAAGGTTATCTAGTTCTTGAGGAAAGGTATACATTGGAACCATAAAACATAGCTTTAATACAAGAACATATTAGATGTTGTAGATTGGATCAACCAGAGAAGTCTACCGTAGCTGACCATCAGTTAAATAATTTAAATCGTAACATTCAATTTGATAATGTGGAAAAATATGAAGGCTAACTCATTAATATGTTCGTTTACAGCAAGAGGCTACTGAAATATATAAACTCAAAAGACAAGAAGAAAATCGTAGATTAAATAGGTTTTGGCATCTTGTAATTAAAGACAGAATAGTATATCTTAATCTTACATTGAATATCTAGGTTTATTGCTGGGTATCTCCTAGGTCTCGAAGTAAATGCGTTACCAATTTAGTGTGTTAAGTTATCACAGCATAGCAATGATTTCACATATATAGTTAAAATTAAGATAAAAGTAAACACACATTCTGTTTTGAATATATAATACCGATTACAGTTCTGAAATAGTAACGGAAAAGCATTTTTTTGTTAGATATTTTATGATTTAACTACATATTTAATTGCTGCGTCAAGTGTTTGACGTTGAATAACCACTTTTAAATTAAAGTCTTTAACAACTTTGAACTTACATTATAATTTGATTCAATTTGTTAAAAATGTTTGTAATTATGGCATTTTTCATTGTCAACCTTCGTTTGTTAGGGGGTGCTCGATTTGTCATTTTCAAAGTTTTTTTATTACCCACACTTTGAACCGAAATTATTCGAACGTTCGAACATGTAAGTTTAAAACCCCCCAATTTTTGCTCGAACAGTTCTGTTTACGTCCATTTACTTATATAACCTTAAACAAAGCTTGGTGTGATATTAGAAAGGAATTGTTCAAGTAACATCATCACAGTACATGGTATAAACGTAATTTTCAGTAACAGAAAAAGAAAACTCATTGACGTTATTTTACAAAATGTTTGCATTGATTCTCAAGGATAGGTTTTAGATCTATTGGATCGCAATTTACATAACGATTTTGAATCGCATTTTCCAATAACTCGATCAAAAAATATAACCGTTGAGTGACTTTCACAATCAACGCAAAATTTTTAGCGTATTTCTACACAATTAAAACAACGCTGATTTAAGGTTAAGTGAGGTTACGTTCTCAAACACAAACTTGCCGCACCCCCTCAGTTAATGAGCAAGACAGTTCGAACAAACTCGAGTAATTTTCGAACGGGTCAGAACCATAGCTAGAGCTATTTTAAAAGGACCTTCCGGAAGTTTAACAAATCAGAAGCATTCGTCGCATTTCTGTGTCAGAAATAAATACTACTGCTTTTATCTACACCTGGGTGCCTCCAACGACGGAATACAGTTAGAATATATGGGGAGACATTATCTAAATAACTAAATATGAATCTTTTTGTGTTTCACATGTTACAATTGTCATTCAATTGAGAACACACCCAGTTACTTTTGAATGATTACAATTTTGTAAATATTTTTGTTTATATCCTTGTATTAAAAAAGGATGATTTACTTTTTACTAAATTCCTTACTTTTTAGTTTTCTTTTCGCTTATGCTAAAAATATACCGGAGTTATCAGAAAAAATGATCTGGTTCTGGAGGAAAAGTATACATAGGAACCATAAAACGCAGCTTTGATACTATTTGATAATATGGAAATTTTATCAAGGCAAGAAGCTAATGAAATATATAAATTTAACAGGCCAGAAGAAAATCTCAGATTAAATAGGTTTTGGCATCTTGTAATTAAAAAGACAGAATTGTATGTCTTAATCTTACATTCAACTTTTAGTATGTTTAGGTTTTTTCCTATATTTCTCCTAGATCTCGAAGTAAATGTTTTACCATTTTACCAATTTACTATGTTAAGCTATCACAGCATTGAAATGATTTAACATATACAATTAAAATTAAGATCAAACTAAACACACATTCCGTTTTGAATACCTACATAACGATTACAGTCCTTACATAGGAACTACATATACTGACTTCCATAAAAATTGCAACACCTAGAATTTGTTGAACGATTTTATTGAAATGTTCGTCAACGATGTCTTTCATTAGAACAAACAAACGATTAAAATTTGAATAAAATCTAGCTAGTAGTTTTTATTTTGTTTTTCCTTTGCACTTAGTAACAATAAATTTGAAGAAATAAACCAATCAGTGTGTAACTAACTGTCAATTTTGCAAATTGTTTGTTCACAATTTCGTTCTGAACTTGGGAACAATGCCAAGAGTACGTCAACATCAACATTTTTCCCAATTTACAGATTTTGAACGTGGCCGTATCATTGGCATGAGAGAGGCCGGACTTTCGCTAAGAGAAATTGCTCATCGTGTAAACCGAAATGTTACAACGGTATTGAGATGTTGGTCCAAATGGTCGGATGAAGGGGTGCAACAACGTCGCCCTGGAACTGGACGTCCCCGCAGGACTATAGATCGCGAAGAACGTTGCTTAAGACTTTTGGCCACAAGAGACAGATTTTCAACAACTCGAACGATTGCAAATGATTGGATGAGAGGTGTAGGACCCAGAATGGCAATGTCATCTGTTTATCTCCGGATAAGGTCTTATGGGCTGCGTTCATATCGTCCATTTTTATGTCTTCCTCTTACACCACTTCACCGTCTACGCAGGCTAGAATGGAGCAACGAAAGAGCGAATTGGGCGCAAGAACGGCATCGAATCGTGTTTAGTGACGGGTTCCGATTTTGCTTATGGGCCACGATGGCCGTAGGAGGGTCAGACGGATGCGTGGAGAACGTAAAAATCCAACATTTCTTGTGGAAAGCAAAACAGCCCTCACCCAAGGAGTGATGATATGGGGTGCAATATATTACAGTAGCAAATCACCCTTGGTCTTCATTGATGGCAACTTAAACGCCGCTGGTTATATTGCCAATGTGCTAGAACCCTTTGCGCTTCCACATCTTCAGGGGCTGGAAAAACTCATTTTCCAACAGGATAATGCGCGCCCTCATACTGGAAGGGCTACAACACGTTTTTTTTTGAATAAGCTAACATTGCCGTCCTCCCATGGCCTGCTCGGTCGCCTGATTTGTCGCCCATCGAACATGTATGGGATGAAGTCGGTCGGCGACTGGGTAATTTACCACACCCTCCAGATAACTTACACGATCTGCGGCTATGGATTCAAGAAGCTTGGGTTGACATACCACAGGCAGCTATAGATCACTTGATTGATAGCATGCCACGCTGTCTAAATGAGTGCATTACAAATCGTGGCGAAGCAACTCATTATTGAAAAAAACATTTCTAGTTTTTATTTTTTTGTTTTCAAATTTTAATCGTTTGTTTGTTCTAATGAAAGGCATCATTGACGAAGATTTCAATAAAATCGTTCGATAAATTCTAGGTGTTGCAATTTTTATGGAAGTCAGTATATTTCATTGTTTGGCGGTGAATACTTTTACCACATTTAACCTTTCAGTAATAATGCTCAGTCTCACAGACCGACGCGGGCGGTTTCAATTTTTGTCGCTATTAATGTAACCTTGAACGCCAGATGTGGGAGATTTCCAGTACCTGTGAATGAATTTTTTTACCCCTCAGTTCGTACTGGCAACTCGTAGTGTGCCGTGGTTCGATTTAAAAAAATTACCTCGGTCTCACAGACTGACGTTGTCACGCGCGTATTTACGATAAACCGATTGTGTGAATTAGCAGGTATGTTAATTGCGAAATGTTCCGCGGTCATACATTTTATTTCTTAAGATTTTTAGCAGAAATGAGCTATGAGGAAGAACAGAACAATCTCTTGCGCTTACTCGAAGAAAATCCATATGTAATTGACTATGACGACGACGATGGTAATGTTGAAGCAGACAATGTTGAACAACAGATAGTGAGTCATAGCAAAAAATAGCGGTAACAGAGCAAGATGGAAATTCCAGTTTGCAACCTGCTCAAAGAACTTTTAGAGAACTCCTCTATACTGGTCGTGACAAAACTACAATGTGGAAGAAACACATTCCCCCAAAAAATTGTAGAACTCGATCAGGAAATATAATTATCCGTTTCCCAGGAGTAACAGGACCTACTAAAAGATTAACAGAAGTAGAGATTTGAAAGTGTTTTAGAGACGATATACTAAATATAGTAGTAGAAAATACCAACAAAGCCATTGCAAATGCGCATTATGATGTTTCCAACAGAACATCTTACTTTACCGTGTAAAGATTCAAAAAATCTGTACAAAAATCCGCAAATTAATTAGTTGTTTATCTCTTTGTGTTACATGAAAATGCTCCGATGCATTCAAAATACTTCATTTGTTTACCCCTTCTTCCATAATTAAGAAATCGTTTAGATTTTAACGCAAGAACCCCACCACAGTACCATCTCACATTTTCGTCCAATCGAGGCAGAGCGCACATTCTTTGTTTAGCCAATAGCAGGCTATATAAGGGGAACCGCGACGCGAAATCAGTACCGAGCTGATAGCGTAGTGGTGACACGACCTGCTTAGCATTCGAAAGGTAATGGGTTCGATTCCCGATACCGTCTACCTTGTATGACGTTTTTTCAGGGGGTTTTCCTCATACACTCATGTAGCGGCATGGTCACTGCGTATATGCACACCATGTGCGGCTACTTAGGCGAATGCTGGGGTAGTATTTTCCCCCTCAGAACCCTAAATCTATTTCTTCCGATCCTATCCTGACCACACCCATCCTTAATCCCACCATGCATATATACGTAATGTATGAATGTATGCTGGGAATCCATGATTGTAGCTGAAGGAGTTCGGAAAACTCGAAAAGCTCACCTTCCCCCTTGGAGAAGGAATGAAATACGTGGCCCTTTTCTTTCCTGCGAAATCAGTTATCTTACCATCTTATCTTACTGCAGCCGTCCTGAAGTACTCATCTTATCATACTTGACTGCATCTGTCCTGAAGGCCTCCACCGACCTACGTATCAGCCTAAATTATCTTACTTATATCCGCTGACCCATTCTGGGGTAAGTTATAAATTTTCTTTGATATTATCCGACCAGTTTCCAATGATAAAGATTTATTTTCCGCCAGTGGTGTATCATAAGCAATCTTGTCTGTAAATACCACCTTACACAAACACTAACACTTCTCTGGTAAGAAAGCCCGCAGAAAACAATAGAAATTACAGACAAAAGATCGTGGAAAAATCTCCAGAAACTTGTTTCCCGTAAAATAATCAAGTTTGCCACCGTCTCCGACACGTATTCCAGTCAATTATTACATAAGAAACCCTGCATCTCATGTCCCGATATTTAAATGAATCCTATCCTGAATATTAATACGCAAATTCCTGTAATTCGCACCCAGAATACTTGTTCGAAGTAAGAAACCTGTGTCCTGAAAATTAAATTCACAATCCTGCAAACTAAAAACACATTTTCTATTAACATAAAAATACCGTTTCCCATTTCCCCTCTGTATATGATAATAATTACCACAATTAAAGTTTCTATAAATAATAAATTTTCTTAAAGAAATTGCATCCCTTTAATTTCTCCGCATTATTATTTGATTAATTTCTGTAAAAGAGAAGCTGTTTATAAACCGCGGCAAATTAAAAAGATAAAGTCCTGCCTTTATTTTTATACAAAGCGAGATTATCCTATCCCATAAAGAGAAATAAATTTAAACCGAGATAAAATAGTGCCACCAGGGATATAAATCCACCCCGGGAAATTATAGTAGCGATTAAGGCGAGGAATTCGTCCCTTGATCTGCGCATGCCCCTACACATTTGGTTTAATAGAAGTGGTCGCCTTCAATACACAAATAGCATTTTCAATGTCAAACAGGTAGGGAACGTTTGGACTGACGGTTGAATGGTGGCATTCGGTGCGGGTTCGATTCCCGGTCAATGTAACTTTTTTTTTACTTAGGTGAGAGTAGTTTTGTTTATCTAATCTAAACTAAATATATTATATCAAGTTTTTAAGTGCATGCGCAGATCCAGGAACGAGTTCCTCGCATTAGTCGCTATTGAAATTATTGCAAAACCCCGATTGCCCTAGTTATTAAAAAGAACGAGTTCAATTTTAAAGCTGACGTATTCAAACGGAAACCGTTGATCTAGTGATCAATATTTATATAAAGTCCATTCCAACCAAACTACGAAGAAATACTGGTAAGCTTTGACAATGTGAGTCTATTCACAAATGTGCCTACCGATAAGGCACTAACTATCATAGGGACAAATTGGAAAAGGATGAAACGTTAGACGAACGCACGCAACTCTCAGTAAACACAAAAATGCAACTCGTAAAATGCTCTTATCAGTTCCAAGAATGCGGTCGTAGAATAATCTTTTGTATAGACGAATGAATTAAAATAGTTTCGTAGAAGTTCAAGTAAACAAAGAAACAGCTATGAAATTAGATCCTGAAGAAGCCGAAGAATACAGAAGTAAGGTTAGATCAGTCCTAGATTCATTTAGGCGAACTAAAGCTAACCTCTCTAACCTATCATCATACCCTTATCGGGAAAAACCGAGTCTATGGTCAAGAATACGCAGCACTTCGTGGAAACCATCAGAAACTTCCAACCAAACCACAAAGAAATACTGGTAAGCTTTGACATTGTGAGTCTATTCACAAATGTGCCTACCGATAAGGCACTAACTATCATAAGGAACAAGCTGGAAAAGGATGAAACGTTAGACGAACGCACGCAACTCTTGGTAAACACAATAATGGAACTTCTGGCAATATGCATCAGAACTACATATTTCCAGGTAGAAGACAAATTCTACCAACAAGAGTTTGGGATGGCGATGGGTTCCCCACTATCACCGATAGTGAGCAATATATATGTGGGCTTTGAAGACCAAGCGATATCCGAATTCACAGAGAAACCAAGGATGACTTAGATACGTTGACGATACTTTCGTAGTTTGGCAACAGGGCAAGCATAAGCTAGAAGAATTCCTAGATCATCTAAATAGCAGCGCACCCTCCATAAAATTCACAATGGAATTGGAGTCGGAACAAAAACTGCCATTCCTGGATGTACTTGTACACAGGAATGATAACACTTTCACGACAAGTGTATACAGGAAACCTACCCACACTACAACTCCAATCACCACAAAAACGTGAAGTTAGGGGTGGCAAATGCTTGTACGATAGAGCAAAAACAATATGCTCAAACAAGAGGACCTGAACAAAGAAAAAGAAAATGTCGCTAGAACACTCAAAGAAAATGGCTACCCCGATCTAACACCTAACCTAAACGGAAAAGGTAACCGAAAAAGAAAAACCTAAATACAAGATACGCACTGCCTTCAAATCGACCAGAACGCTCAGGGGAATACTAACCAAAACCAAACGATACAATGAAGATCAGAATTCCAATTATTTTGTATACAACAAATGCGGCAGAGCATACATAGGAGAGCAGTAGACCACTCAAAGTGAGAACACAGGAACATAAGAACCACGTCCGCAAGCGCGAAACAGAAAGATCAAGAATCGCCGAACAAGTCTGGACCGAAGACCACCGCATCCAATGGGATAACATACAGATAGTGGCAAAGGAGGAGAACACCACTCGGCGGAAACTCAAAGAAGCCATATACATCGCACTAGCAGAGAATCCAATAAGCCAAGCTAGTGTAGAAATGAAACCCATATGGATTCCAATAAAGCGCGAAGAGCTTAAGCGCAATACACCTGCGCAAGAATTTACGGTGCAACATGCGCAATAAACGTTTAATATATATATATATATATATATATATATATATATATATATATATATATATATATATATATATATATATATATTGCATTACTCAGTGGCTCAGCGGTAAAGGTGTCAGAGAGTAGTCAAGTGCTTGGGAAAAAATTATATATAACATATGAATTCGACTCAAGGGCGAAAACAGTCCTCAGGACTAAGCAGAGTCCGCTTCCGAAACGTCGCGCTCAAAAAGCAAAAACTGTGGAAATAGGCCGATCAACTCCACTAATAAACAAAGAGTATTGATTTATTTATTTTGAAAATATAACGGGGTTAATTAGTCATATTAGGACAGTACACTTTGTACTTTGGATAATTAATTTGCGGATAACTCTAAATAAAATTAAACTCAGATGATTTAAAATAAAACTTGACCGTTTTGATTTCTTTGTTTTAAATTTAAAACATTGGATTATTATTTGACATGACTTTATATTGCACCTTAGTTACATAAAGTTAATCAGAAGGAATTTGCATTTTACAGCGAACCCGATACGCACCATAATTAATGATTCGCAGATACTGAATTGTCGAGCCTTCAATAGCGATTGAACCCTGCCTAACTCCGGAAAAGAAATACTTAGTGGACAGCTTCTCCTTCCGTTGGTCATATGGTAATCCAGAAATCAAAGTAAATTTCATTTTTCTGTGTAATAAAACTTATGTTTTGTTAAAATATGTTATTAGTTTTAGGGGAATTATCGTAGCTTATGTAGACTATTCAGAATTATACTTTTCTAGGAAACAAATTATGTTTTAATTTTTCAAATTTGACAAAATTGTTTACTACATCTTTAACAATTTTTAACAAACATTACTGCTGACGTAGATAACTGTAAGTGTTATCGAAACGTTTAGATTGTATAATTTAAAGTACACCATTAAAAAATCCCAAAAAAGATAAGTATTTTATTATAAATTAGATTGTTGTGTGTTGATCTTATAGCTGTCAATAAATCTACGAACCCGCTCTCGTCTTCGACTACTAGCTATCACCGGGCACAGCATAAGCTATTACATAATAAAGCTTTGCTTGGATTACTATACTTGTCAGGTGTCAGAAAGATAAATCATTTAAACGCAGTAGATTTGTGGAAAACAAATGGAACTGCCATAGAATTATTCAGCCTGACGATATCCTTACAGCGGTTTCGGCTTCTATTGCGACACTTGAGGCTTGATGACAAAGAAACACGTTTACACAGAACTAAAATAAATAAATTCGAGAGTTATTTGAAATTTTTAATTCAAACTGCGAGAAACATTGTTTGTTATCAGAATATGTAACAAATGACGAGAAGCTAGAAGCATTTAGAGGACGTTGCCGCTTCCGTCAATACATTCTTAGCAAGTCGAACAAATATGGATTAAAAATTTTTGCTTTGGCCTAAAGAATTTGTTGAGTGAAAAACCAGACCAGTCTTGTCAAGTATGTTTGGGTTTCAAGAACAGTGTACTCTAGTGTCTTATATTCCAAAAAAAAAAAATTGGAAACGTACTGTTGCTCTCTACGATACAACATGATGACGCTATCGACGCTGATACAGGAAAACTGGATATGATACTAAGTGATATAGAAGAAGAACACCCAGTAATAATGAATATTTTGTAAAAAAAATTTGGGAATACGTTTGTTTATGTTAAGATAAAAAACCATCAATTTTGTAGCCATATTACTGTAGCGGTTTTTGCGTTAACCTCTTTCAAAAACATTTACGATCACGTGGTCTTAAAATCATTTGTAACTACAGTTGTCATTTAAGACGTGTAAAACACATTACAAAAAGCTTCTTTAATTGAATCACGGCGCCTCGAGTGTGAAGACGCCAAAATTTTCGGCAGTTAAGCGAGTTTGATAGGGGTCGAACTGTGGGCTTGTGAGAGGTTGGTTTGTCTATGAGAGATATAGCCGCTAGAACGCAACGGAGTTTAAACATTGTGGCAGTCTGTGTTCGGGCATGGAAGCAAGAGGGCCGTACGCGAAGAGCGAGAGGTACGGGACGTCCTCGAACAACCACAGAAGCCGAAGATCGCCGTCTTAGAGTATTGGTTTTACGGAACCGCTTCTCGTCTACACGGGCGATTGCGGACCAGTGGTTTGCAGAACATGGGAGGGCGATTGGGATGCTAATTGTTTATCGCCGGATAAGAACCTCTGGACTCTTTTCATACGTCCCCATTTTGTGTTACCACTGACTCCTGGGCACCGACGTGATCGTCTAGCGTGGTGTAGAACGGGATCCCCAATTTTCTGTGGAAAGGCATGTGCACCACACAGGTGGAGTTATGGTATGGGGGGCTATTGCTATTGGAAGTAGGTCACCTTTGGTCTTCATTAGAGGTAAGATGACAGCTGCGCGCTGCATCCAGGAGATCGTAGAATCCCATATTGTACTTCATGTTCAGACCATTCCCAACAGCACATTCTAACAAAACAACGCACGACCTCATGTTGCTAGGGCTTCTTTGGCTAATTTTGAAGCCAATCAAGTTGCTTTGTTGCCTTGGCCACCGAGATCTCCGGATCTTTCACCCACCGTGAACGTTTGGGAAGAAGATTACTCAATTCCCCCTCCCCCCCTCCACAAACTCTAGTGGCTCTGCAGCATGAGTTACAGATAGCGTGGAATGAGATACCTCAGGAGGAAATCGATCACCTCATTAGAAGTATCTCCAGACGTGTTAATGAGTGCATAAGACATCGTGGTGGCGCAACACATTATTAAGTTTTTTTGAAAAAGTTAACAGTTCAATTTTTATCAAATTTTGATCGTTTACTAGTCTAACTCGAATACACTTGTATACCAAAAATTGTTCAAATAAGTTGATTATTACTGGGTGTTTTCCTTTCTATGTCACTTAGTATATTATGTTGTACAATTCTACTAAAAGTGGCGTAGATGTGGTTGATGAGTTATGCGCAACATACAACACAGCAAGAGCTACTAGAAGGTGGCCCACGGTGTTTGAATTAAAGTTTTTCACAACTTACATTATAATTTGATTAAATTTGTAAAACTTTTTTTGAGGTGTGCCATTTTTCATTGTTGTCTTCGTCCAGTTGTGTTCACGTCCATTTAGTTATATAACTTTAAAAAAACCTTGTAGAACTACAGCTAGAACTTCTTCAAAACAACGTTTTATAAGTTCTGGTGTTGTTTGAGTATTAAAAAAACACATGCCCAATATTCAATCTATTAAACATTTAGATAATCTTAACTAAAATAAAATTAGATTTCGTGGTTAGCTCTTTCATATCACATTTTAATCATTTTTTAAAACAATTACTATCAATTACTGAGGACGATAAGAGTAATTGTTATCGAAATGTTTAAATTTGTTTGAAAAATAAATAAAAATACACGATTACAAACCTAAAAGATGAGTATTTTAATTTATTATTAATTACTGAAAACAGATAATTATGTATTCTGCTTAAACAAAGCAAGATGTCAATATTTTTGTGATTTTAACTAAACAATTTATTTTTTCACAATAAAAGTATATTTTTAGTTTTAGGTATTATTACCGTCCGGCGTCCAACAATCGTTTTCTCATGATGGCCTACCTATTCCTATAAGTGTTCTGGGGTTAACTACATGAGAAGAGGTCAGGAATGTGAAAATAAGTAAAAGCAAACTTCTTGCTTATTAACAAACAACTCTAATACGAAAATAGCAAAAATTCAGTGTTTAATTATCTCATTCTGACGAGATAATAACCTTATTACAGAAGTAATTATAAACTGCGTTGTCTAGACAAAAATTCCCACACAAATTTAATATAATATTCCAAAAATAAAATAAAACACATTCACTTATTGAAGCATGAAAAAATTCATACATTTTATTTATGGTTCACAAGGTAACACTTTCTTTTACATTTTCGTAACACTATGACCAATAAGAGTACCTATAATCAAATCAAGGTTCAATATTATATTTCCGCACTATGTGCAAAGAAATTTACCGGAAAGCAAAAGTGGAACAATGCTTATAATTAGATTATGAACATCTAATTTATATTCAAAAACTTTCTAATTTAAGAAAAAAAATTGACATTTATCTATAAATAAAACCATTATCTTAATTTTATTTAAAGGTGGGTGTTCTAACGGAACTTTATTATAAAGGAATAGTGAAACGACCTCGTAAGCACCAGTTGATTATAATTATAATAAAACCGGAATCACAAATATAAACGCCTCTTTCACGAAACTGATTGTAGAGGATATATACCTACTGGTTGTAAAGGTCAAAGGTAATAAAAACAGGTGGAAAAAGTAGGTTGTTCAATTAAAGTACAAAACCATTTGAAAAGATATCTTTCTTTAGTTACTGAGAACGGCACCAGATGGCGACTTAATGCTTTTTCTGAGATAGTATGGTATGATACCATTATTTTATTAAAACCGAGTTATTCAAAAATAATTACAGTTCAAAATAAAATATATTCGAGCCAATCCAGGGTATTTCAAACTTTAGAACAAATAGTGGATTGTAAATGGAATTAAATGTTACACTGCTATGATATATAAAATTCGTAATTAAGGAATTAATAACACTAAATAGTTAGTTGTGTTAAGTGAAATTATTACAAAATGATTAGTATTCTGCCCTCCTAAGAAAGACCACGGTACCTCCACTACAGTGAGTTTTGAGAACACCGCGTATAAAGATTTTTGCTGTTTATTTTTTGTTTTTGGTTCACTAATGGAATAAAGTCATCCATGATATGATTTTTAGTAGCATAACAAACTTCTGTGAGCAAAAAAATTGCAAAGTTAGGCCATGGCTATTAGTAATGCGACATACACCACATATAATACAAATTTGGCTTGAGCTTGGCTTTTACTAGGAAATTACAAGGAAATGTATAGTTTGCACCGAGATGCAAACATTTGACATATTTTAATGTATTTTTTTTGAAAATGAAAATATAATTAAAAAAATACATTTGTTTCATTAAAAAAAACTTTAAGAAATATTAACTTAAAAGTAATATAAGAAAATTAAACGAAAATTTTGCACTCCAGGGCGATTTTGAATGGAAATACAACTTCTGTTGGTGCATACTTATTATTGCTCGTTGGAAGTAGGTATTTCTTTCCAAAGGTAATGAAGGTTTGCTGATATAATATCTTCGAAATTTTTTAAAATGTTCTCTTTTCTACTGTTGGGAATCCCATTTTTCATAGCGGTAGTGTCCTTTATTCCAGATTTTATTACGTTTACTTGCAGAAAATCAATTTCCTTCAGCTCCTCCGCATAGTCAGTTTCAACTTTTAAAATATTGCTTCCTCTCTAAACAATTACTTTCACTACTTGTGACTGGTAAGCATGTGGCTTAATTTTTTTCTATTTTGCCTCTGAGGAAGAGTCTTTCCAATCAAAAAATCATCTACCGTGATTTCTTTGGCTGTAACACGGTTCAGATTACAGAAGTTTCAACGGCCTCAACGAAGTCCTGAAAATCATAGACTTTCTTCTGTTTCTTCAATGGTGGTGAAAACTGTCGGCGGTCATAAATGTATGGCCTAATTCAAAGTAATTTATGAAAAAAAAAATTAAAAATGAAAAAAATGCCCAATTTTTGTTTTGTGAAGAGCAGTTTGTCTAGCCAGAATACAATATTCTCTACATCTTGATTATGCAACAAGAATGCATAAAAGGTACATACATATCACCATATCAGCATGGTTTTGTTAGAAAACGTTCCACCTGCACAAACCTTTGTTCTATCTCTCAATTTATCGCAGCAAATCTAGACATTCAAAAGCAGGTAGATGTGATTTATACTGACTTATCTAAAGCTTTCGATTGTATTGATCACGATCTATTATTGGCTAAGTTAGAAAGTTACGGTTTCAGTAGATTATTGGTTGGTTTTTTTAAATCTTACCTAGGTAATTGGAATCAAATAGTAGTATACAATGGTGGTGTAGCAAAGTCCGGCGTACCGCAAGGTTCACATTTAGGTCCTTTGCTTTTCGTATTATTTATAAATGACCTTGCTGAAAAACTTGATTGTAAAACTTTAATGTTTGCCGATGACGTCAAAATGTTTGCATCTGTCACTAATCTGAAGGACTGCGTTGCGTTGCAGCGTAATCTTTCAGCTCTTTCTAATTGGTGCAGTTATAATAGGCTTAAACTTAATATTAGTAAATGTAAAGTTTTATCGTTTTCTAGAAAGCGCAATCCTATACATTTTGTGTATGAAATTAATTCTATGACAATCGACCATTGTGCACGTATGAAAGATCTGGGTGTACATTTTGATATCGAATTATCTTTTAATCAGCACATGATGGACATCGTTTCATCAGCCAACAAATTATTAGGGTTCGTAATACGCCAATCTAAACAATTTACGAATATCCGTACGATTAAGATATTGTTTTATGCCTTTGTGAGGTCTACGCTTGAATATTGTGCATTAGTGTGGTCACCTCGTTATGGCTACAAAGTTTTAATTGAGAATATTCAACGCAAATTCCTGAAGTATTTGTGCTGTAAGATGTTTAATGCTTATCCTGTGAAAGGTTGTTCAAATACAATGTTGCTTAACACCTTTGATATGCAGTCTTTAGAAATTAGAAGGAATATCATAACTTTATCATTTTTATACAAAATGATACATAATTATATTGATTGTGCTTCTATCCTTGCCAACATTTGTTTTCATATTCCTAGGATAGAAACAAGATAAAGATGTACATTTCATGTTCCTTTTGCCAAATCTAATTTACTTTTAAAGTCACCAGTGGTTAAAATGTGTCAATTGTACAATGAGATATGTTCTAATTGTGACATATACCTATTGCTCTTCATTAACTTCTATAATTGATTGTTATGTTAACTACAGTAATAGTGCTTAAAGGTGTTCAAGGGACTGTCCTATTGTCAACTATGTGTCCTTCTTGTAGATCATTTTTGTTTTTAGTGTTTACAGTCACTTAACTCTGTTTGTGGGCATTATAGTTATCATTATTGTTATTTTATATATATATATATATATATATATATATATATATATATTATTGTTATTATATATTATTATTATTATTATCATTGGTAGTACACATAATTAGTTACTACTCACGTTGATGGGTTGATTATATATTTATATAAATCTTTGTATATGTGCAATATTATATAGTTTGCTCTGTAATTGGCTTTTGCTGTTGGGCAATAAAGGTTATTATTATTATTATTAATAATAATAATAATAATTGCTTCTTTGCTTCTCCCTGTTATTTCATCTGCCATAATGCTGCATAAGGCTTATTTTTCCTTATTTGTTGCTAGAGGCACAAAACTTTTGTTATATGCCACTATTCTCTGGGTAAATACAACCCTCCTAAACATATCAATGCGGGAAAGCATAATCACTATCTCGAGATCAGCTGAAACTCTAACCGTGTTTGTTCGGAAATTGCTTCACATTCTTGTCTATATAATTCTCTGGACTTATTTGCGCTTTGAATGTGTAACTCCCATTTCTGGTATCCTTCACAATTTTTGTCCAAGTTGTCGTCTTATCTGAAGTATTGTGAAATTGAAATCCTACACAAAGGTCACATTCCTCATGCCCTAATTTTGTGAATATGTTCTTACTCTTCACTACCTTTCGATAAACCTCATATGAACATTTCTCATTGGGATGAGTTTCTAGCAAGTTTCTGTACTTTGCATCAATGCTTAGATCACTTGGCAAATAGCGACGATTCCGAGCATGCTCCCTGCAATAATGTGAAATTGAATGTCTTTATGTGTTCTTCTATAACTCTTGTGGATATTTTAAACTTAGATGCATGTCTACCATGTTTGTCAGCAAGAGAAGCAATTTCGCTTCTCATTTTTGGTTTGTCCTTCAGAATCCTTCAGAAAGTACTTGAAGCTATTTTGTTTTGTTGAAGAATCTGAACGTCTCCTTTTCACGGGGGCTCTGCTGAAACAATTAAGAATGTTTGTTTTTTTCTCCATCCAATTTAGATCCCAACACATTTTATTTATTGCTATTCGTCTATCTTGATCAACCTTCTCCACGCATTTCTTCTGACATTTGCTGGCGTCACATAGCACCCGAACTTTATGTTTTCCTTTTATCTTTAAGCATTTAATTTGTTTTCTTTGATCTAGCGGTACGTCAAATCTTTTTCTCTTTCTAATGCTACCATTTTTTGTGTAATTTATAGCATCTGTAAAAATGAAATATTTAATTTGAAAAAATTGAGAAGGATAGAGAAAATATATAAGCATTGATCAGCATCTAACGTAGAAGGTTCATTTTCTTCGTGATTAGGTGGATTTTGAGTACTTTCAATAATATCGACAAATCTTGTCTGACTTTCAGTTTCTAAAATACTGTCGTTAACATCTGATCTACGTTGTTGAAGTATTCCTATTTCTTGCTGTGAATCTGAAAAGTGCATGGTTTAAATTAACATCTAGTTCTTCTACAACTTGAGGAAAACCTTACCATTAGCTGCAATAGGCTGTTCAGCTGTCGGGGATATTTCAATGTTAGGATTATTAATGTTTAATATGACAATTTACGCGGCAAAATGTTCAGTGAAAACCTGTCATCGACAGCGCCGATACCCGGCTTTCCGTATTCCTTAGAAAAATCCAGCATATAGATTTTCCTACGTTAAAAGCCCGTGTCTATTGCCTACATGCCAGGTTCTTGCTAAAAAAAACTGAAGATACCTGGTTTATGCTAAATATAGAGGCTATTTTTGGCGTTTACGGGGAAACTATTTTCCTTCATAAAATATTTAAAAATGTAAAATGCCGGATTTTTTCTTTGTAAATCCGTCGTATAAATAAATCACTATTAATCGTTTGGTGCAAATATGTCAATTTTCGAATTTTTTGAAGATACGGGGGTCTTTCTTATATTATACAGGGTATCTGAGCTCAAAAAATTCTAATTCTAAAACAAACAATTTATCTAGCAACTATTCGCAATCAATGTATGTCTATAAAAATCTATTTTTTATGTCCGTCAATTTCGTAGCAATTAATGGTTAAGACTTAAATATGCATAGTGCCCAGAGATCTACAGTGTAACGATGGATTGCTGCTAATTTATTATTTTCTAATTTGTTTTTATGGAATTGATGTTACCTTGCAAAAAATGTAAGAAAGGACTTTGAAACTTCTTTTTACAGTAATTTTAAAGGATTTCTGTAAAAAGGAACCAACCTACATCAACATTCTTTTGAGATATTAGTAATATTTAAATGTTGCCATATATTATATTATTTATTATGTGTAATAATAGAATTGTTATTAGGCAGTAATTTATTTATTACTATTTCGACATCTAGGATCAGATGGTATATAAACTTAAAAAAAAGGCACTTGGTTCTTTTTTGTTTATTTGAATATATAAGAAATCAACGTTTTATTTTGCAGTAAATACAATAGAAAGGCTAGATGATAGTACCGTTTATTACAAAAAAAAATTTTTTAAACAGGTTTTTGAAAAACGGCTGGTAAACCGTTTTACCAGTGGACACTCACGACATACTAGTACTAACATTAAAACTAAATAATATATGAAAAAAACAGAACTCTTAGCGGAAACGAAAAAATATTATACATGGTATGGTACAAAGCACTGAACACATAAAGCCATCTAACCCTTCTGACATTGAGTGGTGTTCCTGTTCTGCTTTCCAGTTTTCACACATTGTCTACATCGTCTAAATGATGTTTTTTCGGTTAAGTGGCCGACACGGGAACAGAATTGCGCAATCAAATGTTCAGCTAATTTTGTTGTAAACTGCAAATCAGACATTGGTTTTTTTCGTGGATTGTTGATTTTTAGTGTTTCCTTATACAAAATATAGGCGTTTACAACTGGCGCATCCGTAAAAAAGAAAAACAGCTTCATCGACCAGGGCCTATTTTTCCAAGCGATATTATAAGAGGCCATACACTGATCACCCATAAATTTGTTATAGTCCACAATAGACTGAGAACACGAAACTTTATCGCGAGTGCCAATTTTATTGGTTCTGAGGAACTTCGCCTATCTCTGCTCTATTACGCATATTACTGCAAACTGTCAAACATTTTATACCTCGGTCCTTCCATTTACATACGGATATATCGTCACTCATTGCAAATTTTGAATGATTCAAAAAATCCATTTCAGATAATTTATACAACGGAATCGTGATAAAAAAATTATCAAAATATATTCAGTATCCTTGTCCCCTAAAATTCTCGGCCAGATTTAGAACAACACGTTCACCAAGAGTGTGTTCATCGACGACTTTACTTTTCCCTTGATATACTTCAAAAGAATGGGCATATCCAGTTTGTTACCATAGAGTATTACTCATATTTTGATTTCCATTTTTAAGGGCTTATTGGGCAGGTATTTCTTTAATGATGAGCGCCAATTAAATTTTACAATACTCTCGTCGACTGATAGCTGACGACCTGGTGTGAATGAGTCTTTAAAGATTTGTTTGAAATGAACTAACATTGGTCTAATTTTATATAGCTTGTCATAGTTCGGAGTATCTCGTTTTGGCATTTTTGTATAGTCGTTCAAAGGAATAAATCTAAGGATTTGCAAAAATCTCTGCCTTGAAAAAATATTAGCAACTCATGCGTTGTGGAAATTAGGATTTTGTTACCAATAGTCTCTTTGAGATGGCAACGTGTTAAAACCTATTATGATAAGAACACCTAAAAATGCCAAAAATTCTTCACGAAATGTATTTACAGACCTTCTATTTTGTTCTGAATATACCTATGTTGGACTCCTCCACAGTTTCTGTATTCACGATCATTTTCGTTTCTTTTCATATTAGCTGATATATAAAAACACCTAAGAAATATCTCAAAACGAAAATAAAAATGTTAATATTTTTTCATACTATGAATAATTTAAATTTAATAACTTCCAGGCGCAATAACATTTAAATCTTGTAAATACATTTACAAAAACTTACACATGTTTAGATTGCAACAAAACATAGATTAATTATATTTATATGCATAATTTATCAAAAAAAATTTTTGAATATCAGACCTAACCTAAATTTTTTTTTACAATACACTAGATTAACCTTTTTTTTTGCCGGCTAACGACCGCGATCATATACGAATGGGTATGAAAATCACCAGTGGACGTCCCCAGCATAATCACGCTACGCTAGAGGCCATAAGGAGTAAGTTCTACTACAGTATGCTACGATTCTGAGCTTAATCGCCTGATGGTAGGTTTCGCGACCAGTGACCGTTAAAAGATTAACTAGATCTTTAATAGGATAAATATTAGTAAACCGCCTTGAAAAGGACAAATCAGAACACCCTCTAACGGACGAAAGCTAACAATGAAAAATGTCTCATTCAAAAAACAAAATTTAATAAACAATAAACATTGCAGGTCGAAACGAAGCCGAGTTTATGGAAGAGTGATACACAAGATTTTTTGTGCCGACGCCAATACTTGTTATTAAAATCAATAAACCAAATTGTTGTACTTTTTAAAATTTCATACCTGTTGAAATTAGGTTGGCAATACTGATAACTAACAGTAACCATTTGAAAATAGAACCTAAAAAATACAATTGCGAAATCTGCATTCATTACTCAAATTTTGTAGGTACCTTACCAATTTATTGCCTTCATAATAATTTATAGATGTAATTTATAGTTTATAAGGTCGTAATACGAACATAATAACGGATGCGTACACGTACTCGGTACCGCGATTAGGCTTTGTCCGTTTGTGTTATATCAAATGTCAATTATGTTGAATATTCTATCAGCTCTGTCACTAAAACAAATACCAACTGCAATGTAATATTATTTTTGCCAGACTAGGCTGGAAAACGCATAGTTTCCGGACGCATTTGCGGCCTGCATATGCCCTATTACAGAACGAAGGCACAAAAAATATATTAGATTTAACTTGCATTACAGTAATCTTCATAGAAAAAAAACGTTGGAATTAGACATTGTATCTTCGGAATTTCTACATACGCATTGTAACCACTTATTTCGTATTTTAGGATTTGTCGGAACACTTATAAACACTTTCCCAGAAGTTTTTATAGATGTATTTGTGAATTTTGGATTACACACCACTTATAAGCCATACTAGGGCAATTTTCAAATAAAATAAATAGCAAACTTTAAAACTGAGCGGTAAAGATATGCGCTAAACGTTTGAGGTTAAATTTGTTTACTAGCATGTGACGTCGCAAGATAGATGAAAAAAGTCGTGCTGGCGTTTCAAAAAAAAAAATGTTTAAATGTCGTTTCTACAAAAAAAATAGGCTCATTTGTTAAAAAATATTAATTAAGGATGTTCACAAAATTCTGTAACGAACAATCTTAGATATTATTCCAATATTAGTCACAGAGCCTAGTTCCACCGTAGCCTTGTGAATGTCTGATTTTACTAGAACTCTCTAAACCCCCAAACCCACTGTGTTTGGTAAAAAAGCTGTAACCAGATACTAAGAAGCACAATCGGATGCACTCCAAAGTCCGTTTTCTTTAAGAATACATTATAATACGAGCACAATCTTAATATTTCTATTTTGTCTGTCACGTACGTGTGGTAGTCATACGTGAAAGTGTACTTAAGGACTATTAAGGATTATTATGGTATTTGATATTTAACAGATTTTTGCAGATGTAGATTAAATAGGCGGATGTTTTCAAACATCGTAGGTAAAATTAATTGAGTTGTTATCACTTGTTGAGTGGTGTAGCGCAGTGTTTAATTATCTTAAAACTTTTCGTGCTGGCTTGTCTTAACAAAGCTGGTCATATCTGTAACGATTGATTTGATTGAAAGATTTGAAATTGAAAATGAAACTTTTTTCAGTTCGGTGTAAAGCCGTTATATGAAGTCTGTAAAAATGGCATTCGTGTATGGTTACCGGACGAGACATTTTTTAATTTTGCATAATTCGCAGTTTGTCGAAGCTGCTGATAAAAGGAAGTTTCACGTAGAAATTGGCGCTTCAGATCATTATAATAATTTTTTTTAACTGGCTGAGAATTTATCGTTTTAAGATATTAGGGGAGGGGGACAGCTTACTTTGCTTCCTCCAGTCAGCTTAGGCGGAGATTTCATAGAGTTAAGATTCAGATTTGATACAGTTACGATATAGTCACTTAACGTGACAAACTGTGCTAAATCTACGCCCCGGGCGTAGGGGACGGTGTAACTAGGACAATGTTCCGCCGTTTGATAACCCATCGAGTACTAAACTAGTTAGTGTTTCACGTATTAGCGATATTACGTGTCCTTACGAATCTTTCAAACATATTTTCCGTATCGTTCGGGACTCTAAGTTTTATGATTAAGTGAAGTACGGAGTGCCATTTTGGCGCAGCAGTTTTGTCATGAATTACACATATGAAAGTAGAGCCGACGCCTTGGCGCTTTAAGCCCACAGTGCGTTTTTAAGATTGAGTTAATCCCAGAAGTGTTATCGAAAAGTTTAAGCTTACGTCAAAGTTAAATTAGGAAATTTGTAGGAATTTATTAAATATATACTAAACAATTACAATTTGAATTATTACGTGTGGAAAACACTGTATTATTACTAGCATATCGATACTTACAAAGTAAACCAAGAAGGTGTTGGGATTTAGGTGAAAAGAATGTAATCACATCTTGTGTGATGATTTTATTATTACTCTTGGTACATAAACTAGTTAAGGCAAATACACTATGGGTTGAAGCTGTAAATGTAAAAGTGTGCGTTGATTTTAAGTGCCATTTAGTGCTTTTTTTCAGAAAGATGTTACCTGCACCAGCTGAGAATCTCTAATTGCGGATTAGCTACCTCACGTAAGAACATTCGAAATTGTTTAGTGTATTTTCCTTTGTGCATATTTGTTTACCCCGCTATGTATGGAGTAATAATAATGCATAGTTTTTAAAGCTTTAAGTTTAATGTGTTAGAATGAAATTCCGTTCATTTATCAGAATGTAGTATTTGGGAATTTTAGAGTTTTTATTTGAGCTATTTTGGAAGTCAGTTTTCAGGTTAGACCCGAGTCATCAGTTTACTTTTCGGCTTTAGGTAAACAATTTTAGATCTTATTCATGACATTTTCCAACAAAATTTCGAACAAGTGGTCCAAATTTGACGTTTATTCTCCCTTTTAGGGCGTTTAGTGGAATAACGACGAGTGCCCTAGTAAGTTTGTATGTAGTTAAAAGCCCCGGTCACAAATTGAGCTACTTGGATAACATGTACTTTGTATATATACGTGGTAATTGCGTTTCTGTACGTTTGGGCCGTAATACGACCTTTACAAGAGTCGCTCCATAAGATTAATCGTTGAACCTGCTCATGTACATATTGAACATACTTTCTTATATAAAACCCTAACTCTTGTTGGAGGGCCAGTTGGTCCTTCTAACTGCAAATATTAAAAACAGATTTCTTTGCCTTTACCGTAAAAACCACACAATTACATTGTGTTCGTAAAAATCGGAGTGTATTTGCACATCACATGTTAAAGTTTTTGAAGTTGCAACAAGCTCGACATTTCTTTATATCGAACCCCTTCCGGCACCTTCAATTTCGTCTATGTGAAGATTATGTTGATACAACAGTGCTGTTTTATTCTCATTGTCAGTATGTTTCAAGTTTAGCTGTATATGTATCACACCTAGTGCAGGTATCTTTTCGGCGCTTTTGTCTTACGATTACATTCTGTCACATTTTTTTCTGTGCGCCGAGATGCTGACTATTCGATTTTCTTCCTTATATACTTTTTGAATAAAAGAAAGAGTTACTCCTATTGGTAAACATTCTTAACTGCTCTTTCTGGCCCCATACTAATGAAACTGATACCTTGAAATTGTATTAATATGGCTTATTACAGTTTTACGCTAATCTGTAGACATCTTATTGTGACTACCGCCAATATCTCGTTTATCTGTTGCAGTGTTTGGAATTGTGCAAGTTTTATTTATCCCAGCTTTCAAAAAGGTGGCTATATAGTCTCTTAATTCCCAAAACTTCGTAGAAAAAATTCCCTTCGTTCAACAGAAATTTATGAACGACACTAATTTTTGCACGTTAATTGAAATTCAACAAATTTTTATATTTTTTTCTTTGCGTTTCCCTTTAGTAGTGTAATGAACATCATTGCCTACAGATTAATTTCCTCCTCCTAACGTTCACACTTTATTATTCGTCCTTTGTTAGACCTTCACATGTAAAACTTTCTATGATGTTTATTATTGTCCATTTCTACATTTTCTTAGCAAGAGTCGCTGTTTCTTGTATTCGAACTATACAGTGTGTCCGAGATTCAGCATGCATGTATTGCTATATTCGTTAATATTGAAGATAGAATGTCGGTTAAATGGGGAAAGTTTTAGAGAATTTTATGGCTATCATCATGGTAAAGTCAGATTTGAAGTAACTTTTTTTGTTTCTGAAATAATTGAAGAAAACAAAAATTGTGCATTTTCTACTACCCCCTGTAGCTCTTTTATTTGAAGTCTGACAACATTTTGATTTGTACATTATTATGACACTTTTAAAAGACAATTTTAAAAAAAGTACCAAAATTTATCTACAGTTTGTTTTTGAAATACATACACTAACTATTGTTTTTCATATGGACGCCATCTTGGATTTTTACATTATCGAATAGTATTTTTTATCACCTTTTCAGCGATGTATCACATGATACGAGAATTTACTTCCAACTATCAAAAATTTAAACCCTTGCTAATTTATCTGTTTTTATTTACAAAATTCAATACATTTCTAACTTTTGTTTTTGGACGCTATTTGGATTTTTACATTATCGAATAGTGGATTTCTACAATGTATTACATGATCTGAAAATGTAGAAAATGTGTGGAGTGTAGAGGGGGACATATCGAGCATGTTTTATGATAGTTACTATTATCGGTTTTGTTTTTATTTTAGTTATTAGAAATTACAATAATTAGGAATCTAATTGTATAAATTTTTCATTTATTAATCCATGCCTTCTCAAGGCCTACTATTTCAATTTTATATTTTTTAAATTTTTGATAGTTGGAAGTAAATTCTCGTATCATGAATACTGAATACTTCCAGTTTCCATCTACATCTTTTTCGCTGTTTCGGAAATAAGTTTCCAAAATAAACTTGTCTTGTTCCACAGTAAAAGGAATTAAAAAATTTATTTACGAAAAAGGCATAAAATACACGAATAAATTTACCTTGAAAGTCCTGGTTAATTTATTAATGAGTTTTGAAAAAAACTATTTTATTGTAATACAAATGTAGATAAAGGAATAATTGAAAAAGGAAAAATCTATGTACGTTTATGAAATGTCAATCGAAGATGAAATAAATGTTTGTGCCTAATTTCACTAGTAACTTGGAATAAACTTTTGATAAAAATTCTGTAAAAAACAGTTTTTTTTCGGTCATTCATTGTTGATATCCCGGTAGATATATTTTACTTTGAGATTTTTTTGTTTGATTATATGTGTATTTCCGTACAAAGTAATATTTTGATTATATGTATGAATCAGTATTAATTAATCAGTATAATAAACGTTAGCATAAAATTCAACACCTTTTTCCACAAAGTTGTGAAAAATAATATATTGAATTTCAATCAATCAATCAATCAAACTTATTTTTTTTTAAATCATAATTTTTTACAAAAGAAATCTTATTATTATTACTTGTTATTAATTATTGCACTCGTAACAACAATATAGAAGCAAAACCCTACTTTACATAACCCAAAAACTACCCTATAACCCCCTACTACATTTCACATACCCTAAAATCTACTATTCCCTATAATCTCCCGTCACCTCCACTCCTTCCAACCTGTTGCCCCGGTTCTAACCTTCTCCCCGCTTCGCTAACAATCCTCCTTCTTTCTTTAGCTTCCTGCATCCAATCTAGCCCCCCCTCCCTTAAAATCTTCATCCAACTCCTTTGCACAATGTCACCCAGCGCCTGTCTCTAGTCCCAGTACCCATTTCCAATATCTCTCTTGGACCCTTTCCAATACCCCCAACTCTCCATCCTCATATTTCCGCTCCGTACTCCATAACACTCCTCACCGACTTCTCGAACAACCACCCCCTTCTCATCACATCTTCCCAAAAGTTTTCTCTCCCATCCCCCTAATCTGTCTTAACACTTTCATCCCTTTTTCCCCAACTCCTTCACCTGCGCCCCATCCCCACCATCATACCTCATCACGTACCCCAAATACCTTACTTCCCCCACACTTTCTATCACTTCTCCCTCCCACTTCCACTATTCATTCCTTCTACCTCCTCTCGTCTTTTGAAAAACAACCATCATAGTCTTCTCCACATTCACTTGCAACCCCTTTTCTTCATAAACCTCCCCACAAACTTCATCATCAGCTTCATCTCCTCTATAGTTCTTCAATTTTTCTAATTAAAAGTTCACTTACTCCTTTTTCTCTCATCATCTTCCATACCTTCTATCTACACACGTTATCGAAAACCCTCTTTATGTCGAGAAATAGTGCGTATAACTTTGCTCCATTCTTCTTCTGTCCAACGTCCTCCTCCCTCTCCTAAATCCAGCCTACCAATCTCCAATTATCCTCTTCTACTCCATTTCTGTCTCCAAACGCTCCTGCACTATCATCACATACACTCTGTAACCTACGTTCGTGATACTAACGCCTTTGTAATTTTTTGAGTCCCTTCTATCCCCCCTTATATATCAGACATATTACCATTTTCTCCCAACTCTCAGGTACCCCCTCTCCAGTCCATATGCGGTTAAATAATCTACAGTTTTCCCTTGCTCTCTCCCCCATATACTTCCAATTCTCCGCTTTTTGCCGTCCACCCCTCCCACCTTACCCCTCGGCAGTGTACTCAACTCCTTATTTAATTCTTCCTCCGTTATCTCCTCCCACCCCCACCCCTCTCCTCTCCCCTTACTCTGTATCCTTTCCTACCCCCAACACCTCCCTGCAGTGTTCTCCCCACTTCTCCACATCTATTTCACATCCTCTCCTTTCCCACCCTCTCCCCACTTTACGTAAAGATTTCCAGAGCTCCCTTTCATTCCTTAAACCCCTTATTTGCTCTTCTATCTCCTCCTTATGCTTCCTCGCCATCTCACATTCCTTGCGGTCTTTCCCCCTCAACTCCTCCATTCCCATTTTACCTCTTTTCCAGCTGCTGACCCCCTCCTCACCTCCCTTTTTGCTCTCCAACACATCTTATTCCACCATTCCTTTTCCCGTCCCCTCTGATGCCTCCCTACTTCATACCTTCTTATCACCATCGCCTGATCCATGTTATTTACAATTCCCTCATGCCTTCCTCTACCCGGTCCTCACACAATATCACCTTCTCCATATTTTCCACTAACTCCCTACTCCTCCCATACCCGTTCTCTCCATTTCGTTCTCCCCTCTTTCCTCCCTTAAGGTCACCTCCAGCGGAAAGTGGTCAAAATCCACTTCTTCTCCTACTTTAACACTAAGCAATTTCCCTGTTACCCAGCTTATTCACTAGCACATAGTCTACCACCGACTCCCCTCTTCCCCCATGTAAGTAAATTCCCCCTATCACCTTCCTCCACGTTCCCATTTGGAATATCCCAACCACTATCCCCACCCATTTTCAATAGTTCCTTACCCTCCCGATTTATCACCTAGTCCCTGGTTTTCTTCTTGCTTTCACCCCCTCCAACAACCCCCCTTCACCCCGGTTTTCGCCTTAAAGCCCCCCCACAATACCTCCTCCCGTTATGTGATAATAGAAACAAATGTATGGAGAAAAAGAGTTTATTTATAAAATCCAAAATAACAAAGCGGTAACTGCAAATACTTAGCATATTACAAATAATTACAGAAATAATTAAAAACTAATTTTTAATGTTTATTACGATACATATTTTGTATAAACACCTTGATTTGTGGCCACGATTTATTATAGAATTCTTCAGGATATTTATGTTTCAGGTGCTCACACTCGCTTTTTTTTGGAGGAATTTTGGAGTTTATGTGTGTCTTAAAGAATAATTTGGTTAATTTCTTTTGATTGTTGGTCCATGGATTTAAGGTTCGTTTTTTAATATTGTGTCTAGGTTCGTTTGAAGTGGAGGCTGGTACATCTTCATTTAAGTCGTCTTCTACATTTCTTTCACTGTCACTATCACTTTCCGCATCTTCCACAGCTTCATCATCCATATTAATTTCTATCATCATCCATATTAATTTCTATCTCATCTAGAGCTTTTCCTTTAAATTCTCCGGCTTTGCCTTTTTCCATAAGCATTAAAATTTTAGATATCTTCGCAGTTTGATAGATGTCGTCAGGAAGACGGTAAACTTGTTTATGAGTGTTACTAGTATGACCCATAAAAGTCGCTAATTGTTCGATATCATTTGAATTCATATTGAAAATTTGAGTTAAGGTAGCGAGGTGCTTTCTCAATCTGGTTGAAGTGAGAGCTTCTGGATTTTTCAATTTACTTAATTGTGAATGTTTTTTCATAATTTGATATCCCGTAATTGGATTGTTTGTGTTTAACTTTGGAAAGAGATATATGTTTGTATCATTTACAAAATTGCTGCGCAACTTAATAAGAATTTTTACGTGATCTTGCAAATCCATGCTAAATAAAACGGGCACACCTCTGCCTCTTTTTCCACGAATTACCACTCGTTTGAATTTTGAGAGCAGTATCTTCTCTGTAGGGGTTATTGCATCATTGAATTCTTCATAACTTTGATAGTTATTAGCATTTTCATAGATATGCAAGGGCATACGTTCGAGTTCTCCAACTCTCTTCCGGTTTAACAACAAGAGTCGGCAAAATATCGTTTCCATTAGCAATTTATATGAACTAATGTTATTTTGATTAGCTTTGAGAATGTCAACAGCTTCATTTCCTTTCTGTAAAACATACGTTCGGAATGTCTTTAAATCAGTTGCTAAAGGTAATATTGTTAATTTATTCCATTTCTTTGTACTTAAATCAGAAGCAGCTATAGTCGATATTTCGAATTTCCACGCATCTTCCAAGAGTTTTTTGAATGTTTTAAAATTCGATTCACTTTCGGCAATTGAAATAGTTGAATTATGGTATTTTCTTTTTAAAGTGAATAGAATCGCAATATCACAACAATGTTTTAAAGATGTTTGTATATTCATGGAATAGGTAGGTGATCCAAACACTTCTGTATTGGGATCAAATTTTGTCACAATTTTTGTCGCTTCAACAAATAAATCAAAATAGACTGGTTGTAATGCGTCATATAAATTTTTAATTGAAGGATTTAGTTTCTGTACTTCTATTAATAGTTTAGCTAGTTCTCTCATTTTTTAGAACACACATTTATAAGATGCTTTTCCCTATGATTTCTTAAATATCGGTATCCAAATTTGCAGATTAACAAATCTTTTTTAGCTGTAAGCCATATTTTATCTGGAGCCATTCTAGGGAATACAGCTTCTCGAAGGTGTTTATCAATAGGTAAGTATTTCACTAGAAGATCTTGGGCATCACTTAAATGAGAAAATTTGGTTTTCCCTTCTGTATTTAAAGCGCATACATTGATATGGCGCCAAAGCTGCTGTGGTCTGTAATATTCAAAGCAATGCTTACAAGGGACGCATTCTGAATGTTCCCTTCCGAAGACGTGCGTTTTTGTAACAGGTTTCACACATGAATCGACATTTTTCAAATAATTTCCTCTTTTTCTCAAATTTGATATAAGTTGTTTTCGAGTTGGGTGAATAGTTGGAAAAGAAAGTATTTTTTGAACTTCTGTTTCTCTGGCATTATTCCTTTGGATATGTCGTGCGAAATTAAGTACGCCAGACTCGCAAAAATAACACTGATCTGGTATTCTGATTACGTTCTTTCATTTCCTTTTTGAAGCGCTTGGTCTATTCAGTTCTCTTAAAGGTTCTGCAGCTTCCTTTTCTATATTTTTTCTGTCTGAATCTTTCGTAGTAATTTTTATATAATTTAGACGTTCGGTAGTTTTAACCTTTGTGTAAACTCTTCTAGGTGTTTTATTATTTACTCCAGAAGATTTTTCAACATCAGTGAATGAAGTTTCTGAACTTTCACTACTATCGGGAACATACTCAACATGAGCTGGACTAAACTCTTCGCTATCGCAGTTTAAATTTGTAAGTAAGTTATCCGTTGAAGTGTCATTTACAGAAGGGGGAACAATTGAATCTCGCTTTCTTCTGAAAATTTAAGAATAAATCGTTTATTTGCTCCGTTAGCAAGTGTAAAGCAACTATTTACCGTTCATTTGATGATCTTCCGATGAAAGCTGGAAGTTTTTCGATTCTGAAAATAAATGGTCTTATTGTGTAATTGTATTATTTATGTTTCGTTTAATCTTGCATGTCCAGCCTAAACAAAAATTATGATGATACTAATAGCCATTAGACAAGACAAGGACTGCAAAATTTTAAATGTCAAAGAGAGCATGTATCAGACCCTCATTTTTTTATGTTTAATAATATTTTATTGAAATTTGAAGCATGCATGTAAGAAAGGCTTGTGGAATTTTTGACTCAATCAAAGTTTTAATATCACTTCCGGTTCTACCGGAAGTGTCTGTTTTTATTATTTCAGGTAGCACCCTTTATATTTTTTTCATTATTATGATTTGTATCGACGTTTTGAGTACAACGATGTATGATAAGTCCATATTTGATTTCAAAATGGGGGTTATGGGCCATTTTAGCATTTTCGAAATAAATTCAAATTTTTTCATTTATGAACATTTTCTAAGGATTTATTGTAAAAAACTCGCCGCGTTTGTCTAAATTGTCTGTCAAATATTAAAAAATACATAAAAAATTTAAATTTATTCTCATAACATAGAAGAATAAGTAGTATTTTTCGAAATTATTTAAGAAAAAAATATGGGTCTCTATTTAAACGTAGGAAAGAGGGCTTGTTTTATTATGAAAAAAAAACGAACAAAGATTATTGACATTTAAAATAACTTTAAAAACATAATAAATGGTTGGTATGTTCATTTTCAAGTCAATGACAATTCATTCTTACGTTTTCATGATTAAAATATATTTTTTTGTAAATTCGTTTTTTCATGGCCAACTTTTCGAAAATGCTAAAATAGCCCATATACCGCCATTTTGAAATAAAATAAGGACTTATCATACATCGTTGTACTCAGAACGTCAAGACAAATCATAATAATAAAAAAAATCGAACCGGAAGTGATATTAAAACTTTGATTTAGTCAAAAATTCCACAAGCCTTTCTTACATACATACTTCAAATTTCAATAAAATATTATTAAACATAAAAAAATGAGGGTTTGATCCATGGTCTCGTTGACACCTGGTATACCTAATTTCTGTCTTTACTCCTCAGAAATTAAATTGATAATTAACTAAATTAACCGGTAGAATGTGACTATTTTTGGTATGTAAATGTACCTAAATGCGATCGTCATTTACATGTAAGACTGACGAATTTGATTTAAAAAAATTAAAGTTATTTAAATCTACTGATGTAATAAATCAAAATCTCCTTGTACTAAATGGCAGCAGTACAATATTGTTGTTAGTATGTTATTAAGAAGAATATTTCAATATTTGAAAGATAAACTGTAGTAGGTAACAGAATAACTAGACTAGTTACAAGTTAACTTACCTGTCTCTCGTTCGTTATAAGTCACTTCCTTTGTAGACTCACATTCCGGTAGAAGCAATAAATTATTTTCTCTGTCAACTTGAGATGCAACTAATTCATTATTTTTTGTGCTCTACTCATATTATCCGCTTATACTAAAAGTAGATTCAAACACAAGAGTTTAATTAAACGTTCACATAAAAAAAAAATTATTAAAAATGATTATCTATATGAATTATAATTCTTTTTTTAATTTAAATACATACATTTCTTTGTTTGTATTGTAACAGAATTTTTAATGGCGCATATAATTTACAGATGTATTTTATTAGAGCTTTATTCTTTGTTTACATACATAGCCAATACTAGCAAAAACGTTGTTCTTAGAGGTTACCACATTGGTCGGACGCAGAAAAATCAGGATGGTAGGTACAATACTCATATACAGGAGTACTGCCCTCCTAAGCCAAAAAGGCGTATCTCAAATTTCACTGAATTTCTTATTCCTTTATATAAGGACACTTTGAGTTAATCCATTTCCTTAGCGAAATAGACGTATCTCGTTCGTATTGTGCAGCTAAAGTGCTAGAAATATAAGACGTATCTCAAAAATGAAACAAAAACCTAAGCAGTTTGGACGCAACTCATGTTTCTAAGAAAACGGCCGCTTCTCAGAGATGCGTCTACTTCGCCTAGGATTTCTGGCAATTTACAATTTGACCTTCACAGAGATACGTCTACATCACTTAGTAGCTTCCCTGATTGATACCTCAATTTGCCGCAGTATTAACTGTCAAATGCAGTTTGAAAATTAATTTTTAGATTGTTAGATTGAAAAAAAGTGAAGGGAAAAAAGGTAGGTACATGTTTTTATATTGCCAGTAATATATTATAAGGTGAGTAAATACAAAATTCACCACCGAAAAAAAGAAAATTTAACATTTTATGTTGACTTTGAGGTTAACTTTTATACATCGCATATTATTGTTTTAGATCTAATCATGGACAAATCTAATGGATTTCGGGAACGTAAGTTAGTTATGTTGGCTTTAAATAAGAAAACAAAACAAGAGTTCTCCAAGAAACGTTTAAGCAACAAATATAAACGGGCACATCATTCCGATGAAGAGTATGTCCCTTCCAATTTGGACGCAAGTTCTGAGGGCAGTAGTGACATTTCCGATATTGACGAAACTGTTCAGAGCAATATTTCTACAAGTGATAGTGTTTTGCCATATGCAGTAACAAAGGGGAAATCTAATACAGAGAACACTCAAATAACAAAACCTAATTTTATTACGGTGAACGAAAACGTGGTTGTGAATAGTAATAATGTGTCAGAAATGGAGTCTTCAACTAATAACCAGTAGTGATACAGCACCCACAGAATTTTATTCGGGTGGATTTGGTGACGGTGGTGTTCGCAACAGCAATATTAATATTTCGAAGATAATTACCTTCTCTAAGGAGCCGATAACACAGGGAACTTTAACAGGCGAAGGTTCATCTTCTCAGGTTGAAAAAATATGTGATTCTAATAATATAGATGATCAGATTCATGTCACTCGGAGCCATGTTTTACCAAATATATTGGAAACTGATAAATCACTACTACAGGGTGAATCTCAGCCTACAGAGAACATTCAAATAACAATACCTGATGAAGTTAACGAGAACGATGTTGCCGACAGTGACAATGGGCAGAACATTAACTCTCCTACTAATAATTCTAGTGACGAACCAAATATTCAGTATACTAAAAAGGGGACTGTACGAAAAAGGCAAAAGTATGAAATACCAGTGAGTGAAAGAAAAAAGAGGAAATATGATACATTTGTGGAAAAACATGGTGTGAAGAACGGTTGTGGGGAGCAATGTCCAAAGAAGTGTACCCAAAATATATCTGAGGCCAGAAGAGAATTTCTTAATTCTGAGTTTTGGAAAATGACAGATGAAAAAGAAAGAAAGTCTTTCACATTGCATCACATATCATCAACTGCTGTAAAGCAAAGGACGACAGTTGTTGCTATTGATGTAGGTCAGGAGAGTTATCGAAGAAATAATTCATATAATTATATGCTCAAAAATGAAAATGGCACTTCACATAGTGTATGTAAAATATTTTTTTTAACAACCCTTGGTTTTAATGGAAATAATGACAAGGTTGTTCGTACAGAATTATTGAACGCAAAAAATTCTGTAGTGCCTGTGGCAGACATGAGATGTACAAAAGAGCCCCATAATAAAATAGATGATGAAGTCATTCGCCAGCACATTTCAACATTCAATCCAACCATTTCGCATTACCGCAGAGAACATGCACCACGCCGCCTTTATCTGCCAAGTGATCTCTCATTCACCGCAATGCATGAAGACTTTCTTAACAAAAATCCCAATTTTAAATGTTCGTATGAAAAATACCGGATGGTGGCAAAGAAAATGAATGTGTCACTTGCTAACCTTGGGCATGAAGAATGCGAGAGTTGCGAGGTGTTTAACTTACATAATAAAAGTCATACAAAGAACAATCTCGATGAAAATTGTGATGTTTGTATGACGTGGAGCAAACATATTGAGAGAGCAAACAAATCTCGAGCAAAATACAGAGAAGATGCCGCAAGAGATGAAGAAGTAGGAGAAATAGTGTATTGCGCAGATTTAGAAAAAGTTATAATGTTACCACGGCTTGAGATGTTTAAAAGTGCGATTTTTACAAATCGTTTAACAGAGTACAACGAAAGTTTTGTTCCAGTTGGAAAGAAAAGAAACAGCAAGCTATTTGCAGCTCTCTGGCATGCAGCTTTGTTCAAACGAAACAAATAAGAGTTGATCAGTACATTTTACCAGTTCTTTATTAGCAAGAGAGACGTTTTAAAAATTACGTTATGGCTCGACAATTGCACAGCGCAAAACAAGAATTGGGCATTTTTTTTCATTTTTAATATATATTGTAAATTCCGATGAAATATGTGCCAATGAAATTAATATGAAATACTTTGTGCCGGGCCATACGTTTATAGCTGCCGACTCCTTTCATCACAGAGTGGAGGTTTCCATGAAAAAAATGGGCAACAAGCTTTATGGATTTCTCAGATTTTGTACAAGCCGTAAAAGGTGTAGCTCATAAAACCGAGGTCCTGCCAATGAAGCTACAGCATTTTTACATTTGGGAAGATTTTTCCTCACAATACAAATTAACTCGTACAGGGCCGAGGCCATATTTACATGATATGGTTCAGGTAACCGTCCACAGAGGATCGTATAATATCACATATAAAAATTACTTTGATGGTCCATCATTTGATCTTAATTTTTTAACCGCCAAGATAACAAAAAATGGAAAACTGCGGCCACCCAAAAAACAAACAAAAGTTCTTGGAATTTCTTCGCAGAAGAAAGCCAATATAATAAAAAATTTGTTTGGAATTATGAAAATTCGGTTGCAATTCTGGGACACTCTTCCAGTTTCAGATGAGAACTGAACAAAACTTATGTTTTTCTATTTGTATTCTAGTCTACTTTTGGGTTTATTTCCAGTATAAATATGTATTATTTTCTGTATTGTTCATGTATTTAATATTTATGTATTATTAATAAATCGTTTCTAGGTAATTTTTTATTTATTATTCAATCTCCTATCCAAGTCCATGTGGTAAGAAACAGAATCGAACGTTATCTATAATTAATTAATCGCTAGCGCAAAATGACGTATCTCAAATTTTTGTTCACAATTCCTTAGCCAATTAGCCGTATCTCAGTTTAAAACTAAAATAGTAGTTTATGTAAGACAAGTTAATTACCACGTCATTGCCGTCTCAATCTTTATTGTATTTGCCCAAAAAAAAAACCATAAAAAAATTTGACTATGTAGGTGCGGTTTTGAAATTCATTAAAATTCCTTATATCTCAAAACAAGGAAATTTGAGATACGTCTTTTTGGCTTAGGAGGGCAGAGTAGTACTAGAGCGCCATCACAGACAAACACCAAAGTTCCGTGAACTATGCTATACATATTTTTGCATGTAATCGACATTTTTGCATCCCGCTAAAAATTTTACTATCAACTAAGCATACTTTGTCTGACTTGTTCGTGAAGTTTTCATTTCTGCGTCCGTATACAGATGCAGAATTGATGGAATGAAATATATATATATATATATATATATATATATATATATATATATATATATATTGAGATGTTCAGAAAGAAGTGAAAGAAGAATCGGACAGTTTAAATCACAATTTAGTAATAAAAAGGGGTGATTTTAAGCTCGATACATGTGCGAGACACGGTTTTATAGAAATCTGGTTCACGATGTGGTTAAAATAGATTTGTTTTGTATAATTTAGTCTGAATATTATTTACATAGTTTGGTTTCATCATAAAAAGCATTGTGCTACCAACAAAAATGTCAAGAATGTTAAATACACCTATTTTCGTAAAGTCAATTTAGCATTTCATTTATTTCAATAAAAATCAATTTGCCGAGGGTATTTTGGCAAGTGAACACTTTACAGGTGTTTAAACATAAAATGTATAGTTAGGATTAGGTTAAGGATATTGTATAAATAGTTTTTGAAAGCAGGAAATGTAGAAATTTCATAAAAGGGTTATAATATGGACATTTTAGACATTTTTCGCACATATTTCTGGAAGCAATTCAGTGATGAACATTGTGATTTAAGTTTAACAGAAAGAACAATGCATAGAACAATTTAGCATAAAGACATTCATGGTGATATAGTTTTATTATGAAAAAAGACAAGCATTACAAACCTCTAACATAACATTTTGAGTGTTGAAAACATTTTTAAATATGAGTTATTTCCAATTTTAGATTTAAGTTTGGTTAGGTTATAATTTCTAGGTTTTTTCCATAATTTTATAGTTTTTTCATATTATTAAGCTTTAATTATGCTCTTAAAGCAATTAATAGGAGTTCTTTCACAGTATCTCACAGTTTTTATAAGGATACATTGCGTTTTACCGCAAAATTGTGTTAAATATGAGGTGAATTTCGAATATTTTTACTTAAACTTAAAATTTCTTCAAATTTGAGATTTCTAACACTAAAAGTATGTTTTCTTATGTAAAATTTTCTCAGAATTCCGTTTATGTAATTAGATTAAGTGTAGCTTGTAAGTTTAAATAGTTATAAGCAAATTCAGTTAGATCAAGTGATTTCGTATATTAATTTTAGGAACCATAGCTTGTTAGGTGTCTTTTTGTTCGAAATTTTATGTAGTTTTCATTTCCGTTGTTAGTTTTTAGATTCGTTAATGTATAAGAAAGTTATGGCCAAATTTCCATTTTAGTCCAAATTTGTAAATGTTTCGACCAATCAGAGCCTTAGTTACTTAGGTAATATGGCTGAAAAAAAATTGAATTTTTAGTAACAACCAAAAAGGTATAAAAGGAATTGTCCTGGAAATGCTAAGCTCTCTCTAGTTTTTGTTAAAGTTTAAAATAAGGTTAAAGCAGTGTTGTGCATTTGTGAAAAAAGTAAGTTTTCATAACCTAATTTAATCATCGTAAAGAAAGTTACATTTTACGAAGAAAATAATTCGAGAGCAATTGTTTTTATACCGGCGATAAAATAAAATAGTTCGGTCTCCGATACCTGCTAGTTTTCGGAAGATAATTGTACGAGTTAATTTGTGTTACGATTTTGTTAAAAGTTTTTCGTGTTATCATATTTAATTTAATTCCGTTCTACCAAATTAAAAGCACATTTATTTGGTTATTGGTGTTTTATTTATGGGTACAATTCCTTCTAAATAAAATAAATTTGATCCGGTATCTAAAATAAAAGTGACAATAACAAAATTTTGGACATCTAAACATTTTTTTTTAAACCGATAACAATCATTGAGTTTTAAATTATTTAAATAAAAAAGTTTTACCAAATTAAAATAAGTGACTGGAGTGGTGCCGATTTGGAAAGAAAACATAATTAGTTTTTTGGAAGTTGCTGTCATCGACAATCCAAGTACCGGTTAGCTGCATATGGGTGTATGGTAACAACCAGAATCGAGTGGAAAGTGCCTGCATCAATTTGGAACTACTCGAAGACATCAACTTGCATTGAGGACAGTATATGTGAGTCACATTTTTTGTTTATAACCCTTTTCATTGTGAACATTTATTTGGTAATTTCCTGCAATTTATTATTCATTAGATATAGGTATTGGTATAGAATTTCAAACAATCACTTGTATAAACACTTGTAAAGCCAACAAAATTTTAAATTATTTTCATTGATGAACATAAACAGTAAATTTCCAAATTATTTGACAATTTTGACATTATTAAATTCACTTAATTACATTACAACGCATGCGTTGGAAGTAAATTCTATTCAGGATAAATTTTATACAGTTGTAATAATTTTATAAAGTGTAAATCTTATACACACATTCACATCTAAATATAAATTTAATTTTCCAAACTAAATACCTTTGATCCCTATCCCCAAATTGAGATTGAGCTAGTCCGGTGCAAAGTTAAAATCTATTAATCATATAATTAACATCTCAACATTTAAATTTATCTTACATAATAATTAATACCTATCCCCTCATTATATCTAATTAATACCTATCCCCACAACATCAACACACAATTCAAAAATAATATTTAAATAATTAAACATTACAAATTATATATATATATATATATATATATATATATATATATATATACAGGGTGTTTGGTACATCGATGCAAAGATTTAAAGGGGTGATAGAATACGTGATTTTGAGCCGATTTAAGCAAACATACCCATATACCAAGTGTTGCCGGTTTTTAGATAATGCCACTTTTAATATTTCTTGATTTTACCGTGTTTTTCTGCAAATATCGAAGTGTACAAGAGTAACAAGCCGTCTTATCGCAAATTTATACTAAGTTTTTTTATTCCTTATGAAGTGATTGTTCATATTCTTTTATCAGAAAAGCCTAATATGTCTTTGGTTCTTGCCTAGAACTTCTTAAACATGAAAGCTTTAATTTGTAAAAAAGCAATCACTAAAATTCAAACGTGGATTTAATCTAAAATCTTTCGTTAATTTTTTTTCCAATTTCAGTAAAACTTCCTTGGGCAATGGTCTTTAAGATAGCATGAATAGATTTACAAAAAAATTTTTACAAACTGGAAAAATTGAATTTAATTACCAAAGTACCCCCTAGGCGCATTCGCCAAAACGTAAAATAGCCCTTCATTATTTAGTTTAAATAGTTTAAAAAAAGCAGATTTTTAGAAAATGTCCGATTTATTAAAACATTAATAGTATTATTATTGGTGTGCAAAATTAGTACTGCACGAGGCAATATTATATTGAGTATCAAGAACAGTAAGGGACGTTTACCGGTCGCCGGCCATGTTTGGAGGCTGAGCGATAGCGAATTTGGCAGGAGACCGGTACAACCCTTAATGTTCGTGATGCTCATACTGTTTTTTGCACGATTGTATTAAATTTACCACAATTGAAATTATTTCCACTAAATAAACGAAAAGTCAAAAGTGACGTTTTAAATAGCAATGTAGATTCACTTGAAAATAAACTCGATTTTTTCTAAGAAAATTTTACATTCCAGTGTTAGTGAGGTGAAAGAAATCTTGAATTCAGAAACAGTTTCTGTAAACTCAAGTACTGGGTGGAGCGATAACCGCAAAACATTTTCTAAAAATCTGCTTTTTTAAACTATTTAAACTAAATAATGAAGGGCTATTTTACGTTTTGGAAAGCGCCTAGGGGTATTTTGGTAATTAAATTCAATTTTTCAATTTGTGAAAAATTTTTCTAAATCTATTCATGCTATCTTAAAGACCATTGCCCAAAGAAGTTTTACTGAAATTGGAAAAAATAACGAAAGATTTTAGACTAAATCCACGTTTGAATTTTAGTGATTGCTTTTACAAATTAAAACTTTCATGTTTAAGAAGTTCTAGGCAAGAACCAAAGACAGTTTAGGCTTTTCTGATAAAATAATATGAACAATCACTTCATGAGGAATTAAAAACTTAGTATAAGTTTGCGATAAGACGGCTTATTACGCTTGTACACTTCGATATTTGCAGAAAAGCACGGTAAAATCAAGAAATATTAAAAGTGGCATTATCTCAAAAACGGTAACACTTGGTATATAAGTATGTTTGCTTAAATCGACTCAAAATCACCTATTATATCACCCTTTAAATATTTGCATCGATGTAAACACCCTGTATATATATATATATATATATATATATATATATATATATATATATATATAAGTGAAAGGTGCCAAATATATCATCACGGTGCAGGAAATAAAACTAAAAGAGATATTTATTTTTAAACAAAAGTTTTTTCTGAATAATAATCAAAAATAGATATTGTTGTACATTTTGTTACATGCAACAAAACAATATGTTCCAATAAAGAAACGTGGCAAGAAAGTAAATAAATGTATGGCCTTCTATACAAAAGTAATACTGTGGATGGTAGAAGCAGTGAATACATGAAATTAATAAAATTGATTTGAATTCATATCTCGGCATATGTATTCGGAAAAATGAGTGTCGGAATCATCTTATACGGAACAAGATTCGAAAACGATTAAACCTAACACACCGACAATAGCGTTGAGAAAAAATTTAATGTAAAAAAACCACTTTAATTAACCACTCGCTACCGTAGTGGTCATCATTTTCTGCAACGTAGACTGACTTGGAATGTAATTATAATTTGCTGTCATTGTTTCAATTTTTCAAACAAACAAAAAAATATACTATGCCCTATATGTTCCTACTATCTAATGTTTTAAGCTAAAAATACACATCGCATTCAATGGTCGAGTTCCAATACTCAGAAGGTAGGGTATTGATTATACAGGGTGGATACTCTAAGTAGAATAAATTCTGTAACTCAAAGAGATGAAGTCCGGGAGAAAAATCATGATAGGCATTCTTTATAATTGTCTCCAGCCCTCAGTCTGGGGGTTACAGTTTCTCTACATATCCACCACGGGGGCGAAACTTTTTTTTTCAAATGTAAGGGTGGGCCAAGTGATACACAGTGTGAAAGCTTGTATTAAGAGGAATACAACGCAGTATTGATTATCTCAAAATTTTAAACATTATTAAGTTGAACAAAAAAAATCTAAATAAAAAATAATAAAACAAATAAACGCACTCTCTTCATTTGAGAACGATTTAACGACTTTTCTTATGGGGTACACTCATAACTTTAAAGATGTTCAAAATGGTGTCCATTTGTTTCTTGACAGAGACCTAAATTAAATACCATTGAGCCAGAGAAAGTTGTGCATTTAGGTTTTTTCACTTTATTTTTCAAATGCCCGAGAAAATAAATACTGCGTTGTATTCCTCTTAATACAAGCTTTCACACGGTGTATCACTTGACCTACCCTTACATTTGAAGAAAAAGTTGGGGGTGGCTGCACGCCGGGGGTGGGTATATGGAGAAACTATAACCCCCAGATTGAGGGCTGGAAACAATTGTAAAGAATTCCTATCATGATTTTTCTTCTAGACTTCACCCCTTTGAGTTACAGAATTTATTCCACTTAGAGTATCCTGTATGTAATAAATGGGAAAATTGAATTTCATATTAGTACGCAACCATAGTCGTCGTTTCAAATTAATAAAATAATATCTTACTTATATGTTTATAATCCATGTAATTCTTCAAACATCTATTATCACTTTCACTGTATACTGCAATCCAATTGGTAATGTGTAAACGAGTCTTCATATCTTGTGAACTTACGTAAATTATTACTTTATACATTAAGTGGCTATGCAATAAGATTTTTATTTTATATTGACATACTTACCAATGTCAGTCAAATTAGTCTGATATGTTTATTAATACTAACCATCTAACCGAATGATTAGATGATACCACAATTTCAAATTAATTGTCTACATAATTTAAGAAAACAAGTTAGTGTCAATATACAGAATTAGTGCGATAAGTAGGTGTAATTATTATTTACGTAGAAAGATTACGAATTATCGAAACCTGATTTTTTTTGTGCAACACGAAGCTAAAACATAGTAAATCAATGAGTTCAAAAAAATTGCGATCCAGCACAATTATTCATATTATAAAAGTCTGTTCTAAAATTAACCGATCACCCAGAGTAAAATTATGATCTAATACAATATAATTTATACTCTAAATTAGTAATGCTGTTTAATTGTTTATGTAGAAAATCGGCATATAAGCAACTTTTAAGTAAAAAAATAGTTAACATTTTATCATATTTGTGTATACCAATGACCTAAATTTATAATTTGATCTAAAATACCTTATAACTATTATGCAGTAAAATACATAATGTTGCATAATAACTATTTCGATTATTAAGTATCATCACGTTTACCAATACCCAAAATTGGAAAAAATAAGATGAGAATTACGTCAACATTACACACTAATTTATGAAGTACCTATTAAATTAGAAGAAAAAATGTGTTAATTCTCTATAGTACGGACTAGTACAACGTTACTTATTACGCAACAACTAAACTCTTATTAATTATTCATGCTATGCTTTCATCAGTGTTTATTGCCATCGTCAGGAACTATACGTTGAGTTACAATTAATAAAATAACAATTAATTAATCAAGACAAACACATTATTGCAAAAAATATTGACTAATTATCTTATTATTTGTAACTTGGTGATTATGGCAATAAAATTGCTGAATAATTAATGATAGCTTAAGTAAAGTTCTACTTGATTGGCCTTTTAAGTAAAGAGTATTCGCACATTTCTTCTTTAGCAAAATTTGCTGGCCGTACTTTATTTATATAAAAAATACGTATATAAATTTGTCACATAAGCACTTTTATACTACTATCTTTGCCACCAAAGAATTGACCTACGTCATAATCTGGTAACGGATGGGTTAATATGAAAAATATTATAATATTATAGTCAACTTATATCCATAATAATAAATGATTAAAAATCAAACTTAATAAATGTTCTCTTAGATGGCGGTAGCGTAGTAATGTTTTCCAAATCTCAATATCAAAACAATACTTTAAAATTAAATATTTTGAAGTTATTGAATTGTAATTTTGTTAAAACCGATTAGAAAGGTTTTTATCGTAACGTAAAGGCCATGGTAAGTGTTAGACGTTATTATACATACAAAGGTATTTAATCTTAATTATAATTGCAGGTGATAATATCAAACATGGTTTGAAAAATAGAACCTTGACCCACAGGTGGATGAAAATTGAAAATGAGGTTAATGTAAAATGCTGATTTTTACAAAGGTATATGTCAAAACATTTATATGTGATTAATAATTATTATAACATTTGTAGGTTATGTACCGGGTGATTCTTTAATACTTATGACAGTTTGAATTTCGGGCGTACGATTCTAGTTTTTTTTACGGTGTTGCATTGACGGTTAAATATTTTTAGTTACTTTATTCGTTCTTTTTTGACATCAGTGTTGGTGATGCTGTCGTTAACTTGTTTTTGATTTTCATTTACTTTTCCATTATGGATTATCAATGTTCCTCAACAGTTTTTTTCACAGCTACTCCGTAATTCAAGAATTTATTATAGTAAGTGATTAGATAATGTTTACATCACATTCATTTGCATTTTGTAGGTTAAAAACCTTTTTGAAGATAAGGAAATAGGAATTGCATTTGTAAGGCAAATCCTACAGGTCGTCCATTAGTACGAAATGATGAAGTGGTAGAAGTCTTAAGGCAAGGAATGGAAGCAAGTCCCAAAAAATCAATCCGTCAGTTAAGTGATCAAGCTGGTAAGTTGTCAACGGATAAATTTGTAATACCTACTAACTTTATTTTCAAATTACAGGGTTGTCTTATTCAACATGTCAACGGATTTTGCATAAAAATCATATGCACCCATACCGGGTTTCTGTTAGACAGCAACTGCATGCTGTTGATAATGAGAATAGATGTAATTATTGGATTGGTTTACTAAAAATTTAAATAACAATATTTTAAATGTAACTTTCTAGATATCGTAAAGTTATTCTGTAATTGGCTTTTAGTCTGCTGAATAAATAAACATTATTATTATTATTATTATTATGACCAATGAAGCATGGTTTCATTTATCTGACTATATTAATAGTTAAAATTATCGAACGTGGGCAACTGAAAATCCACATAATTTTGAAGAGGAAGTTGAAAGAATTACACCTGCGACATCTCTCGAAAAAGTGTTTGACAATATGAAGCGTAGAGTAATTTTGAATACAGATATTGTCTTAGGGACAGATTTAGATAATAATTATGTTCAATTAGCAACCTAAATTGACAAGTACAAAGAACACAATTATAATCTTTTTTTTAAATAACAATCTGAAGAGTTACGCTTTATAGAGAAAGTAGTTTCATTAGCGAACAATATTTCATTATGATGTTTAGATATACAATTAAAGATGTATATTAAAAACGCAACGA